>CM020225.1:24448788-25172789 GCA_009819775.1 Phoenicopterus ruber ruber
CAAATAAAACAAAACAGAATAAACCAAAACAAAACACGAAATAAAACAAAACGAAACAGAATAAAACAAAACAAAACCAAACCCAAAATAAAACAGAATAAAACAAAACAAAAAATAAAAGAAAACAAAATATAAAATGAAATGAAATACAATAAAATAAAACAAACCAAAATAAAATAAACCAAAACAAAATAAACCAAAACAGAATAAAATAAAATAAAAAATAAGACAAAATATAAAATAAAATGAAATAAAAAATAAAATGAAATGAAATACAATAGAATAAAATAAACCAAAATAAAACAAAAAACAAAACAAAATAAAATAAGAAAAAAATTGAAATAAAATAACATGAAATGAAATACAATAAAAATAAAACAAAACAAAATAAAAACGAAATTAAAAGAAATAACACAACAAAACACAACAAAACAAAATAAAAAGAAATAAAATAAAAACAAATGCAACGGCCCCGGCGGGGAGGAAAAAGGGAGCCCGTGTGCCGTGGTACCGCCGGGCGATGCCGTGACTCGGATTCGAACCGAGGTTGCTGCGGCCACAACGCAGAGTACTAACCACTATACGATCACGGCGCGCTACCGGGGCTCTGGGCGGGCGGGGCGGCGCGGCGGCCCTTGGCCGTGACGGCGCCGAGCGCGCGGCGCGGGGCGGGGCCGGCGGGTTCGCGCTCCGCCCCCTCCGGGCGCTGTCTCCATGGCGACGCGGGGTGAGTGGCGGGTTGTGCCCCCGCCCTCCGCGGCGCTGGGCTGTGTGCGCCTGCGCGGGGCTGCCCGCCGCGGGGAGGGGCCCCGCGGGGCTCGGCCCGGCCCCCGCCCGGCCCCGCCCCCGCCGCCCAGCCCCGCCCCCGCCCCCGGATCGGGCCCCCGCCCCGCGCACGAGCCCGGCCCCGATCCCCACCCGGGCCCTATCGCCCGGGTCTCCTCCACGCCCCTCACCCCGCCCCCTGGCCTGACCCTGACCCTGACCGCCGCCCCTCACCCCACCGCTAACCCCATCCCGCCTCCTCCCCCGGCCCCAGCCCCGACCCCAACCCCGCTCCTAACCCCAACCCTCCCTCCCTGCCCTCGCCCCAGCTCCACACCGTGATCCTCACCCTGTCCCCGCTTCCAGCCGTAGCCCCGGCCCCCTCCCAGCTCTCACCCCGACCCTTCCCTCGTCCCGCCCCTCACCCCGACCCGCGCTGTGCCCCTGGCCCCAGCCCCCCAGCTGCGACCCCACCTCTCCCCCCCGCGGGTGTTTCTCAGGGAATAAAGTCTCTTTACTGCAGCACTAACGACCCAGGGCGGTGCCTGCGGGCACGGAGGGGAAGACGAGGGACGAAGGACGAAATTGTCTTTGTGGCCCAAAACTGTGGCTTGTATCAGCCCGTGCGGGGGTTCCGTTTCCTCCTGGTGAAACCCTCGTTAATAGTTAATGACTGTTTGCCGCCACCGCTGGGCCTGATCTTTACAGTGCTCCAAGTATTAAAGGCTCTTCTATTCTCACAGATATGCAAAGAATTCAAAACACCTGAGATCAAAAGGCTTTCTTTTTGTGTAAAGTATTTTTAGAGCAATCACGGCACTCGGAGGCACTCGGATGGCCCAGATGACTCATAGCTCTGGGCTGCATCATGGGGAAGAGCTGGTCGCAGAAACCTCCGCTCCTGCAACGAGCTCTTCGCTTGGCATCGCGTATATGCTCCTCTACGCATTTTGTCTGCACGTGAGGGGGAGCTGGAAGAGGCAGAGGTCTCCTGCGACCGTGCTGGGCAGGGGGACGTCCCTGCACCACGTCCGTCCTTGTAGAGCTGCTGCAGCTGGTGAATCCTCAATCTAAAAGAGTCTTCCTGAGGCTTGGGACAAACCAGAGGAAGGCCCTGTGCACCTTGATTACACTGTGAAGTAATTACTCCTGCCACCCTGAGCTCCTCATCTTGCTCGTATCCAACCCAAAAGAGCTCAGAGTGGTGGAGGAAGGCAGAACGGCCTTTTGTGTCCTCCCTTTGTCCATGCCCACCTCTTTCTTCCCTCAGCCCCTCCGCTGTTGACTTGCCCCGGGCACTGCTGTGCATGCTGGTCGCGCAGCAACGGCGGGAACCTTTGCAATGGGAGATGCTCCCCGCAACATCAAACCTGGCTGACCAGGAGATGGTGGAGGAGGGGCTCTTTGGTGGTATCTCTGAATGACCTGGGTGTCTGCATGGGTTTTGGTACTGCCCTCCTGCCCCAGTGCTGTCCTTCTCCCTCCCCTGTCTACCCTCCCAGGATCCCAGTCTGTCGCTCCCCTACGGCTGCAGGGACACTGCTCTTGCTCATCTGTGGCCAACCCTGTCACCATCTGTGTCCTCACGCTGGGCCTAAAGCGGGTGCAGCATCACTGGTAGGAGATACGTGTATCTCCTCCCCTCCCATGTCCAGGGAGTTTAACACTGTCGCCAGCCCCTTGGCCACACCGTGGAGAGAGATCTGACCACCCAGACATCTGCAGGACCGGGGGCAGCTGAGCCACAGAGGTGGGGTCATCGCAACCTCGGAATCTCAAGGCACGAGCCTGCGGAGCGGAGAGGTCCTTGTGCTGCCCTGTGCCTGGCCTCTTCTGCCTTCCTCCATGCTGAGCTGGTGGTGTCACAACGCTGCTGAGCTGGGCCGTGTCACCGGTGAAAGGACAAGCCCAGCTCCATGCTGGCCTGCTCTCATGCACGGCCCTGGACAATGGCTGCGTCGGGTCAGTGCAGCTGTCGGGGGGAAGAAGCACCCAAGGGAGAAGGTGGGATGGTGTGGAGATGTGGAACACCTCTGGCAGGACACGCTGCTCGTGCCTGGTGGGGACGGAGAACCTACAGCGACACGCAGAGTGACCAGGGGATTCCTCCTCGGGCACTTGCATGGGCAGGCAGAGCGGGACCCCTGAGGTTGGTGTCCACCATGGCCTTGATCCCGATTCTTGGCCTGGCGTGGTGCAGGGCTCACGTTTGCGTGGGTGCGTGCCGGGCACTGCTCCTCAGTGGGCAGGGAGGAGGCAGCGGGGCTCGTGCTTTGGATGCTCAGCAGATGTTTCTGGAAGGGGGAAGCTGACAGAATAACAATGATCTCAACTGCTGGAACAGGCATGACTGAGATAAACACTGCAGCGATAAGGAGGAGTCGGCCAAACATGGAAGTGAGCAGGGAGGTGGCGAGTGGACACGGAGATAAGTGGCAGGGGCCTGGCGGGTGCGGCAGAGGAGGCATGAAGCTGCTGCCACCCACCACTGGTGGTGGTGGCCCCGTCCCAACACAGCTTCCTACCCATGGGCTGCCTTCTCCGACAGGATTCGGATACGACCACTCCTAATGAAATCGTGTCAAGTCGTCAGGGCCCCAACAGCCCTTTGCTGCGTGGTTTTGTCCACAGGATGCTGCTGGTCTGGCCCGGACGGTTCAGACCTGCCAGGACGTGTTCCGCAGCGTGGAGCAAAACGGATGAGCTTGGGGTGGCCCTGGGGGACCGTCTGTCTGCTGGGTGACCTGATCCCTTCGGGCTCTGCTCAGCACCCGGGCAGGATGGCTGCTCCAGGCAGGCTCCTCTGCTCTTCCCACCCTGCTCTGTCCCTCAGTGGCTTCTCTCCAAGCCCTCTGATGCCTGTGCATTGCATTCAATGGGATTTTAAAGGTGCCTGCAATGTCAAAACGCCGGTGCAGCCAGGCAGAGAGCGCTGCTGGGCCCAGACGTTGCCACTCCGTGGCACGAACATAAATCTTCCGGCTGGCACAGGGACAAGAGCAATTCATCACTGCATGGCTGTCTCGGCTGCTCTGCCCCTTGAGCGGCCTCTCCAGCTGTTCCCTCGCTGGGGCAGCCCCTGGCCTCCTTCCCCCGTCTCAAGGAGGCAGAGCGATCCCCACCGCCTCCTCTTTTGGTCTCGGATCCCTAAAACAGCCCCAGGAGCGGGGCCGGTGCCTGGGGAGGCGGGACAGATGCCAGTGCTGCGAGGAGGCGCTCCGTGTTTTACTGGTGATAGAAACCCACGCACTGACGCAGGCCAGCACTGTCATCTCCGGGTATTCAGAGGCCATAAATTCAGCTTGCAATGAGCTCTGCTGCTGAAAGCCCACCTTCCTTCCTAAGGAAATCAGCGCGACTCCACTGAGTTATACCATCTAGCCCAGAATCCCATATTCCCATACCCACAGGCACTGCCGGGCCAGTGCAGGATGCTGGAGCAAGAGCAAGCCAGGGAAGTGTCCTGGGGCTGGGATAATTCTGGAGGTGAAGGTTTAGGTGGGATCTGGGGGCAAAGGACAGCACATGTGAGCTGGGAGACAGTTGCAAGCAACCTGACATGGCTCTGTCCCCACCATCCACCTCCCCATCCTCTTCTAGCTCGAGACATGTGCACCAAGGACTGAAGGAGAAGGACTCAAGCATTTCTTGACGTGAATGTTCAGCCGTGATGCTCTTGAGAGGCTTTATGAACCCACAACAGTGCACGAGATGGTCCTGCTTCTTCTAAAGCCCAAGCTTCTAAGGTCATTTTCCAGTCTGCCAGCGCTATGTAGGGCAGGGAAACAGGCTACAACAGACAGATTTTTCTGCTTGGTTATGTTTTGGGATCCCCTCGCCTGGCTCCAACATTCAGAGATCAAGGAAAATGGTCCCCAAAACGTATGGGGCAGGGATTCACCGAAGCTGTCCTGCCTGACCTCCAGGGAGCACAAAGCCTGGAGCAGCCTCTTGAGCCCTTTCCTTGTGGGTCCAGCATCCAGCTGAAGATGGGATGCGATAAAAGCATCCCAGGGGAGAGCCAGCTACCTCACAGCCCTATATAAACGCTGCCACGTGTGTGAGTGTGCCCTGCCTCATTCCAGCTGCCAGCCCGAGCTCCCACTCTGCCTTTGTCTGTGCCACGAGCCGGAGCCTCCTCCCGCAGCAGGGATTTATAGCCTGCACACAGCCACCTCTTAACCCCTCTTTAGGATGCTGAGTGGGCAGAAACCAGGCAGCCACGCGCTGCCAGGCAGTCTGCCCGGCCCTCACCCCTCCACGTCTTGCACTCCCCTCTGAATTCACCTTCATTTTCTGCCTCCCAGCACTTTCAGAGACACAGGGCTGGCTTGGTGGCAAAAGCAGTTGTTCCCCTCTGCGTGGGCGGAATGGCCCATTTTGGTCTTGTCCGCTGTGCCCATCTTCCCGATGGCTGATGACAGCCCTATTAAGAGATACAAGGGGGATGCCAGGGGTGGTTCCCACCCCCTAGGCAATGTAAAGCCAGTGAGAGTCTGTCTGGAGAAGGACTCAGCTGTGTGAGCGTGGCCGCTGCAGCTGGATTAATCAAACCCACCATTAACACTTTCCTGGGGCACACAGGTCCCCTGCGAGCCCCAGAGCACGGGCCTCCAACCGGCACGTCGGTCTGATTGAGCTGCAAATGCTCCAGCTCCTGAGTTTGCTCTGCCTCAGATCGATGAGCGCAGGCGGCTCCAATCAATTCCACTTTACCACTTGCTATCGAGTTCCGATCCGCGCTCTCCCAGCTGGTCCCGCTTCCTTTGTTCGCTCGGAGGAGGAATTCAGGCATCTTATCCCACCTGGACACTGCTGTGCCCTTGCAGGGTCAAGCCCCCTGGTAGGGGCAAATAACACCCCGCGGATGCAGATGTTCCTCCCTGCCCTCCCCACCGGAGGGGCAGCAATGCAGGGGCTGAATCTGTGCTACGGCCGGAGCCCTGAAAGCATCAACCTGGCTGGGCAGAGTGTGAAAGCGGGTGGCTGGATGTGCCCATGAGATTTGCATGATATAATATAGCTGTTGCTACCAAGCCGGCGTCTGTCATGAGGTTTCCCTGCCACGAGCCTGGTTTTGCTGGGGAAATACTGAAGGCAGCTGCAGAGAGCTCCTGTGGCTTGGCTCCCCTGTCCCCACGGGCACTGAGTGCGGCTTCAGCTCTCCAAGGCTTGAGCCCACGCGAAATGATTTTACGGGAAAAAAAATAATGCCAAAGAGTTTACATAGTGGCTGTTTGCTTGGAAATTTCCCTCAAACCCATACCTGGCGTTTGTCGGTGAAAGAAGCATTTCTAACCTTCTGCGTGCCAGTCCTGAAGTCATTTTTTTCCTCCTATCTGTCACCCAGCTCTCTCGCTGGCCCGTTTCCAGGGTGCTGCGCCTGGATTTGTGGAAATGAAGTTCCCCCCACGGCTCTCCACACCTCGTCAAGTGTTAATGAAATAACGGATCACACCAGAGAGCAGTTATGACGCTCAGGGTCGTGGATGTGCAGAGGGCTGTCAGCGCTGAGAGCAGAGGCAGAAAAGGCGCTCGGCGCGGCTGAGGCAACGACCGATGTATCTGCCTCTGAGCTGGCAGATGTCTGTCGGTGAGCTGTCGTCTCTTCTTTTGGTCAATTAGCACGGTTTCAATTACATTATCAAATGCATAATGATTTCTTTTGACAGAAAGGTTGGGGAGCTGCAAAAAGTGTCTGCAAGAATTTGCTCCGTTTGGTAAACGCACATGCTTTGGGCATATCCCGCACGTCTGGACAGACAGCACCCGAGAGGCCTGAACGTGCTTACAAAGCCCGGGTCTGCATCACGTGTGCAAGCGTTGATGCAGAAATGTCCTAGTTTGTGACGCTTGGGAGGAGCAACGTGTCACATCGTACGCGGGACTTGGTGTGGGCCCATGTTCTCCATGCTCCTCCTTGCCTTCCCCCAACTTATCGCGTGTCTTTGGCCCTCGCCACCTCTGTGCAACTCATTGCGGCAGGCTGGGGCGAGAGGGGGCTGCAGAGCATCTTGTGCGGAGCATCCCTTCCACGCCAGCCGGCTCCCTGCCTTCCCCAGGGCAGCTGGCGGCGAGCTGGGACGGGTGGGCAATGGCTGTTCCGTGCCATTTCCTTCCAGCCTGATGGGAGCTGGGATACCTGGAAGGGATGAACGAAGCTCGCAGGCTCCTAAGCGCTATGGAGCAACCAGTGGGGATGCGCTTGGGGTGTGGACGAGTGGCTGCTGGAAGAGGGATGCTTCCAGCCTGGGAATGCCTTGCCAAACGAAACGTGCTGCCTGCGTGATACCCCCGGGAGCAGCATCCCGCTGCACATGGGCAGCTGCTGGGGCGAGAGCGGCCCATCTCCCACTGCCCAGTCTTCGATGGTCTCCAGGTGCAAATGCGTAGCAATGTTTCCCCTGGACACGATCCCTGCCTCTAAATACTTGCAAGGCTCCTTGTGCCAGTCTTTGTATTTAGTGGTGCTCGACGGATTTCTTTGTGTGGATTTGTCCGGTCTTGTTCCTAAACCACAGAGCACCTGCAGCGGCCTGCGGCAGGGAGGGCTGCTGCGCGCTGAGTCGCCTCCTCGTGTCTACCCCTGCTCTGCCCGTCTCTCCCCACCCTCCCCCAGCCGCGCAGGTCGCTGCCCTGTGACCCCAGCTGTCTCTTTTCCATGCCAAAGAGCCCCGGTCCATCACGCACCTCGTGTGCAGAAATCTTTGATCATCCTGTCGCCCTTCTCTGCGCATTTTCCAGCTCCGCTGTATCCTCGGGATGGGGGGACCAGGACCGCACACAGGCCGGGACTGACCAGGGAAGAGTGGCACCTCTGGTGTCGTCTCTACCTTTTCCGAAGCCTTCCTATCAGTTTTGACGGAGAGGTGTTGCAGTTTTGACCTCTGCTGAGTGCTGAGGGGACGTTTTCATGGACTGTCAGGGCTCCCGGTCTCAGAGCCATCACTTTAGACACGAGGCTGGGCTTGGTTTCCCTGTGCGTGTCACTTCCCTGTCACTGGCTTTTGTCTCGTTTTGTTGCCAAGTTGCTCAGCTTTGGAAAGTCCTCCTGCAGTTCTTCGCGTTCATCCGCAGTATCCAGAATAATTCAATATTATTAGCAGATTTTGTCACTTCTCTACTGACCTCATCTCATCAAAGGATCTGCTTGTGGACATGCAGGTGACCTCTCTCAGCTGGATCACCCTCAGGTGCCTGCTGGCTCTTTCCAAGAAAGCCGCTAGCTTTGGAAAAAAGAAATTCATTTTAAGAGAGCTGTGTCGACTCTTTCCCAATATGTCATATTTATCCATCTGTCCCCTAACGATGCCAGTTTCCTACTCCTTATGCCAATTTTTGTTCATTTGCAGAGAACAGATGTGTCATTTATCAGTCTGGGGCTCCCTGGCTGACTCCCAGGAAGCATTTTTGGTGTCACAGTTGTCACCTTCCAGTCCTCACGTCCCCTGCTGTCCCCAGACCTCCGGGGAGGTTGGGGTCTCACCCAGAAGATGTGACATCCTCCCGGTCCCTGATGCGCTGCACAACAGGGCTTATGTAGGGTGCTCCCGAGGAGGGAAGGGGCTGGGGTCACCACAGATATTTCTAAGCTCCCGGGGATGGCTTTTATTTGAAGCTGCGGAAGAAGTACCTGGAGATTCAAGGGGCTGCAGGCTTCCCTGCAAGCCAGGGGAGATGCTGGCGTCAGGGGTAGCAGCCGACCCAGCGCCGGGCTCAAGTGACGTGTTGGCAAGTGTCAAATGCTCAATTCAGCCCCCACATCACCTGTGGGTGAATCATCTTCCAGCACCTCCTCAAGAGCGTGCAGGAGCAGAGACCTTCTCCTCTGAGTCACCAAAAGCTGCTGCCTGGGGGACGCTGGGCTGTGTCCACACCACCCAGGGTTAAACTGGAGGGGAAGGTTTACCGGGACGATGTGGCCTGAGCCCTCCTAGACCCAGGGAAGGTGCCGTGTCCTGTTCTCGGCCCGGCTGCCAAACAGGGCTCCTGTCCCCGGCTGCGGGTGAGCACAAGGAGCGCTCAGCGCAGCTGAAGCAGCTCCTCACACCCAGGACGGACGAGGGCTGAGGACGCACACAGCTCTCCGCAGGGCTGGCAGGAGCCCGGAAGACGTTGCCTGGCTTTTTCTTCCTGGTGCGTGCTCCGACCTGCCTGGGAAGTGTTTACCCAGGCGAGCAGCTATTGCTGCCTTCGGTGAGAGGAAGGGCCGTGCTCTCCAGCCCAGAGACGACAGAGAAGAGCTCCTGGACCCTCCAGGGATGGTGAAGAGGGTGGGAGCAGAGCTCCCGGTGCAGAGGTCCAGCCCCAGGTCCTTGCAGGCTACTGCACAAGGCCTCCTGTCTCCCCTATTCCCACAGTCTGTAAGAGTGAGCCAAAAATCACTTCTGTGCAGCCATGGGTTGTTCTGCTCCCGACTGAGGACTGCGTGCGCAGCGGCTCCACCGCCGTCCTTCCCTCCTTCCCGGGGGCTCCGTGGGCTGCGGGCAGCGCGAGCAGCAGGCAGCCCCCGGGGCTGCGCATCCCGGCGGGGGGCTTCCCGCCATGGCTGCGCGAGAGAGCAGCCGAAATGTGGAGTCTGGCACACAAGTGGCGCAGCGTGTGCTCCCTGATCCTCTCCTGTCTGCCAGTCCCGCCCCACGTCCCCCGCCAGTCCCTACACCAGCGACGCTACGTGACGGCCATCTGTCACGGCGATCCACCGGGCCACGGCGACTCGCAGGCGGAGTGGCATCGCAGCCACAGTCGTGGCATCGGGGCCAGTCTCTACGGTGCAGGCATCAAACCCGGGTCGCAACGTGCATCAGATACAGGGATGTAAACAGTTGGGGATTGGAGCAACACCAGCTGCAGCGTGAGACGCAGATGGAGCTTGGCTTTGGCGGTGCGAATGCAGAAATCTGTCGCTGCTTCTTCAAACCTGAAACAAACTGCTGTGAATGGAGGGATGTCGCTGGTGTCTCATCACGACTGCAGAAAAAATATGAGCAGCCCGTGCCTGTGCTGAGCCACGCGGGGTGTAAGGAGCTCGTTTGGTCTCCTTCTGGACTCCCCTTCAAAGCTCCCAAGCACAAAGAAGTCTCCCGAGGGGGGCTCCCACCCCAGCTATGTTCTCCTCACCCTGCTGCCCCATGTTGCTGTCTGGGTGGTTTGGCCCAGGGGAAGCCAATATCCAGGGGAAGCTCAAATCTGAGGTCCCAGGTGGGTCCAGGCATCTTCTTGATCCCCCTCCAGGCTCTGCTGAAGCCTCAGGTGAGAAGGGGATGCCCCATGGGACACAGATCAGAGAACAGGACTACGTTGGGCCAGGTGCCCACCTGCCAAAAGGCCACAGAGGAATCTGGGAAAGAAACAGGCCCAGGAAATGGTGAGGAGGTGCTGGGGTCCTAGGTGGGCTCAGACCCCCTTCGATCCCCAGCATGGCCCCGGTGCAGCTGCCTCTCCAAGGACGGAGCGATGGGAGGGATGTGACGGGATGGGATGGGATGGGATGGGATGGGATGGGATGGGATGGGAGGAAGGACCTCTGCAATTCCTCTGGTATGGTAGTATTTTCAAAAAAACCCCACGGTCGCAAGCTATATCCCTCCTCGGTCATCTCTCAGGAGACGCTGAGCGTGTGTTTTCCAGGCCTGAGGATTTAACAAGAGCCATCTCCAACAGATGTTGCTGAACATCCTCCTTGGTTACTGACAGAGGGTGGAAGTACTCTCAATCTCATGTGCCATCAGCCCTGCATCCTGCTTCCTTCCAAATACCGGACAGGCAGATTTATTGAGAACCTCTGTCTTTTCTGCATTTTAATAACAATCTCATCATCCCCATCTGCCAGGATTGAGGTCTGCTGCTAGATCTCAAACACTGCCTTGTATTCACTCCATTCCTGGCAGACACTTTTCCCCCTCCTGATGCCTTTTGTGTCTTGCATTCCCTACGCTCTGAAATTTCCAGCCTTGGTTTCCGGGTGCCGTGGCTCTCTTCTCCCTAGGGAGGAAGCTCCCTTGATGTCCAGTTGGACCTGGGGGATCTGGCTGGGTTTCTTGGGCGGGAGCACGCAGTGTGCGCATACTCAATAAATCAGCAAAGCTGGGACTCGGTGGGCTCACTGGGCACGCGTTCGGCATGTACCGTGCCAGGCTGGCACAGGAGGCTCAGCTCCTCGGCAGCCCCATCCCAGCTCTCCTCCTGCACAGGGGCTGGAAGGAAGGGGGGCCACCACGAGAAGCTTCTCTCTCCAGGCATCCTCTCCTCCCGCTTTTGGAGCATCCTGCCTCTGCCCCCCTTTTCTTTCGGGCACGCTTGACCGTGGCCTTTGGGGGATTCAGCCTGCGAGCAGGGCCAGGAGCGGGTTTGGGTGAATGTGTGCGCTTAGGAAGGGGTGCGGAGGATTCAGGGGTGCAGGTCTGGAGACAGGGCTGTGCGCAGTGGCTGCTGGGGGGTAGGAGGGCACGGGGAAACAGTCGGTCCTGGGTGGTGGGTGAGCAGGGGTGGTGGTGGCTGGTGGTGGTGGTGGCTGGTGATGGGTAACAGTCAGAACGTGTGTAAGCGTGCTGTTTGCTGCTGCGACGGCCTCAGCCTCCGCTGCTGCACTCCAACAAACCGCTCCCAATGCCACTTCCCTGCTCTGCACGCATGTCACCACTGGCCCCTTACCAGCAAATCCAGCCCTGCCTGGGCTGCACCCCAGGGGATGTCCGCCGGCCCGCGTCCCGGCCCCACGTGTCCCGGGGCTCAGCCCTGCACGCTTGCCCCGACGTCCCTGCACACCAAGCCTCGGCTCAGCCTTCTTCCCAAGCACCTTCCCCTGGCTGGTCCCTGCCCACACCGGCCCCGCGGTGTTTCTCGTGGGGGTCCACGGTGCCAGCCTGGTGTTTTGGTGACTCTCCCTGGGGCGATCTGCTCCGCGGGTCCTGCACGGGGCTGGTTTCACGAACACCTCCTAGGCAGTGGATTTCCCATCGAGGGACCCTTTATTGCTCCCGTCTCGTCAGCAGCCCCCCCGGTGGCCCTTCTCCCGGTGCCACCGCAGGCACCGTTCCTCGCTCCCAGCGCCGGGCCATGCTCGGTGGGAGCGGGCAGCGGCGGCAGCAGCCAGGGCCGGATCAGGCCCGCGGGCTCCCGGCTCCGCAGCAAGAGGGACGGGGCAGCGGGCGCCCTCGGGGGGCCGATTCTCCCCCGGGGCCGGGCCGGGCCACGGGGCCGCTGGGAGGGCGCCGAGAGCCAGCGGCCGCCGGGAGCGCGGGGGGGGTCGGCCCGGAGCGCCGGGGAAGGCCGGGCCGGGCGCGGCGGAAGGCGGGCCGGGCGGCGGGGGAGCGGGGCGGGCCCCGGGGGAGGCGGGCCGGGCCAGGCCAGGCCGGGCGGCGGCGAGGCCGGGCCGTGCCGTGCCGGGCCGTGCCGTGCCGGGGGGAGCGGGTCCGGGGAAGCGGGGCGGGCGGAGCGGGGGGGGGGAAGCCCCGCTCGGAGCAGCCGGCGCGGCGGCTCCGGCAGGTGGCACTGGCCGCCTCCCCCGGCCGCCTCCCCCGCTCCCCCCCCGGCCCGGGCTCCGCCGCCGCGCTCAGTCCGCCAGCGCCGATGCTGCTGAGCGGAGCGGCGGCCGGCTCGGAGCGCGGCGGCGGCGGGGCGGGAGCCGGGGCGGGGGCCGGCGGGGCTCCGCAGTGCGTGGGCACCATGGCCCGCTGGCTCCGCGAGCACCTGGGCTTCCGCAGCGCCAAGCCCGCTCCGCCCGCGCCGCCCAAGCCCGACTACCGCGCCGGGCCGCCGCCGCAGCCGCCCCCGCCGCCCGGGGGCGCCGCCGAGCCGCTGGCCGCCGCCCAGCCCGACATCGTGGCGGCCTACCGGCTGCAGAAGGAGCGCGACTTCGAGGACCCCTACAGCGGGGCGCCGCCGCCCGCCGCCCCCGACGGGCCCCGGTACGTCTCGCCCAAGCACCGGCTTATCAAGGTGGAGGCGGTGGAGAAGGTGCCCGCCAGCCCCCCCGCCGCCGCCGCTGGCACCCGCCGCCCCCAGCTCGCCCCCGGCTGCCCCCGAGCCGCCCGACGAGCCGCCGCAGGAGGTGAGTGTCCCGCCACCCCGCCGCCCTCCCCGGGGTGCCCCAGCCCCACGGCCGGGGGGATGCTCTGGGTCGCCCCGCCGGACCCTCAGCACCCTCTGCGAGGAGCAGGGCCAGGACCCCCGGGGCAGGTGGAGCCCGAGCGCCAAGGGCTTGCAGGAGCCACGGCCAGGCTCCCCGGGGGCTCCCGCTTCGCGTCCCCCTGCGCCCCGGCAGTGCCGACATGCCGGTCACACGTCAGCAGCAGCGGCGCTGCGGGGGCGGCCCCGGCTTCTCCTCCAGCTCCCGCGGGAGGCAGGTATAATCCCCAGCAGGAAGCGTCGCTCGCCAAGGTGTGAGAGCACAGGGCCTGCCGGCCACCTTCCCCCCCTCCCTTCTTGCCATTTCTTTGCAGCCAAGTGCTTGGTGCTCTACAGAGGTGAAGACCTTCCAGCCTGGGAAGGCCCAGCGCGGCACAGGACCGTCTCCGGTGGCCTCCGACGCTGGGGCCGGCGGCCCTGGGCCTCCTTCCACTCTGTGCCCAGCGGTGCGGATCTCCCTCTGCCCGCTTGCCAGGGCCTGCCCGTGCCCCCCTGAGCTGCCGTGCTGCTTTGTCAGGGAGCCTCAGCGCCTCTTTGTCTGCCGCCTCCCAGCCGGCTTCTCGGGGGGTGAGAGTGGAGCCTGGCGCTGCCGGTGCCGGATAGGAGGTGAGAAACCTCCCTGGCGAGAGGCGGGAGCTGGGGAGAAGCTCCCCATGGGGAGATGGGCTCCGAGCGGCACAAGGACCCGGTAGAGGAATAAACCCGCTGGGGCTGCGGCCGTCGGTGCCGGGCCTCTTGGCGGAGAGGTTGATGCAGGGACTGCGCAAATAAAGGCAGGAGGGGTAATTAGTGCCCGCCAGCACTGCCGCCTGCAAGACGGGGCTTGTCGAGCAAACTCGATGGGGTTGCAGATCTGGCTGGTGGAGGGAATGGTAGATACAATGATCCCGTCCGTGGTCCTGGCATCGCCGGGCGGCGCGACGAAACGAGCGCCAGGCAAAATCTGCTCGGGAGTATTTTAAGCAGACAGAAAAACTTGTTGCTGGTGGATCTTGGAAAGTTGCTCATACTGACTAATCGCTTTTGGGAGGTTTCCGGAGGGACTCGGCAGAAACCCTCTTTTGAGCCGTGATCCTGTAAACTGGCCACTGCGGGCAGCAGAGGAGGAGGAGGAGGGCACTGGCAGCGGGGACCGGAGGTGCCATTGAGGTGATGTGGTTTGCTGAGGCAGGCTGGATGGTTTTTCCTCTGGAACGTGCGGTGTGGGATCGGAGGCAGGCGGTGGTTATAGGAAGGACTCGGGCTGTGATGTGCAAAGGGCTGAGCAGGAGCTGCGGGAAACGGGGACTGCTGACGGGTACAGCCAGGGCTGTGCGGGCATCCGAGGGCTGGGGAGAAGCCGGGAAGTTTAGAAAAAAGCCAAAAGCTGGGATACATTTGGGGAAACCCTGCTAACAGCACTAGGCCGAAGAAGACCCTTCATTTTATCCAGGATAGACAGTGATTAGATTATCTCCTGATCTCCTGCGTGCCAATGTGGGGAGGAGGTTTCTAATTCTTCAGGGCTCCGGTACGTGATGGGCACGGGCAGAGCTCCGGCGGCTGGTTGAAGCCGGAGATAAGGTGGGAATACTTGATAGTGCATGCAGTTGTCCATTAAAACAGTTTCTCTGGAGGAGCTGGGGAGCATCCACCATGTGGAACATCTCTGTTGGGCTTGAGTGCCCTTTGCAGCGCCCATCTGCTGGCCTTGACCTTGGGCTGAGTGGTGGTGGGGTTCCGGTTGCTGCAAGGTCATGGTGGTTCTTTCTGGAGGTGGTCCAGGAGGATGGAGGCGCCTGTTGGGGTGTTGCTGATGCTTGTGGCCCTTGCTCTTGGCGACAACGTCAAGGTGTCCTGGAGCAGGGAAGGCACGCCGGGGCCGGGCTGGAGCCTCTGCTGAACTCTTCAAGCCAAGATGATGGTTGTGGCAGGGGGCTCGGTGCTCCCACGCTTAGGAAGAGGTGGTGGGCACTGTTCCCTGCCCACTGCGGGGACTGGGACTCCAGAAAGCCCATGGGTGTGGGCCTTGAGTGGTGGTGATGCTGAAGCTGAAGGGAGAAGTACAATTCTAGGCACAGGCAAGGCTGCTGGCGCAGAGAGGTTTTTTGCTGATGATTGACAGTGACAAACACTAATGAAATGTGCAGCCCTTCCGAGTGGGGAGGACGAGGATGGACAGACGTGGAAGGAGCAGCCACCAGTTCCTGGCTGTGTGGTTTGGCTGAGGCCATGTGGTTTGCGGTACGGGCGCTGCGTTGAGGTTGGGGGACCGACCGTGTTCCCTGGGAGCCCTGGTGCCTGCTGTAGCTGTCCTGCCCGTGCTGGAGAACTGAGGACGGGGCAGGAACATCTTGGCAATGACATCCTTCCTGCCTGGGCCACGCGATGCTTTGCTGTCGTGGCATGAGTTGTCACATCTTTCTGCCTTGCGTGGGATCTGCAACGTCTTGTGGTCTGGGCAGTCCTTTCCCTACAGCAGTGGACAACGGACTGGCCCTGTACAGCATGCCTGAGCGAGGCGGATACCCTGGAGATGTCTTCTCTGCCGTGTTTGGATTAGGCGTGAGGAGCAATGCCACCAGGATGCAGCAGGGAGAGATGCGGTGAGGGACCTCCCTGCGTGGGGGGTACGCCTGCGCCCAGGGCACAGCGTGCTTGGGGACGGGGTTGGGGATCTGCCTGGGCACATCTTTGTCTTGTGCCCGCCGGGACCGGTCGCTGGCGTTTTTGCTGGGAGCGCAGGGTCAGTGCCGCGGGGTGTGGGAACGGCCGGCCAGGAAGCTCTTGGGCGTGTGTCTTTCCTGCGAGAGCCTCCCCGAACTGAGTCATCCTGCGCGATGCCGTGCTGTCCGCCCCACGCTCCCTCCTCGGGTGCAGCCGTGGGCTCCCCGCCTGGCCCAGCCGTCCCCCGCAGGCTGCGGACCGGACCCTTCTTGGAAGGCCAGCGCTCGGTTTGCTTTTGGGTTTGGGTTTGGCTTTGGCATCCGCCGAAAGCCAAGCTGCAATATGTGTAAAACTGGGGAAATTTTGCACCTGACAGAGAGAAGGAACTGAGTTTGGTTATAAATCAGAATGGCTCCAGCGTGAAACCCAGAAATCTCCTGGGGGGACCCCAAACACACTTCATCTCCAGGGCAAGAAACTTGTTTATAAAGTGAAGGATCTCCCCAGGTGTCCTCTGGGGACCTCTCTGTAGAGTGGAGCATCTTGTGGCAAAAGGCGGTGTCAGGTAGGATGTTTCTAGGCAAGATGGGGTGAAGAGCCCCAGCTCTGCCCTGGGATCTCGGTGTCTGAGCCGTGAACGCTCTTGGAGAGCCGCCGTCTGTCGCCTTCCCTGATGGGCAGCGTAAAAACTGTTTTACTGCGAGAACCCAGTGATGATCTGGTCCTTCGCCTTAATTTCCTTTTGATTTTCTTTTTTTCTTACAGTTGGCATAAATAATAGAGCGAGACCAGCCTCAGTGCTGCAGCAGGGATCTGGGTGTGCATTGCCACGGCAGATAAACGTGTGGAAAACACTCACGTGCACAAAGAGGACGTGTGTCCAAGTGCCAGTGGTGCCCGGCTGCTCTCTGAAGGACTGGTCTGCACCAAGACCTGCCCTGGGATGGTGGCTTTGCGTGTCAGGCTTTTGCTTTGCACCTGAATTATTTCAAATCTAGCAAAGCTTGTGCTGTGTATGAGCAGGCGATGCCTCGGTACTTGGGCATCTGAGCGGTGTGCTGGGATCGGCCGGGCGGTGAGCAGCTCCCTCTGCGACACGGGAGGTGAGCGAAGCATGGAAATGCCTGGCCTTTGACCGAACCGGGGGGGTCTGGGGCACCCCGGGAGCTGCCCTGCCAGCGGCTGTGCCCCCTCCTGCGCTGGGGGAGCAGCTGCGTGCACCGCGGCTGCTGCAGAGAGCCCCACACAGCTCGTGAAGTCCAGCGCTCGGATTAGGAAATGTCAGAGATGTAGTTTCCCGGGCAACCTTAATTCGGCCTCACGTGCAAGGGCATTAGGATGCAGTCGGTAATTGCATGGTCCCCACCGTTTGCCCTCTAAGAGCCCTGCCCTGTTCCCGGCACCGGCTGGAGCCTCCGGCCCTGCCAGCCTCGGGGCTCGGGGTACCGTTCTCGCTTGCTCGCTTGTGCACCCCGAGGTTGCAGTGCTTCTGGAGAGTTAGGAGTTGCCTTCCCAGCTTTTCCGTGCCTCTCCACTGTAATATCTGACCATTTAAAAAACGAATGGGTTTACATTCTCAGCACCTTGTGGTGGGGAGACTTCGCTCCTACGAAGAGGCATCCCTGAGGTAGTGGAGGAGTAAAGCCAGTGTGGCAAAACCCCACCGAACGTAGGGAGCTCGGAGACTCAAGCCTCTGATCTGAGCCATTTGCTCTGGGGTCGAGCTAAGCCCAGCAAACCACGTCTTGCCTGCATAGAGCCTGTCTAATTGCTGCTGAGTGCCTCTGCACCCCCCTGCAAGCAAAATACCCAGTTTTAGGGGTCTCAGCAGAGACGTGTTAGGATTCTCCACCATCCTCTGCTTTCTAGACCTGGAGCTGGAGGCATCTGAGTGGGGACTGCTCTGTGAGCTTGCTGGAGCTTGTCCCTCCCTGGGAAGCCAGACCCAAGCACCGAGGAAATACGGAGGGGGCTTTCCTCCGGTTGGGAAGCGCGACTGCTGCGTGCAGAGGAGCCTCTCGGCTGCCGAGCTGCTGTGCTGGTGCCCTGTCTTGTCTGAAGCTGCTCTGGGTTTACAGGACGAGAGAGGGAGGGTCCAGGACCGGCGCCAGCAGCAAGCCGGATCTATGTCTGTCTAGCAAAATCCATCTAGGAAATGGGATTCGTGGCAGGTTTGAATGCGGGCAGGTTGGGCTCGGGGCAGGAGGAGAGCAGGGTCAGCAAACCAGGAGGGTCAGCAAACCACGTTTCACAGCCCCGCAGCACGCTTGGAGCCACGAGAGCTCTTTGCAAAGGGTGAGCTTCGGGCATGGCGCTGCCTGTCCGCCCACCTCGCAGGCGCTCGCGTGTCGAGCCTGCGCGTTTGTGTGTGTCAGGGCGCCTGCCTGCGTGCTTGTGCCTCCCTTGGCACTAGCGCGTGTGCGAACGAGCTGTTGTCGGTGCAGGGCTGTGCTCTGCAGATGTCGTTGCGGCGGAGCGAAAGCCTCTTTGCAGCTTTCCGAGGCGTGGGTGCAGCCTACGGGATTTCCCGGCTGTTTGGAGTGGCAGGCGCTGATCTGCTCTCGACATCTCACAGGCTGCGTGTGGGAAGCACCCGCCTGCTGCAGGCTGAACCCCTCTTTGCCTTGGAGAGGAAAAGGGTGTTTAGAAAACAGAGGGGCTTCCGCAGTGAATTTGCAGTCGCTGTCACTCATCTCCCTGCCCCGTGGGTGTTAGGTCGGGTCCCAGCAACCTAGCAGCTGCAAAAGTCACCGGCGACTTAGATTTCCCTGGGGGGTTTCGCCCCAGCGGTGGCAAGCAAAGGGCTGCAGCCCCCTGGGCTCAGCGTGGCCCCTTGGTGTCCCCCGTGCCCGGCGGGGGCTGAGCGATGCCGCGTCTCCCTCGGATGATGGAGGCGGGAGCAGATTTCCTGTCTCCCGCTGCAAAGCCAGGGGCTGGCTGCTCTTGCAGCCCCGTCCCAGCTCGCTGGCACCCAGCCCTGCCTGCAGAGCCAGCGGGAGGTTTTGCTCTTTCCCTCTCATCCGGCGGAGGCCGGTGCCCCGAGCAGCCATCTGTCCTGCTGCTGCCTTGCTGCGGGGCGAGAGCGTCTGCTTGCTCCCTCGTTTGAACCGCCCTTGTGCTGGCCCGGGGTGGCTGCGAGCCCTGTGGCTGGTGAGGCTTGCTCCCGGGATGGTGCTCTGCTGCTTGCTCGTGCCCCGGTACAGCGGGGCCGGGCTTGGAGAGCTGCCCTGGCTTCCCACTGCGTTGGCCGCCCGGGGAGCCCGGAGCCGGGACGTTTACGGAGAAGGTGGTGAGCCGGGGCACGGGGAGCTGCGTTCCTCCCGCAACTCGGAGGGATGCGAAGGCTCGGGGCAGCGCGGAGGTGTTTACAGCTCCAGTTCCTGTTCCCTTTTCCTGCTGGGTTTTGCTGCTCGAGGCTATTGTCGGGCTGTTTTGCACAGGAAGGAGGAAGAAGTGTTTGGTTTTAAGCCGATTATGGGAGCCGGAGAGGAATGCGTGAGCGGCCCTGGTCTCCAAGGCCGGCCAGGAGCAGGGACAGCGTGGCGGTGAGGACAGAGCCTGGTGCCGGGTGGGATTAGGCAGCCACCACACCGTGCTCGGGCTGTTTGGTCCTTGCTGTGGGAGCTCCGCATCGCTGGCGTTGTGGTGGCAAAACCCGTCTCGCCGGATGGTCCGGCCTGGGGTTGGCAGCCTGGTGTGTGAGCAGACCCCGGCGAAGGTGCTTGGGTGCACTTGAACCCTGCTGGAAATATTGCCTGGCCCTGTTTTGGGACCAGGCTTTGGGGCTGGAGGTGGGATGTACAGCTTCAGGCTTGCCGGGGGCTGCGGCATCGTGCGATGGGGTGCTCCGGCCGGGAAGCTGCTGAGGCGCCGGAGCAGGCCTGTTGCTTCAGCGCTGGAGGGGATCAAGCTCTGGGATGTGCCCTATATCTTACCGCAGGATCGTCTCCTTTTTGCTAGTAAGGGCAAACCTCGGGCTTTTTGTGGCGTCCCCATGACGTGGTGCTTGAGAGGCTCCTGGTCCTGCTTCCCAGTGACTCCTGATCGCATGGAGGAGCCCTGGCTTGTGTAACTTGGAACGTGTGTGGGGATGCTGCGGGCGCCTGGGAGGGAGCGGAGAGGAAGCCATAGGCTGTTCTTAGCCCTTTTGTTAAGAAACGTCTTCAAACGAGCCTGCAGGAGCCCTGGAAAATAACCAGTGAGTTCCCAGTCATGCCGGTGCCAGCTGACACCCCTGTACTGGGATCTGTGCCCCTTCTCCACCTCGGGGAAGGAAATGTGGCTGCATGCAGGGAGAGCATCTGCGTGCCATGGGGGGGGACGGCACCGCTGGCAGCCCCGCGCCGCGGTGGGGGCCTTGCCGGGGCGTCTGCGCGGGCGCTGGCAGTGTTGAGCCGATGGTAAGGGAGGAGGCCGGGCCGCCTTCTGCTCTGCTTGGCTCCGTCCCAGCTTTCGGGACAAAGGCTGGAGCGTTTCCACGGCTGAGCGCCGGTGCCTGGAAAGCCGCCGACTGCCAGCACCTGCTCTGTGGGGCTGCCACGATGCGGGCTTGGGGTCCCGGCTGCCGCTCTGGCTGCTGCTAGCAGAGCTCATGGTGAGTGTTCAAGGGGCTTCAGCTGGTCCCTGACCCCCCTAAAAAGGCAGGGAGTACCCTAATCCTTCTCCTACCCTTCTCCTCTTCCAGCTGGCTGTCCTGGAGGACTACGCAGATCCCTTCGATGCGGCGCAGGTGGCCGGTAGCCAGGCAGGGCTGGAGAAGGTGACGGAGAATGATGGATACATGGAGCCCTATGAAGCCCAGAAGATGATGGCTGGTAAGGTGGAAGGCTCCGTGCAAAGGCCACTCTTTGCACTTCTGGTCCCTGCTGTGTGAATTTGGTGGCCGCTGTACTCTGTTCCTTGCAGGCCGTGACAGCACCGGGTCCCCTAGACAAGGCAAACCTGGGCGATAGCTGTGGTGGTGCACAGCCACTTTGCAGGCAAATTTTCACAGCTTTAGCCATGTGCGATGGGCTTGCTGTAGCCGGAGCACTCACAAAGGCTACCTGAGCAATAAAGGCACCTCGATATTTCTCCCTGTGATGCTGGCCCCCAGGACCACGGTGCCTGCTTGCCAGGCTGAGGCAGGAGAGACCTGACATTCGATGCGTCTGGCATAAAACTAAGACGGATGTGGGAGCTATTTAATTCGGTTAGGACTGGGCCAGAGCGTGCCGTTGTCTGCCGCAGCAGCGGGGTCCCCAGTGGGTTTGTTTATGGCTGGAAAGCAGGCGAGGTGAGAGCGCGCGCTCCCGAAGGCATCGCCCTCGCCGCTGCGGCACGCACAGGGTCGCCGTGCCGGCTTGCGCGCTCCAGGCTCTGGCTCTGCTTTGCAGTTCCGTGGTTTTCCTGGAGCGAGTATTTTCTGGAAAGCTCACGCGGCTTTTTGGACTAGACCATTGCATTTCTTGGAAAAATCAGCAAGTGGTGAAGAGGCTGCTTGTGTCTGTGGGAGAGACTTTTGTTTTGCTCGAGGGAAGGGCATTTTATTAAACTAGCCACGGTGGGTGTCCAGAGAAGAAACCCACCCTCGCTGCTCGCAGGGAATCGGGCTCTGGGGTGCTCTGTCCCCATGGACCCTGCTTTGCAGGGCTGCCCGAGAGTGGGGATGTTGTACTGTGGGGAGAGGAGGCATCTTGGTGCTGTGGACTGCTCAGGACCCGGCTGCCCAGCAGCTCCCCCGCTTCTTGCAGGCACTTGGTGGAGGTTTGGGGGGTCTCCTCCATCACTGATGCTCCCCGTCGCCCTCGGATGAAATTGAGCCCTTTCATCTAGCAGGGCTTTGGGGACCATGGCTGGGCTGTGTTGAGCAGAAAACTCATGGTCTTTTCCCTCTTCTCCTGCTAGAGATCCGCCAGAAAGGCTTACGGGAGGCTCCCGCCCGGCCACTGCACCTCTACGACACTCCCTACGAGCCTGTGCTTGGAGGGCTGGACGTGGACGGTGACCGCCTGGCTTGCCCCAGGCCCAGGGAGTCCCGGCTGCCCGAGGACGACGAGCGGCCGCCGGAGGAGTACGACCAGCCCTGGGAGTGGAAGAAGGAGCGGATCTCCAAAGCCTTTGCAGGTGAGTGACGGGAGCAGCCATAAAGGATGGATAGCAGCCATAAAGCAACTGATGCTGCGTTGCGTTTTGCAGGGGGGAAGCTGGCTCCTTGGGGTTCCTTCGTCTTTTGGGGGTCAGTAGTGTTCGCCTCTGCATTTCTGTGGCTCGGGGAGCGCTCGTGAACTTGCAGAGGCTGTTTCTCTTCGGTAGGGAGCCAGGCTGGGTGGCGTGGTGGACGGAGCTGCCTTGGCAGCCTGTCCAGTGCCCATCTCTCGTTGCCTCTTCCCTCCCTCTGACTGATCACAGCTTCCAGCGCAAGTTAACCCCCCCAGCCTCGAATTGCAGGGGAGAGGCTCAAGCACGTCCCTCCTTCCTCGGGGCAGGAGGAGAGCTGGGCACTCCCCCAGGAGCCTTTGGCCAGGCGGTCGTCCAGCCCCCTGACCTATTTATCTGTGCTGCGGGATCGATTGTGTTTGTGTTTGTTAATGAGGAAATCCATGCTGTGCATTAGCGCTGGCTCCTCCGCCGGTGCTGGCTAATTGCCACGCTCTTATCTAGGATGCATTTTAATTGCAGCATTGTGCGTCTGTGCTGCAGCCGGTGCGCACAAGGCGCCTGAGCCGGCGGTTGTCGGCGCTGCGTGGGGATGCTGGCGGAGAGAGGCTTGGAGATTCAGGCTTAGGAGTGGTTCACCTTTTGGGTTTGGGCTCTGCGAGCTGGACATGTGCGTGCTGGGCTTGACGCCACGGCGTCTGCTCATGCCTGGGGTTGCACTCGTGCCGCTGGGACTCGGCCGGGTGCGGGGCCGGCGCCTGCGGCACGCTGTGCCGAGGATTCGGCTTGTCGGGCTCCGTCATGAAACGCAGTGCACTGCCGGGTTGGGTTTGTGCTGAGATGTCTGTGCTCTGGATCTGGGTGGATGAGCTGCCTTGCTCGGTGTCCCTGGGTGGAGGTGGCCTGTTCACAGGTCTGGCTCACGCGTGGGTGCACGTGGGTGCTCCTCTGTGCGCTTCAGGCTTTCTCCAAGTCCCGAGGGAGTCAGGTTGCCGTGCCCAGGGCCACGCTAGGACCTGCTGCCTGTTTTCATCTGGAGCCAGAGCAGACCCTGCTGTGGCTCGCAGGGCATTTCTCCTCTCCTGCGATGCCGGAATCTCTCTGCTGGCCCATTCCCCCTTTGGGGAGCCTGTGAGACCCCTGCAGATGGGCAGCCAGTACCGGCACGAGGCAGCAACCCACTAGTGCCTGGCAGGGGAACGTGGACCCCGTGAGGTGGCTGGGAAGCGCCCAGGGCAAGACGGATGCACAGGCAGGAGGGATGGCAATGGGACGCTTGGCCAAGGTCCCCCGGACAGAGGTGCACGTGGGACGGGGGCGATCACAGGCTCCCCCCACCCCAGAGAGGGTCAGCTGGGAAAGCTGATGGAGGAGCAGGGTCTCTCTGTCGGGAATGTGCCTCACGTCAGGCCTGTTCCTGCTCGGTGCTGGGGAGGGAACGAGATGGCCAAGCTGGCATAGGGCTCCCAGGAATTTAGTCCTCAGGTCTTTCCCCCTACAACTGCTCTCCTTCTCCATGGGCCTGGTGTTTCTGACGTTTTTTTCTAAGCCCTTTCTTTCTCTCTTTCTCTTTCTCTCTCTTTCCCACCACCACCCCCCCACCCAGTTGAAATCAAGGTCATTAAAGACCTGCCATGGCCACCGCCGGTGGGACAGCTCGACAGCGGTGAAAGCCCCCCAGACAGTGAGGCTGGTGCCTCTGTCCCTCCGCAGCATGGCCAGCCCAGCTACGAAGACGCCAACGGTGGGTCTTGCGTGACAGCGGGGTGTGCGGGGGGGCTGCGGCCGGTGCTCGCCGTGACCCTGCCTCGCTGTCCCGCCAGCGCCGAGATGCTGCGACGCCTCGGAGCTTGCCCGGACCTGGCAGGGCTCTGCCCGCTGCCCGCGGGCGCTGCCAGACATCCCCCCTCCTCCTCTGCCCTCCCCCAGCTCCTCCTGGCCTGTTCAGTCGTCCTGTGCCGGACGCCAGACGTTTGTCCTCGCTTCTTCTGCATCTTCTCTAGCTCCAGGATGCCTCTTTGCACGCAGCAGTCGAGCTGCACCAGAGGATTATTCGGTGGCAGAGTTATTACCTTGTCTTTTGTTCTCTCCTCTTTGCCTCCGAATTCCCAATGTTTGATGGCTGCTTTTACCATCTTCTTGACAACTGCTCTGAGCATTCAGCTGATGTTTTCCTGCGGCTCTTAATACCCAGGTCCCTTACCGGTGTGGTAGCAGCTAATTCAGATCCCACCGCTGAAGTTGGGGTTGTTTTTCCCTGTGCGCCTCGCTTCGTCATTTAGCACTGCTCCGTTTCCTCCGCTATTTTATTATCTCGCTGCTCAGTGGCAGGAGGTCCCTCTGGATTCTTCGCTCTCGTTTTTGCTATCCTGAACAGCTAAATCTCCCAGGCACACTTTGTCATCTCAGGTTTGCCTTGTCGTGAAGCCCTTTTTGTGTGTGCCGAGTGGCAGAGCCCCCGTGTAAATCCCCCTTGGACTCTGCTGGCAGCCTCGCTTATGAAAGCCAAACATTGCTGCTTCTCTTTTAACCCATTATTAATATTTTAAAGGCCTTGCTCTTATGCCGTGGTGGATTAGGGTTTTTCCGAGAGCACTAGGTGAGGGGGTTTGTCGAAAGCCACGCAGGCTTTCGGGGTTGGGCTGCCGCTCTTGCGGAGAACTGGGATGGATCTGCGAGACGTGACTTTCTCTCTGCAAACCCCGGAGTGCCGTGCCTGCCCGTGCGTCACTAACGCTGCTCCTGGTAGACACCGCGACGTGCCAGGTGCAGATGTCTGATTTCCTTATCTGCAGTTACCCAGATCCCTGCAGAGCTTCGTAAAGAAAAAACGGTGTGGCTTTTGCTGCCTCCCAGGTAGGCTTGGGCACGAGGCTGCACAGCTGATTTCGCTGCCGATCGTAGGGGCACCCCAGAGCGATGCGGCTGCTCTGCCGGGGCTGCATCGGGGTACTGTCCCAAGCCCGTAGGGACGCGACAGGCTGAGATCAGTCCTGAAAAAGAAAGGTCTTGGGAGGGGGAAACTTCCTGATCCTCTTCCTACGATGAATGCAGGTGTCAAGAAAAATTAATTTCTTTGCTATGCAGCCTCCTCTCTTCCCCCGTCATTTATTATCCCCGCAGTCGCGCTGACACGCATCCTGCTCCTGATGAACACATCAGTTTGTCATTTTTCCTGGTTTTAGCAATACAGAGTCTCTTTTTTTTCCTGACTTGCTTTGTTGTGTGAAGTTTATCTTGCCAGAGTTTTGTCTTATTTTCTACTTCCCCTGTCTGGGGGTGACTTGAACTCCTTGAAGGATGTCTTCTTACTCCTAGGGGCTTGTTTTTAATATCCTGTTTAATCATGCACATGCCTCTGCCTCTCTCTGACAGGTGCAATGCATTTCTTCTGAGCCTCTAACACGATGACTTTGTGCCGCCAGCAAACACTTTGGTGTTTTGATTGTCTGGCTTTTTAACGATCGCCCCAATTTCTTAAGGTGATGAGTTGAAATTGAAGCCTGGATGTTATGTACGAGGGTGAGCCTGGCCGGTGAAAAGCCAGACCGCTGCAGAGGCAGGGCTTGTCAAGCCTTAATGCCGGACACCTCCTCCCCAAGCTCCTTCTCGGGGGGTTTCAAGCCGTGCTAAGCTGCAGAGGATTTTGGCTGGGTTTCCTTCTGGCTGCTTTC
The DNA here is from genome assembly GCA_009819775.1 of Phoenicopterus ruber ruber. NCBI lineage: Eukaryota > Metazoa > Chordata > Aves > Phoenicopteriformes > Phoenicopteridae > Phoenicopterus > Phoenicopterus ruber. The sequence goes on from CM020225.1 coordinate 24,474,141, forward strand.
CTCTCTTCTCAGTGCTGGGGCGGCTGGAGACCTGCTCGCCTGCGTCGGGCCCAGGCAAGGTGTCCCTCAAATAGCCGCCTTAGAGGATGCCCTGCTAGGCAGAAAAACATCCCTCTCTGGGTATTTTTTGCCTCTGCCCCACCGCAGCGAGGCCTCAGCATGGCCCCGCTTTCGCCTCCCCCTCCAGCAGCCGGGGAGCATGGGGAGGGGGAAGCTGCCCAGCCCAGGACATCGCGCTCGTCCTGGGAGCTGCGGTGCTGGTGCCGGGCTCGGCCGCCTCCGGGGCGCCTGTCCCTCCGCGGCATCAGCCTCTGGCAGCCTCGTGTCAAGGCAGCTCTGCCCGATCGATAAGTAATTTGTGCGAGGGGGCTTGCGTTGCAGGGGAGCAATAATGAACTCTCTGGAGGAGGGAGAAACAATATTGTTAATGCTGAAATCATCCCGCACGGAAATAACAGTCGGTGGGAGGCTGGGTCCCCGAGGCACGTCTCGGTTAATCCCCCGCCGCTTGCTGGGCGGCTTTGTCGGTGCATGGGGGCCCGTGGCTGGGCTGGTGCCGGGCAGGCGGCTGGGTCGGGGAGGCACCTCGCAGTCAAAATGTCCCCCTACCACCTCGGGAAAGTATTTTTTCCACCTCAGGAGGTTTACTTGTGCCAGCAGAAATGTGTTTATCGTTTCCAAACTGACTGCTCCCTTTAGCTCCAATTCCCCCCTTCTCTTTTTTTTTAATTTAATTTTTTTCCCCCAAGATTGGAGAACCTCTCCTTACTGCTTCTCACTTAACGCTAGGCCGCAACTGCTGAATCTCTGGTTGCATTAGCAAAATCCTTCTGAGCTTTTGAAACCTCCATGGAAAATATTTCCAGGGGCTCGGGCACTGCAAGGACCCCAGTCCTGGCGTGGTGGGGACCCGACCGTGTCTCTCCTGGGGCACTGCAGCGAGCAGCCGTCTGAGAGCTGCCCTGCCCTTGCTTAAAGCAGGGGGACGGGGCAGCGCGAGGGGACCCAACATGACATAATGTGACGTGGCTCTGGCTCTGTCTGTGGGCTCCCTCTGCGGGGGGAAGGCCGGGAGCCCAGCCTGTCCGCCTGTCCCGGCTGCCGGCTGTGACACGTGTCTGTCTTGCAGGTCCGTCGGAGGGGCTGGGGTACGGCCGCACCTCGCCCTGCAGGGAGGAGAAGGCCAGGGCTGCCCTCAGGCATGGCTCCAGCAGCCTCAAGAGCACGAAGACGCTGATCGCCGAGCCTAGCCCCTTCGTCGGGGAGAGGATCGACCCTGCCCTGCCCCTGGAGAGCCAGTGGTGAGTCCTGCCTGCCCCGAGCGCTGCCCGACCCCTCCGCCTGCTCCGGGATCCCTGCAGCCACGCCACAAGGAGCCCCGGGGCAGACCTGCTTCTTCCCTTCTTCCTCGGCCCTGCGTTTCTGCCTGCTTGTCCCTGCCGGCCTTCTCGCGGTCGTGGTGTCCCCATGTGCCCTCTGCATCCCCCTACGCTGCCCCGTGTCCCCCATCCCTGGCAGTGCCACCCACATCCCTCTCCCTGAACGTGGCTGCTGTCCCTGGGGAGGTGCCGGGGGTGCTGGCGTTGCTGCTGCCGCGGGGCAGAGTCCTGCCCGGGGTGTCCACTCTCTGCCTGACGCAGCCGGTCCCTCTCCCACCTCCAGCTGGTACCACGGGGCCATCAGCCGGACGGACGCGGAGACGCTGCTGAGGCTGTGCAAGGAGGCCAGCTACTTGGTGCGCAACAGCGAGACCAGCAAGAACGACTTCTCCCTCTCCTTGAAGTGAGTGAGCCCAGAGGGGGCTGTGGGGGTGGTGGACCCACAGCAGAGGTGACCTGGTGCCGTGGGTGACCCCTCGCGGGTGGGTGCCCCACGTGAACGTGTGCCTGTGCGGATGGGGTAGCTCTGAGATGACCACGGGGTGGTCAGAAATGACTGGAATACGAAGTCTGCACTTCTTTGCGGTGCAGCACAGGCTTCTGGTTTGGTATCTGGCAAAAGCATCTCTCGGGAAGGCTTGTAGATCTGGAGGCACGCTGCTCTTCCCTTGGCAGTGCTAGTAATCCCTCCGATGGATAAAATGATGTGCCTCACTGCTCACTCAAATGTGTCTGGTTACAGCTTCCAGCTCTGGCTTCTTGTTACCTCTTTTTTTTTTTTTGTAGCTTAGTTTCACGGGAAAAGAAAGCTTTTGCGAAGTTGGTGGTGGAAACGCGGGTACCCATCCCTGCCTCCCCAGCCCACATAACCATTGAAGCCCTCGCTCAACCGTGCTGTAGAGAGGGCATTACCCTGCTTTGGTTTGTCATCAGGGAAACCTCCCTGCCACAGCACGGCTTGGTTTCTGCTTGGGTTTTTGAGGGGGATCTTTGTACCCTTCCCAAGTTTTCCACATTCCCTTAGTGCCAAAACTGCATGAAGCATCGCCACCCGTGTCCTGCCAGGGAGAAGCTGCCCATAGCTCCTCATCCAGCTCTTTCGGGACTCGTGGGGTAGCCCAAACCCACGAAATCAAAGCTGTTACTGTCCTGAAGATGATGATGGATTAGCAAATACCTTCTTGCCCTCCTGCCAGACAAGAATATTAGCTCTGTTCCTGGCAGATGTGAAAAGAGTATTTATTGGGCACTTCAGTCGTCTCTGCCCAACAACAGGCCACGTATCCCTACACTTTTCTCAATATAGTTTAAGTTTCCCCAGCGGTCTTTGTACCTGCATTGCTCCCTGGTGATTTCAGCCTCCCCTGTTTATTTCCCAGTGACACAATTGTGAATTAGGTTGCTCTGTCTCTCTCTCTCTTTTTTTTTTTTCCACTTTTTTGCTGCCTTCAGCACTAAACCAGGGCAGAAGTTTAGCTGAAAATACTCTTTCTTCCTTCTACACGTGTAGCTTTCAGATCAGACAACAAGCCTTTCCGGAAAAGCTCCCTCCTTTCCTTTTTTTTTTTTGTCAGAATTTTTACTGACGTTTTAATTTTCTCAATATTTTTTCCTTGCCCTGGCTTGCGAGCAATTTTGAAGCCACAGCTTCTGCTGGTTGAAGAGGTGCATTCGAGGCTGCGAGAGGTCTTCTCAGCCATCGCCTTGTGGGTGGCGTTAGCCAGCACGTGTGTGGGAGAGCCTGGGAGGTGGCATTGGGGCTGTGGATGGGGCTTCCTCCCTTGCCAGCGTAGGTGTCCCTTTCCACCACCTCTCTACAAGCCAGTCACCCATTTCTCTGGGTTTTTTTCCTTACTTCTTGCTGCCCATCCTTAGCCTCGTGGCAAAAATGGCCAAATCCTCTTCTCAAACAGCCCGTGCAGCTGGGACATGGCCTTGCAGCAGCGTGCCACCTCCCCAGAGGAGACCGCAGCCCATCCAGGAGCTGCTTGGGCATTGCCTGGCCACTGTGCCTCTCTTGCAGAGAGCCCACAGCCTCGGGAATGTGATTTTTACTCCGTTGCCTTTCTCTGTAGAGCCTTTTCAAGGAAAATCCCCTGGGATGCTTTTTATATAGCTGTAAGCTGACTGTCTGCATCTCTCTCTACTTTTTTTTGAACTCTTTTTTTTTTTTTCCCTTGAAGAAGGAGACGCGGCCGAGGAGATGGTCTGAAAGAGAGCTCCGGTCTGACCTAAAGCCCTTTTGTGCTGCTTTAAAGGAAAATATGCCCAAGAGAGAGCAGCAGAAGCAGCTGTACCCATAGCGTGTCAGGTAGCCGGAAGGATTTAACCCTGCCGTGACAGTCCTGGCTGGTCCAGGCTGGGCAGCCCCACGTTGCCTGTCGTGGGCAGAGTGGTAGCGTCGTTGCCTCAAATGCTCGGGGAATGAGTTCCTCCTGGCTCGCGCCTCCGTGAGAATGGCTGAGGCCATGCTGCAGGGGTTTGGGTCCTTCCTCACGTCTGTAAGGTGCTTGGCAGGAGCAGCACCGGCCCCTTGTCCTTGTCCCGTCCCCGCTGCTGGCTGCAAGGCTGTCCGGTTTGCAGTGTGCTCCCTTGGGCATCTCCCCGGGGGTCTGGTCTCAGTCACGTCCCTGAGCCTGTGACAAAGACCTATGGAGCAATTTGGGCAAAACACAACCAGCATCACCTCTCTGCGGACCTGTGTGGCAGCGCTCCGGCTCTGGACTGGCACTGATCCTGCACCGAGGTCCTGCGCATCTCTCTGCCAGCGCCAGGGCTGGGGCCGTATGTAGACAGGGTGCAGCGCCGAGGGCAGCTCTGCGTGACAGTGGTGCGACCGCGTGTGTGTGTGTGCAGGATAAACCTGTGCGCCTTCGTGGGGTGCCGTGTGTGGTGCAGCCCCCACAGCTCTTCCCTGCACCCCACTGCGATGCGGCCAGCTATTGCTTTTCCTCGGCCCCTGGCAGGGGGCTGCGTCTCTCCCCCCTGGCCTCCCCCGGGGCGGCCGGCTCCCTGCCTCTCAGCGCTAAATGGATTGCAAACCCATTCTGCTAATGCAGCCGGGCTGTCCATTACAGGCACCGTCTCCAGCCGGGGGGATGGGACCGGCCTGCGCAGTGCTGGAAACGGCTCAGCATTGCTGATGAGGTCCTGTCTGCTTTTAAGTCATCAATATTTTGCCGTAATGTGCATTCCAGACGCTGCAGACAGGCTGTGGCTCTCCTCAGAGACGCAAATTAATAGCAACAGGGCCATTAGCCCGTCACTTGGAATCAGCGCTCGTGGCAGGATCTGCCTGCGCAGCCTCGCGTGGCTCGGTGCCCGTGCTGTGCCGGGAAATGGCCTCGCTACGCTGAGCGGGTTTTATGGAGCCCGCAGTGTTGGCGTGTGGGGGGGGTAATGGGCTGCGGGCCGAAGGACAAAATCCTGCTTTGCCACAGCGAGGCTGGAGATACGTGAGCTGAAGTCCTCCCGTGTGAGCCAGGGTGGCTGCAAAAGGGGCTTTGCCACGTGCAAGGGGCGAAAGCCACTGCCCCTATGTCACCCTGCAGCGAGAGCCCCCGCTGCTCCTGCCCAGGCTGTGCCCTTGCTTCCCTGCCCGCACGCGCCTGCCCCAGCCTCCGGCACTGTCCTTGTCCCCGGACGGACCCCTCGCACTCGACGGTGCGGCCGTGCTTCCCGGGCTGGACACGGTGCAGCGTGGCCAGCCATGTCCCCCACCTTGTGCCGTGGGCTTCGTCGGGAGTTGGCCAAGAGTAGGATGGTGCGGGCAGGGCCGTGTCTGGGGACAGGAGCCAGCAGCGTCCCCTACAGCTGCAGGGGCAGGCTGCCCGTCTTGGGGGGGCAGGAGCTGATGGGAGGCCGGGGCCAGCTGCACCCCCTAATCCTGCCTCGATCTCTCCTTGCAGGAGCAGCCAGGGCTTCATGCACATGAAACTGTCCCGGACCCAAGAGAACAAGTACGTCCTGGGTCAGCACAGCCCGCCCTTCGACAGCGTGCCGGAGATCATTCATCACTATGCCAGCCGCAAGCTGCCCATCAAGGGGGCTGAGCACATGTCCTTGCTTTACCCGGTGGCTATCCGTACCCTATAGTCCTCACCCCCCACGAGCCGGGCTCGAGGCCGGGTGCACCCGAAGCTGGCCCGTCCATGGGGCCGAGCGCCGCCGTGCCGAGGACGGGCTCCGGACTAGCAGCCTGCGAGCAGCTCGCTGGGCACGGCCGGCACTGTTGGGGATCGCTGCAGCCGGACCCCTCGTCCCGCTCTCTCGGGGGGCTCCCGTGTGCCAGTTTGCCTGCTGGGACGGCGCCAGGGGGATCCCCCGTGCGAGGAGCTGAGTGGGGCTCGCTGGCTGCCCGCTGCCCTCACCTTCCTCCGGGCAGAGCTCGGCACGCAAGGACTGGAGCTGGGGCCTTGGAGAGGCCTAGGGGGGAGCGATGTGCGGGAAAAGGGGGAGAAAACATCTGTTAACAGGCCTGAGGTGCCTCCGTGAGGGTGCCTGGCTCTGCCCATGGGAGACGAAATGGCTGTGCCTGCAGGCGAGGAGGCTGGCGGGGGGCGAGCGGGGGCCTGCCCGGGGTTAGCGAGGCACGGGGGGGCCAGGCAGGCCGCTGGTGGCCCCCACCCGCACGGGTGCTCGGTACTCACCGCCATCCTTTGCCAAATGTAAATAGTGACCGGTCTCGGCCGCGCGTGCAGCACCACTGCCTAATAAAGCGGTGCATGGTCGCCTCCTGCTCCGTGGGGACTGTGCGCCCGCATCCCACCACCTCCAGTGGGGGATCGCTGTGGCAAAACGGTGGGGAGGGGGATTTTATTACACAAAAGCTCTAAGCGAATTGGTTTTTCTTTTGCTCTTGCGTACGCTGAGACCCGTGTGCCCGAGCGGTCCAGCCAGCTCACTCATCTGAGACACAGAGGACAAGGCATGCCGCTGGTCACATCCTTGCTATGTCTTTGGGACCCTTCGAGGGCAGCGATGAGCTGATTTTGGACTTGCCTGTTATTCCCTGTAGAAGGGGGTGCTCTTTGGGATCTTTTGCCTCCTTGTTTTCCTTCACCCCTCGTAAGTCTTAGGCAAAATCCCTGAATTTGACAGATCTGTTCTCCTCCTCTGGGTATTTACTGGCTCCAGTCCTGTTCTTCGTCTTCCTGACACCTTGCCTTTGGGCCAGCTTGCTCCTTCTCTTCATTTGGCTGAAGCTACGTCTGGTGCTCTGTAGCATTTAATGCATACCTTGCCTTTTAACCTGGTTCCTGGTGTTGCTTGCTACTGTACCCACGCACATACATTTCCTCCCTCCACACCACAGACGAAGCTCAGTCTCGCTGTTACTCCCCTGCAGCGTGTTCCCTTTCCCCTCCGCCTCCCGGGTGGTCCCGCTGGGCTCGGCAGAGGGGATGGCAGCAGCAAATGCGCTGCTGGACCCGCAAAACCTTTTGCATCAGCGGAGCAAAGCGCTTGGGGCATTGGTGGGATGCGTTAGCAGGGGCTTGATAAAGGCTTTGTGAAAAAGCGTCACCCTCCCCACCGCCTGCTCCCAGTAAGGAGCTGGTCCTGCTGGTTTGCCGTGGGGGGTGGAGGTGATCGATGGGACTGTGGGGACCTTGTGTGGGTGAGTGCTGCAGCCGCAGCAGGAACCCTGCTCTGCTGTCCGGGGCTCTGGGGTTTTCCAGACTCGATCTGTAGCCAGAGGATCGCTGTCCTGGCTGCCCAACACAGCTTTGAGCTGTTGTGGGGACCATGGGGCATGGCCAGTGTGTTCCCCGAGTGCACGCTGTCGTTGGGAGCCTGCAGAAACTGTGTTGGTTTGTTCCAGGATGCCTCAGCCTCTGCCGCTCCTTAAAAGGCAGCGGTTTGAGCTCGTCGGGCGCCCGGTGTCTCCTTACAGCCCTGCTTGGCTGCTGGCAGCTCCCCGGCTGCCTCTCTCCATCCCAGGGAGGCATCTTGTCCGGCGGGGACGGAGGCGACTCCAGCTGGAGGGTTTTTCTCCCGGCAGTGCCACACCAGAGCCTGCAGAAAGGGCTGGAGATGCAGAAATCTGCAGAGATGCTCTTGAATGCCCTTGCTGCATTTAAAAGGTTTCAAGGGCCCTTAGCAGCCCTGCTGTGCCCTGATGGCTCTGGCACAGAGCTTATCCCGGGGGATACTCTGTCTTCTCCGTGGCCGCGGCTGGGAAAGCAGAGGCTTCTTGGGGTCCATGCGGCTGGGGAACAAAGGCACAGGAGAGCCTCCCCACGTATCGTGGTCTTTTTTCTTGAGAAACTGGCAGGGAGCAAACTGCCTGCCAGTCAGTGCTGGCTGTATCAGCGAGCTCGCAGCCTTACAGTGAAATCCTGCCCAAGCAGCCTGGCTCCATCTCGGGGGCTTCCCTGCCGAGCGCCAAGAGGTGTGAGACCTGTGTGCGTTGCCCCAGCTCCCCAGAAACAGTCACAGACCAGCAGGACTGCTCTGGAGCTGGGCTTTGTATCCAAGTGCTTCTGCTAGGCAGCTCTCGATCCTCCCTCTGGCAATCACATCCCTCCTCAGCCCTCTCTTCTCCAGGCTAAAGAAGCCCAGCTCCTCAAGCATCTCCTTGTACATGTTCTCCAGCCCTGACCATCCTAGTGACCCTCCGCAGGACTCTCTCCTTGTACTTGGGGTCCAAACCTGGACACAGTATCCAGATGTGGCCTCACCAGTGCCAAATAAAGGGAAATAACCACTTCCTTTGACCTGGCTACATTCATATGAAACTTGGGTTGGAAGGGACCTCAGGAGGTCTCTAGTCCATCCTTCTGCTCCAAGCAGTGTTAGCGTTGACCAGAGTCAAGAAGGGCTTTTTTTGGAGAGAAGCAGAACTGCCCTAAGCCCAGCTAGGTTTTTTTCCCCCTCTTCATAGCATTCCCAGGAGAGACTGGACACCAGGGATAGAGGGCTACAAATTCACTGCAACCTGAGGGCGATGCCTCCAGCCCGGTGGAGCCTCCAGCTCCACGTGGGCCCTCGTGTGGTGGAGGAGGTCCAACAAGAAAGACGTAGGAGCAGGGTGCAGGATGCAGAGCTGTAGCAAAGAGCCAGCCCACAGCTTGACAGTGGGTCAGGGGATGGACCTGATCTTCTCAAATGGGGCAGATCCAAGCAGGTCCTGGGACCCAGGGGGTCTCATTTTGGGATTGCCACAGAAAGTATATGACTCTGGGTCTGGCTGGTGCATTGCATCCTCTGTTTGTGATGAGAGCTGATCAGGAGCTCCCCAGAAAATTTGAATTGAATCTCTCTTGCAAGGGTATTTTAGTTCTGCCTTTGCCATCCCATGACTGAGGTGAGTGTTGTTTGGGAATGGGGCAGGTGGGGGCAGCCATGTGACAGGCCTGGAGGGGTGACATGACGGGGGATCCCCATTCATGAGGATGCTAATCCCCGGGACAGACAAAGGCCTGAGCAACCTGACATGGCTTTGAGGTTAACCCCGTTGGGAGCCTGAAGGCTGACCAGAGACCTTTGTCTGTATTCCCAATCCAGTTGTCCGGGCAATCCCCCGTGTCCTCCCAGCTGCTTCTCTTCTCTGTCCCTCCTCCCTGCAAGTGAAACAGCTCTGTCATTCATCGCCTGATCTCTAGTCCCTTGCTAAGCCCTCCATAATCGCCGAGCTGTTTTAGCATGCTGCAGGCCCTGATAATGAAGGAAGGAAGTTTGTTTCATAATTGGATTAGCGCTGCTGGGAACATGCTCTTGCATGGCGCTCAGGGCTGAGCTGGCGCGGCCCCCGAGCCCCGTGCCGCTCCGCCTGGTTGTGGGCCAGCTTGGGGCTGCGCTTACTCCTGCACAGGACTTCACTGGCCAAAAGGTCTTGCAGGAGGAAAGCAACCAAGAGGGGTGAAAGCCTGATTCAGGGCAGAATTTGAGCTTGCCTGCCTTGGAAGCTGGGGTGTGTATGCTGAAACTCTGTCACAGTCCCTAATGCCTCCCACCCGCTGGAAATGAAGCACTTTGGTTGGCGTCGAGCCTGACATCAGCCTCATCGCCCGCCCCAGCACAAGCCGTCAAGGCCTCCACCTCAGGGGCTGGAGAGCATCGCCAGTAACTCTGATCCTTGCGGGACTGGGTGAAACCCTCAGATGAGTGTAGCGTGCGGTCCATCATCCATGCCCCCTCCCTGCCCCTCTGGCCTGGAGAAGTTCCCTTAAGCCCAAGCCTAGTGATTAGTTTAAAACCCCAGCCCTAGCAGTGATGCCTAAGTTGCTTGAATATCACTGAAAACACAGTGCCCTGTATTCTGTCTCCAACCACAGCAATCTGCAGAAGGATCAAATAACCCAACAGCTCAGCTGCCAAAGTTTATAGCAAAGGAGAGAAATTTGTTGCTGATCCCTGCAGGCTACCAGCAGAACGTGCAGTGTAGCACATACGTAGCACACACATGCATGTGGCACACACATGGCCCAGCTGAATGCCTCCTTTCAAATCTTCTCGTAAAGACCAACATAAGGGGCAAGCTTCAGCTCCTAACTCGGAGACCACCCTTGCTCAGTCCCTTTGGTGCGCTTCCCCAGCATCGTCTCAAACCAGTTACTTGTTCCTAGTACCCTGTTTGAAAATTGTCCAAAAACATCCATGCCTGGATGCCTCCACCTCATTTTCAGTCTACACTTGTGAGCAGTTCTCTCCTTTTCCTTGCACAAGGCATGTCTCGGGCAGATCTTGCGGGTGAGATCTTCCCAGTGCCTTGCTAGTGATGTGGCTGTGTCCCAAAAACACATCCCAGGCGCGACGACTCCCCACTCCTAGCCCTGCACTGCTTGCTATTAACATTCGTGGGATCATCCCAAGACTAGGGTGGAGGAACAGCGCTAGAATCATCTCTTTGCTCAGAGACACCCCTTTTAATACAACCCATCATTTACTTGATCTGCTGGTTCCTCCTCTGCTATATCCATACCCATGAGTTCCAGCATTGGAAACTGGTTCATATTGGGTGCAAATCAAACTCCTTCCTTACATCTAACCAGCCTAAATGTGCTGCATCACCTTGTCTAAGTTGATTATGAAAGAAAAATCATTACGTTACACTGAGACTATGTATCTGTGATAAATTCTGTTTCCATTTGCTTTCCTATCTTGAAGCTGGGTTTCCTTCAAAAAAACCTCAGATAGGTATGAAAGTCTAGATATGTTTTAATCCCTCTTTTCCCTTGTCTGGATGTGGGAGGCACACTTGCTACATTTGTTTGCTATTTGAGCCATATCCAGGTTATCCTAAATCTGGTCCTTCCTTCACAGTGAGGTGACCTTGCTCCTTTCCTCCCCGATCTCATGCAGCACCTCCTGGTTGACCCTCATCTCATGTATTCAAAGTGTGTCCTCATCTGGTGGTCGTGCCTCAGGCATTCTCTGTCCTTCACATCTCACTCAGCTTGATGACCTGCGCAGCTACAAGTCTTTCTCTTAATTTCCAGGATAAATGTATGCATGCTGAATTTTTCTCCATTAAATGGCAGCGCACAGCAAGTCCTGATCTGTGCCTGTGTGGGACCGACGGGCTCTCTGCACACGTGTGTCCTCTCTCACTGCTCCTGTACGGGGTAGCCTTGCTGCACATGTACAGTGCGCTGTGATTTACTGCCCATATGCAGCATTACAGCCTCTCTGCGCATGCACAGCGTGTCCTGATTTACTGCACACATTAAGGGTTACCTCTCTGCAAATTCACAGCACGTCTGGTTTTAGTGTGCTCTCTCTGAGCGTGCACAGCGTGTCCTGATTTACAGGGAAGGCTCTTGCATCTCTTTGCCTCCATGTAGAGCACCTTGAGTCACTGCTCACACATGCCAGTGCCCCTCTCCAAGCGGAATAGTCTGCCTGATTTGCCCCTTGTGCATGCGGTGGTCTTGGATTTCCTGCGTGTGCAATGGGTGGGCACTCCATGCGGCGCAGTGTGGCCTCCGTGTGCTCACGACATCCTAACTTATTGCGCATGCATTAGTTGCTTTCCCACGCAGGTGCCTTGTGGCCCCTGGACAGGCACATCGCAGCGGTGCTTTCGGCATGTGTGCAAGGCACTAGCATCGTGTCCCGACATCTGAGCAACCCCCAACTCTACCTGGTAATTTATGGTAAAGATTGCAGGCTCTGTGCTGCACCTAATTCCCTTTTCTTTCCACACATGCAGGCTGTCTGAGCCTCCTCTGCCCCTGTCTGCTCTGCCTCTCTCTTCACTGCGTCATACAAGGTCTGAGATGCAGCCTGGCACCACCATCCTGGGCTCTCCTGGCTCGTGTCCTGCTCTGGAAACCATGGGCTGTGTGGTGACTAGGTGTTACAGTCCTGCCAGAGGTAATGGAGGGTGTCTCTGGTGGGCAGCGAGACCCAATGTCCTGCCGAATGTCATTTAAGCCAGAGTCCCAGGTGCTACCCAGACTGCAGCTCCAGTAACTGAGGTCTTCTCAGGGGATGTTTCTGGGATCCCAATGACTTCCTCTACTGACCTGTTGGCTTGGGAAAGCAAAAGGGGAAAAGTAGGACATCGGAGACCCCAGAAATGCTTCAGAGGGCAGAAGAGACCATGCAGTCCAGAGGACAGTGTTGTCACTCAGAGAAGTTGCAGAATCCAGGCCTACACCAAGAAAGGTGAGGAAAGCGTGACCCACAGCCACAGCCTACGGCGGCCCGTGAAGGATGCACGGGAGTGGCAGGGTCTCCCATCCCTTGCCCCAGGAAGGTCTCCAGCCCTGTTTGTGATGCTGGTGACCAGAGCATGGAGGGAGAGCTGCCAGCTGGAGCTGGCTGGGGCTGGGAAGGAGGAGGTACAAGCTGAGACTTCTCCACTTTGTTGTAGGGAAGGTGGTTCCTGGATTTCTTCTTTTTTTTTTTTTTTTCCCAGAGAAGGGCTGACCTAAAAAGCATCTTGCCCTCTTCTGCTGTGGCTTGTAGCTGAGCTCCCGGATGCCACAGGCTGGGGGAAGTGGTCCAGGGGGGACCAGGAAGGGCTGGAGAGTGCATCACCCACGTGGTGAGGGCTCTTGCCCTTGCGTTTCACTTCCAGCTAGTCCCAAAGGAAGCAGCACATCATACACCAGAGCAGGCAAGAGAGCAAGTACAGGGGTGTTGCCTGGTCCCCTCTGCATCGCAGGCCCCGCACTGCCCCGCTCAGCTGAGGGTCCCTCTGAAAGTCCGTCATTCAGGGCGACCTCAGGCTTTGTGGCTCTGGCATTGTCGGCCCCAGACAGCACGGTAATTCGCACTGGCAGCAGCTGCTCCCACTATCAGCACCGCGATAATTGTCCCTGCTGGGCTGGTCCCGCTCAGGGCCATTAGCAGCAAGATCCTTCTTTTATCATCGTACATCTCATTCCCATCTTGGCAGCTGCAGTAAATGTCTGTCTGTCAGTGAGGCCGAATGCCTGTCAGGACGCAAGGTCGGGTCGCTCTGTTGCGGGTGATGATTTTGATATGCTCGAAGGTTGCTCAGGGTGTGGAGTGGGAGCATCCTCTCCTGTGGCTTGGTGTAGGGATGGGATGGGGTCTTTTGTGGTGGCCCCCGGGGGGGCACATCCCTGCATCATGCTCCCCCCTGCTCTGCTATCTGTTCAGCAGCACAGCTGGTCTGTCCGTGGGCTCTGTGTGCTGGGACGGGAGGAGCGGGGACAGGCGATCCCTCCCTGATGGCAGAGGCACTGCTCATTTCCATTTAGATAGAGGAATTTCAATCTCAGCTTGACGTCTCCTTGCCACGGTGCGACTCAAGACCCAAATTTCCAATTTTCTTCCCCACGCAACGCCAGATGCTCTCTGCTGGCTTGGGAACTGAAGCGCATTAGAGATGCTGCAGCCCGGCAGAGGCGGACAGTTGGATGTGTGAACACAGATGATTGTCTGTGTGTAGCTCCATGAGGCAGCTGGCACACAGGGCTTCTCCGCACCCAAATCTGCTGCACTGCTTGTGGCTCAAAGTGCTCCCATAGCCTCTCCCTTCCCTACCCCCGTCCTGGGAGAGGAGGTTAAAACCAGCACCCAGAGTTGGCCACAGTGATACAGGATCTGGATCACTTGGGGAACAGAGGATGGTCACGCAAGGAGAAGTCACCCAGATGACCACAGCAATGAGGACAACCAGCTATTTCTGTCTTCCAGTGGAAAAAATGCAAGAAGAAATCCAGCAAGGGGGTGCTGGTGTCCTTATTTGCTGCCTACATCAAGTACATGTTCACCTGCCCACAGGGAACCTCGTGATCCTCGACGTCGTCTCCTCCACCATGTACTTAGTGTGTCTGTTCCTGTAGGAATAAAGAAACACCGAGTTTTGCTCAGCTGAAAATGTGACAGCTTGTGGAAAAGAAGCTGGAGAGGGTTGGTGGGGGGAGCTACAACCTCGTGGCGGGAGCTACAACCCAAGACTCCAGTTTGGAGGCCTTCAGAAAGATGTCTACCTTGAGAAAGGAGGTTGGCTTAACTAAACCGAGAGGTAAGGGAGGCACCGAGCGGCACCTTACAGCGAGCTGAGGGCACGTCCCGGAGCAGGAGGCACGTAAGCTTGGAGGAGGTATGCGCAGGCACGCAGTAAGGCAGCCCACAATGAACTTGAGGGGCAACCCGGGGAAGACCCCCAGAAATCACCGCGAGTGCGGCTTTACGGGCCTGGGGAGCTGGAAGCCTGCCCGGGGGGCAGCGGAGGAGCCCTCGGGCGAGCGGGAGGGTGGAGGTGGAAGAGGCCCGGGGGCCCTGCCGAGCACCGCCACACAGCGCCGGGCAGGCCTCGGCTGCGGCTGGAGCGCGGCTGCCACCTGCCGGGCCCGGGCGGGAGGAGCCGGGCCCGGCCGTGCGCGGGACTAGGCCTTGCAGCGGCGGGGGCGGCGCTCACGGTGAGGCAGCGCGGGGCGGGGCCGGGCCGTGAGGGGGCGGGGCCGGGCCGTGAGGGGGCGGAGTCGGGCCGTGAGGGGGCGGGCCCGGGCCGTGAGGGAGGCGGGGCCGGGCCGTGAGGGGGGCGGGGCCGGGCCGTGAGGGGGGCGGGGCCGGGCCGCCGCCATGTCGGAGGCGACAGCGGCGGCGGGGATGGCGGCGGCGGCGGCGGCGATGGCGGAGGCGCGGCTGCGGCGGAAGCAGCTGCTGAGCGCGGAGGAGGCGGAGCTGTTTGAGCTGGCGCAGGCGGCGGGCAGCGGGCTGGACCCGGAGGTGTTCCGGTGAGCGGCGGGGGCGGTCCCCGGTGCCGGCGGAGCTCCCGGTGCCGGTTCCGCCGCTGACGGGTGTCCTCGCAGGGTGCTGCTGGACCTGCTGCGCATGAACGTGGCGCCGCTCGCCGTCTTCCAGGTGCTCAAGTCCATGTGCGCCGGGCAGCGGCTGCCGCCGGGACCCGAGGGCGGATCCCCCGCCGCGCCGGCGCCGCTCCCCGCCGATACCCGAGGTAGGCGGTGGGCAGGGGCAGGGGCAGGGGCGGGCGGGCGGGGGAGCGGCGGCGGGCCCTAATCCCCCTGTCTCCCCGCGCAGAGCCCCCCGAGGACGGCCGGGCCCCCGCCTCGCTCACCTCCGCCTCCGCCCTGCGGCCGCCGCGGCTCGGGAGCCGCCCGCCGCTCTCCCGGGCCTCCCCCGCGGCCTGCCCGCTGCCCCGCGGCCTCCCCGCGCCTCCCGCCGGCCGCGCCGCTCGCCCCGCCGCGGGGAGGGGGCCGCGGGCCGGGCGGCTGGGCCCGAGGGGTGGCTCGGCCGGACCCCGGGGGGCCCGCTCGGTGTGAGCCGCGGGGCCGGGCCCGGCGGGGCTTTGCGCGGGCTCCTGTGGAGAGAGAGCCCCGTCACGCCCGGGCCGGGCCGCTGCGCCTCCTGCCTGCTGCCCGCCCCCTTTTTGGCTTAATTTCTGTTCTCTTTAGGCAGCGTAGGGGGCCGGCTGTGGACGAGCGGTGCGGTACGTCGCGGGGGGAGGTCGCTGCAGCCCCTTGTGCTGGGTTTTGGAGCCTCCTGGCTCTGCCCTCCAAGCCTTTAACAAAAAAAACCCCCCACAAATCCTTAATACACAATATTCCACAACGCTGTTTTGCTTGTGTCTAGCTCAAAAAAAAGTAAAGTTTCTGGTCTGCTAGGAATCCCCGGAAAACAAGGGGGGCTGCGATGCTTCCTCTGCTCCGTCCCCATGTACCATGGTGGCTTCTGCCTCTCGGCCAGCGGTTTCAGTGCCCGGTGGATGGTATTTAGGTGGGAACGTGAAATGGAAGGCTGTGTGGGATTGATGGCTAAAATAGCGACTGCTTTTGAATGTAACTATCTTTTGTTATTGCTCTAATCTCGGTGGACAGTAACAAATGTAGCCCTGAAGCTGTGCCATATATATATTATTTTATTTTACTTTTTTCTAAACCAGTTCTAATAAAACTTTTACTTACTCCTTGAACTTCCTGAAGTGACTTTCGGCTGGTAGCTCGCAACCTCTGTGGATTACTTCCAAAAGGTTTAAAAAGAGGTAACTAGAACAAGTCTGCTGTCACTAAGCTTGAATTCACTGTGAAAAGGCTCTCATTTCCCTTGTGCTTAAAAACAGAGAAGAAAGGGGCACTGGCCAAAATAGCGAGGTTTTGTGATCATTGTGACTGCCCAGGACAAAATTGCGCACTGAAAGCTCGGCTTGCTGCACACCTCGGTGCTGCCGTACCAGTAACCCGGGAGCGCTTGTTCACCCAGGCTGGAAACGGATGAGGTGCAGTCGAATTGTGTTGTCGTGTCCTGTTTTCCCTTCCTCTCTTTGTTTCAGGGTGAAAACTCTGTTGTAGCTGATGGGTCTGTGTTGATCCATGATGAGTTTTGAGGCAAAACTTTAAAAAGTAACTGTCAGCAAGGGCTGTGCTGGGAACACAGAGAATGGGGCAAGAAAGAAAAGCTTTGTTGGCATAGGTGACCAGAGCGGGGTGGGGGGGAAAGTAAGGTTTCCCTGTTGTGATGGTGTACTACTGCTTAGTCTAGCCTTTGCTGAGGCTGCCTTGGTGGTAGGGAGTGTTGATTCTCGTGGCTGTGCTTGCAGGTGTGGTGGTAAGTCCTGTACAAAGTGAAGTTGAAAGGCAAGATTCGTTTGACCAACTATAAGCAGTCAGTTTTAGGGTAAGGTCGATTATGCCACAATCTGAGGCACCTTTACAGTAGCAGAGCCTGCCGCTTCTGGCGTGGATTCCCACACGGTAAGTGGGTGAGAATCACCTCATTGAGCAGCTGAGGGTGGCTGCACAGAGACTCTGAGGAAGTTTGCTAAAGCCTAAATGGCAATTGGAGTGTGCGGATAAAGTGTCCAGGACTCCGTGGACTTCACCGCGAACAGGCTCCCCTTTCTCAAGAGATGCTCTTGATTAATAATTTCCTGCAGAGAAGTTGGTTGCGGTAAAGAGAACAGCCTTATGTGTGATTGAGAAGTGATTCTAAAGATGCACAGGGGAAGAAGACGACACCCGGCTAACTACTTTTTCCTGAGCAAAATGAGAGGGGTACAGCACTTGGATATTTTAAGTAAGAAGCACCATGCTATTCAGGTACCATGTTGAGAGGAATCATCTCAAAAGAACAGCAATGTCGAACAAAAGATGCTGTTAAATCTTGCTCTCTCTTCTTCTCCTCCTTTGTTGGTGCTTCAGGTGTGATGGGCCACTCAAACTATGAAGGAACTTTGGTAAGGTTTTTGTTCCTGTCTGTCTGTTAATCTGGAGTAGCTTTTGTTCTCTCCTGTATGCTGTTTGTGTGGTACTTCTGTAAAACTGAGATTTATGGGTTGGTTTTTTTTTTTTAGCACTGGGCCACTGCCACAGGCTAGTTTTGGCTAGTAGTAGGCTGGCTCAGGTTTGAAACAGTCAGATGCCAACTTGTTTGTTAATCAGCATTAAATTTCTCAACAGGAAAAGCCAGAAACCCTAAGGTAGAGTTGATATGCCCTTAACCGTTGCCTCCTACCAGCTTGAGGTGCTGCAAGCACCTTAGAGAGGCTGTGAGTTTCCAGGAACTAGTATCTGTCTTGGGAGCTTAATTCGGTTGTGCCTGCGTTAATCCAGGATGATCATTCTGCACCTTTAGCAGAGCATCTCCTGGTCCAAGATGGTGCCCGAGTCAGATTGCAGTCCTAGTGTCTCCGGCCAGACTTTCCTCTCTATAGTTTCCCTTTAAAGTCGACAAGTTGCTATCCTTGAGCGCACTGGGACAAGCCCTCGGAACCGAGGGCGAAGTGTAGTGAAGTTCAGAAGAAGATGGTGCTAGTTCTGCGCTGCTCACGGTAGATGTTCGCAGTATTAGTTTGGCCTTCAGCGTCTCCTGTTGCTGCTTTATTTCACATTGCTGCTTTTTTTCACAAGGCAAAATATGTCTTCAGGGCTAGTTGATGCACTGAGATCACTGGATCATACGCAGCTTACTGAGACAGGAGGATTGTGCACATCAAGCCACAGATGTGGTAAAAAATTAAATGCTGAACTTGGATTTGCTCTCTTTGCAAGCTGGTGCTCAGTAGTGATGGCAGACGGGCACTTTGGCCTCACTCACACTCACAGCTTTTATCAAAAAGCTAACTCTCTCAGAAAATTCTTTGAGCAGAACTTAAGCTCAGCGGTGGCTTATCACAACCTTAGTCCTGCGTCCTTGTTTCTGTGAGTATGCTAAGTACCGGTAAGACCTCATGAACATTGAGAAGAGGACGTGTTTTGTCCAGCTCTCCCTGTGAGGATACGTTTCTGTAGCCTCTTGGACGGAAGGCGGATGTCTGCGCTTGCTGTGATTTAGTCAGAGGAGGGGCTGTGTAAGCTCAGGGCCCAGCCTGACCGGAGATGGGCATCAAGGGCAAGCAAACAAGCTTCTGCAGCTTTGGTTGCAGCTTTGTGCAAATTTTGTCTAGCTTTTCTCGGACTCTGCAGTGCCGTGTAGACACTTGGAGCGATGTGCCTGGAGCGTCTGAGGAAGATGCGTAGGACTCCTGGTTGAAGGTCATGAAAACAAACAGGCGTGCAGAGAGATGTCTCAATTCATCGGTAATGATCTAAAGCAGAACTGGGCCATCAGTGCCAGTCTTGTCTGTGTTTTACTGGACTACCTTAGGCCGAATGAGGATTTGAACTATCTGTAGCTCAAGAAGAGCTTGTTTTATGTAGCCCTTGGGGGAAAGCGTGGTGCAGAAATAAAGATCCCATTAAAATCAGCGTAACTTCAGCGGAGTAATTTTCTCTCCTTAAATTGGGGAAGCAACCAGCTAGCCAAATTGAAGAGGAGGAGGAATCACTCCTCATTCACTGAGCTTTCTAGTTCTGGGCACAGTCCAAGTCCATCGTTCAGGAGTCGGGTAAGTGTTAATAGGGTGACTGGGTGTGTCCTCTGGGCTGGATCTGTTCTGCGGGAGCATTTGGCTTGCCTGGCCGCCTTTCCCTTTAGGAGCTGCTGCGGGGAAAGGGAACCAAAGCTGTACCTGCTGCTGGCCCTGCCATCTCTTGTTGGAAGATGCTGCTTCTGTTTAAGGAAAGGATGGCGCAGCTTCCACGTGGGACCAGGCATTTGGAGATGGGAGATGCCCCCTCTGCGCAGCTGGGACTTGTGTCTGCTGATAAAGCCAGAGCTCCTTGCGCTAATACAAAGATTGTCCTATATAAGCTTGCCAAGCTGCTTCGCACAGCGTCCTTCGGCTCTGCGTATCCGCTCTTCTCCCGTGCTTCCTCCTTTGTCAGAAGACAGACAAGTGGCTGAAGTAATCCAGGTCTCACTAAAGATTAGCCAAGACTGTTCTGCTTGAGTTTTATCTGTAATGAAGAGATACCGGCTTAGGCTTCTCAGCCCATCCTGGTGCAGGGAGCTTTTTTAAAGCAGCTGAAAAAAGACTGTTACAGCATTTCTGAACAACACAATTGGCAGGGGGGGTACGTGTGCCCCCCAGTAGTTATTTCAGCTTTTGTACAGCTAAAGCAACAGGAAGTCTAAAATGAATGATTTTATTTTGCGTTTTCACATAGAATATAGCCACGGTGTTCTGCATGGAACTGTGTTTGCTGGTAACTGAATTCATGATAGCTGGCTCAAAATTACTGTGTTTGAGTATTGGAGCATCCATCTGGCTTAGTTAGCTAGATACAACTTCATGTGAGCTGCATTCGAAATGGTTCCTCAACAGTTGTTGATTTGGGAAGGAAAGAGCTGATGTTAAAGAGGATATCTGGGCAATTTCTGTGCATGTGAGGAGGAGGAGGTGTGCATACCTGTTAAGACAGTGGTGTTGGTTTTGGCCCAGACTAGGTGTGTGTGTGTAGTTCATCTTTGTGTAGTTAAGTATGCCATTTTGTTAGATATCACTTCCATGCTTTTGTTACGTACCGATTCCATGCTTTCTGTTCCCATCAGCCAACCCTCAAGCCCCTGGTGGTTTCCCTGCAGTTTTCTACCTCTCTGTTGACATGCGTATGTCAATGCCCTGCTCTTTTTTTCCAGGCTGATGAATATTCTTTGATGCTTCTCTCGCTCTTTGCACTCCAGCTGGTTTTTCCACATTCCCCGCTTCCCCAGCCCGAGTGTCTTCCATAAAGTTACTTTCCAAAGATTTGCCCCAGCTACTAAATGTGTTATCATGAGCTTGCTTTTCGAAGTCCTGTCTCCACTGTGGGCTTCTCGCCTGGTCTATGGATTTTAAGGCTGCAAGGAACCGTTGCAGCCTCCTGTTCTGCACAGCAGGGGTCAGAATGCTTTCCTACCCCGTGAAACTCTGCGTCGCACTTAGGTGCCCGTTGGAAATGCCACTGAGCCCACCACCAGCCATGGGCTCGGTGAAGAGTTCACAGGGTGGTTTTGTCTTGCCTGTGTGGAAAAATAGGCTTTTCAGAATTGTAAGTCCTTTTCTGCCCCTGCATTTGTAACTACTTTCTTCCTGCGTAAATACTTAGATACAATCGAGGTCTCTTTTAAGTATTGCTGTTTAATTATTTCCTAAATATCTCTCTGCTAGGCAGCTTGTTGCCGACTTTGTCCTCCCTATGTGTCCCTCTTGCCATCCTTGTGTTTTGTAGCCTTCCCTATCCATCCCTTTTTCTTACTTCTTATTTCTTGCACGTTCTTTGTTGCCTGTCTTTAGCTGTCGTCAGCCTTTTGGGATGATAACTGTTGCTGCAAGGACCCGCAGTGGCTGGCATCACTCTTGGCTGGCCACGCTTGCTGCTTTGCATTCCTCTCGTACTCACCCTCCACTTACTCAGCCTCGTGTTATCTCAGGATTCATCTTGATGCGGGATTTATAATGCAGACTTCTGTATTAAGGAGATTAGGTAGCTGACAAGGAGGGAATCCCCTCAGAAATGCTAAGAGTTTCTCTTAAATGCATTTAATCTGTCTTTTGTACACCAAACAGTGAATTTTCCTGTTGGTTATACTGGACTTTATGCTTTAATTGTAGATTATGTATATCCATGGGATCTAACTGATAGAAATGTGTTCTTAATCATGCCGTGCACCTGTAAATGTTGTACTCGGACACTTTGTGGTCTGTATGTCTTCCCTGAAAAAAAATCTGTATAATGATGTATAGGTGACTTACAGGACTAATCAAAGGACTAATACAGTCCTGATCATGGTTTCCTTGCTTAGTTCTTTCAGTCATACTCAGATTTTTTTCAGTACTTCATCAATACCACTCCAATAAGTGGATTTCCTAAATTCACTAAAGAACGGTTAGATTGCCTTCCAGATCTTCATCCTGCAACTCTCCCTCCCTCTGACTCTTCTACAGGCAGTAGAGTTCAAGCCTTTTGAGTTAGAGGTCTTTATTCTTGTTTTGTGAAATGATGGACATGGTAGTTATACGGGGCAAGAAGTTTTATATTTGGAGCATTCCTGGTGTGGAGTTGTTGCTTTCCCTCAGGCTCCCATTCCAGAATGCACTTTTTTCTTTTAACTTTTCTGTATTGCAGGCGTTTTAGTCCATCAGCAACTGAATAGCTTCAGTTTATAGACCTTGTTCATCTTGTGGTACGGAAATTATGATAAAGTGTTTTCTGGATTGCAGGTGCTGATATCGGTTATTTTACAACTGATTAAAAAACTTCTCAGCTGTGCTGTGCCATCTTGGATGGTTGAAGGTCCCTTGGTTAAAAGTTCCAGCTCCTTTCCTTTGCCGGGAGGTTATAACAAATTTTGATACTCTCAAAATACAGGTGATAGGTAGTGAAGCAGTCTTTTCTACGTCAGTAGAAACAGCAGACAGACGGCTTTTATTTCTTTTTCCTTATTCCAGGAATAACTTGTAAAAAGTCTAGGCTGGAACACTCAAAACCTGACGTGGACCTGGTCCCAAAATAATAGGTGGCTTCCTTGTTTCCATGAAAATATATTTTGCTCTGGGTAATGTACTTTGAAAACTGAAGTCTAGACATACTTGTTATTTTATGGATTCTTAACCTTTTGAATGGGGAAAAAGCTGTGTTATATGCTGTGGTGCAACCTGCACTAATGTCTTTTGGGAAGGAATCTGTTAAAAGACTTCCTCCTGTCTGAGTAACTTTTCTAAGGAAAAAAAAAAAAAGCTTTATCTGAGAGGCACAGGCTTCTTGCATACTCTCTTTCTTTTAAGCGTGCTGTGTTCTTTGCGGTGCTGTGCGTATGGTAGGAGCCTGTTGCAAATTTTCCAAACGATTTAGCTACAGATGCGTGGCTGTGTCCATTGGAGAAGCTGGTGGCTTTTGAACAGGCCACAGTTCAAGAGGAAACGCTGTGTGCAGATGTATTCCCTGAAGGTACTGGGATCCCTTTAGTAGGCTGCGTGGTTCTATGTAATGTTTTGTCGTGGTTTAACCCCAGTCGGCAACTCAGCCCCACGCAGCCGCTCGCTCACTCCCCCTGGTGGGATGGGGGAGAGAATCGGAAGAGTAAAAGGGAGAAAACTTGTGGGTTGAGATCGAGACAGTTTAATAGGTAAAGCAAAAGCTGCGCACAAGCAAAGCCAAACACGGAATTCATTCCCTGCTTCCCGTGGGCAGGCAGGTGCTCAGCCATCCCCAGGAGAGCAGGGCTCCATCACGTGGAACAGTGACTTGGGAGGACAAACGCCATCACTCCGAACGTCCCCCCCTTCCTTCTTCTTCCCCCAGCTCTATATGCTGAGCATGACGCCATACGGTGTGGGACATCCCTTGGGTCAGTTGGGGTCAGCTGTCCCGGCTGTGTCCCCCCCCAGCTCCTTGTGCCCCCCCAGCTCCTCGCTGGTGGGGTGAGGAGCAGAAGAGGCCTTGGCTCTGTGTCAGCCCTGCTCAGCAGTAACGAAACATCCCTGGGTTATCAGCGCTGTTTGCAGCACAGATCCCAAACACAGCCCCATAGTAGCTGCTGTGAAGAAAATTAACTCTATCCCAGCCAAACCAGCATGTGTTTTTATATATATTCTAGGTATGATGGACATGGATGGGCAAGTTAATGCGGATGGATGGCTAAAACCAGGACTTGGGTGGCATTAGCAGCGCTGTCACCGTGAGCAGGTAGCAGAGAGGACTAGCGATCTCTGGCCAGTGTAGGGGTCTCTCCTGTCACACTTCCCCTGCAGAAGGTTTGCGGGTTTACCTGAGGCTGTGAGGCTTCCTCTCTGCTGGGTATTTGAGCTAAACAATGCACCGGCATAACTTTTTGTTTTTTTAAGTATGTCTTTTCAAGCTGATTTTCAAGCTTTTTTTTTCTTTTTCATGCTCTGTGAGGCAAGAACTGACAGAAAGAAAAGGGGTTTAGAGGAATACTGTAAATGCCAGACTCATCATGTGTGGCTTTGTGGCAAAATATGAGTTCGTGAGTGACTTAGTGAATTAGTTATTCATTCTTCACCCCCAACCAACCAAAGAAATGCTCAGAAAATCTTAGAAATATAGACTGAATAGAGCTCTCTGAGAAAAATGAGGGACCTCTTCTCCATCTTCTCTTTCTGTAATCTACGTGCACGAGAAGGGGAGGAAATGAGACTATCCCAGGTGTGGTGATGAAAACTAGTAAAGCGAGGAGCAACCAGGAACAGGTGAGGATTTGTAGGGAGAAGGCTGGCGCGTTTTGTCTTGACCAGGAGAGGAGCTCCTGTGGCTCTGCCCAGCAGCCTCGAAGGGAGCCATCTCTCAAAAGAGTGGGAGACATGAATGAAAATCTTGTCTTTGGTAAACCAGACACTTCATGGGTGGCTAAGTTGGCAGCCTCCCAGGGTAACAGATACCAGAATAAGGGAGAATCCGTCCATCATGTAGATGAGAATGAAGTATTATTTCAGAGAGTTGCCTTGGAAAAGGACTGTCAGATTGAGCAGACCTCTGTTCTGGGAGGGGGGAATTGCTCTGTACCTTAATCCACCTTCAGACACCTCATTTAGAGGCTTCTTACACGATGTGTTAAACTGAGATGTTTGAGCACCTAAGGAGGCTTGTTGGTATCTTGAATAGGATCTGGGACTCTGTCAATGTAGGCTTGCTTTTGTAGTGGTATCTAGTAATGCAGTTGAATACCTAACCTGTTATGAAGAAACAGGCTTGCTGGAGAAGAGAGGAAGGTATAAGTTCTGTGCAGGTGATTTGTGGGCCTGTGTAGGTCTCCACCTATTTTGTGTTCTGTTCTTTCTCCAAATCCTTCTCTTCCAATGAGTGTTTGCAAGAGAAAATGACCCTCTGCTCAATGCATATTTAAGGTCGTAGTTAACTACTTTGGAAAATGCGTTTGAAAACTATTGTATTTTTTCCTCTTCCTGTTTCAAAACAACTCAGCTGGATTTGTGGAAACATATTTTGCCAGTCTTACCTGTCCGCTTTGTCTTTGCAGGGAGGCCACTTCAGCAGGGGTGATGTTTCGCTCTGGAGAGAGCCCAGCGTGTGTGTGTTAGCTGTTAAGGATACAGCAGCAGCCATATCTCAGACCTGAGAACCTGCCAGTTTGTGTTGCAGAAGAGGACCACTTGCGATATTTATGTAGGGATGCAAGCCAGACTCTGCAGGGCAAACCTGCCAGTCTGGCAAAGGGTTGGGTATAACGAGCCGCAGTGACATGCTGGGGCTGCTTTGGGGAGTGAAGTCTAGCTGTGTCTGAGGTTTTTCCATGGTCAGGAGGTGATGAGATTTGAAGTGAGTCCCATCACTGTGCACACTTCTGGCGGCTGGGCGAAAGGCGTCTCTTTAGTCCTTGGTAACACAGTGATTGCAAAAAGGAGGGACTTCTGCTCTCACAAGTTTGGGGTTTTTTTATTCACACCTAAAACTGAGTCTTTGCTTGTCTAGAAAGGCCAGCTGGTTTACTGTGCCCGGTGTGAGTCCTACTGCGAGACAGAAACAGGAGCAGGATTTTGGAGCATTTAAAAGTGCTCTCGCGGTTGCTCTAGCCCATAGTTGCTGCCAGTATGCGCTATGGGAGATATTTTAGGATTGTCGCAGCCCTGATATCCCTGACTGTGTTACAAGTAAAGGTACCAATAGCAATTTATTTATTTACCTGCTGGAGGAAAATCTGTAGTCCCTGTTACTGCTCAGAGGCAGGAAAGGATCCCCTGGGGAAAGCAGTAGGTTGAGTAGAGAGGAGACTGAAAGAGAAGAGCTTCAGATTTCCACTTCTGAAAGCGTATTTGGGGTTGGGATTCCTTTCCTGAATCTGATCGGTCTTTACTTGTCTCCTGCTTGACACAAGAAGGTGCCTCTTCCTCCCTCTGCTAGTTCAGGCTTTCTCTTCTTGCCCGGTGCCACCCTGCAGACTCCTGCCTCGGTATCTGGTGGTGGTCCTCTCCTAGAGGTGTCTGTAGCCTTTTGGCCTTGGGTTTTGTCAGAGACGATCAGCATTAATGTGTCCAGTGGGCACCACTGTTTTTAAAGGCAGGAGCTAGCAGTCAGAGGTAGGTAGGGCACACTTCTGCCACTGCTTCCATGCATATTCCATTCTTCTCAAACTATGTCTGGCTTTCGAGAAGATAAACACGTAGCTGCTGCTTTTGGAGTCATCTTTAGGGAGGAAGGTATTTGATTAGGCTCTCTTTTGGCTTGACCCTTGCATCCGTAACTATTTGGGCTGCAGATGTTCTATGACAGCCAGACACATCTAAGATAAAGATATCTTGTGTCACCAAGGAAAACATCATTGGAATCCTTTTATTAGTCTGTAGTACTTGAATTACAGAGAGTTTGTGGTTGTTCAGCTTCTTTGGTGCTTTGTGTTAATTGACCCTGTTATCTCTGATAGTCTTTTAACTGGCAGAAGTGCACAAACCATGCCCATCCTTGCACGCTTCATGAGCTATTCTTGACTGGTTCGCAGGCCTAGATAGGATGCTTCCAAAAATACAGTTGTGTTTTATGCTGTTGAAGTAACTGGTTTGTTTTACCTTGATTTTGAGGCTAAGAGGATGGAGGGCATGTGCTTTGTCTGAGCGCATCTTCTCTTCAGTAAAGCGATTCTTTCTCCCCAAGTCGTTTCAGCTAGGTCAGAAGATCAAGGGCCTGACTCCCGGTAGCGCTTAATGGTGCCGTTGTTTTGTGTTTGCACAGGGTTAGAGCTGTGCACAGGTTGAGGACCTTCACTCTTACCGGATAGATGCACGTGAGAACGGGGAGGGCATTCACCTATAGAGATGTCTGGATTGCTAAAAGCATCATGGTGAACTATAACGCTTTTTGTTCCTGCCAGTTTTTCTCTCAAATACTGTGAGATCATGTATTGCCTTTGTGCAATTTGTTTGTTTTCATGGACAATACTTGCATTAGTGAAGCTGCTTAACGTGCTTGAGCTGCAAAGAAAGATTGCAAGGCTGGTTGGCTGGCTTGGGCTGATAACTGCTGGCAGATCACTAGTGTGGTTTACAATAACAGACTTTTTTAAGAGCACCTGACTTGGCTGGGATAAGTGAATGTATTTCTTTTGCCACCCTAGTCTGTCAAATTTTACAGATATGAAGGGGCCGCATACTCTTATTTGGAAGGTCTCAGGTTGTCTTTCTGGCGCTGCAAGGTGTTAACTTGTGGTATTGACGTGAGTCCTGCTCTCAGACAGCTGCTCCAAGGAGGCAGGACGGTTTGGTAAGTAAACCAGACATATCTCCAGTCTGTGCACTGTCCATAGCACAAATGGTCCAAGGTGATGATTTCCAAACCATGCCCTTGGAGACTCCAGTGTGTGGAGTAGCTGTTGGTATTCTGGAAGTTGCTCTGATAACAATTGATAAAATGTTGCTCTTCATTTTAATTGCACGCGTGTAACTACAGCTCGCTGTATTCCTGTGTTTTGTTTCCTCCTTGCTGCTATTAATTTTCTATGATACTGCTTGGAGCTTGCTATCTTTAGTAAAAGCTGTGACCCTTTTGCCTCACATTTCTTTTATTTTTGTTACCTTTCCTAATGCGAGTCCTACTTCTCATCTGAAGTAGTTCTCTCCAGCGCCAGGAACAGTCGGTCTCCCTCACTTACCCCTCCTGTCATTTGTTTGCAGAACACCTCAGTCTCACTCTCTCCTCTGTCTGGGTGGGCTGCGTGCCCCTTGCGTCCCTCAATTTCTGCCTTCCTACTCATGGCTTCTCCCTGCTGTCGCATTGCATTTTAGAGATGGTCAGTTGTGCCTACAGAAGGGTAACGCTTATCGTCTGAACACGGTAAGAAAATCTGTGAGTAGTTCCTGTGCAGGAGCCTGAGCTCCTGCAAACTCCAGAAAATCATAGGAAGTCCAAACTTGCTCATCAAGACACAGAAGTGACACAAAGAGAAGGGTTTCTGATCTGATAACGCAGGCTTCAGAAACTGGTGGACATGGGCACATCAATTCACTTATCCCAGCCTTGAGGTGTTAGATGCTCTTCATCTTCTTCTTGAAGTGCTGTTTGCAGTGCTGGTGTTCCTGTGCCAAAAGAAAGCAAGTGTTCAAAGAACAAAGTGGCTGGTTACTTTGTAGATTAAACCTGATGAAAATTAAGAATGCTCCTCCTGCAACTTGTTTTGGTTTTGTGGCCCTGGTACCTGTTGAGCTGAATTCACAAATTCGCTTTCTGTGCTGGATGCTGGATACATTTGTGACACCTAATACAATTTTGCCTTTTGCATGATTTCTTAAGGAACGCTTGCAGCTTAGATGCTGTGTGGGTGGCACGTAGGGTTGGGACTTGAAAACTAATGTATGTATTTGTTCATTCAGGGAGAAATAAAACCAGTTCTGCTGTCAGCGGGACCCAGGTCCTTGCAGAAAGGAGCAGCCGGGAAGGATCTGCCCAGAGGATGCCTCGACAACCGAGTGCGAGTCGGCTGCAGAAAGCAGGAGCTTCTGGAAAGACCAGTGGAGGAGGCAACAGTACCTAAATATGGCCTTGGAACCGACGTGTTTTGATGCTTGACGATGTATATAAACTGTGCTTGTTAAAACTGCTTGTGTTGTGTGTATTAACCTGACAAACGTGATTTGTAATACGTGGAACAGAGCTGTTGTTTCTTATTTCCAAAACTTCCTTCAGCAACGCAGACTACTAGGGGTTACCTGAAGGCACCTGGAACAAAGAAAGAGGTGTGAAGCCTGGAAAAGCCTGGAATAGTGCTCAAGTTGCTCCAGAGAGGTCATGACTCATTTTACAAGCCAATGCTGCTTGCTGCCTCCTTCTCTAAAATCCATTTTGATATCTTCACGCTGGTTGTAGCAGCAGAACATCTGGTTGGCTGAATTCTGAGGTGGACAGTGCTGAGGCAGGTCATATATTAGTGTCGCTGAGCCCTGCAGTGACGGTAGCTTGCACTGGAAACCTGACTGTCTGGTGTTCCTGTACTTTAACGGGTGGCTGCCCTGTTCCCTTCGTGTGTGTGCTCATGTGGGTTTTGGCACCTTAATCTGAAAACCAGCTTGACCTATCACATAGCATAACCACACGACATTTAGTCCTTCCAATGGTGCTAATGCAATTATTCATTTATAAAGTGTTACAGAACCCTTTGCCTAATGAGCCATCTTAACTGAGGAGATTATGCCAGATAAGGGAGAGAATAGCTTCATCACTTAGTGTGAGACACATGCAAGTGGCTAAAACAGATAAGTGGATTTGTTAGAGCTTAAGTCTTGCTGTTCATCATTCCGGAGTGTATCCAGGCAGTGAGTGTGCCTGCTCATTCCAGAGCTGGTACTGAAATCCATTTCCCTAATTAGGAGGAAGTGCCTCCATTCTTCCTGGGGGATAGACAGCATTTCCTAGGTTCAAGGAGATCTCATGAACCTGGTTCAACAAGTGCTAAAATCTCTTCCTGACCAAGAGGAAAAAATACTGGAGAGTACAATACTCTTGCACGAGTTTTTGTGCAGAAATGAATGCTCAGATAGTCCTACCTTATAGATTCCTCTTGAACAATCATAGAATAGTTTGGGTTGGAAGGGACCTTTCAAGGCCATCTAGTCTAACCCCCTGCCATGAGCAGGGACATCCCCAACTAGATCAGGTTGCCCAGAGCCCCGTCCAGCCTGACCTGGAATGTTTCCAGGGATGGGGCATCTCCCACCTTTCTGGGCAACCTGTGCCAGTGCTTCACCACCCTCATTGTAAAAAATTCTTCCTTATGTCTAATCTAAATGTCCCCTCCTTTAGTTTAAAACCGTGACCCCTTGTCCTATCGCAACTGGCCCTGCTAAAAAGATTTTTCCCCATCTTTCCTATAAGCCCCCTTTAAGTATTGAAAGGCTGCAATAAAGTCTCCCCGGAGCCTTCTCTTCTCCAGGCTGAACAAGCCATACCTTGAACAAGTCCAGGCTGAACAAACTGCACCACACCAACTGGGAAGCTGTAAGTTGAATTTGCTGGTGAAAAAGAGCAGCTGAAGGGCTGCTTTTTCTCTTAGAAGAATGATTATTGGTGCTCTTTGTCCCTAGAACAGGGCTGAGCAGATGAGATGTAATTGAAACCTTCTTGGTACAAAGGTCTATTGACCTGTCTTGAGAATGAAGAGTACCTACGAAGATGGTTCTTGTCTGCATGCTCACTGCTTCTCTAATTTCATACCTGCATTTCTTTTATTTATCCCTCTGCAGCTTGGGATACCTCCTATGTTGTACCTACCCACCAGTCTCCAAGCCCCTGCCGCATCCTCCTGAGCTCTACTGCACGCTCCTCAACCTGCAGATCAATGCGTGGTCTTTCCTGATGTCCAGTTTTCCTGGGCAGACTGTCCTGGTCTCCTTTCCCTACTACTTAGCTGAATTAAAGTACTCAGGGCATGATTTTATATCCTGGTCCTTCAAAACACCTACAGCAGGTGAGGCACCCCTGGAGCTGGTGTTGCTTTTGAGCTTTTGGAGCACCTTAGTCTAAGGGTTCTCCACTGTGCTCTTTTGCTCAACTTGGCTGCTTTCTGTGGTGCGATAATGGGCTTGGTGGGTGGTGTAAGAACAGTGGGAGTAGTTTTCCTTGACTTCAGGAAGCCTTTCAGTGTGGTCTCCTGTAGTGACCCTGCAGTCGGGGGAGAGGGAGGGATCAGACCTGGCTTTGTTGCAGAAAGAAGTGGTGCGTTGCGGAAGGCACACTCCTCCTGTTGGAAGAGTCTCTGGGGGGTGGCTCTTGCAGGGCATCCTCCATGGGTGCATCCCTCAGGGCTGGTGGATGCAGGCAGGCCTCCCCCCAGGAGCATCCCCCAGGGCTGGGGTGCAGGCAGGCCCCCCTTCCCCCATGAGACAACATTAGGTTATGTGATTAAAGGCTCATCTCCATGGATGAAGAGGAACAGAGGAACAAGGAGAGGTGGAGGAACCCTGGGAACCTCCACAGAGCCAGGGATCCCCTGACCCGGCTACTCCTGGGGCCGTCCATGGGCCAGGAGGTGGCACGCATCACAGAATCACAGAATCAGAGAATGGTAGGGGCTGGAAGGGACCTCTGGAGATCATCTAGTCCAACCTCCTACCAGAGCAGCGTCACCCAGAGCAGGTTGCACAGGACCGCGTCCAGTGGGTTTTGAATCTCTCCAGAGAAGGAGACTCCACACCCTCCCTGGGCAGCCTGTGCCAGGGCTCTGTCACCTCACAGTGAAGAAGTTTTTCCTCATGTTCAGGTGGAATTTCCCGTGTTCCAGTTTGTGCCCGTTGCCCCTTGTCCTGTCACTGGGCACCACTGAGAAGAGTCCGGCCCCATCCTCTTGACACCCGCCCTTGAGATATTTATAAGCGTTGATGAGGTCCCCTCTCAGTCTTCTTTTCCTCAGGCTGAACAGCCCCAGCTCCCTCAGCCTTTCCCCAGAGGGGAGATGCTCCAGGCCCTCAGCATCTCTGTACCCTCTGCTGGGCTCTCTCCAGTAGCTCCTCGTCTCTCTGGAACTGGGGAGCCCAGAACTGGACACAGGACTGCAGATGGGGCCTCACTAGAGCAGAGCAGAGGGGGAGGAGAACCTCCCTCGACCTGCTGGCCACACTCTTCCTCATGCACCCCAGGATGCTGTTGGCCTTCCTGGCCGCAAGGGCACGTTGCTGGCTCACGGGGAATTTGTTGTCTACCAGGACTCCCAGGTCCTTCTCCGCAGAGCTGCTTTCCAGGAGATCACCCCCTAACCTATGCCAGTGCATGGGCTTATTCCTCCCCAGGTGCAGGACCCAGCACTTGCCCATGTTGAACCTCATGAGGTTCCTCTCCGCCCAACGCTCCAGCCTGTCCAGGTCTCGCTGAATGGCAGCACAGCCTTCTGGTGTGTCAGCCAGTCCTCCCAGTTTCGTGTCATTGGCAAACTTGCTGAGGGTGCACTCTGTCCCTTCATCCAGGCCATTGATGAATAAATTGAACAAGACTGGCCCCAGTACTGACCCCTGGGGACCACCACTAGCTACAGGCCTCCAACTAGACTCTGGGCCACTGATCAGGACTCTCTGAGCTCTGCCATTCAGCCAGTTCTCAACCCACCTCACCGTCCACTCATCTCACCCACACTTCCTGATCTTACCTATGAGGATGTTGTGGGAGACAGTGTCAAACGCCTTGCTGAAGTCCAGGTAGACAACATCCACCGCTCTCCGCTCATCCACCCAGCCAGTCATGCCATCGTAGAAGGCTATCAGATTGGTCAAGCATGATTTCCCCTTGGTGAATCCATGCTGACTACTCCTGATCACCTTCTTTTCTTCTACATGCTTGGAGATGGCCTCCAGAATGAGCTACTCCATCACCTTTCCAGGGATGGAGGTGAGGCTGACTGGCCTGTAGTTTCCTGGGTCCTCCTTCTTACCCTTCCTGAAGACTGGGGTGACATTGGCTTTCCTCCAGCCCTCAGGAACTTCTCCTGTTCTCCATGACCTTTCAAAGATGATGGAGAGCGGCTTGGCAATGACCTCTGACAGCTCTCTCAGCACACGATGGTCGACGGGGGCAGCTCTCCCTTGGACTACCTCTTGGACTGAGGGGGTGACTGCCTAGGGGTGAGGGACACACTACGGGATGCAGGGGAAGAGCATTTGGGGATTGTACAAGACTTACTGTGGGATGTTCAGGGGGAGGAACCGAAGGTGGGGGAAAGGAGGGATCAAGGTGGCTTGGGGAGCCACCAATGTGGGAAAATAGAGGGATAAGGACCTGAAAGGGGCTGTGTATCTATCTGACTACGCATCTACCAGTTTGGGGTGTACGTGTGTACGTGCCTCCCGGGGATACACGCTCAGCCTCGCTGCTGCCTGAAGCTGGGGACGTGGAGCCACGGCAGCCTCGGCCGTGTTGGGCTGCTGGGTTCGGCAGCACCTAACCGAGCAACCCGCAGGCGTTACGCGGAGGGTGCTGGTACTGGCTCGCAGGCACAAAGAGCTGCTAGTGGTGTCTGTGGCTGGTGGCACACGCTGGCTCCAACGATAAATGTTTATTATGGGCAAAAATGAAAAAAGAGAGAGAGAGACAAAGGGGGAAACCCCTCTGCCAAGGCCCGCTGGCATGAGAAGCACCGAGCTCCCCCATGAGCAGCAACCTGGGTCTCCCCTCCAGTGCAGCAAGCCGTGATGGCGGTGCTGATGTATTTTGCGTATTTTGCTTGATCCCATTTGTGACGCTATCAGGGTGCTTAATCAGGTGCAGGGGTTGCGCACTGACCGGTCGCCAACTTTGTTGCGCAAAGCTGTTTTTCGGCAATTCTTCGCTGCTTAAATGGGCGCCGTTGGCTGCAGCATGGGGTGAAGTTCGCCCTCGGAGATGAACAAACACCTGCGAAAGAAGGAGCAGGGGAAGCGTGGGGGGAGACTGGAGGGCGAGGCTCTCCCAGGGGACCATCTCCCAGGGCTGAGGGGTGCGGGCAGGACCCCTATGGAGACTCCTCACAGGCAGGCAGGGAGGGCGCGTACGAGTAGGCAGCGCGAAGGACTGTTGCCAGGGAGCAGAGTGGCGCAGCGGAAGCGTGCTGGGCCCATAACCCAGAGGTCGATGGATCGAAACCATCCTCTGCTAACCAAGAACTTCTTTTTTTTTTCCCCCCCACCCCCCGGCCCTGCCTCACCGCACGCCCCGGGTTGCGCGGCCCCGGCGAGGGCTCCGCGGGTCCCTGCACGATCGCTGCCCGGCGCTGGGCGAGGCAGAACGGAGGGGTGAAGGGAGGGAGAGGGGGGAAAAAAAAAGGAAAGCTGATGTGGCCCGTACGGGGATCGAACCCGCGACCTTGGCGTTATTAGCACCACGCTCTAACCGACTGAGCTAACCGGCCGCTCCGCCCCGACTCCTCGCGCCGCTCCCAACTCCGCTCCCGACCCCGCGCGGGGGCGTGGCGGCCGCGCCTGGAAAAGCCGCGGGGCGGGGGGGGGGGGGGCGGCAATAAAGAACGGCAGTTAGCAGAGGATGGTTTCGATCCATCGACTTCTGGGTTATGGGCCCAGCACGCTTCCGCTGCGCCACTCTGCTGCTTTTGTTTTGCCCCTCCATGTGCACCCCCTCGTCCAGCCTCCCAGCCCCGGGGATGCTCCTGTGATGGGCCCAGCCCGCACCCCAGCTCTGGGGGGTCCCGCGGGGCTGGGCGAGCAGTGGTGGTACCTTCATCCCAGCAGCGCGCCCGTCCCGTGCGAGGTGACGCTGTCAGCCCTGCTGTCCTCCAAAGCTGGGTGCGACGAGTGAACGCGCCGTGGTGCGCGGCTGTTCCATCTGCTGAAAGGGCTTTCAGGTTCTCCTGGGGACCGGAGGCAAAGTTCCTCACTGTGCTGCTGAAAGCTGAACAGAGAAAAAGCCCATCTGGGATCTTCTCCCATATTTTGGCCATCCTGGTGGGAGCTGCCATTCACCTGTTGGGTACAGCTGCCTATGCATAAGATTTTAGGAAAACAGGCAAGTATCCTGTGGGGAACATAAAACAATGAAGGTGGGTGTATTTTTGCACAAGTTTCTCACAAATTTGAGGGCCTGGTTTGCAAAACTGCTGGCAGTTGGGAGATTTAAATATTTAAAAAAAAAACAAACCCAAAAGAGAACATAAAGCCTGGGACCTGGGCTACTCAGCACATCACACACCTCGTATCCACCTCAGACTGCATCTGTGCATTCATACCAGCTCCATGGAGCAAGACTCGGGCGCAAAAGGAGGACGCCCCGTCAGCGCTGTGATTTGGCTTCTCATTTTGGAGGAGAAGCTGAGGCCGTCACTCACGTCCTTACCTGGCACAGAGCCTGTTCAGCCTTGTGGTGGGTTTCTGGCAATGACTGCCTGTCTTCCTCCCTCTTCACTCCCACAGCCCACTTCCAGTGGGTGCAAGGAAGTGGGATGGACCTCCTGGGGGTTGGTGTTATGCCACATCGGTGGTACACAGATCTTTTGGCTAAGCCCTTTCCTCTTCTTGTGTCCTGGGATGACAGTCCCCAAGATCTGCCGACCCTGTGAAGATGTTCCTGCCTTGTAGCACATCTCTGCTTCAGGCATCTTGGTGGGCTTTGTTGACGGACCTGACTGCTAGCATCCAGTCAGCGGGGTAACAGCCAGACCTTGTCCTGGTGCCAAAGTCAGGCCTGTCACAAGCCACAGCTCTGTCCCATGGTCCTGCCTGCTCAAGCCACCTTGGTGTGCAGGACCTGCTAGGGCACTGGGACAAGCAACGGCAACACACCGTCTCACAAATGCTTTGCCTTGATTGCCCAAGGAGGCCAGGCAAGCACCCAACGAGGGCTTGGTTGGACCTCTGTACTGGCTAGCCTAGCTCATGGGGCATTTGCTGCCTGTGTGGTGAGAGCCTGCACCATCCCCATGGGGGTACTGAGTGTGTACTGGGGCCATGCTCAGAGAAAGGGACCTCTCACCTTCGAGCCATGTCTGAGTCCAAGAACTGGGCTCCTGCAGAAGGTGCAGATGGCATATGAAGACAAACTTTTTGACTCTGCAGACAGTCAAGCAGTGGAACAGGTCATGTAGGGAAGTTGTGCAGCCTCTGTCCTTGCAAGCTTTCAAGACTCAGCTGTGTGAAGCCCAGAATAATGTGGTCTGACCCCAACAGCTGACTCTGCTTTGAGGATGAGGTGGGACTAGAGATCTCCTGGGGTCCCCTCACTCATCTCAAGATTGTTCTGTCTCAAGGGCTGTGTCCACGTGCTCTTCTCACCTGTGGCATCCCGGAGAACCTGCCTGCTCCTGCAGCCCTTGCCCATACCTTTCCCTTGGAGCTGCAGTGCTTGCCCTGCCTCTTCCCCACGGGAAACCCCACATTCCCCATTCCTCCATACTTCTCCTACTTGCTGGAATGGCAGCTCCCAACTTAGGGGACATATCATATAGCAGATATTTGCATTTTTTGCTTTTCAAAACTGACAGAAGATGGACACACAACATGGAAAAGCATTTGGTGAAGTGAAAGGACCTGTATTTCCAGTTTAAAATGTGGGAAATTTGCCAAATTTCCACCCTTTTCATGTAAATTCTCCCCTCTCTAACCCATTCCCTCCCCCAAAGCCCCTACCAGTTCCATTCCTAAAACTCACTTCTCCCCAAATATCCCTGCTCAATGTTCTGGCCACTCAGCACATCCTGACACCTACTTACCTGTGCAGACACCTCAAAAGATGATTTCCGTTCTTCTAAGCTTTCTTTTTTTGCCAAGTCTTGGACTTTTCCTAGCACTCCCTCCCCTCCTTTCCTTCACACTGTTGAGGCCAGGCTCCTTAGAAAGAGCCCAGGAGACAAGGATGGAGACAAAGACGCAGAAAACGGGTATGTACTCACATTTCCAGCCCAAGCGTCCACCGACCAGCAGTCCCCCTTCACCCCCCTGCAGTGCCTTCCCACTGGTAGTGGGTGGCTTTTTCCCATGGCACAGTCTGACAGCCCAGGGAAACCCTCCTTCTCAAGGAGCCCTTTTTAAGGCAAGTCTTCCTGGAGGTGCCTCATGTTTTATCACTCCGCTGCTGTGTCCTGAATTACTGTTTTCTTTCATACCCGTGTTCCTGTACTGCATGAATGGGTCTGCAGTTGTACCTCTCTGATACAGTTTTGAGCTGTTCTTGAGTAATTCTTCCTGGTACTGGTTTGCAAAGAGTTGCAAATAGCAGTACTCACTTCTGGCAGCCTGTGGGATCACCTTGGAGATATCTGAAAGCCATCTGGACATGGTCTTGGGCAATGGGCTCTAGGTGTCCCTGCCTGAGCAGGGGGGTTGGACAAGATGACCTCCAGAGGTCCCTTCCAACCTCAACCGTTCTGTGATTCTGTGACATCATGTGGCAGGATCCCTGACCACACCCACACAGCCAGAGATGCATCGCGCTCATTTCTCCAGAAAAATAACAGATAGAGGGCCATGGGCCCTGGGTTCAGTTTCCTGACACTCTTCTGGTACGGCAGCTTGAGGCCTTTTGGGCGCACCGCAGTGCGCAGCCCTTGACCAAGCTGCAGTGCAGGTGTGATTTGGAACATCCTTGGCTGCCTGCAGTCCCCAGGGTTACCTGTTACATTTGGGTTGGCAGATAAAACACAGGCTCACAGGAAACTCAAACCTTTTTGCACTGGAACCAATGTAAGATGATGCAGGACATTTCCAGCAGCAGTAGGTATCTGTGTTCAAGCAGCCAAATCAAGCTCCTCACAGTTGTTCACTCCTTAAATACTGATGATTGTATTGACTAGGTTGTCATTGATGTTGATGGGCATGTAGGTGCTGACATGTATAGATACCTACAGTCGGATGTCATAATCTGGAACTGAATCCCATTCCTATATCCAGTCAACTGAATCTCTCTCCTTACTCT
The DNA here is from genome assembly GCA_009819775.1 of Phoenicopterus ruber ruber. Classification (NCBI taxonomy): domain Eukaryota; kingdom Metazoa; phylum Chordata; class Aves; order Phoenicopteriformes; family Phoenicopteridae; genus Phoenicopterus; species Phoenicopterus ruber. The sequence continues at coordinate 24,510,604 of CM020225.1, forward strand.
TTACCTTCTGGTAGGAGGAACTGATTACCATGGGACGAACTATATCAATATGCCAGCAATCTGTTGGTGTATTTTTTCCTGAAAATATGCACAACTTTTTTTTCTGCCTTTGCTGGAATTTTGCTACAAGTTAGGTTTATGTATGCTGGAGTCGTGTGTTCTTACGACAGCGATTTATTTTAGACATGCTTGAAAGCTAACCATTGTGTAGAAGAAGAGAAAAAGGCTTAAACATTTGGTACTTTATGTACAGACCTTATGGCTTATTTCTGTAGTCTCTGTGATATTTTGGACCATTACATTAAATATACTCATTTATTCATTGTACAGACTATGTACATTTCTCTGTATTTTCCAACAAAAGCAAAAAAGTCCAGTCCCTTTACAGACTTTGAGGAATGCATTAATTCTTTGATGTTTAACCTTTCAAGTGTGAACAATTTTCCGAAAATCAGTGAGACTATCTAAGCAGAGGCACCTTGCTGAAGAATTGTCTCCTCCCAAATGTCTTCCTCAGAGCATGCTTTACTTCTTTGTTTCGTAAGCTGTAGATGATTGGGTTCAGCATAGGAGTTACTACTGTGTAAGAAAGAGCCACCAGTTTCCTGCTCTTTGCCAAGAGATTGGACTTTGGCTTTAGATGTATCAAGCCAGTTGTGCAGTAGAACAGTGTCACCACCACCAGGTGAGCAACGCAGGTGAAAAAAGCTTTGCGTCTTCCTTCGGCAGATGGCATTTGGAGGATGGTATGGATTATCTGGATGTAAGAAGCTGCTATCAAGATAAACGGGATCAGAACAATTATAACAGTAGCAACGAACACAAGAAGCTCGAATAAGTATGTGTCTGAACAGACTAGATCTAGAACAGGAGCGATGTCGCAAAAGAAATGTGCAATCTCCTTCGAGCCACAAAAGGGGTAGCTAAATAGCCAACCAGTGAGTCCTACCGAAAGCGGAATACCAGCAATCCAGCATGCCATGACCATACGAAGACACACTCTCCTGTTCATTGTTATGGTGTAGCGCAAGGGATGGCATATAGCCACGTATCGGTCATACGCCATGGCACCCAAGAGGAAACACTCAGAAGTGATGAAGAATATGACAAAGTAAAGTTGTAGGGCACAGGCAGAAAAGGAGATGACCTTTCTCTCCAACAACAAATCCACAAGCATCCTGGGCACTATGTTTAGCGTGAAGCAAATTTCAATCAAAGCCAGGTTTTTGAGAAAATAGTACATGGGGGTGTGCAAGGCAGGGTCAGTGGTTGCAACTATGATGATGAGAAAGTTCCCCGTCATTGTGATTAGGAACATCAGAAGAACCCCCTCAAAGAGGAAGACCTGAAGAGCGGCGAGGTGGGAGAACCCCTGCAAGGTGAAGTAGGTCTGGTTTCTGAGCCCTGGTGCTTCAGTAGCGTCCATGTGAAAGAGAAACAACACAGCCTGTATAAGCCAACAAGGAAAACATGAGAAGAAGAGTCTTTATAGGGATGAAGAAAACATAGTGAGCTGCCCTGAACCTGGTTCCATTATTTAGTAAGTGGGACAATCAAATATAGCTGGGCAAATAACATTTTGAGAGACACACTAAAAAAATCAACACATGATAAAAATGAGCTTATAAGAAAAAAACAATGAGCTTCAGTGCAGAAGAGCTAGGGTTTTCCATAGAGTTTGTCTGTTTTCCTTTTTAATTAAGCTAAAATGTTGCCATGTGCACTTCATATTTTAGTTCAACTAGTATTTTCCAAAATATGTTCTCATCAACAATTATCAATCAATACCTATTTTATTTTCTGTGTGCAAAATATGAATTCATTTCCTACAGAACTGAAATCTAATTACATTCTCTGCTCTATTTTAAAAAAAAAATGTTTTCCCCTGTTTTCACACACATGCATGTATATATGTATAGACAGATTTCAAATAAATAAAGGAGAATAAAATTGTTGATGGTACAGCCATGTGTTTGAAGCTTGAACAATGGACAGAACATATATTTTACTATTTAGTCTTGTCACTACTAAAATATAAAATAATGACCTGCTAATTTTGTGATTTTTTTTTTTTTTTAACTGTCGTTATTCTTTATTCAGTGCCACTGGACAATTGCTTATGAATTCAGTATTGCAAGAAAGTTTCCTCTTGTAGACTGTCTGCAATCTACCTGTCCGTATTTAGATATTTGTGACGTAGATAACCATATCCAAGGTAAAGATCGGAATTACCTTCTCAGTTTGCATGTCTTTATGCCAGCTACAAAGGCAAGTCAGAAACCCTGATTGTATTTCTCACTTAATCCAGTTATCTCTATCGGTGTCACTATGTGGAGGTGCCACTCATTAGCACAGAAGGGAACAGCTACGCGCATTGCAGAAAGCAATATTAGCTGGGAAAGGTCCTCCCTGACAGCTTGCAGTTAAATCCTTAACTGTTCGGCTGGAACAGAGCTAATTTTCTTTCCAGCAGCTACTGGACAGGACAGGAACCCTCCAACCTGCACTTTGATTATCAACACTGGTTGACCTTCGTATGTTCCTTCACAAATAAAGTGGTTACAAGTCTGTGTTGTTATAAAACACAACCCCTTTCAGTACGTTACCATCTTGACCTGCGTTCCCTCTGATCATCTTAGCGGTCCTCTTCCGGACTCTCTTCTATTTATCAATCTCTTTCTTGTACAGAGGGATCCCAAAATGGGACACCTTCCTCCATAGGTGGCCTCGTAACTGCCAAGCAGAGGGGAAGGGGTGTGTTCCTTTGACCAGCTGGCTAGCTCTCGCCATCACAGCTGGCTAGGTGGTTACTCCTCTCCAACGCAGGGACGCACTGCTGGCTCACATCCACCAGGAACCCCACATCCTTTTCTGCAGAGCTGTTCCTCAGATGGTCAGTCCCAATCTACACCTATGCATATTTTGTGCCATGGCCAGGACTTGGCATTTGTCTTGAACTTCATGAAGTTCCTGTGTATGGCCCTCTTCCCCTGTCCCTACATTTCTGTCATCTGGAAGCTCCTGAGGATGTTCTCCATCACAACTTTCCAGGCACTGATGAATACGTGAAACGGCGTTAGTCTCAGTATCAGCCCATGAAGAATGCCTCTTACAGCCAGCTACCAACTCGACTCAGATTGTTGACCACTACCCATTAAAGCCTTGATGGTCCAGACCACCCTAATGTTTTCCCATCCAGTTTAGATCTTCCCAGTTTGGCTACAAGGCTACTGTGTCAAGAATTGCTGAAGTCATTAAGTGACATCCACTGACTCTGAGCCAGTCATCTCATCATGGAAAGGTGTCAGGTTGGTCAGGGACGATGTGTTTTTGGTAAATCTGTGATGTTGCACATCCTTTCCTGCCTTCCATGTGCCTGGAGGTGGCTTCCAGGAGGATTTGCTCCAAATTCTTCCTTGAGGCTGAGGTGAGGCTGACATTCCTCAAATCTTTCTTCTTGGCCTTCTTGAAGACAGGCACATTTGCTTTTTCTCTGTCACTGGGAACTTACCCCAGTTTGTCAAAGATGACAAATACCAGTTTTGCAATAGCATCAGCCACTTCCCTCAGCACCTTCTGGGGCATCCATGGGCTTGGGTGGGTTCAGTTTGCTGAAGCACCCTGTAACCTGATTGTCCTCTGTTGTGGGTAGCACCTCCCTTTCCTAAACTGTGCAACTACTTTGTTTTTTTAAAAAAAGGCCCATCTCAGAGCAGGGAGGAGTTTTTTTTTTTTAAAAAAATCCATATTTTTACAAGTGAAATATTTTCCTGAATGATCAGGAAAAGCTTTTGTGTTGTTTCTGCAAACAGCCGTATGGCAAACACCAGCAGCTGAGATAGATACCCATTTACGTTTCCCTTACAATCTATGAATAGAAGCAACCACTCTCAGATGTTATTTTTGTTCATCCTTCAGAAGAAATCTAAAATAAGCTAATTGCTAGAAGTACTTAATTCCCTTACGTCTCAATGAAAGTCTTAACATATAGCTCAGACATCACTGTGTACTTTGCAGACATCTGGAGTTCTCAGATGCATTCTCTTCTACCCTTTGAAAACATTAAACGACTTTTTTTTTTCTTGAGACATCTCTATTAATAAGCATTTTTCTTGCCAATTTTCTTTAGCAAATAGTATAGAAAATACTGGTATACCTCAAATTTCATGAGAAGCAATCCAGAGTTTCTGATATGATGCCTTTGTTCATGATTTCAGACACTGGGATACCTTTTTCTGCCTTTTGGGCAGCACTTTAGGACTGTGAATAGTTTTCTGCAGGATCCCAAAGACAGAGTGAGGTTCAGCTGTTCTGAACTACATGCTATCTTACCTTGCTTCCTGGGAGAGGAGCCCCTCTGGCTTCATTACCAAGTATACTCAGAAGACAAAACATCTCCCTTGGTATTGTAGCAGGCTATGAACAATTTAAATTAATGAAAGTTAACTTTTTTTTTGGTAATCTTACATGAGTAGAAGCAATGAAGTTAACAATACTAGGTTAAAATTTAAATTTAAAATAAAGTTTAAATAGCAAAGTATGATTCTCCATTTGAAGGTAATGGGAGGAGGAAAACACCCTTTGCTAGATGTCTTGTTTGAACTATTAATCAAGTCTGTCTTGATGCAGAGAAAGAAACCCCAAACCAAATCAGACCACTTGTTTTAGACATCTATCTGCTAATTGAGGATGTCCCTGCTCATTGCAGGGGGGTTGGACTAGATGACCTTTAAAGATCCCTTCCAACCCAAACTATTCTATGATTCTATGATCTGAGGATGGCTATATGGACGAGGACCTTCTGAAGACAGCTCCTTTTATTATCCGGCAGGTAGCAGCAGCATGTCATTTAACTAAAAAGTCTATAGTTGAATGGATAAATTCAGGTGAAATGGATCCTACCTGAACTACAGCTCTTCAGAAAATTAGAAACTCAGCGTGATGTTTTCAAAACTAATTTTTGAAAAGTGTCGTAGACCTACATTGAAAAAATTATTTTGTGCCAGGTAAGGAAGCCTGGTAGCAAGTCAAAGAGAGATTCACCGTACCTAACTTCAGACATTCGTAATCCAGTGGTTTAATTGTTGTTGAGATATCTAGTGGCTTTTAAAATGCTCTAGAGTATCCAAGATATCTGCTTAAGACTGGCAAATATGATAGAGATCCACAGGAGACCTGTCCTTCTGTAACATTCCTGGAGACCAGCGCCTGGTTGTCTCAAACAGCACTGAAGGCCTATGTTTGTCAAGTGGTTTGAGTCCTAAATTTCCACATCTGAGCTTGTCACAGAGTCACTTGCCCTATAATCACAGGAGAGGAACAGACACTTTAAGGTGAAATTCATCATAGCCTCAGAAGTCCAAAATGTGTAGATAAGTCACAACGTAGATTGCCTTTTTCCATCTAGTGAGTATGTTGGGAAACTACATGACTAACACACGGGCAGAGTTTGTATTGCAGATGTCTGAGCGTTAATGGATATCAATTACAGTAAATAAAGCAATATAGACATTTCTGGGCCTGGTTAATTTGGCCTATTGTAGATATATGCTATGGGACAGATAAATGCGTATTCTTGAGGTTGGAGCTCTAATTAATTGCCTGAATTTAGTCAAGGCATGAGGAAGCTTTTCCTGTCTCATACAGCTTTCTGTGGCAAGTGGTACCTATTCCTTCCTAGTTTTGCTAATCCCCGCTCCAGTTGTTCCCTCCTCCAGACCCCAGGGATGTTTCCCGTTAGCTAACTGGTCTCAAAAGCTGTATTTCCTTACTGTGATGGCCACCCCTGCTCCTACGCTGTCTGCACTGCTAGACACTTTAGTGAAGCGTGAAGCTTTGCTAACCACTATTTGTCTTCTTTTTTTAAACCATGTTAAATATAAGAACAATCATAGCAATCACAATTCCATAATTTACAGAAGATTTCTATACAGCTCTTCCTATTTCCTAATTTTTCTCAAGGAGGATAAAACTACACATGCTAAATGAACTAATTTCAGGTTGGTAACGATGGTCCTTTCCATTTATCTCCCCTCCTCTCCACCAAACGTCAACAGAGTGGGCATTCCTCTTTGGAAGCTGCTGCAATGTTGTTGTGGGAGTTCTGCTTTCACTTTAAGGTTTTAATTGCCAGTCCAAATGCGGAGAGTATTTAATTAATTTTAAACTGGATGTCTACATTGAGTGTTCTTCTGTATGAACTAGCAGTTATTTAGTATATTGAACCGAGCCCTTCTAGAGCATGGTTTCTATTGACCAAAACCAGACATCCAAAATAGAACAGATTAACCACATTCCAGCAAATATTTCTCACTCTCTTCATTTGCAATCAAGGGAGTCCAGGTAACTGTCTTGAATGTAGACATTCACACCATAGCTTTAAAAACTATGAGTAATCCAGAACATAACATTAATAAAGAAATGGTCTACCCGCTATAAAATGAGTTTCAACTTATTCTGAACTGAATTTTGACTGTAGCGAGGAAAAAGAAAGCAAGCAGGCAGGTGAGAAGACGTCATGTGCAATGTTACATATACAATGACGTTCATGGATTTATTTTGCTTACTTTACAATATTCACTACGTATTCATCTTCTTTCTCTGTACCACCCCCAACTGATAGCAAGATTATCTCCCTACTTTGTTTCTCTGCTTATTTATTTTTAAGATGCACAGCTATGCATTCCCAAGCTCTACACAAATTAACTATATTCACATGCCACGTAGTTGTATCTGAACCTGTAACTCATTAAGGATTATTACCTCCTTTTTTTAACAGAAAGCAACCCTCTGAAAGCCAGAAATTTACTTGTCTCTTTTCGCAGAGCTTCCTTTACTTCTTTGTTTCTCAGACTGTAGATGAGAGGATTGACCAAGGGAGTGAGAATGGTATAAAAAACAGAGAAGACTTTGTCTGGAGATACTTGGGTATCGTGATGGGGAAGTACATAGACAGTTAATATTGACCAGTAAAAAAGTATCACCACAATAAGATGTGAGGAGCAAGTGGAAAAGGCCTTTTTCCTTCCAGTGGCAGAAGGAATTGTCATGACCGTCATAATGATGTACAGATAGGACGAGAAGGTCAACAGAAATGGAAGCAGTGAGCACACACCCGCCACAACAGAAGTGACAAGTCCTGCCACACGAGTGTCACTGCAGGAGAGTTTTATCATTGGGAATGAGTCACAGAAAAAATGTTCGATTTCGTTAGGCCCACAGAAATCTAACTTTGAGATCAGGAATGTTAGTATAGAATTAGATAGAAAGCCGCTCATCCAACATGCGGCACCCAGCTGGAGGCAGAGCTTGCCGTTCATACAGGACAGATAGTGCAGGGGCTTGCACACTGCTAGGTACCTGTCATAGGACATCACTGCGAGGAGATAGCACTCTGCAGCTGCCAAGCACCCAAAGAAATAGTATTGTGTAAAACATCCGTTGACCGAAATACTTCTGTCTCCAACCAGATAGCTAAGCAACATCCTCGGCAAGATATTGGAGCTGTAGCAGATTTCCAAGCAGGCCAAATTGCCCAGGAAGAAGTACATTGGGGTGCGGAGGTGCCGATTAGCCACGATCAGCAAAATGATGAAGATGTTTCCAGTTATGGTCACAACGTAGATTGACAGAAACGTCAGGAAGAGAAGAGAGTCCAGTTCAGGGCCATTTCCAAATCCGAGGAGGATGAACTCTGTAACAACCGTTTTGTTTTTCCACTCTTGCTTTGTCATAACTTTTGTTCTAGGGGTAAACCAGAAAACATTAGCACCAACGAAGACCTTGACAGTTAGGACTCAAATAATGCAAGTTTCTTGACAGAATAGAGAAGCAAAGCGGAAAAAAGTCTTTGCACTATCGGACCTGTCACCTGATTTCTGTGAAGGTTTCTCACATACTAAGAGTCACATTACTTATTACTCCACGTACTGAGAAGAGCACTTAAAACTGAGGTAATGCTTGTGCTGCTTCTCTGGCACGAGGGTACTTTTTAACATGTTTCCAGTCTGTGCAAGCAAATTGAAAATCAACTTCTTTCATTAGATGCCATGACAAGTTTTGCCATATTCCTTTCTGAAAAAAAGAAGTGCTAGATCTGATTGCTCCAATAGTAGCATAGCCATATTTCCACTGCTAATATATACTGACACATATTATATATTCACTTATATATTAGTATGCAGCATGACCTTTAATGCAGACATTTTTCATATTTGAAGGAGGCTGAAAAAGAATCCAACTTCCACCAATGAAAATAAGTATGAAGAACATCTATACCATCCTCAGCATATGTTCACCCTGCCAAAAAAACCCTAAACACACACAAAAGCACCTTCCAGTTCTCTCACCCTTCACTCTTGTCAATGGGTAGAATGAAGGATTCCAAATTTAATGAGTTTAATTCACCTTAAAACAGACAGGATGAATCATCTTGTGAAAGTACCTATTTATTGTCACTGAGAACACAGAGAGTGTTTAGTTGCCAGACCCTTAATCAGAAAAATACAGTTTAGATAAATCCTACTGCTTGTCATGGTGCTCTTTTTTATTTTCCTCTCATGTGTACTGAATCACCTCATTCTCTAGATTTCCTTACAAATCCCATTTTCCAAAACTCCTGAGGCTTTGGCTGATCTTTTCTGGATTTGTCTAGTACAAAAATGCTAACAAAAATATATATTCAGTGGCCAAAACTAGGCACAATACTGTGGTTAAGGCTATACTGGCAAAGGAACTGAGCAGAAAATCTACTCCTTTTGCCTTCTGCATAGACTCTTCTTGTCAGCTCTGGTTTTATCCAGATGTGCATGGAGTTGGGAGGAGTATTGGCAATGCAGTAACGGGGTGCATTTTTCAAGCCCATGCACCTGGCAACACTAATTCCAACCAGGACCCTTCGCAGACTGGGAGGGACAATCTTCAGCCCCGGGATTCCCTAAACACCCTCTATTACAGATACAACTTTGGTGGGGTTTTTTTCAGCCCATTGTCTTCCCAGATCTAGCACTGCAATTTAGCAGCGTCTATTTGAACCAGGTTCAGTGGGATTGATGTCACCTAACTTGGAACATCTGCATCTAAGGCACTCACCTCAGACTCCTCTTACAGTCTACAGAGAGGAGTAAGCGCTTTGGGCTGTAATCCATCTGACGTGTTTCATACATCTATTTGGTATGAGCTAAACCATCTAAGGAAATTATCTATTTCTTTCCCTTGACAATTAGCTCAGAAGTCAGCTTCTGCCATGCAGACTGCACCTCCTTTTTGATGTTGCTCACCACATTTGGGGAGGTGACCAGACACTATAGCAGTGAAGGCCATGTAAGGACACACATCCAATAACTTATGTCTGGACCACTTACGATAACATAACTTTGTAAGTCTTACACATTTCTTTCCACAGATCTAATTTTAAATTTTCCTTTAAACTCTTATTCATTCAAACCCCCAATTTTTAGTCAATTTGCCAACATCTGACAACCGAAAATGTTGGAAGTGTGTCCCATTTCAGTGTCAATCAACAAACCTTTCAGACCTGTTTCCTACCTGAAACCACAGGAACATTGAAATCCAATTAAAAAATCTTTCACTTCTCAAGGTTTTGTATCCATCTTTATTTTCTTTAAGACCTTCATTTTCTAATTAAGAAAAAAAAAAAAAATTAGAGCTCCTTGTTTGGCAAAGATCCCCCCTCCCATAATTTCCATCTTTTCCTTTTATTTTTAGCCAACTGAATATACCAACTCTTCTTTTCCATTCTGTCAGGTAGAGAGTGTTCATCCCTTCACTTCACTCCTTAAAAACCTTTTTGGAGCTGAGACTAGTGAAACACCCCAGGGGATAATCAAGCAAACAAAAGCCTTGGAGAGGTTGTTGTCATCAACCTCATATGCGCATAAATAACCATTCTTTTCCAGTACACTCTGATTGGAATTAGCGTTTTCTTAGCCTACATTTTGATTACTTTTGGGCCTGGATGGAATTATATTGACAGGTAGGATGACAACTGAGTGAAAGATTACTATGATGATCATCATCGCTATCAAGTCAGCACTGGGTTCTACGGATGTGTTGAAGTCAAAGCTGACTAGGGCCTGGATTCAATGCCAGGCAGCCACCTGAGAGCCAGCTATTTCAGTCATCCCCTGGAGATGCTGCTCCATCTTCTTTTTCTGCAGGGTGACCGTGTTCCTAGCTGGGAGTATCACAAATAAGTGAGATGATTATTCTAGGTCCTGTTTTTTAATCTCACCTTCCTAGCTTGCATTTAAGAAGGCCAGGTAGACTGTAATTTGTTAGTCAATGTTCAGACTGCTTAGTGTCCAAGACCATACAGAAACAGGTTGATGAATAAATATCTCTTGGCAAAGGACAACTTTGCATCAGCTTGGTGAGCCTCAAAGAGAAAAAAAAAACCCCAGCAACATAAGAACATGGGGAAATTCAAAGACCGCATGAAAAAAGTGAAGTCCCCCAAAAGTAGAAGGGGAAGTTGTATTATGCAAACACCGCTAGATGGGAAAGTAGTCGAAACAACCTGAAATACCAATTTCTATCACAGGGACTTTGGCCTGTGCAGGTGCAGAGCTGGTCCTAGTTGAACCGCAGAGACTGAATGTCATTCATTTTGATTGCTAACATGAGATGGAGTAAATCTGTCTCAAAAATACAAAATCTACCTGTTCACTTCCACATGGGATACCCTTAGTTTCCCCCCAAGTAGCTGCTCTGTCAGTTCCACGACAGAAATAAAATGCTTGTGTTCAACCAGATAGTCTCAGCTACATCATTGCCACGGTCTCTGTGTAGAGGCTTTAGTTTGGAGGACAAGACACACCAGAAGATAGATCTCTGTTCTTAGTGCCAGAATGCCTTCATACAATTAATTCACATGCTATTAATTTGTACCGAGCTTCGGGTAGTTATTTACAAACTCCATCTGGAAAGTGAAGAGAGAATGGGCAATGTGAGTCTTCCAATATCAAAATTGTCACCTGAAGAGGCTATGGAAACTCTCAAAAGTGTCTGTCTCTCTCCACTGAGCGAGCTACACTGAGTGTCTAGTTGATTCTAGATATTGAGATATCTAGTTAAAATAGTCAAACGTTCAAGAGGCTAAATTTGGGTGAGATGACTCCAGCTTCTAAATGTCTAAGGAGATTTCTGTCTTCCTTTTTTAAAGCTGAGAATGACTACAGCACTTGCTCAGTAAGTAGAACACTTGAGTCCTAGCTGCCATGTAGCTCAAAGAGTCATTACCTCCCTTACTACCAGATGGTACCGTAGTGCCTAGGCTATGGCTTGATTCATCATAGATTCTCTTCCATCTGTCTTAGTGAGTTCTGCCATGGGGTGGAAAGTAATGCAAGGTTCATGCGTGCCGAGAGGGACTCAGCCAGGGACCGTCCCTATCCACAGTGATGTTCTGTGGACATTGCGTTCAATGTAAAATGCATTATCTGCTGCTGGGGAACAAAAGGTAGGCCACCAAGAGGAGATTTTGCATATCTCAGGTGAGTACCTACATTTGGGTAAATGGAAGGCTTACATCTGGTGCTCTTGTGAATTAAGGAAGAGAGAAGAAAATGAAGATTTTATGAATTACGATTCTTCAGAAGCATTCATATTGTAACCATATAACCCCAACTCTGAATTGCTTTTGGATATTGTTTTAACCAGGTGTCCCACCAGCATTTAGGCCAAGGAGCATCTTGCCAATACAGATAGTATCTTTCTGATGGATTTATTAAAATTTCAATTTGCTTTTGGGCTATGAGATTACTTGAAATACAAGGCAGGCAGCCATACTGAGCATTAGCAGTAAGCAGGCCCCGGAGACAGGTAATAAACATGAATGCTTTTAGGCTGTACAGAAAAGGAATTTCAGAGAGATGTATAAGAGCTTCTCACTTTACCTGTTGGACATGGGTGGAAATGTTTGCAAAGATAAACTCAAAGAAGAATACATAACCACAAAATGAGATTTCTGCTCACCAGAACCTGAAGGTTAAGACTTCATCTGGTCAAATTTGACACTGAATAAACTCAAGCTAACTTCACTTCACATGGAGCTTTTTCTCTTCCATGAAATTCAAGCTGTATTATGCGTATTGAAAATTGGGTTAATCTACTTAAACCTATGTGTCCAGTGTCATTTTAGGTTCATTTGGGTTTCTTTTCTTGCCTGCATTTTGCTCAAGAAGGATGCAGGTCTATTGTAGGTATTGTGTCACACCTGCCATCAGTCTGCAGAAGTCTCAGACAGAATAAGATCTACGTTCAAGTAGCTGAACCCTGCACTCAGCCCCAGAATCAAACACTTAACCTTGCGGTTTCTACTATGTAGGCCTGCACACATGAATGTCTAAGCTCCCATTTATCGTCTATGGAGATTTGGTCAATGTGGCCTGCAGAGCTATTCAGCTGATCAACCTACAGTGGGATTCAGGTGCCAAACAAAGGAGCCAAATACCATTTCATATACTCTGGGGTGCCACAGACATCCTCACAACAATGGTATGGCATAGGACCCATGGGAGATCCTTCTGGAGTGATAGCTGGAGTTCTGATATTTTTTGGCATCTGAAATAGTCCTAGATGTCTAAGTTTAGGTAGTTTAATTAAACTCCTTGATCAGGAGACACCTGAACTGGAGACTGCTAAAATTAGATGCTTGAGTTTGGATGTCAGTTACCCATGAGGACTCAGTTCATTATTTGCAAAGTTGTTTATCATGGATAAAAAGGGTTTGTTCAGTGTTTGAGAAGTTAACAGTTATTCACACTGGGAAAGAAGTGTCTATTGACCCTCGGCAGAAACAACAAATAGGTGCTTTTTCCCCTTTCATTTAGGAAGGCAACACCAATAACAGCAGGTCAGTCAGACAGGTGCACTGACCCTAGCGCATCTGACATGACACTGGATGCTCATGTTAGGCACCGTCTTTTCTCACTCCTAGATCACCAACACCAGGTGCAGAAAACACAACCATTGCTCAAAAGATGCGTGCTGCACGTGAACAACTTAATTATTGGAGTCATTTCAGTTTGTTGTCAGACAAAAAATTGAAGACCATATTATAGGAAAAAATAGGACACTTCAACTTTTTTGAATTTCTGCCCCCTTTTTATCCTCTGCCTGATATTTGCCATGTGTTTGACACTGAAGCTGAGTGGCAAAAGCACTCAAGAGATTTGGGCTCTAGCCGACACCATGCTGAACTCTCCCTCCAGTGCACACTGAGAAGAACGCACTTCGGGGTTTGGTATCTGCCAGGGCATCCATGCTAATAGTCTGTTTGTACCCTTGACTTGGCATCCATGCTAATAGTCAGTCTGTTCACACCATTGACCTGGGCTACTCTGTTCTCTTACAGTCCTCGCAGCACACCTATTTCCATGTTTCTCTTCTTTCTGGAGCTTTGCTTCAGGTTCTCCTGTGAGGGAACTCAGGCAATATTGACACAGTAGTTCTCTTCATCATCTGCTTCAGATCAGAAATCCAACTGTGGAAAGCACCAGTTGTGGTGTGGCCCAGCAGAGGTTGTTCTCTGAAACGCCACTGCGTGCCCTCATGCCATACATGAGTGTCTGCATCAAAAGCATGTTGTAAAGACACCATTCAAGTGTTGTGATACAGTCCCCTCTTATTCGGTCTGACAGATGATACCCAGTTCATAGTACGTTCATTAGGTATCTAGATGGCTCTGGAAAATGGAATATAATTGGAAATAATATGCATGGGGAATGGAGAAAGTAAAATTTATCAGTAAATTTCAGTGCAGTATTCACGTATTATAAATTTTAACCAAGAATGTTATTGGGAAGGTTCTACCCAATCAATAAATTATTTAAAATTTCCATTAGTAAAACTATCAAAGGAGATTTTGTGTTCATACTCAAGAGCATATAATGAGTCACAAGGGACTTCGGAGTTCATCTTGGCTCCAGTACGTACGGAGATTTATTAAAGACAAAGCAAACACTTGGGAAGATCAAGCTCTTGGTTTTCATATAAAGACGATGAAAAGAGAAGACAGCCTACAGAATCCGTGCTGCATCCCACAACGTGATGTGGGCAGGTGTCTGAGACCCCAGGCCATGACTGGCTACCATGGAGGTAAGCCTGACAGAGAGTGTGCAAACTTGGGAAGAAAGTGAATGAAGAACTAATGAGAAGATTAATTTCTGACTTTCTGTGTTTTGCCCATGTGCTAAACTGTAAGGCTCATCAGTTACTGACATGATTTTATTATGCCAGTCACAGCTTTATCTGAATGTCCCAATATGTTTTTAAGTGATGAGACAATGAACAAACTGGACAAACTGCATAGACAGTCCTCCCCCCACCTAAAATTTCCCTACCTGGTAAATCCACTGGGTCACCCAAGATGCAGAATATAAGAAAACTTGTGTGAAGATTGTCTGGTTGCAGAAACTCATCTGATGCGATCGCAAGCTAACGCCATAGTTTAGGTGTAGGTAGTTTTGAACACCTTTCCCTGTGTTGGTGTAGCTGGATGATCTGCAAATGAGCATAAGTATATAAACGTATACCCAGAGCACAAAAATTAAGAATTAGGGTAAGACAGGAAAACAAGCCAGGGCACTGAGCCAAAAAATGGCATGTAATCATCCACACTTCTTAGAAAAGAAGAAAACTGTCTTGTCCCTGAGGCATACCAACAGTGATTGAAACTGAGATAAGACAATTAGCTTTTTCATAGAAAATATTGCTGAAATGCTTTAAGAGTTGGAATTTTAATAAGTTATCAGGACATAGAGATTGGATCCAAGAATTAAGTTGAATAGTGTACCTTTACAGTCATGCATGGAAAACAGTTCTTAAATTTTTGTATTACATTTTAGTATTTGCTTTCCCCAAGATTCAGCGCGATGTCAGCTACAGAAAAGCAAAATCAAACCTACATCACAGAATTCATCCTCCTGGGATTTGGCGATTTACCTGACCTTCAAATTCCTCTCTTCCTGCTCTTCCTGGTGATCTACATGGTGACAATGATGGGGAACATTCTCATCCTCGTGCTGGTGGTGGCTAATCAGCATCTCCACACCCCAATGTACTTCTTCCTCAGTAACTTGTCCTGCTTGGAGACGTGCTACAGCTCCACCATCCTGCCCAAGCTGCTGGCCAGCTTCCTGACGGGCGACAGAAGTATTTCCTACAGCAGCTGCATGACACAGTTTTTCATATTTGCTTTTCTTGTCGGCGTAGAGTGTTACCTCCTGGCAGTTATGTCTTATGATCGATACTTAGCAGTGTGCAAACCTTTGCATTACGTCACCCTAATGAATCATAAGGTTTGCATAGCACTAGCTGCAGGGGCCCGGGTAAGCGGTTTTATGATCAGCTTTGTCATCACACTGTTGATGTCACAAATGGTGTTCTGTGATCGCAGTGAGATTGACCATTTCTTCTGTGATTTCACCCCTGTGATAAAATGCTCCTGCAGTGACACATTTCTGATAGAAGCTGTAACATCTTTGATGTCTGCTACTTGTACTATGCTGCCCTTTCTTTTCACTGTAGCATCCTATATTTTTATCATCATCACCATCCTGAGAGTCCCTTCAGCTACAAGGAGGCAAAAGGCATTTTCCACATGCTCCTCTCACCTCATTGTGGTCACTATTTTCTATACAACTCTCATCCTTGTCTATATGTTACCAAAAACTTGCAACCTCACGGCTTTTAACAAGTTGTTCTCTGTCTTCTACACTGTAGTGACACCCATGGTGAATCCACTGATCTACACCTTAAGAAACAAAGAAGTCAGAGGAGCCCTGGGGAAAGAAGTCCAGGCATTTATGGGTTTATATAAATGACATATCGAGCTATGCTTCGTGGGGCTTTTTTTTGGGGGGGGCAGAGTATAAAAATGTAAAGCATTGGAGGTGATTGCCACAGCAAGTATACGCTCACTGACGTAGCAATTTGCCTAGTCACAAATGGAGCTGGGTGGTTGTTTGGGGAAAAAAATATGGGTTTTTTGGACTTCCTCAAAAAAACCCTGTAAAACCAAAATGTAAGCACATCCCAAAATAATCTTGATTAAACTCAAAACAGCTTTTTCATGTTCATATTATATTCAGCTTAGAAATCAAAAGCGACAAGAAGAAAAAATGTGTCTTATGGCTACAGACACACGGGGCACAGAATGGCCCCGTGTGTCGACACGGGTATAGCTACATGGGGCGCAGAAGAGGACCGTGGCCAAGTGTCATGTGGTGTGGCAGGATTCAGCTGGCCGAATGTAGAGATACAGCGTCCTTTAGGTGCTGTGGGCATGCTTCGCTGGACTATGCCTACTACTGCTCTGACAGCATGTAGGTGTCTCCTAGGGCACAGGCCATTTCTACCTCCCTTGTGAAGATCTCATGGATGTCCTAGTGCTTCTCCTGTGTCACAGGGTGCTTTGCTCTGCCTGCCCATGCCAGAGGGAGCTTGTGGTGGTGCAGTGAGAGCCAGGCTGGCCTACAAGTCCAGAGCTGCGGTATCGCTTCCTTAGGAGTCACCTTTAGCAGTGCGGATGCTGCCAATGCTTCCCTTGGGACAAAGATGATAAAGACATCCGTACTCTATAGTGACTCTATAGAGAGGAATCTGAAAATTAAAGGTTAGTGTCTGTTTTCATGGCAGTAGCTAGGGCTACCTCTGAAGCTCATGGAAAGAAAATGGCTTTGCCAAGAAGGGAAAATGCATCTCATCTGAAGATCGATGGTATGAATTAGACTTTCAGGCACCACTTACATGTCTGAAATAAAGTGACAGGAATCTTTGCTCACTATGATAGTACAACATGGATCAAACCACCTAAATTTGACAGCTAAAATTTGTAATGCAATCTGTAGCAGATATTTTGGCTGCCTGTGGACAGAGATAGGGAGTTCCTCATTCTAAACACATTGGTAGTGCCACTGTCCCTTCACCAATTATTTGGGGATCAGGAGGAACTTGAGCACTACAGGTGCCAGGGGTGGCCACCTTTTCTGCTAAGTTTAGCCACCTGAGAAAGAAAAGCAGTGCCAATGCTGGGAATGTGGGGTTCCTCAGAAGTCAGTGGAAAGCCACAAACACCTTTTCCATATATGATTTATCTTGTTCCCAGATACGTGACTCAGTCAGGATGGGCTTGGAGGTGCTTATTTCTTTCCAAGGGCTGTAGAAAGATCCTAGGTATGAGTCATAAATGTAGAAAGCTGACCTGTGATCTCCTTAGGTATGGTAAAAATAGTATGAGAAATATTAATTTAAATTAAATTCTCTTCTATATTCCCTTTAGATCACCATTCTTTCTAGCAGTGTTGGGTATACACGTCCAGGTTTTGGTAGCAGGGGTTGCAGAGTGACCTCTGTGAGGAGCAGTCAGGGGCTGCCTTGTGCTCCACAATGGATCCACTGCAGGACACAGCTGAGCCCATCAGCCAAACTGGTGATGCCTCTGTGAAAACACGTTCCAGAAAGGGCAGAAAATGCCAGACAGAGAGAAAAGGCATGAACAAAAGGAGTGAGAAAGAGCAGAGGGAACATCAAGGTCAGAGATGGAGAAGGTGCTCCATGGTGCCAGAGCAGATATTCCCTGCAGCCCATGGAGGACCCACATCAGAGCAGATGGCTATTCCTGAAGGAACTGCAGCCCATGGAGAACCCATGCCAGAGAAGAGGAAAAGTAAGAGGGAAGGAGTGGCAGAGAGAAGGTGTGATGTACTGACCCTAGCCCCCCCAGCTCCCCAGCACTGCTTGAGGCTGGGAGTAGAGCAGCCTGCAGTGAAGGAGTGAAGTTGAGCCTGGGAAAGTGGGGATAAAATGTGGTATTTTAATGCTTATCTTTGTTTCTCACTACGTGAATCTATTTTAATTGGCAAGAAATTAAATTAATTTTCCCCAGCTTGAGCCTGTTTTGCCCATGGGTTAACTGATAAGCCATCTCCCTGTATTTATCTCAACCCACGAGCTGTCTCATCCTGTTTTCTCCCCCTCCCATCCTACTGAGGGTGGGGAAGTGAGCGAGCAGCTGGATGGGAGTTTGGCCCCTTAACCCCCCACACTAATGTTCCTCACCACTTACTGTGCCACCTAATAATCCAAGCCTAGCATGCTGTTTTCTAAAAACCACTCCACAGAAAAGGTGCCCATTCTGCCCTCCTTAGATGCTGCTACCATATATGGCCAATTGTGCATGTCAATCACACCTTTCCCAGTCCTCACTGCCCTCCTTCATTTCACATTTTACACTATAACAGTTCTTCCTCCTTCTTCCTTCCTAACAGTTCCCATTACATACCTGAAGTGGTGCGAGCTAGTCCACTGCATTGTTTTCCCATGTCAACAGAAAGGTGACTCAAGACCTAGCTTTATATCTAAAAGTTCAGCCTCCGAGCTATGCTGGTTCCCTGGGCTCCCTTTATGACCATTGGTGAGTAACAATCTTCTCTGGTCTGTTCTGTTGGTCCACACACCACATAGATCAGAACTACTCTTTATATCCACTGACTCTAAAGGGAGACAAGATGACTAGCTCAGAGCTTGCATATCCAGTACTTATATCTAAGAATACAACCCAATATCCATGAGCAGCTCACACTTCAACCCTTAAGTTTTAGCCACCCCTTATGGAATTCTTACCATCCAGACTGTAGGCACCTCTGCTGAAAGGCAGAAATGACTGCCTAAACACAGGCGTGTGGTGCTAGTTCAGATACATTAAGGGATCCTGCAGATGTCTTGTAGGGTCTGTGTCATAGAATCATAGAATCATAGAATTGTTCTGGTTGGAAGAGACCTCCAAGATCATCGGGTCCAACCATTAACCTATCACTACCAAGTCCCCCACTAAATCATATCCCTTAGGGCCTCATCTAAACGCCTTTTGAATACCCCCAGAGATGGGGACTCCACCACCTCCCTGGGCAGCCTGTTCCAATGCCTGACAACCCTTTTGGTAAAGAAGTTTTTACGAATGTCCAATCGAAACCTCCCCTGGCGCAACTTGAGGCCATTTCCTCTTGTTTTGTTGTCTGTTACTAGGGAGAAGAGTCCGACCCCCATCTCTCTACAACCTCCTTTCAGGTAGTTGTAGAGAGCAATAAGGTCTCCCCTCAGCCTCCTTTTCTCCAGGCTAAACATCCCCAGTTCCCTCAGCCGCTCCTCATAGGACTTGTGTTCCAGACCCTTCACCAGCCTCGTTGCCCGTCTCTGGACACGCTCCAGCACCTCAATGTCTTTCTTGGAGTGAGGGGCCCAAAACTGAACACAGTACTCGAGGTGCGGCCTCACCAGGGCCGAGTACGGGGGACAATCACCTCCCTACTCCTGCTGGCCACACTATTTCTGATACAGGCCAGGATGCCGTTGGCCTTCTTGGCCACCTGGGCACACTGCTGGCTCATATTCAGCCGGCCGTCAACCAACACCCCAGGTCCTTTTCCGCCGGGCAGCTTTCCAGCCACTCCCCCCAAGCCTGTAGCGTTGCCTGGGGTTGTTGTGACCCAAGTGCAGGACCCGGCACTTGGCCTTGTTGAACCTCATACAATTGGCCTCGGCCCATCGATCCAGCCTGTCCAGGTCCCGCTGTAGCGCCTGCCTGCCCTCCAGCAGATCAACACTCCCTCCCAACTTGGTGTCATCTGCAAACTTACTGAGGGTGCACTCGATCCCCTCGTCCAGATCATTGATAAAGATATTGAACAGAACTGGCCCCAGTACTGAGCCCTGGGGAACACCACTTGTGACCGGCCTCCAACCGGATTTAACTCCATTCACCACAACTCTTTGGGCCCGGCCATCCAGCCAGTTTCCTACCCAGCGCAGAGTATGCCCATCCAAGCCATGGGTAGCCAACTTCTCCAAGAGAATGCTATGGGAGACGGTGTCAAAGGCTTTACTAAAGTCCAGGTACACAATGTCCACAGCCTTTCCCTCATCCACTAAGCGGGTCACCATGTCGTAGAAGGAGATCAGGTTGGTCAGACAGGACCTGCCTTTCATAAACCCGTGCTGACTGGGCCCGATCACCCGGTTGTCCCGTATGTGCCGCGTGATGGCACTCAAGATGATCTGCTCCATAACCTTCCCGGGCACCGAGGTCAGGCTGACAGGCCTGTAGTTGCCCGGATCCTCCTTCCGGCCCTTCTTGTAGATGGGCGTCACATTTGCCAGCTTCCAGTCAACTGGGACCTCCCCAGTTAGCCAGGACTGCTGCTAAATGATGGAGAGTGGCTTGATGAGCACTTCTGCCAGCTCTTTCAGCACCCTTGGGTGGATCCCATCCGGCCCCATAGACTTGTGTGTGTCTAGATGGCGTAGCAGGTCACTGACCATTTCCCCTTGGACTTCGGGGTTTACATTCTGCTCCCCATCCCTGTCTTCCTGCTCAGGGGGCTGGGTGCCCAGAGAGCAACTTCCCTTGCTGTTGAAGACTGAGGCAAAGAAGGTATTTAGCACCTCAGCCTTTTCCTCATCCCTTGACACTAAGTTTCCCTCCGCATCCAATAGAGGAGGGAGATTCTCCTTAGCCCCCTTTTTATTGTTAATGTATTTGTAGAAGGACTTTTTGTTGTCTTTTACGGCAGTAGCCAGACTAAGTTCTAATTGTGCTTTGGCCCTTCTAATTTTCTCGCTACATAACCTCACAACATCCTTGTAGTCCTCCTGAGTTGCCTGCCCCTTCCTCCAAAGGTGGTAGACTCTCTTTTTTTTCCTAAGTTCCAGCCGGAGCTCTCTGCTCAGCCAGGCCGGTCTTCTTCCCCGCCGGCTCATCTTTCGGCTCACGGGGACGGCCTGCTCCTGTGCCTTTAAGATTTCCCTCTTGAAGAATGTCCAGCCTTCCTGGACGCCTTGGCCCTCCAGGACTGCCTCCCAAGGGACTCTGCCAACCAGACTCCTAAACAGGCCAAAGTCTGCCCTCCGGAAGTCCAAGGTGGCAGTTCTGGTGACCCTCCTCTTTGTCAACCCCCTCATGTTTGTCAACCCTGTACTGATGTCAGTGATGCTCTAGGTCACCCTAAAAATGGCACAAGATGCTTGTGCTTGGGCACCTGAATCGCTGCTTGAATATCAGTATCTGAAGTGCCCGTCGTCTTGCACAGTGAACGGAGAGGCATTTCTAATGAATTTCTCTTCTCCCCTGTATTACAACGAGATGGATCAAGGCAGAAACTGTATGCTTGGTTTAGACTAGTACAGGGGTCATTTGGACTGTTTTTAGCTAGACAAAAATTAGCACTGGAACTGATATCAATAAACTTTAAACATTGGCTGTGTAGATGTTTACATCTAAGTTAATATCTCTTAATATCCAACTATCAGACAAAAATACTTTCAGAGTGAAATTAGATGATCAAATCATGTCTTCTCTAGGAGATGAATCTTATTCCAGGTTGTGCTCACCGTACTGACTTTATTTAGTCCAACAAAATGGAGGTTGAGAGTCAGATACGGACACCTGTGCCATAGATAGCCCTACTAAATTAAATAAACTTTTCTGAATTAGTAAACTAGACTTCCCCTCTCGTCCCCTTGGTAAGCGATAGTCATGTCTCAAGAAAGATTGATCCCATTGTAACTTTTAAGCTACCTAGCTTAAAAGAGTTGACAAGCAACTGCAGAGTCACGGGTGCAAAAATATCTTAAAGCCCCGATTTTCACATTGATTTTAAGCCTACATCTGGAATTGAGTGTAATGAATTCTCCAAAGTAGTTTCCTATTTTGTTGTTGCTGCTCATTGGCTTTAGAGATACACTACACAACTGTCTAGATCAAATACCAAAGTTTTTGGTACATATGCAGGATGCACTTTGTCAATGTTCTTTACAACTAGCTCCCTCTGGAACTGACAAGTCATGTCCTTACTGCAACCCAAGCTTGTGTTTATCCCACAGTTTCTTGCACTGTCCATTAGCTTTTTTTGAATACTGACTACGACAGAGTGTTTTCCAAGTTTGCATGTTGGTTCCCACCATTTTCTGAAACACAGCTCACTGTTGGATGTTCTTTATTTATTTAGAAGGCTTTATTTCAAGTGTGTCTCAATCCCTCAGCACAAAGCCAACCTGCCTTAATATTGAGACCTACCTTAACCTGTCTTCAGGCCCGAGACATTTAAAGGTTCTTTAATAATTAATATGTCTCTATAATTTCCACTTAATATTGAGAGTTTGGCTCAGTTTGCCAGGTTTGTGCTAAGAACATGTGGTAGGAAAGGGGCATTCTACATACAGGCATGCAGGCATGTAGGGATGAGAAGTCTGCTCAGATACTCTGTAAATTTACTTGTATGATGTTTGTGGGCTGCAACAGAGAGAAATTTCATTCCCGAGTAAGCTGGTGCAGATAGCTTCTTATTTGTGTTGCAAGGGCAGATGGTGGGTGTTGAAATTCAGAACACGCCATCACCTGCAGTAGCAGTTTCTCTATGCAGACCCTGTTACTCTGAATTTTGCATTTTTTTTAAATAACTGTGCCAAGATCTTGGTCCATCGCATGTTAACTGCTCCTACTACGGTCAAACCTGGTAAGTGTGCAGGGATCTTCAGGACTGCTGTTACTCATTCCGCAGAAGATAAAGGGCAAAGCTGGTCTCACATAGCAGGCACAGGACCCACCGCAGCTTGATCTAAAGAGGCAACCTTATACAGATGTCAGCAAACAGCTTGGGCGGAAGGGCCCACCTAACTGTGCCGTTCTACCACGCAGATATACCTAGATATGAAACCTCCCTTTATAGCCAATACAAAGACATTGTCACTTCTTGGGTGTGATTCATCTCATCCTTAAGCAGATACCCGAAATCATCTTCTCTAACACTGTCCTCACTGTATTTGCTAAAATTTCTTTCCTGTGCTCTAATATATGCTGTACATTGCCGTAGAGTCCCATTCCTTCTGCTTATCTCTCCCTTCGTGCATATGTGTTTTGGGAGTAATTATAGATGTCAGACAATTACTATTTTTGTAATGAAGTTTTAACCTGGGAGGATGTGATTTGGGTTTTGGACAGGAGAGAACCTAATATCCTATAAACATGACATATTTCTTTCTCTCTTTTCTGAAATGCTTTCCTCTGACAACAGACATAAAACAAGGTAATAAATCAGGCTATAAATAGGCAGAAAAATCAGAGATTCTTTAACCAAAATGTTTATTGTAGAACTTAACTCTCATACAATCTGAATTGATACTCCTATTTAACTTAAGAAAAAAATGATAGACACAATGGAATAGAAAGCTGCAATTTGAATATATCTGATGGAAATTTGAAATCTACAACTGAAGAACATTTTTTTAATTGGGAGGGGGAAAATAGCTGTTTCCTGCTGAAATGTAAATATTGTGAAACTTCCTAAATAAGGAGAATAAAAAATATAGAAAAAAAAAAAGGAAGGTGACTGATATCACTGAAATGGTTTAGAAAAAACAGAATGATATGTGCTAGGTGGGCTGGTGAGGATTCAGGAGCAAGTCAAGCCTTGACAACCAGGATGAGGATATCAGTTAGAGACCAGTTTGCCCTGTTCCGCCCCCCCCCCCCCCCCCCCCCCCCCCGAAGAGTCTGGTCCCAAGGGAGTCGCAAGGAGTGTATGAGTCAGACAGTTCAAGAAAACAGTGTCCTATCTGATGGGCCTATCTTCTGTCCTGTCTGATGTTTGCTAATGAGGCAAGCGTAGAGTCCTCAGGGCAAGTTGACTGACAGGAAGCCAATTGAGGGGCATTCCTGGAGGGATATTCAGGTATCAGATGCCTGCCATTTTCTGGTGGATCATGGATAGATAAATCCCTGTAAATGACCACTGCTCTCTTCTGTGGATTCCCAGGATACCATTCCAGGATTAGCACTGATCATATTTTGTGAACTATGGATATTTTTTATTTTTGGTGTATCTTTGGCTACTTTTTCAACATTTGAAAAAAATAATGATGTATTGCTCTTTATGAGGACTTAATCCAATAACAATAGCTGTAACCCAAGAATAGCCATATAGGATGTCACTTGACACATACCCACGAACACCACAGATTTCAAACTGGGTTGAGATGTCTTCTCTGAACTGTCTGCACATTCTCAGTTGTCTTAGTTGAGACAGAAGATGAGTTCATAATTCGGTCTAACTTGAAATACTCCCTCCTCCTTTCGGTTTATGCATTTCAAGCCATCTCTTCATTTTTTGGTGAAATAGACTGGATTTCACTTCGTTTTGTCTCAGGGGTTGTGATTTGATGTGTACATCCCTAAGGCTTGTGAAACCAGGCCCAAAGACACTGTGGACAGACGTTTCTCTCTACTTTTAGACAGTGAAGCTGTAGTTTTTGAGCACCCACATCATGAATATGTGTTCATTTTACCGTTAAAACAACTCTCTTCAGTAGAGAGGAACTCATAACCTGATCTCCAGACATATAAAACCTTCACAATGGTCCTTTGACAGAATCATTTCCATTGAACATCCCATTGGGGACACTTGTAGAAGAGTAATGGCAGTTCAGTGAGGGGCAATGGGTGAGCTGGAGGAGTATTGCAGAGGTGGAGGAGATTGGAGAGGGCAGTGTTTCAGGGAATTGTTCAAGGCTTTGGGATGGGGAAGAGGGCATGACACTGAGAATGGGAACTTGGGCACCTACTGAACAGAGCTGGAGGGCAGGGCTGGGACAACTGGGACTTGCAAGCTGTCACCACCAGGGAGAAGATGCTCTTCATGGCTCCATCCATATCTGGAAAGCTAGGGGAACGGTCTGCAGGGAGTGGAAGTTCAGGAGTTGCAGGGGCAGTCTATGAGGCACCACAGAAGCAGTGGGGTCTGGTGGGGTGAGGATCTGGTCTGGGGCAGGAGGGACTCTCTGTGGAGAAGCTGGGTACCATCTCTATGCGGCTGGACTGCTGGGGCCCTGCAGGCTTGGCCAGAGCGGTATCAGGAAAAGTGAGGTGGTGAGGGCTGTGTTTCAGGACTGAGCAGCAGTGCTTGAGCCTGGGGCACGCAGCGGAGGAGGGCAGCCCCAAGGCTGGGAGAGCAGTGATGTGTGGGCCAGACTGATACACCTTTGCTCAGGCACCTTTGCTGTGTGGCCGCTGCAGCCTCCCAGGAGCCTGGGTGTCCTCTGCATGCTCCACGCTGACCAGAAAGAAGCCTGAGGCAGGTGAGAGCTGAAAAGGTCCCACTGTGGATCTCTTTGACAGGACTCATCAAAGGGGCTGCTTGGTAAAAGGACTTATTGTCCCCTTTATTTTCCTGTAACCACGCTCTGATGTTCTGCTCTGATCAGCCCCCCAGGAGGGCCACTTAGACTTCCTGCAGCAGCTCCATCTCTAATAGCCTCAGCAGGGCCCATTAAAGCTCCAGGAAACTTTGCTCCCGTGACCGCCCTTCACACTGCGTAATTTTTACCCAAGGGCCTGATAAACAGAGCAAACTGTAACAAGCTTTTTCTTGCTGCTAATTCTCTGTACAGTCATCAGGTGGCTAATAGGAGAAGTCGTCTTTGAGAAAGAGTTTTGCTAGACTTCAAGTTTTTAATGAGCACAGGGTGCAACAGGGCATTTCTTGTTTGTTAATCAAGCCCGATGATGTTAAATTAATATACTCCAAATGAACCTAACAAACATCCTTTCCCAGTAGGGGCTGATGCTGTCAAAGAAAACCGAACAACGTCATCGTTGTGGTCAAGCTTCTTTCGGACCGTGTGTCATTGGCTGTTTCTCTCAGGAGTCGTGAATGCTGAAGCTGTCAGTGATAAAATCGACCCTCTCACCATCCTCAGAAACAACACTGCATTGCAAATCCAGTGACGGTTCCAATTCCCCTGGTGCTGTTCTGGTAAAGTTACCTGCACACTCAGTTAGGATGAAAAATACGTTTAGGTACCAAAAATCATGACATGTATAAAATTATTCAAAAAACGAGTAACATTTTATAACATTTTGAAGATGTGTTTTCAAACTCTTTCATTTGACTATGAGATACACCAACACACCCAACGCTGGCCACATTGCTAGAGACAGGCATATGGTCAGAAGACACACAAACCCATACATAGATGCGAGCACCATAAGATGAGAGAAGGTCAAAGGCGGGGATTAGTGGCGGTACTTATCCAAGAATTAAACAGACAAATATTAGGTAGGACAAGTATCAGGCTGATGGAAAAATATTTGATAGGTAGCCAGGCAAGGAAATAAATATTTGTATAAACGGAGAAGGCGGCAGAAGAAAATATAGTGGATAGTGAGCTAGCTAACGTATTAAGAACACAGAGACTTTTTTCTTTCAACAAATGAAAAATAATTGTAGAAGCATGGGGAATATTTGCCAGATTTCAGTCAATTTTAGAAAAAACATTTTTGGCGACTAAATTAATGGATTAAAATTCAGGAAAAATGTTGATGTTTACCATGTTTGTATATTTTTACATTCCAAACAACAACTTTTCCTTTAGAAATAGATCAATATATATTTTTTAAATAAAATGTTAATTTTAAGACATTAAGCAGATATGAACAAGCTAAAACATTTTGCTTCAGGATGAGTGACAGCCACTAACCACAGCCCAAAATGAAAATGGGGAATGATGTGACTTGTCAAGAAACACAAAGAGGAGCAGGTGGATAGACTAGATAACCACTTATGGCCATTG
Organism: Phoenicopterus ruber ruber; assembly: GCA_009819775.1. Lineage (NCBI taxonomy): Eukaryota > Metazoa > Chordata > Aves > Phoenicopteriformes > Phoenicopteridae > Phoenicopterus > Phoenicopterus ruber. The sequence continues at coordinate 24,537,247 of CM020225.1, forward strand.
TCATGCTGCTTTCTCTGGCCCATAGGAGGGAACTTTTGTGAGCTTGTGGTATAGCTAGTTGAAAATGGAGATTTTTCATGCTATTTCCAGCAGGGATGAATTATTTTTTCCTTCCTATGTTCTTCCTCTGACCTGAGGATGAATATAAGACTTAAAGGACTTGCCTGAAGTGGGAGGAGAATTCAATGGGACGAGTTTAGTTTCTTTGGTTTCTTTTGTTTTGAGGGAAGGCTGTATCAACAAGCACCAGCAACCGGGGGTTTCACTGTTTTCTGAAATTCCCAGCACGTTACTTCAGAGGTGTTTGTGCCTCAGAAGGAAGGCCTCCATGCTCTCCTAAGGAGTAACCTGCTCTAAGCTTGTCTGTAGGAAACTAACTGCAAGCTCAGATCACATAATATGTGAAGTTACAGAAATTACCCTTCAATATTTCCTAGAAGAAGACTCTGACCTAACTTGCAGCTGCTTACAAGCTAGAAGCTTGGTCTCAGCTCAACACTCAGGATCCATCTGTAGTTGGTGGAGAAGGATAAGCATACCTGCAATTTACCTCCTCTCATCGTCAGAGAGGTGTCAAGCACAACAGGATGAATCTTCCTCAAAGAGAATTTAAAAAAAATTCTCAGACCTTCATGTAACATATATAGGGAGAAGTAAAATGAGATTTTTGCAGTGAAATCAGTCACCAGAACTCCACTCCTAATCAACAGAAACAGGAACTTCTGGAAGACACCTCAGCTGATCGCTCTTTGTCTGCCGCATCAGGATGAAATCAGGCATGATCTAGAAGTGCCTGCCTCCTCCATATAGGGATTTATACTGGGTGCCCTGATGACTAAATTTGATGCAGAAGTTAATAGTTCCTACAAAGATAAATGCCTCTGCCTCAGGGAGCGACCCCTAGCTTTCAGGAGTACAGTCACATTTAGTGGTGGTGGCGGCTAGCATCCTAATGGGTGCTTGTACTGCTCGGCCCAAGTCTCCTCTTGGCCTTGTGTGATGTTCCTGCATGTCTCAGACATAATACTTCTTTTTTCTGGGTGTTGCTTTTCCATTCAAAGTGCCCGAAATACAATGAATGTTGGAATGCAACTTTTCAGAGTAATGATTTTGTACATACTGTGATGCAGAGGGTATGTGTTTCATTCCCGAGATTATAGGAGGGGGATGAGTACAGGTATTAGAAAACAAAGGAGAGATGAAATACTTCTGGAAGACTACTTTGGTGAAAGGAGTCAAACCTTGCCTCCACCCAAAGCCCAAGCCTAGATCCCTTTTACAAACAGCACCTCTGGAAAGTGATTACTGCACCTTTGGACACTGATCTGCTTCAGTATGCAGACCACTGACTGGGCCCTCCCTGGCTTGAAGCTCAGATACCTGAACAGGTCGTGGAAAACTGCTAGACAAGACATGAGATGCTGCTGGACATGGTGGATACCAAAAGCTAGAGACCTCTGTGAGGGGTGGCTGGGGTTCACAGGTGGTTAAGGAGCTGTGATGTGAGAAACGGCCAGACTTCACAGACAAAAAAAGGAAGCTTGCGGAACTTTCAGGGCATGGAATAGGATGACAGTACATAGGTAACCGCACCAAGTGACACCATGTAATTCTGAGATGACCTATGTAGCAGTCATACCAAGAAATACCAAATTTGGATATAGGTATAGTAAAATTGGGACAAAGAGGGAAAAGCTACTAGGGGAAGGTGGGGTTTCTTTTGGGTGGAACAGGGGCAGAGAAAGAGAGGTGGAGCAGGGTGGAGCAGGCCTGGCAAACAGGAGAGGATGGGGACAAAAAGGGGCAGGTTAGGTGCAAAAAAGCTGTTGGTCAGTAAGCTTCTCTGGCGAAGACTTGTGCCAGATCACCAAAATGTGACTCATCTTATTAAATGCTGTTCCTAACTCTCTTCTGCATTGATGTCCTGTGCGTGACACTGTGACTGTGTGATCTGCTGGTAAGCTTCAAGTTGGACTAGCCCATGAGTAGGAGGAGACCAGCATCTGGAAAGAGCCCCAGTTAGAGATGGAGACTGCTCCAGGGTCTGGGCAGGGAGCCTGGACGGTAAAGGCACTGCTTGGTGCCTGTGTGGATCTGTGTGGCAGGCTGCAGGAGTGCTGTGTACTGGGAACACAGGCTGAGCCTCACCCCTGGCTGGGTCTGGGGAATGGGGAAAAGCAGCAGTCTTGCCTTCAGCAGACCAGGGGGATAATTCTCCTAGGTCTTAAAGTTCACTGTACTGATCTTTCCTTAACACAATCTTCACATGAAATAATTTCACTTTTGGGGGTGTTCAACCCCAGTGACTATGGATAAAACTAATAAAGAGTTCAACAGCTCTGCTGGAAACATCCGGTGTTAGATGTGGTGACCTAGACAAGTGGTTTCATCAGGCTAGTGTCACTGCAAGAAAGATTGATCAGAGGGATGAAATCACAAAAGAAATGCCTACATCCATTGGGACAATGGGTGTCAGTGTTACCATTACACTTAAAAGTAATCCAGACATCCCAGTGCTCCTTACCAGGGGAGCCAAATTTTACCTTTGGTAAGTGTTGTATAGTGGAGAGTTTTACATAGGATTAAGTAACGGTTATTAGGCATTGATGCAGTACTTTGCAGCTGTCAGAACACAAAACCAGTAAAATTGAACAATGTAGCTCTTAACAGAAATGATTACATCTGCAGTGATCCAAGCAGCAATGGTCTTGGGCAGGATGGTGGAGGACCAGAGCAGGTCTCCAAGGACTAATTCCAGAATTCCAGTGAATGGGAATAAACCAAAGCCAGAACAGTGGTGAGGATGGTTCTAGTCATGGTCATCACATATGTAATTAAAAAGAATAGGAGAAGAGGAATGAACAGTTCAGAAACATTCCAATACTTCAACAGGATTAATTCTGTCATGCATTATTGATTTTGTTTCTTGTCCTTTTCCATAAGGTGAGGCTGCACCTTGAATACTGTGCTGAGTTTTGAATGCCTCACTACAAGAAAGACATTGAGGTGCTGGACCATGTCCAAAGAAGAGCAACGAAGCTGGGGAAGGGTCTGGAGCACAAGTGCTGTGAGGAGCGGCTGAGGGACCTGGGGATGTTTAGTCTGGAGAAAAGGAGGCTGAGGGGAGACCTTCTTGCTCTCTACAACTCCCTGAAAGGAGGTTGTAGAGAGATGGGGGGTCGGTCTCTTCTCCCAAGTAACAGGCGACAGGACAAGAGGAAATGGCCTCACGTTGCACCAGGGGAGGTTTAGATTGGATATTAGGAAACATTTCTTCAAGGGTTATCAAGCATTGGAATAGCCTGCACAGGGAATTGGTTGAGTCACCGTCCCTGGAGGTATTAAAAAAACATGTAGATGTAGTGCTTAGGGACATGGTTTAGTGGTGGACTTGGCAGTGTTAGGGTACCTAACGGCTAGACTCAATGACTTAAGGGTCTTTTTCAACCTAAATGATTTGATGATTCTATGATTTTTAACATATCTTCCCTTCCAAATGTATTACAAAACTTGTCAAGTCTTCTGCCTGTCTCAGGGGCAGTTGTTCTTAGCGGCCAAGCGTGCTGAAGGGAGCATGTGAGTGCTCAGGCAGGGTGCAGAAGCGCTGCCTGACTGTTCAGTGAGGAAGGGTTGTGCTGAGAGAAAGAACGTCTATCTTCTTTGTAATGCCCTTTTTGGGAGCTGGAGTCGCCATCTTTAGAAGTCTCATGGGAAGTATTTAAGACAGTCAGGGGTAAGTAAGATGGGCAGGAGAGTGGAACTCAGCTCAAGGCACTTGATGTAGCTGTCTGAACATACACCCTTTTATACCCAAGCCTTTAGAACAAGTCTGTAGGTTTGTTCAAGGACCAACAAGACCTGCATGTCCTGTATGACTAAGGACCTGGCACAGACCTATTCTGTTCTGGATCCACAGGCAAAGTCTGGGTAGGATACTTGAGGACATTTAACATGTCTGTAGTAATCTGTGTAAATGCAAATCAATTGTTTCATCATTGACCATAATGTGAACCTGGAAAAGCAGCTGGACACATAAATACATTTAACTATATTAATCGAGGTAGGATAAGCCACACTGCTAAAGCTAGTAGTGGTGAAGCTCACATCCGTTTTTAAGTTTACATTTAAATCTAGGTTATGTCCCCTGATGTAGATCTATGCATTTAACTTCTGAATGGATTAAACTACATGAGATAATCAGTAGTTTTTCAGTTTCTGGCGATAGAGCGCCCTTTTGATCTCTTTCCTTGTAAATATGAGTGGTGCAGTAACCACATTCTGAGCCTTGTCCTTGTTTTAGTCACTTTCCTCCATGGAAGAGTTTTCTCCCCAACATTTTTCTCAGGGCAGATCTCACCTCCTGGTTCCTAAGGGTGTAGATCAAGGGGTTTAGAGCTGGGGTGACAGCACTGTACATGAGAGACACGTGCACATCCCTTTTAGAGGAGCTTCCTGAGGAGGGTGGTGTATAATTGAAGAGCACTGGTATGTAGAACAGTGCCACAATAGTGAGGTGGGACGCACAGGTGGAGAAGGGCTTCCATCTTTCTTCCTGGGACCGGACTTTCTGGAAGACGAAGGAGATGATGTAGAGGTAGGAGAAGAGTATAAGAATGAAGGGGCCTAGAACAATAGACGTGGTGACAACATTGAGGAGGGTCATGTTGAGGCTGGTCCTACTGCAAGCCAAATTCAACAGTGGCTTGATGTCACAGAAGAAGTGATGAATGCGGCTGCGGCCACAGAAACGCAGTTGCGAGGTCATGACTGAGTGCATCAGGGCATGTACAAAACCAGTGGACCAGCTGGCCAGAGCCAGCAGCAGACACGTCTGTGGGCTCATGACAAGGGCGTAGCGCAAAGGGTTGCAAATGGCCACATAGCGGTCGTAGGCCATGGTGGCCAGGAGCACAGCCTCAGTACTGCCCAGGAAGTGGAAGAAGTGGAGCTGGGCCAAGCAGGCACCAAAAGAGATGGGCTGATGCCCAAAGAGGAAGCCAGTCAACATCTTGGGAACAGTGACTGTGGAGTAGAAAATGTCCAGGCAGGACAGGTTCCCCAGGAAGAAGTACATCGGTGTGTGGAGCCGGGGCTCAGATACCACCATGGTCACAATGGCACCATTTCCCAGAAGACTGGTCAAGTAGAGCAACAGAAAGGAGATGAAGAAAAAGTGCTGCAGCCCCTGGAGATCGGTGAGGCCCAAGAGGATGAACTCACTGACCTCTGTCTGGTTCAGCATTGCTAGAACAATAAGAAGCAAAGGCAAAATGTCACGCTTCCACAGCTGTGCAGAGCAACAGCATTGCAAAACTCATTTGTTTCTGTGCTATTGTAATACAAACAAATGCAGGACAGAGCAAAACATAACACATGTAATCAAACAGAAAAGCTGCCTAGAAACTCAGGAAATTGACATGGACAAAAAGGACTTGAATCACAGAATCACAGAATGGTAGCAGGTGGGAGGGAGCTCTGGAGATCCTCTAGTCCAACCCTGCTGCTAGAGTAGGTTTACCTTGAGCAGGTTGCGCAGGACTGTATCCACGCGAGTTTTGAATCTCTCTAGAGAAGGAGACTCCACACCCTCCCTGGGCAGCCTGTGCCAGGGCTCTGGCACCCTCACAGCGAAGAAGTTTTTCCGCATATTCAGGTGGAACTTCCCGTGTTCCAGTTGGTGCCCGTTGCCCCTTGTCCTGTCATGGGGCACCACTGAAAAGAGTCTGGCCCCATCCTCTTGATACTCGCCCTTGGGATATTGATAAGCATTGATAAAGTCCCCTCTCAGTCTTCTCTTCCTCAGCCCCAGCTCCCTCAGCCTTTCCTCAGGGGGGAGATGCTCCAGTCCCCTCAGCATCTTTGTACCCTCCGCTGGACTCTCTCCAGTGGTTCCTCGTCTGTCTTGAACTGGGGAGCCCAGAACTGGACACAGGACTGCAGATGCGGCCTCACTAGGGCAGAGTAGAGGGGGAAGGAGAACCTCCCTTGGCCTGCTGGCCACATTTCTTCTTAATGCACCCCAGGATGCCATTGGCCTTCCTGGCCACACGGGCACGTTACTGGCTCATGGTGAATTTGTCATCTACCAGGACTCCCAGGTCCTTCTCCTCAGAGCTGCTTTCCAGGAGGTCAGCCCCTAACCTGTACCGGTGCATGGGGTTATTCATCCCTAGGTACAGGACCCTGCACTTGCCTTTGTTGAACCTCACGAGGTTCCTCTCTGCCCAATGCTCCAGCCTGTGCAGGTCTTGCTGAATGGCAGCACAGCCTTCTGGGGTATCAGCCAGTCCTCCCAGTTTTGTATCATCGGCAAACTTGCTGAGGGTCCACTCTGTCCCTTCCTCCAGGCCATTGATGAATAAATTGAACAAGACTGGCCCCAGTACTGACACCTGGGGAACACCACTAGCCACAGGCCTCCAACTAGACTCTGGGCCACTGATCAGGACCCTCTGAGCTCTGCCATTCAGCCAGTTCTCAACCCACCTCACCGTCCACTCATCTCACCCACACTTCCTGATCTTACCTATGAGGATGTTGTGGGAGACAGTGTCAAAAGCCTTGCTGAAGTCCAGGTAGACAACATCCACCGCTCTCCGCTCATCCACCCAGCCAGTCATGCCATTGTAGAAGGCTATCAGGTTGGTGAAGCATGACTTCCCCTTGCTGAATCCAAGGGGAATGTAGTCTTTACTTTAATGTAGTCTTCTACTTTCTGTCGAGAACAAAGAAAAGAGAAAAATATTGCAGAGGGGAAAACACTAAAATAAAAGCTTCCATCTGTGCATAACAACACAATACATAAGATGTAAAGCATTGCTGCTTCTTCACTTTCAGCCACATTCATGTTTCAATGCTCCTTCTTACTATTGTGCCTACATTTCATTAAGCCAATTGCAACTTCCACATTTCTAATGGCTGCCATCTCTTCCAGACACTTCTTTGATCTTAAAAAAGGCACAATTGCCATTTTTATCAACAGCCACCAGAAGGTGCTCCAAGGTGCCACACAATCATCAGCATTTCTTTCGTATGTTGCTGAGAATAAAGGAAGAGGATGCCTTTGCATGTGGTCACAGACTGGTTTTGTTGTCGGACTGTACCCTTTGCCTAAAGAATGTCTTTTTGCTGAGCAGCTGCAGAGGAATGGGACAAAAGGCAGCATCTCATCTCCTACAATACTGTGGTGGAGCAAGGCTGAACTTGCAGGAGCTGCGTTCGCTGGCGCAAGTTCCAGACAAATTGGCTCATCCCACTAAAGCTGATGGTACTGCCCCCCGAGACAATATGATCAGTCCTGTCAGTATGGCCGGTCTTGTAAAATGCAAATGAGTAAGCGCACGCTTTCCCTTTTTTTGTTTCAGGTAAGTTTGTTTATCGCGATGGGTAAGTCCCAGCCATATACAATAAAGAACCAAGTCCTGACAGTCTTTTACACGGGCAGGTAGGCACAGGTCTTTCTAGCTTACATATAGACTGCAAATTCTACAAGATGAGTAGTTTTCTCTGTACATTCAATGCAGTGATGATCAATATGGATGAATACAACGAATGAAAAAAATAATTACTGCCAAAATAGTTCTTGCAAAGAGGTTAAAACACATATAGATACATTTCATAGCCTTTCTTGCCTGTTCCATTGTACTATACCCTTTTATTGAAAATAAAGACCTTTTGAAAGTCATTACCATACATCTCCAGCCCAGACACTCTCTTCCTCATGCTTCTTTAGCTTATTCTTTCAGCATGAAAACAGTAAACAAACAGAAAACTTCTCAACTGATTTCATGATAAAAGAACATGAGCATGTCGCCTAAAGGTAATTTACACACATATGCGTCCACTCTAAAAACCTGATCATATTTCTCTGAAAATACTTCTAGTCCGATCTTTGAACAAGCTCTTTTGAAAACATGAGATTTGATGGTATTAGAGACTTAGCAAAATTCTAGTCAGTCACCTGCATTTGAAGAGGTATAGACGCAATTCTAATTGTAAGACTCTGGCTTAAATACAAATGCAAAGAAAAGACTTTGCATGCTGAAGCTTGCCTAGTTTTCCAACTATAGAAATTACATCCTAAGAAAAAGATAATTCTGCACAAACCTCACCTCACTACCCATCAGCATTTTTCTCATTGTGGTAGGGCCCTCTGACAGCGAGCCAGAAAGCAAAGATGAGGACAAAACCACTTATTTTGCGGAGTTAAAAGACTGAGAATTTCTGTTCCCCTTTTTTCTTCCATACCTACTTGGCTTGCTCGTAGCTGAGAGGTTAATACTGCAGGTGGGATGAAAAGGACTACGGCAAGTTCCCAGGGGCTTGTAGTTATTCAGGTAGGATGCAAGGAGCAGGCTTTGCAAACTGTACCAGAAATCTCTGATGACCTAGTCAGAGGCGGGAAAAGTCTTTTTATCAGCTCCAGAATGTGCAACATATCAACAACATGATGGGGGAAGTAAATTTCCTACTGCTTTGATCGGTCTCCTGAGATGAGATTTGCGAATCAATGGCGAGTTGCAGAGCAACGAGCAAAGTGTTCCCTAAACGTGATGCCTAGATGAGCCACCCGCAAAACAGAAGACAAAAAATGAAGCAGCCCACAGACACCAGCTAGTAACAACCCCCCCCCCCCCCGCCCCGTTTCCTAAACCTCTTTCAAATAGTAGAATTTGTGAAACCGAGTATGTGTTCCATGCATTCTGATGTGTTGGGATTTCTGATGTCTTATTTGTGCTGGCAGTTCACAGAGAAGGAGGAGTTTCTGGCCTCTTTCTAGTCAAAAACATCCTAAATTTGCACCTTAAGCTTCATTGTCAATCCCGTGGAACAATTTCCACAAGTGTTTCCAGGAGTAACTTCTTCAGTTCAATTCTACTTCAAGGGGTTCAGATGTCGGTGTGTAAATGTCACAGGAACTTTTGAATCACACAGATGCTTCTTTCTAGGAAGGTGGCTTTAATATTTCCTCTAGCAAGCTGACATTTATTGGTGAAAGGCCAGCCTGCACCAACTGAGCTGGCAGCAGAGACCTCTCTTTGGTTTGGTCCACAAAGAAAGCACACATATAGCCTTTGCCAGCCCCAGTGCAGAGCTGAACACCAGGCTGTGTCATGCAGGGAGACAAACGCTTCCTTCACAACTTTCTAGCTAAAACAAAGTGCATCCCTTCATGGACTGCAGGCCCCAGTGCTGACGTTGGCTTCATTCCTGGTCATTCTGATTCACCCTGCACTGCAATAAAGCTGGTGTTGACACTGAAGCCTTATGTCTTCCTACATATCGTGTTACAAAACATTATGCCACAATACATCATTACTTCCAAGTGTATCACAGAAGCTTGTCAAGTCTTCTGCCTGTCTCAGGGGCAGTTGTTCTTAGCGGCCAAGCGTGCTGAAGGGAGCATGCGAGTGCTCAGGCAGGGTGCAGAAGCGCTGCCTGACTGTTCAGTGAGGAAGGGTTGCGCTGAGAGAAAGAACGTCTATCTTGTTTGTAATGCCCTTTTTGGGAGCTGGAGTCGCCATCTTTAGAAGTCTCGAGGAAAGTATTTAAGACAGTCAGGGGTAAGTAAGATGGGCAGGAGAGTAGAACTCAGCTCAAGGCACTTGATGTGGTAAGGACTAAGGGGCAGGCTCACATGGGGGACACTGTTGTGGGAGTTTACTCCAGGCGACCTGGTCAGGAAGAGGAAGTCGATGAAACCTTCTACAGGCAGCTGAAAGTAGCCTCATGATCACAGGCCCTGGTTCTCATGGGGGACTTCAACCACCCTGATATCAGTTGGAGGGACAACACAGCTAGGCACGCACAGTCCAGGAGGTTCCTGCAGAACATTGATGACAATTTTCTGACACAGGTGGTGGAGGAGCTGACAAGGAGAGGGGTGCTGCTGGACCTCATACTAACAAACCAAGAAGGTCTGGTTGGGGATCTGAAGGTTGGGGTTAGCCTTGGCTGCAGTAACCACGAGATGGTGGAGTTCAGGATCCTGTGTGGAGGAAGCAGGGCACTAAGCAGGATTACAACCCTGGACTTTAGGAGAGCTAACTTTGCCCTCTTCAAGGACCTATTTGGAGGAATCCCGTGGGTTAGGGCTCTAGAAGGTAGGGGGTCCCAAGAAAGTTGGTCAATGTTCAAGCATCACTTCTTCCAAGCTCAAGAGCGGTGCATCCCCAGGGGTAAGAAATCGGGTAAGGGAGGCAGGAGACCGGCGTGGATGAGCAAGGAACTATTGGCAAAACTCAAATGGAAGAAGGAAGTCCATGGAATGTGGAAAAAGGGGCAGGCCACGTGGGAGGAGTACAGGGATGCTGTCAGGGTATGCAGGGATGCTACAAGGAAGGCTAAGGTCCACCTGGAATTGAATCTGGCAAGGGACATCAAGGGCAATAAGAAGGGCTTCTTCAAATACATTGGTAACAAATGGAAGACTAGGGAAAACGTGGGCCCTCTGCTGAATGAGGTGGGAGCGCTGGTGACAAAGGATGCCGAGAAGGCAGAGTTACTGAATGCCTTCTTTGCTTCAGTCTTTACTGCTAAGGTTGGCCCCCAGGAATCCCAGACCCAGGAGGTAAGAGAGGAAGCCTGGAGAGGTCATTGCCAAGCCACTCTCCATCATCTTTGAAAAGTCATGGAGAACAGGTGAGGTGCCTGAGGACTGGAGGAAAGCCAATGTCACCCCAGTCTTCAGGAAGGGCAAGAAGGAGAACCCGGGAAACTACAGGCCAGTCAGCCTCACCTCCATCCCTGGAAAGGTGATGGAGCAGCTCATTCTGGAGGCCATCTCCAAGCATGTGGAAGAAAAGAAGGTGATCAGGAATAGTCAGCATGGATTCACCAAGGGGAAATCATGCTTGACCAATCTGATAGCCTTCTACGATGGCATGACTGGCTGGGTGGATGAGCGGAGAGCGGTGGATGTTGTCTACCTGGACTTCAGCAAGGCTTTTGACACTGTCTCCCACAACATCCTCATAGGTAAGATCAGGAAGTGTGGGTGAGATGAGTGGACGGTGAGGTGGGTTGAGAACTGGCTGAATGGCAGAGCTCAGAGGGTCCTGATCAGTGGCCCAGAGTCTAGTTGGAGGCCTGTGGCTAGTGGTGTTCCCCAGGTGTCAGTACTGGGGCCAGTCTTGTTCAATTTATTCATCAATGGCCTGGATGAAGGGACAGAGTGGACCCTCAGCAAGTTTGTCAATGAAATGAAACTGGGAGGACTGGCTGATACCCCAGAAGGCTGTGCTGCCATTCTGCGAGACCTGCACAGGCTGGAGCGTTGGGCAGAGAGGAACCTCGTGAGGTTCAACAAAGGCAAGTGCAGGGTCCTGCACTTGGGGAGGAATAAGCCCATGCACTGGCACAGGTTAGGGGCTGACCTCCTGGAAAGCAGCTCTGAGGAGAAGGACCTGGGAGTCCTGGTAGATGATAAAATCACCAGCAATGTGCCCGTGTGGCCAGGAAGGCCAACGGCATCCTGGGGTGCATTAAGAAGAGTGTGGCCAGCAGGTCGAGGGAGGTTCTCCTCCCCCTCTACTCTGCCCTAGTGAGGCCGCATCTGCAGTCCTGTGTCCAGTTCTGGGCTCCCCAGTTCAAGAAAGATGATGAGGAACTCCTGGAGAGAGAGTCCAGCGGAGGGTACAGAGATGCTGAGGGGCCTGGAGCATCTCTCCTGTGGGGAAAGGCTGAGGGAGCTGGGGCTGTTCAGCCTGAGGAAGAGAAGACTGAGAGGGGACTTTATCAATGCTTATCAATATCCCAAGGGCGGGTATCAAGAGGATGGGGCCAGACTCTTTTCAGTGGTGCCCAGTGACAGGACAAGGGGCAACGGGCACGACCTGGAACACAGGAAGTTCTGTCTGAATATGAGGAAAAACTTCTTCACTGTGAGGGTGCCAGAGCCCTGGCACAGGCTGCCCAGGGAGGTGGTGGAGTCTCCTTCTCTGGAGATATTCAAACCCACTTGGATACAGTCCTGTGCAACCCGCTCTAGATCACCCTGCTCTAGCAGGGGGTTGGACTAGATGATCTCCAGAGGTCCCCTCCAAACCCTACTATTCTGTGATTCTGTGATTCTGTGATGTAGTTGTCTGAACACACGCCCTTGATACCATTAAAGATACTCTTTTATACCCAAGCCTTTAGAACAAGTCTGTAGGCTTGTTCAAGGACCAGCAAGACCTGCATGGCATTTTGAAGTGGCAACTTGAAGGCCATGCAGGATAACTCTGAGCAGCTGAAGTGGCAGCAAGCTCCTACACTGAGGTATTGGTATCCTGATGGAACTTAGATGCTTAGCTGACATGGGGATATCCAAGTCTGGATCTCTTTGGGGTCTGTTGCCAACATCCAGGAGTCTGTTCACATCTTATATTGAGACCTTGCATGTTGCACAGGATTGGCACATATCAAGCAGAACCAAATGGATTCTTGTGTCTTTTCTAGAGCATCAGGTGGAGGACGCACAAGTCGCTCATAGGATGCCTATAAATGCCTTTTCTTAGGCAATCAAACCACATCCGTGTTCTTATTGTGAGTACTGTTTCAAATGCCTCGCTGTCAGATGCTTAATGCTATTGCAAGCATCTGAATTGTCAATCTGGAAAGGATGAACTCTTTCTACAATCTGTGGATTGCAAATGCATGGCCAGCTGGGTCAAGGTATCATCTCCAGAAATCATACCTGTAGCCAGGAGTTTGCCCTTCATTCTCTGCATCTAGGCCATTCTGCAGACAATTCAGGGTGCCCCTTTATTCTGTCCTCTGTAATCCCAAAGGCAGACAGAGCACATCTAGTGTCCGAGAACGTCACGTGCTTTTCATCTGACTCAACATGGAACTGCCGTCCAGGCTAAGACTGAAGGTGCTGAATAAAGAACCTAACAATGAAGCACTTCTAAACCACTGCACCCCCCGTCAAAATTGGGATTTAGTGCCTAAATATAAGTAGATATCTAGTGCTATTAGAAATGTCCGTACTTCACAGGCATGAAGTGCGACAAAGGACCTGCCACAGACCCGTTCTGTTCTGGATCCACAGGCAAAGTCTGGGTAGGATACTTGAGGACATTTAACATGTCTGTAGTAATCTGTGTAAATGCAAATCAATTGTTTCATCATTGACCATAATGTGAACCTGGAAAAGCAGCTGGACACATAAATACATTTAAGTATATAAATCGAGGCAAGATAAGCCACACTGCTAAAGCTAGTAGTGGTGAAGCTCACATCCGTTCTTAAGTTTACATTTAAATCTAGGTTCAGTAATAAGGTTCCACTTCTACTTAATGGAAAGAAACAGATCCCTCCAGAGGGTTGACTCAAGTCAAATGTGGACAATACCGTTCTCAGGCTATGCCCACCCAAATGTAACACATGCTTGCTCTCTGCAGCTATACAGAAGGTCTGAATGACAGGAGAGTCATTCAGCTGCCTAAACATAGTCATCAAGGAATCACTTAATACCTTAGATTATCCAGGACAACTGCATGGGGCTGTCAGCTATGCCTCAGGTCCTGCAAGAGACACGCATGCTTCTGGGTTGGAAGCTGGAGACCAGACGGGGTACCATAAGACATCTCAAAATGATGGAAGAAGCATAAGGCTTTGAATATCTCCCCTGATTTAGATCTTCGCAATATACTTCTAAATGGGTTAAACTACATGAGATAATCAGTAGTTTTTCATTCTCTTACAATACAGTGTCCTGTTGACCTCTTTTCTTGAAAATATGAGGGTTGCAGTAACCACATTCTGAGCCTTCTCCTTGTTTTAGTCACTTTCCTCCATGGAAGAGTTTTCTCCCCAACATTTTTCTCAGGGCAGATCTCACCTCCTGGTTCCTAAGGGTATAGATCAAGGGGTTTAGAGCTGGGGTGACAGCACTGTACATGAGAGACACGTGCACATCCCTTTTAGAGGAGCTTCCTGAGGAGGGTAGTATATAATTGAAGAGCACTGGTATGTACAACAGTGCCACAATAGTGAGGTGGGACACACAGGTGGAGAAGGGCTTCCATCTTTCTTCCTGGGACCGGACTTTATAGAAGACGAAGGAGATGATGTAGAGGTAGGAGAGGAGTATGAGAATGAAGGGGCCTAGAGCAATAGACGTGGTGACAACATTGAGGAGGGTCATGTTGAGGCTGGTCCTACTGCAAGCCAAATTCAACAGTGGCTTGATGTCACAGAAGAAGTGATGAATGCGGCTGCGGCCACAGAAACGCAGTTGCGAGGTCATGACTGAGTGCATCAGGGCATGTACAAAACCAGTGGACCAGCTGGCCAGAGCCAGCAGCAGACACGTCTGTGGGCTCATGACAAGGGCGTAGCGCAAAGGGTTGCAAATGGCCACATAGCGGTCGTAGGCCATGGTGGCCAGGAGCACAGCCTCAGTACTGCCCAGGAAGTGGAAGAAGTGGAGCTGGGCCAAGCAGGCACCAAAAGAGATGGGCTGATGCCCAAAGAGGAAGCCAGTCAACATCTTGGGAACAGTGACTGTGGAGTAGAAAATGTCCAGGCAGGACAGGTTCCCCAGGAAGAAGTACATCGGTGTGTGGAGCCGGGGCTCAGATACCACCATGGTCACAATGGCACCATTTCCCAGAAGACTGGTCAAGTAGAGCAACAGAAAGGAGATGAAGAAAAAGTGCTGCAGCCCCTGGAGATCGGTGAGGCCCAAGAGGATGAACTCACTGACCTCTGTCTGGTTCAGCATTGCTAGAACAATAAGAAGCAAAGGCAAAATGTCACGCTTCCACAGCTGTGCAGAGCAACAGCATTGCAAAACTCATTTGTTTCTGTGCTATTGTAATACAAACAAATGCAGGACAGAGCAAAACATAACACATGTAATCAAACAGAAAAGCTGCCTAGAAACTCAGGAAATTGACATGGACAAAAAGGACTTGAATCACAGAATCACAGAATGGTAGCAGGTGGGAGGGAGCTCTGGAGATCCTCTAGTCCAACCCTGCTGCTAGAGTAGGTTTACCTTGAGCAGGTTGCACAGGACTGTATCCACGCGAGTTTTGAATCTCTCTAGAGAAGGAGACTCCACACCCTCCCTGGGCAGCCTGTGCCAGGGCTCTGGCACCCTCACAGCGAAGAAGTTTTTCCGCATATTCAGGTGGAACTTCCCGTGTTCCAGTTGGTGCCCGTTGCCCCTTGTCCTGTCATGGGGCACCACTGAAAAGAGTCTGGCCCCATCCTCTTGATACCCGCCCTTGGGATATTGATAAGCATTGATAAAGTCCCCTCTCAGTCTTCTCTTCCTCAGCCCCAGCTCCCTCAGCCTTTCCTCAGGGGGGAGATGCTCCAGTCCCCTCAGCATCTTTGTACCCTCCGCTGGACTCTCTCCAGTGGTTCCTCGTCTGTCTTGAACTGGGGAGCCCAGAACTGGACACAGGACTGCAGATGCGGCCTCACTAGGGCAGAGTAGAGGGGGAAGGAGAGCCTCCCTTGGCCTGCTGGCCACATTTCTTCTTAATGCACCCCAGGATGCCGTTGGCCTTCCTGGCCACACGGGCACGTTACTGGCTCATGGTGAATTTGTCACCTACCAGGACTCCCAGGTCCTTCTCCTCAGAGCTGCTTTCCAGCAGGTCAGCCCCTAACCTGTGCCAGTGCATGGGCTTATTCATCCCTAGGTGCAGGACCCTGCACTTGCCTTTGTTGAACCTCACGAGGTTCCTCTCTGCCCAATGCTCCAGCTTGTCCAGGTCTTGCTGAATGGCAGCACAGCCTTCTGGGGTATCAGCCAGTCCTCCCAGTTTTGTATCATAGGCAAACTTGCTGAGGGTCCACTCTGTCCCTTCATCCAGGCCATTGATGAATAAATTGAACAAGACTGGCCCCAGTATCAGCCCCTGGGGAACACCACTAGCCACA
Organism: Phoenicopterus ruber ruber; assembly: GCA_009819775.1. Lineage (NCBI taxonomy): Eukaryota > Metazoa > Chordata > Aves > Phoenicopteriformes > Phoenicopteridae > Phoenicopterus > Phoenicopterus ruber. Next base: position 24,553,132 of record CM020225.1, read on the forward strand.
GGCCTCCAACTAGACTCTGGGCCACTGATCACCTCCCTCTGAGCTCTGCCATTCAGCCAGTTCTCAACCCACCTCACCGTCCACTCATCTAACCCACACTTCCTGAGCTTACCTATGAGGATGTTGTGGGAGACAGTGTCAAAAGCCTTGCTGAAGTCCAGGTAGACAACATCCACCGCTCTCCGCTCATCCACCCAGCCAGTCATGCCATCGTAGAAGGCTATCAGGTTGGTGAAGCATGACTTCCCCTTGCTGAATCCAAGGGGAATGTAGTCTTTACTTTAATGTAGTCTTCTACTTTCTGTCGAGAACAAAGAAAAGAGAAAAATATTGCAGAGGGGAAAACACTAAAATAAAAGCTTCCATCTGTGCATAACAACACAATACATAAGATGTAAAGCATTGCTGCTTCTTCACTTTCAGCCACATTCATGTTTCAATGCTGCTTCTTACTATTGTCTTACTATTGTGCCTACATTTCATTAAGCCAATTGCAACTTCCACATTTCTAATGGCTGCCATCTCTTCCAGACACTTCTTTGATCTTAAAAAAGGCACAATTGCCATTTTTATCAACAGCCACCAGAAGGTGCTCCAAGGTGCCACACAATCATCAGCATTTCTTTCGTATGTTGCTGAGAATAAAGGAAGAGGATGCCTTTGCATGTGGTCACAGACTGGTTTTGTTGTCGGACTGTACCCTTTGCCTAAAGAATGTCTTTTTGCTGAGCAGCTGCAGAGGAATGGGACAAAAGGCAGCATCTCATCTCCTACAATACTGCGGTGGAGCAAGGCTGAACTTGCAGGAGCTGCGTTCGCTGGTGCAAGTTCCAGACAAATTGGCTCATCCCACTAAAGCTGATGGTACTGCCCCCCGAGACAATATGATCAGTCCTGTCAGTATGGCCGGTCTTGTAAAATGCAAATGAGTAAGCGCACGCTTTCCCTTTTTTTGTTTCAGGTAAGTTTGTTTATCGCGATGGGTAAGTCCCAGCCATATACAATAAAGAACCAAGTCCTGACAGTCTTTTACGCGGGCAGGTAGGCACAGGTCTTTCTAGCTTACATATAGACTGCAAATTCTACAAGATGAGTAGTTTTCTCTGTACATTCAATGCAGTGATGATCAATATGGATGAATACAACGAATGAAAAAAATAATTACTGCCAAAATAGTTCTTGCAAAGAGGTTAAAACACATATAGATACATTTCATAGCCTTTCTTGCCTGTTCCATTGTACTATACCCTTTTATTGAAAATAAAGACCTTTTGAAAGTCATTACCATACATCTCCAGCCCAGACACTCTCTTCCTCATGCTTCTTTAGCTTATTCTTTCAGCATGAAAACAGTAAACAAACAGAAAACTTCTCAACTGATTTCATGATAAAAGAACATGAGCATGTCGCCTAAAGGTAATTTACACACATATGCGTCCACTCTAAAAACCTGATCATATTTCTCTGAAAATACTTCTAGTCCGATCTTTGAACAAGCTCTTTTGAAAACATGAGATTTGATGGTATTAGAGACTTAGCAAAATTCTAGTCAGTCACCTGCATTTGAAGAGGTATAGACGCAATTCTAATTGTAAGACTCTGGCTTAAATACAAATGCAAAGAAAAGACTTTGCATGCTGAAGCTTGCCTAGTTTTCCAACTATAGAAATTACATCCTAAGAAAAAGATAATTCTGCACAAACCTCACCTCACTACCCATCAGCATTTTTCTCATTGTGGTAGGGCCCTCTGACAGCGAGCCAGAAAGCAAAGATGAGGACAAAACCACTTATTTTGCGGAGTTAAAAGACTGAGAATTTCTGTTCCCCTTTTTTCTTCCGTACCTACTTGGCTTGCTCGTAGCTGAGAGGTTAATACTGCAGGTGGGATGAAAAGGACTACGGCAAGTTCCCAGGGGCTTGTAGTTATTCAGGTAGGATGCAAGGAGGAGGCTTTGCAAACTGTACCAGAAATCTCTGATGACCTAGTCAGAGGCGGGAAAAGTCTTTTTATCAGCTCCAGAATGTGCAACATATCAACAACATGATGGGGGAAGTAAATTTCCTACTGCTTTGATCGGTCTCCTGAGATGAGATTTGCGAATCAATGGCGAGTTGCAGAGCAACGAGCAAAGTGTTCCCTAAACGTGATGCCTAGATGAGCCACCCGCAAAACAGAAGACAAAAAATGAAGCAGCCCACAGACACCAGCTAGTAACAACCCACCCCCCCCCCCCGCCCCGTTTCCTAAACCTCTTTCAAATAGTAGAATTTGTGAAACCGAGTATGTGTTCCATGCATTCTGATGTGTTGGGATTTCTGATGTCTTATTTGTGCTGGCAGTTCACAGAGAAGGAGGAGTTTCTGGCCTCTTTCTAGTCAAAAACATCCTAAATTTGCACCTTAAGCTTCATTGTCAATCCCGTGGAACAATTTCCACAAGTGTTTCCAGGAGTAACTTCTTCAGTTCAATTCTAGTTCAAGGAGTTCACATGTCGGTGTGTAAATGTCACAGGAACTTTTGAATCACACAGATGCTTCTTTCTAGGAAGGTGGCTTTAACATTTCCTCTCTAAAGCTCCTGGCAGCTCAGCTCCAGGCTGATCTCGGGTTTGAAAACCCAGTATGTTCAGCATAATTTTGTAGAAACAGAACGATGTAGGTTGGAAGAAACCTCTGCAGTCTCCGGCCCTTCCCCCGCTCAAAGCAGGCCAACTGGATAGTGTCTTGTCCATAAAGTTTTCAACAATTTCAAGGATATTTAGGCAAACTCTCGGCAGTCTGTTCCAAGTCTGAATATCCCGAAGTTGAAGAAGTGTTCCCTAGCATCTAATCCAAATTTCCCACATTCCGACTTGTGCCCATCACCTCGCATCTTATCACCGTGCTCCTCCGAGAAATATTTGCCCCCATTTCCTCTAAGAGAATCCACCCCCGCACTAAGTAGTTGCAGACAGCAATATGATCTCCTTCCCCTAGGAAGGGACAAGGATGCAGAAACCCAGTCTCCCAGCCTTTCCTTGTCCTCGAGGTGTGTCAGACCACTAGCCACCCTGGTGTCCCCGTGTTCCCACACTGGACTTGCTCCACTGGGCAATGTCTTTCCAGTACTGGGCCGTCCCAAATTGGACACATTCTTCCAGATGTGATCTCAGAAGTGCCAAGGAGAGGGGAAGGATCACTCCCCTCCACCCTGCCTGTGCTCTTGCCAATGCAGCCCAAGATGCATTTGGACTTCCTTGCAGCAAGGGCACACTGCTGGCACATCTTTAAATTCTTGTCCACCTAACCCCCAGAAGTTGCTTCTTCCGCAAAGCTGCTTCTACCCAGTCATCCCCTGGCCTGCCCTGTGGCATGACATTGGACCTTTCTCCCCAGATGTACAAGAAGGATTTATTCCATCACCTTCCCAGGTACTGAGGTGAGACCGTAGTTCCTTGGCTCCTCTTTCTGGCCTTTCGTGAAGAGGGGAGTGACGTTTGCCTTTTTCCAGGCATCAGGACCTCCGGTGGTCACCCTCACCTTGCAAAGACAAAAGAGAGGAAACTTGCAGGGGCAGCCACCAGTTCCTTCAACACCACCCTTGGGTGCTTCCCATCCAGTCTCACAAACTTTCATATGTACAATTCACCCAAGTGCTCCACCTGTGTCTTCTTATCCTGCTCATGCTGCTTCACTCCCACACACTCTGCTAATAGGCTTAAGGAACTGGCGGCCCTGAAGACAGACCATATCAGGGAAATGTAAGGCAAAAAGGCACTGCATACCGCAGCCTTTTCATGTCCTGGGTCATGAGGTCTGCTGCCCGTTGACCAGTGGACTTCTGTTTTCCTTAGCCTTCCTTTTTCTGTCAAGTACATCTGGAAACTCTTCTTCTTGCCCTTCCAAGACAATGGGACAGACTGCGGAGATGAGGCGCAGGGCTCAGCCAGACAAGTGCACCGACTGGTCCTGTTTTCCATGTGACCAGCCCATTTTATACCCTTTTCTCTATACCCTCCCTTTGTTCCTCCCCGTTTCCCTTCATTGGGTCATTGATTGACCAGGTTTGGTTCTTCTCCCTGTCTCCCTTGTCATTTGTCGGTCATATTTGTGTCCCTGTAAGTTCTTGTTCATCGCTTCCTCCCTTTCTTATCATCCCTTGTCACAGTGAAAAAGGTCCTTGACCAGGTACCCCTACAGGAGCAGGCACTGCCCTTCCACATATCCTTACAAAGGTGTTTAGTTTTTCACCGCATAGGCTATGTCTACACTGCCTTTGCTAGCTTTGTTTAATGGCCCATGGCTACTCACTGTCTTTCGGGGAGAAATTCACACTGTCCAAATGAGAACCCAAGTGTCACTGCAGTGTCCCAAGGTGTGGGATGCGCTGACTTCAGGCTCCACGCCAGCATAACACCACAAAAAGGGACTTTGGGGGTATATGTTTCAACTGAAGACATGTTTATACAAGCACAAGGTAATTTACTTAACACAGAAGTAAAAGGGAAAAGCTATTTGCATGAGGGAGTCGGTTAATCTCAAAAAGCCAAGTGACTCAGTTTATTCTTAAATTTTCTGCAACTCCGTAAGCATCCTGCCTCTTGCCCACTCCCCTCTCCTGTGGGGAGAAAATCAAAGGGAAGTGAAAGGACTCGTGGATCAAGGTAATGACGGTTTAATATGGAGAGCAAAAGATGTACACACGATGTACACAGCGAAAAAGGAATTAATTCACCACTTCCCATCATCAGGCAGATGTCCAGTCACTTCCTAGGAAGCATGGGCTCAGTGTGCCTCACTGTTGCTTGTGAAGACAAACACCTTAACCATCAACATGCACCTTCCTCCTCCATTCCCTGAGCTTTTATTGCTGAGCAAAATGTCATATGGTATGGAATATCCCCTTGGGCAGTTTGGGTCAGGTGTCCTGGCTCTGTCCCCTCCCAGCCTCTTCCCTACCGCCAGCCTACTGGCCTTTGTCAGGGGTGGGACTGGAGAGAAAGACTTGACTCTGCACAAGCACTGCTCAGCAATAGCCAAAATATTGGTATTTGAGCCACAAAGGCAAAGCACACACCGTACGGGCTGCTAGGAAGAAAGTTGACTCCATGCCAGCCAGGCACAGCACAATCTCCACCCCATATTCCATTCCATCTGCCTCATGCTCAGGCCCAACATTATTTGATACATTAAAGTGTCCTCTGACCATCCCATTCACATGTCATTTCATTTCTATAGCCTACTCAAAGCTTTCCACTTACCTATCCCACACTGCGTTCAGACCTTTCATCCTTCTACCCCATACCTTTCTTTTTATTTCCCATTTTATCTGTTTCTTATTGGCAAAATCCACTCTTACCAACACTTGTAACTTATACCACTGTGGTGGGGTGACCTTGGACTGCAGCCAGACTCCCACCCAGCCATTCTCTCATGCCCCCTCCTCAACAGGACAGGAGAGGAGGAGAAAAAAAAAAAGCTGAAAAAGCTCTTGCGTTGAGGTAAGAACTGGGAGATCATTGACTGGTTACCATCACGGGCAAAACAGACTGGCCTGGGGGAAGTTAATTTAATTTATTGCCAATTAAAATAGATTGGATGATGAGAAACAAAGACAAAACTAAAATGCCTTCCCCTCACCCCTCCTTATTCTTCCCCAGGCTCGACTTCATTCCTTCATTCCCCAATCTTCTTCCTCCTCCCAGCCCCAAGCTGCACAGGGGGTATGAGGAATGGGGGCTTGCGGTGAGTTCATAACAGTTTGCCTCTGCTGCTCCTTCCTCCTCAGGCTTTTCCCCTGCTCCAGTGTGGGTCCGTTCTGGAAGCTGCAGTCCTTCAGGAAAAACTTGCTCTAGCATGGGCTTTCCACGAGTGTTTTCCACTACCAGAACCTCACCACATACACCCAATACCTTTGTTGCCTTTGTTACTTCTGTCTAAGAGACAGTGATGTAAATTAGGTATTAATCACCCAAATTGGAAGAGAAAATGCTGCTAGGATATAAGCAAGACCAGAATTGAAGTTAGATCGAAATAAGCAGCGAGAAAATAAAAGCACAAGTCACATTTCACTTCAATGAACACTCCATCTGGCAAGCCATAAAAAGTATCAGACAGACAATATCAGGTTCAATGGGTTACGAAACAGTCCCCTCCCATAGCTTGCTTTCAGCCTACGGGAGAAGGGAATTAATTAAAACAAAGCTACTGCAGCTTGCTGGCAATGTTTCAGTTTACACTTTCTGTTTTGAACTGAGCAAGTTACTAGCTAGTTTGGGAAAGAGATCTTTGTTCTGAGAGGAAAAAAAATCAGATCAAGTCTAGACTTGAACCTAGTGTCTCCCATCAGTAGGAAGGACACTTCCAGGAGACACAGCTCCTCCCCTCCAATCATGAGGTACTAACTTGTTTCTCTGTTCATTATTGAGGGGTTGGCGGGTTGGGGAGTTCCAGGCTATCACTTTTGCATTGATGGAGAGGAAAACAAACTTCTTTTTTCCCAAGTCGGAGACTTTATATACATATGGACATAGAGGTAGAATGATGGGGGAGGATAAGAATTTTATAATCCACTTTTGTAATATTCCTACACTGAGTCAGGTTTACTTATTTGTTTGCACGGCCAGAGGTACAACAACTATAATTTATTCTAATATGCTGAGTAAAAAAGGCCAGATATTTTATGGATTTAACAGCAAAGGATTGCTAAAATAGCACAGATCTTTTTGGAAGGCATTTCACTTCATTCATCAATTCCATTTAATTTTTTTTACTAAGGAAACACTTATGATCTGTGCAGCTACAAAAAATCCATCATCCGGATGGAGAAAAAACAGCCATCTGCTTCCTAAGCAACCACTTGTTGATGCATCTCCTCAGGCTTTGCTTGACTTCCTGATTCCTCAAGTTGTAGATAATGGGGTTGAGCATGGGGGTGACAACCGTGTAAGACAGGGAAACCATTTTCTTCATGTTGGATGAGAGGCTGGACCTGGGTCGTAGATGAATGATGCCAGTTGTGCTGTAGAAAAGAGTCACTACCACCAGGTGAGCTGCACAGGTGGAAAAGGCTCGCCTCTGGCCCACAGCTGAGGGTATCTGAAGAACAGTATGGATAATGTGAAAGTAAGAGGTGGCTATCAGAGAAAAGGGAATCATCACTATTATGACAATAGTGATAAAAATCAGTAGTTCAAACAAGGCTGTGTCTGCACACACCAGCTTCAACACAGGAGAAACATCACAAAAGAAATGATCGACTGTGTTTCTCCCACAGAAGGGCAGGGTAAATAACCATGTGGTGAAACCCAGAGCCACAGGGACACCAGACAGCCAAGACCCAATAGCCATCTTGAAGCAGCGATCTCTGTTCATCATGGCTGCATAATGCAATGGATGGCATATAGCCACTTGCCGGTCATAAGCCATTGCACCTAAGAGGAAACACTCGCAGGTGACAAAAAGAATAACGCAGTTGAGCTGCAAGGCGCAAGCTATGAAGGAAATAATTTTTCTCTCCACCAGCAGAATCATGAGCATCTTGGGAACAATGCTCAGGCTGCAGCAGATCTCTGTCAAGGCAAGATTCTTTAGGAAGTAGTACATGGGCGTGTGTAGGACAGGGTCAATGGTTGTGATCACAACAATTAGAGAGTTCCCTATCAAGATGGTCAGGAACATGATGGAAATCAGCATGAAAAATAGGAGCTGCATCTTGCCATGGAAGGCAAACCCCAAAAGTAAGAAGTGAGTAGTGACCGTTTGGTTTCCTGGCTTCATTTCCCCAACATGTCTCATCCTAAAAGAGAGAAAAAAAACAACACTACAAAAGGATTAGTAGCTTGGGACAGACTTGTGGTCTCAGAAATAGCTACAGCTGCAAGTAAAATGGGGTTTAAAACATGAGGTGAAACTGGGACTGGATATGACAGTGACACCAGTGCAAAAAATCTCAACTGGGGAACCTGTACAAGATCATCTTTAACAGTCACAGGCTGGGATTCATCTTCTCTAAATTAGCTGAACAGAAGATAGACATACAAATTTCAAATAACCATTCTGTGTTTATTTTATATAGAAAGAAATGGATACCTCCAAGGGGCAGGTCACCTTAGCATGAGTGGCATCTGCAATGAGACAGAAGAATTTCATTTTGGATGGGCTGGATGTCTCTCAGTTAACTTCAGCATCTAAATGTCTATAGACATCTAAATGTGAGCCAGTCTTGTTAGAATCACTTTATATTTAATGGTGAGAAATATAGCACAAGACAGAAGCACAATTTCTTTCCTTCTAAGATGGATGTCCAAGGATACCAGGATTGGCAGTATCATTAATAATGAAGTGAGTATACAATGACCACATTTTTGGATAGCTGGAATTAACTGAAATACATTTAATTATTGGTGCTCTAAGCTAGGCGATAGGGATATCCTGTGGCTTTCCACCTAATGGCTTGACTCAAGCAGAAGTGATCTACCTACATTATTTTCATTGTTAACTCTGCAGAAGTACACTCCAAACCTAAACAAGTTTAAATTAATAAAAGTGTTCATGCACTTACCTTTGTTTCATCAAATCATGTAAAATCCATATTCTGAGTTTTCACTTAAGGTAAGCTCTGGGGAGTAAAAAGATGCTCAGCATACAAACAGCTGCCCACATAAAAGTGTTCACCAGCATCTACACCTTGCTGCCTTTTTCTGGGAATTTATCATCTCAGCAGATCTGCTAACAGAATTATTTGTCTGGGAAACTTCCTGGACTGTTTCAGCCGAAATATACTTGGCTGATTTTTGAAAGACACATAGAGAGAATAATAGAAGCCTTCCCCCCGCCCCCCCGTATTTACACCATTGGGATTGAGATAATGTGGCCCACAAGATCTGGAGTTTAGTTTTACTCTAAGATAACTAAGGATTAACATTTTCTCTTCAGGATTCACGTGCATGAGATGAGAATATATATATATGTGTAACAAAAATGCCAGACTAATAATGAGAAATAAATTGCTTAGACTCCCATGAAGATATCTGTATGTCCAGTGGGATTTTGACTTCCATGCACAGATGAAGGAAGACTCTTGCTACCTACGCAGCAGTCAAACTGCATCACTAATAACGATAAAGTAGCTTAAAGATTTTGGAGTCTTTGGGTTTTCAGGATTTCTGAAAATGCCTTTTTCTTTTCCTTAGCAATGATGAAAGAGAAAATGAGGAGATAAGAAAGTATAGACACTGTGATTCATTTGTTCAACATATTTATCAGCAAAATAGGCAGCTACAGTTGCCAAAGTTTTCTGTAGACAATAGAAATAAGCAAGTATACTGTCAGTATAATTAATATTTCGCCACTACAGACATCTAAAATAGTATGAATCGCTGATGCCGCAGAGGTTCCTATTTCTCTCAGATGAGTAAGTGAGTAATTCAGATGTAAAAATCTGCATTGCCAGCACCTAAAAGTAGGTGGGATAGATTCCTCTTGTATATCATAATAGCAGCTCCAGGCTCCAATTAGAAAAATAAACTATGGAAACATACTTAGGTTTTGGTTTTGCCTTAGGAATCAACTATGAATGAGGAACAGAAATTGAAATATTACCTTATGTTACTAAAACTGGTAGAGTTTTCTCTCTCTTCAGTAAGCGCAATAATTCCAAAGGCAGAGAGGAAGAGAAATTATGAATAGAGAGAAAAAAGAAAAAAAATCCCTTTGTTTTCCTCTGTAAGAGGCAGTATCTCCTCTCAGATTCCGAAGGCTCCTACAGCTAATGAGTGGAGGTATTTGAATTTTCATGTGCTCCCAGTAGGATCAGGTCTCCAGACAGCAACTTTTCGGTATGATGAAATCATATGTTAAATGCTCTTTTTAAATCTATGGTCTATATAAATATGCAGTATGTTTTAGGACATACTAGCAGTCGAAGTACAGTATACGCAGTTTCCTTCCATATGTCCAGCAAAGTCTAGGTTTATATCCTGAAAAATCTAGAAAGACAAGTCAAACAAGTGGAACAAGAAGAAAGCTGTTTTACCAGTGCACCACAGTTGGGAAACATCACAGAGGAGCCATGAATATTCTCCTGTTGCAAATGTTTTGACTTGAGCCCCGACTCCCTGACTGTACGCCATGCAGATCTTACCCTGCTTCTGGTCTGCCATGAGTTACATGGCTTTCTCATTTGTGTGAGCTCTCTCACTCATGTAAATGCAAATGTCTTTAGCCATGTGTGGTGGCCTGGCTTTGGCCGGCTGCCAGGCTCCCACCCAGCTGCTCTCTCACTCCCCCTCCTCAACAGGACAGGACAGCGAGAGAAAATAAGATGAAAAAGCCCGTGGGTCAGGGAGATCACCTACCAATTACCGTCATGGGCAAAACAGACTGACTTGGGGAAAATTAATTTAATTTATTGCCAATTAAAATAGATTGGATGGTGAGAAACAAAGACAAAACTAAAACACCTTCCCCTTTTCCCTGGGCTCAACTTCATTTCTTCATGGTATCTTTATCAACAATCTGGATGAGGGGATCGAGTGCACCCTCAGTAATTTTGCAGATGAGTTGGGTGGGAGTGTTGATCTGCTTGAGGGTAGGAAGGTGCTACAGAGGGATCTGGACAGGCTGGATTGATGGCCCAAGGCCAATTGTATGAGGTTTAACAAGGCTAAGTGCGGGGTCCTGCACTTGGGACACAGCAACCCCAGGCAATGCTACAGGCTTGGGGAGAGAGTGGCTGGAAAGTGCCTGGCGGGAAAGGGCCTGGGGGGGTTGGTCAACAACCAGCTGAATATGAGCAAGCAGTGTGCCCAGGTGGCCAAGAGGAACAATAACATCCCAGCTTCTATCAGCAATAGTGTGGCCAGCAGGACTAGGGCAGGGATTGTCCCCCTGTACTTGGCCCTGGTGAGGCCGCACCTCGAGTGCTGGGTTCAGTTCTGGGCCCCTGTCCCGATCCAGTATCGGGGAGGTTTCGTTGCGATCCCAGGGACGAGATTAAGACACCAAAACCGGTCAGATATCGCACAACCTTTTGATTTTATTTTTAACAAACAGGGGAGAAAAGCGGGGAAGAGGAGAGGGATAGAGGGGAAAAGTTAGAGGGAGAGAGTTGGAGAAAGGGAGGAAACCAGCTACCACCACTCCGAGTCCAATGATGTTCTGCTGACTCCGTCTGAGGTCCTTAATCGCCGTAAGCTTCGTCGAGGCCGGGGTCCGGGACAGGCAGGAGGACGGGAGGAGGAAGGGAAGGAAAAGCCCCCACCAGAGCGCGCACGTGCTTCTTTTTACAAGGGCTCCCCCTCCTGCTCATGCGCAGACCGCGACCGTGAACGTGGGTCTCGTGCCAGGCGTGCTGTCCCCTTAAAGCCGCTTCGTGTTTCACTCCGTTTTTTTTTCTTTTCGCGCCTTTGGCCGCCGGGGGGTGGGGGGTGGTGGTAGGATGGCAATGTCGAGACAAACCACATCCAGTATTGGTCCTCTACAGCCCCTCACTCCAAGACAGACACTGAGGGGCTGGAGCGTGTCCAGAGATGGGCAATGGAGCTGGGGAAGGGTCTGGAGCACAAGTGCTGTGAGGAGCGGCTGAGGGACCTGGGGGGGGTTGGCCTGGAGAAAAGGAGGCTGAGGGGAGACCTTCTCGCTCTCTGCAACTCCCTGAAAGGAGGTTGTAGTGAGGTGGGTGTTGATCTCTTCTCCCAAGTAACAAGCAACAGGATGAGCGGAAGTGGCCTCAAGTTGCACCAGGGGAGGTTTAGATTGGATATTAGGAAACATTACTTCACCAAAAGGGTTGTCAAGCACTGGAACAGGCTGCTCAGGGAAGTGGTGGAGTCACCATCCCTGGAAGTATTTAAAAGACGTGTAGGTGTGGTGCTTAGGGACATGGTTTGGTAGTGGACTTGGCAGTGTTAGATTAACGGTTGGACTCGATGATTGTAAAGGTCCTTTCCAACCTAAATGATTCTACGATCCATTCCCAAATCTTCTACCTGCTCCTCCTTGGAGGGGTGGAGGGTTGTGGTCAGCTTATTACAGTTTGCCTTTGCTGCTCCTTCCTCCTCACACTTTTCCTCTGCTCCAGTGTGTGTCCTCTCTGGGGGCTGCAGTCCTTCACCGGTGTGGGCTGTCCCCATGCCACAGTTTTTTCAGGGAACAGTCCACTTTGGGGACTGAGGTCAGGCAGAAGTGTCCCTGACAGGCCCAGGTCTGCAGCTGTGCAGCTGGACACACATGTGTTCAGCTTGTCCAGCTCTTGCTTGTGACGCTGCTGGGCCTGGCCAGACTTGCTTCCACCCTAAAAAATACACAAGTTATGTTACTTTAACAGTAAGCATAACCCTAAAATGACTTTTGCCCTGCTCTAGGTCTGCATTTCTTTAAGTACAACTGGTTGTTATAGTTTTTGCTTGTTTGTCAAAAACCAAACCAAACCAAGCCTCCAGTTTCCTTTCATATTGAGATGATTTTATTTCCTTTTGCAACAGCTGTGAACAGTTGCTCCATCATCCTCCCCTGAGCTTCAAGGGCTCCTAACCTCTGCTTGCCTCTTCAGAGCATTCCTCCAGTGTGCGGTGCATGTGCGTGCATGTGTGTGCGTGGGTGGGGGTTTTTTGATCGGCTGCACAGGTATATTCCCTAAAGCATCTGACTGGCAGTTTGCATGATGACAGTGCTTGAGATAATTAAGAATTATTATTCTTCAAATATTCATGCTCTGTCTGAGCATGCAGAGACACAGTTATGAAAGCCAAAGCTGAAATGGAATTGAATCTGGCCAGGGATGTCAAAGACAGCAAGAAGGGCTTCTGTAAGTACACAAGTGACAAAAGGCAGACTAGGGAAAATGTGGGCCCATTGCTGAATGAGTTGGGGGACCTGGTGACACAGGATGCGGAAAAGGTTGATGTACTGAATGCCGCCTTTGCCTTGGTCTTTACTAGCAAGACCACGCTTCAGGAATCCCAGGCCCTAGAGATCGGGGGAGAGTCCGGAGCAAGGATGGCGTATCCTTGGTGAAAGAAGATCAGGTCAGGGAATACCAGACATAGATAAGTCCATGAACCCTGATGGGATGCTCCCATGAGTGCTGAGGGAGCTGGCTGATGTCATTGTGAGGTCGCTCTCAATAATCTTTGAATGATCATGATGATTGTTAGAGATGCCTGAGGACTGAAGGAAAGCAAATGTCACTACTGTCTTTGAAAAGGACAAGAAGGAGGACCCAGAGAACCACAGGCTGGGCAGCCTCACCTTGGTCCTGGGAAGGTGATGGAGCAACTAACCCTGTGAAGCTTTTCCACACACATGAAGAACATGAATGGGATCATCAGGAGTAGTCAGTATAGCTTCAACAAGGGGGAATCATGCTTCACCAACCTAATAATCTTCTGTGATGAAAGAACTGGTTTGGTAGATGAAGGGAGAGCAGTTAAAGATGCCCTTCTTTGCCCTTGCTGCAAGGAAGATGAATGGTATCCTGGGCTGCATCAGGAGAAGTGTTGCCAGCAGATCGAGGGATATGATCCTTCCCCTCTACTCAGCACTGGTGAGGCTGCATCTGGAGAGCTGTGTCCAGTTCTGGACTCCTCAGTACAAGAGAGACATGGATATACTGGAGAGAGTCCAGCAAATGTCCACTAAGATGGTAAAGGGACTGGAGCACCTCACATATGAGGAAAGGCTGGGAAAGCTGGGACTGTTCAGCCTGGAGAAGAGAAGGCTCAGGGGGATCTTATCAATGTGTATCAACACCTGATGGGGGGAGTAAAGAAGATGGAGCCATGCTCTTTCCGGTGGTGCCCAGTGCCAGGATCAGAGGCCATGGGCACAAACTGAAACACAGGAGGTTCTCTCTGAACATCAGGAAATCCGTTTTTACTGTGAGGGTGACTGAGCACTGGCACAGGTTGCCCAGGGAGGTTATGGAGTCTCCCTCTTTAGAGATACTCAAAAGCAGTCTGGACATGGTCCTGGGCAACTGGCTCTAGGTGGTCCTACTTGAGCGGGGGAGGGTTGGATCAGATGACCTCCAGCCTCAACCATTTCGTGATTCTGTGATTCTGTAATATTGTCTACCTTGATTTCAGAATGGCTTTTGATGTTGTCTTCCATAGGATGCTCATAGAGAAGCTGATGAAGTATGGGCTGGGTGAGCAGACAAGTGAGGTGGGTTGAAAACTGGCTGAAAGATCAAGCCCAGAGGGTGGTGATCCATGGCACCAAGTCTAGTTGGAGGCCAGTAACAAGCAGTGTACCCTAGGGTTCAGTACTGGGTCCAGTCCTGTTCAACACTTCATTAATTATCTGTATGATGAGGCCTCAGCAAATTTGCTGCTAACACAAAACCGGGAGGAGTGGGTGATATACCAGAGAGTCGTGATACCACCCAGGGGGATCTCAACAGACTAGAGAAATGGGCTGACTGGAACTTCATGAAGTTCAGCAGGGGGAAGTGCAAAGACCTGCACTTGGGGAGGAACAACCCCATCTAGGATGTGGGGATGAAGACTGTGAATTGTTAGATAGATTAATAGATTAAATGAAAACCAGATTCCATTCCACCGCTTGTTTTTCAACAAATCTTTCAAAATTGAGGACCTATCACCAAAGCTTAGACAACTGAAAGTTAGAGATCCACTGTAAGTTGTTCTTCAACTGATTCATCACTGAATAGAAATCAAGGACCCTCTAGCCAGAGGGAGACTCCATGGTGACACCCTTTAGCTTGGTGTTGGTAGAGAAGGCAGCCTGTACGTGGCAAAGTGTTGTTTCTGCACAGCTTCAAAGCACAAGCATGTGAGTTACTTACGCCTGGTGGCACACTTTGAGGAGAAGTCATATCTGGCCCATGAAGGACCACATGTCTTCAAGAAAGAAGACTCAAGAGAGAAAAAGATGGAAAGAAAGCATTAGCAATGCACAGCTCCAAGCAAATCCCAACCTAACATACTAATTCCAGAATGTCAGGCTGACACAACTTGCAAAGAACCTGAGATCACTTTAAAATGTCCTAAGAAAATCATAAGTTACAAGCACCTCCAGGTAGCAATCATCCTGCATGAAATAGTTATCGAGATAACTAGGATGGCAGTAGGGAGTGCCTATGTTTTTCCTTCTTTTATAGAGGCAGTCTAGGACTGGTATTCAGTTATGTATACATAGGTGTAGAGAAACATTTTAGGCCCCATGGAGTGTCCCAGCTGGGCTCTAAATAGCATTCCAGAAGGATAAGGGATAATCTTAAGTTCTGGGTCACATCCACCATCCTGTGTTAAAAGTAGGATACCTTATATTGTCAAGAATTGTGCCATGGATCTACGTTTAGGCAACTGAATCCAGTCCCTATGCTGAAGACAGGTAAGTCTGGCGGTCTCAGTGTGGAGTTGAATCCAAACTTAAGTGCTTTCGCTAAGCGGAAAGATACACTGGACATCCTCTGCTTTCTTTTTAGTGTTCATACATGGTAACAGGTCACAAACTGGGACTTTTCAATTGGCAACAAAGATGTCTTTAAAAAGACTGATGTAATACAGAGAGCTCTTTCCCCTCACCCCTGCAATCATAGCACTACTTTTTGGTGAACAGGTACAGTATCCAGTTGCAATCTGTGTATCCTGTTTCTGAGGTTTTTAACCTTTACCTTTTATGCCTAACCATGTGCAAAATTAACTATTTTTGTTGATACATTCTTTCAGTAACAGCTCTATCCTATACTATTTGTAAAAGAACTGGGATAAAATATTCTGGAAATCTTGAATTTCTCAAGTAAATTACTCTTACCATCCCATGCCTATATTCCTCTGCCCTTTCATGGGTCTATGTACTCTCTGGCTGTCATACCCTTGGTCTATCTAGTAGCTGTCCCCTAGGCTTTTGGTCCCTTCAGTTGCTGGCTCCCTGATGATCCTCAGTCTCTCCAGTAGCCCACTTATATGTGGTCTGTCTTCCCTCTCTTTATTTTCACATGCTTTTCCTCCCTGATCCATCTTGATCCCTCCCTTTACTCCACCTGTGGCTCTTTTCCTAAACAACTCTGTACAAATCCCAAATTTTCTTGTTCATTCTCAAAATTTCTCCCCATGTGCCCACACCCATAATAAGTTTTATACCCCTTTGTGCAATAGTTGTCCTCAGTTTGTATAGCACTTGGGAGATAGTTTCACATGTTGAATCACCTTTGATGGTTTTTGGGTGGCTAAGTTGGATGAATGAGTTTATTTGTATTCCCCGTCTTGTTATTGTTGCCCTCATCACTGTCTGTCTAGGTGAGTAACCGTTAGCCAGATATGCTAACACAAAGCATCATACTGCCATGCAGTAACAGATTTTCATGAATCCTTTTACAAAACTCTGACTTCAGTAAAATGATCTCTCCTAGAGGGATGGGGGACAGAACTGGAAGGATGAAAATGCGAAAATTTTTGGGTTGAGATAAAGACAGTTTAATAAGGATAAAAGGGAGGGGGGGGGGGGGGGGAGGATAGAAACCAACCCAACCCAAAGAAAAACAAAATCAAGTGATGCAAAAAATCCCCAATTATTCACCACCAGCCAACCAATGCCCAACTGGTCCCTGAGCAAAGGCAGCCCCCAGCAAACTTCCTTCTCCAGTTTTTATTGCTGAGCATGACACCATATGGTGTGAAATATCCTTTTGGTCAGTGGGGTCAGCTGTCCCAGCTGTGTACCCTCCGAGCTTCTTGCACATCCCCACCCTACTTGCTGGCTGGGCAGTGAGAGAAGCAGATCTGTGTAAGCACTGTTCAGCAATAATAACTAAAACATCGGTGTGTTATCAACACTGTTTTCGTCACAAATCCAAAACATAGGACTGTACAAGCTACTATGAAGAAACTTAACTCTATCCTAGCCCAAGCCAGTACAACTAAATAGAAAAAAAACCCCACTGGCTTTAATGATGTATAGATCTGTATGTGTTTTTTATTCTTTAACTCTTCTGCTGGGATGTGTGGCCATCACAGGCATTGGTTTAAAGTTAATTAGGATACATGGGATGCTAAATATATGAACTGATTTGTGTTACAAGAACTTTCTGTACCGATAGTTCCATACTTGAAGTAAATTAAGTCATGTCTTATGCTATTTGAAAACCAAGAGTTTCTTCGTCATTTTCAACAAACTCTCTTTCACAGTCTTGTTTTTCAGAGTATAAATAAGAGGGTTTAACATGGGTATTAAGATGCTGTATTGGACTGATATTGGTCTATCAAAGCCTATCAAAGTTGATGAAAGTCTTAGTGCAGCACAAGTCCAGTAGCAGTGGAAGTTTGCAGCTGAAATGACTGTATTGGGTTCACAGAAGCTTAAGCTGAAAAAGAGGAATACTCTTGACAAGAGCATATAAAAATCCCATCACCCATGCCGCAGATACTAGTTGGATACAGCCTTGCGTAATGAAAAGGCTTGCATATGGTCATAAGCATATTGGTCATAATCCATTGCTGAGAGCATAAAAACTTCTGCACAAGCTGACAGAAAAAAAAATAATTGTACAATGCCATTGAGAGAAATGATTTTCTCCTTTTCCAGGAAGTTCTTCAGCATCTTTGTGACAGAAACTGTGGAGTAACAGACATCAGCCCAAGCTAGATGACCCAGAAATACATGGAGGACTGAAGCTGAGGATCCACTTTTATTCCCAGCACAACAAGTGCATTCCCTGTCAGTGTCATTAGATAAATAGATAAAGCCATCAGAAATGGTGAACTCTGGAAGTTGGGATCATTGGAAAGTCACAGTAGAAGAAACTCAATCACCACAGTTTGATTTTGCATTAGCATTTTGTCAGCAGCGAGGAGACTGCTAAAAAAAATATATAAAATTGTAAATTTGTGAAATCAAAAGATAAAACTTTAGGAAAACAGGCAGGTGTAGCACAGTCATACACCAGTCAAGGAATTTCCTGTAGGGTGAGGAGTGTAGAGGTACAAGTCACTGGTTAGAAGTCGCTGGGACGACTGTGTGTAGTGTCTGGTCATGCGTACTCGAGAAAGGTAACTCAGTGTAGGGCCTCCAGAGGAGGAGTGCTGGTTAAATAGTGATCTCAGTCTAGACAATCTCTGCCCTCAGTCTCTCAGTCTAGCAAATCTCTGCTCACAGTCTCTTGTCTGCTAGCCTGATGGGAAGGTAATTTTATAATGTTCAGTTTCATCTCCCCTAACATGACAAATGTTAGAATTGTCTCCCCAGCTCCATATATACTTGATGTAGTCATTTACACAATTTTTACTTATCATTCCAAGATAACACAAAAGGGACAAATGGAATCACTTGTAGGCTGAAAAATAACACGAGCATAACAGCAAGGAGGACCTAGGATGCACCACCTCCCACATGTTGCTCCTTCTCTGTGAATGACAACTGTGCGGCCATTTATGCTGCTGAAGGTCCATGAATAATATTTTAACTCAGCCCAAGCAGTCCGTTCCTCTTCTTCTTTGTTCCAGTTGCACACCAGGCTACCCTTGCTGACACCAAGGTACTTGCTCATGATTTGCATATATTTATTTATTATTTTTATAGAGCCATTTGTGATTGCCCCTAAATAGATATTGTGAGGTTTCCAGAGAAATATACTTTTAAGTGTCTATGTGGAGATGACTAGGGGTATTTTTTTGCCTGGTGAATAAAAAAAACCTCAGCAAGGCGCAGTGGGAAGTTCTGATCCAGATAGAACAGATTTAACCAACCAGTACAATAAAAACAAAATAGTGGAGAAAGGATATTTGGTAAAATCAAAACGTTTTTTGAACTCAGCATTAATGTTTTCATTTTATTTTTATATTTGTAGCATTATTAGAATGTTTTCTGTGTATTTTTTCCCTTCAAGGAAAGTAATTTTCAAAATAATAAAAAAAGGCCCCTCAAGAAGCAGAGGTAGGTTCATTTTGAAAACGAATCATACGATATCTCAAGTCAGAAGGGAGCTGTAAGGATCATCGAGTCCAACTCCCTGCTCCTCGCAGGACTACCTAAAACTAAGCCATATGACTAAGACACTCCTTGAACTCTGACAGGCTTGGCGCCATGACCACTTCCCTGGGCAGCCTGTTCCAGTGACCGACCACCCTCTCAGTGAGGAACCTTTTCCTAATGTCCGATCTGAACTTCCCCTGATGCAGCTTCATTCCATTCCCTCGTGTCCTATTGCTGGTCAGCAGAGAGAGGACATCAGCACCTCCCCCTCCGCTGCCCCCCTTGAGGAAGTTGTAGACTGCGATGAGGTCACCCCTCAGTGATGACGTCACCCCTCAGCCTTCTCTTCTCCAAGCTGAACAAACCAAGTGACCTCAGCCGCTCCTCGTAAGGCCCTCAAGGCCTTTCATCTTGGTTGCCCTCCTCTGGACACACTCTAATAGTTTGATGTCCTTCTTATACTGAGGGGCCCAAATCTGCACACAGAACTCGAGGTGGGGCCACACCAGTGCAGTGTAGAGTGGGACAATCACCTCCCTCGACCAGCTAGCAATGCTGTACTTGATGCACCCCAGGCCAGGCCACACTGTTGACTTTTGGCTGCCAGGGCACACTGTTGACTCATACTGAACTTGGCGTCAACCCAATCCCCAGATCTCTTTCCGCAGGGCTGCTCTCCAGCCTCTCGGCCCCAGTTTGTACATATAACCAGGATTACCCTGCCCCAGGTGCAGAATCCAGCACTTGCTCTTGTTAAATTTCATACGGTTGGTGATTGCCCAGCTCTATCCAGATCTCTCCGTAAGGCCTCTCTACCCTCAAGGGAGTCCACAGCTCCTACTAGTTCAGTATCAATGAATGACATAAATATTTACCTGGAAAAAAAGCTAGGATAAAATACATTTATGGAGAAGGAGACAAGCAAATAGTTGCCTCATTTGCTCGTATTTTGTTAATTTATTCATGCTAATATATTTATCTCCCTCTTTACAACTCCATATTTTCTTGGTAATCTTGCTACTCATAAAAAAAAAAATCTCAGCCGCTGCTCCAAAAAGGAGGCATTCAGGCAGAAATAAATAATGCAAACTGTCTAATTCAATGTTGAAACAACCACATCATGTCTGACTTCGAAAATCTAGAATACAGAAATACACCTCTTACCTAGTAAGGATTAATCTGTAACTAGTGGAGAGAAATAGCTATTTTCTTGGCATTTATCTCATGGATGAGATAAATCATTCCTTTGGAATTCCTCTTTCTCTCTGTAATGACTACAGTCAACAATTAATTAAAATATAAATGACTACTTGTTAAGCATTTTAATCTGAACACATGAATACCTCCGAAGGCGGAATGATTATATTAGCTCAGTAAGAAACAGACGACAATAGTTAAAGGGTAACTGCCAAAAATCAAAACTCACTCATCAGTTGCTTGTCGCTTCGAGTACAAGGCTGTTGTCCCTTCCTACAGGCTCCAAACAGCATCAGCTTTTTAGGTTTGCTGTGAAGGGTCAGTGAGTTACTGAAGCTTCAAACAAGAAAATTGCCTGAGAGAAAAGCAATGGGGTGAACTCCTTGCAACACTTGCTCTGCTGATCCTGTTTAAAGAGGTGAAGTCCCTCCCCCTGATGAACTATTCGTGCTCTCTTAGGTAGTTTCTGGCCTCGGGGTATAGAGTCTGAAGCTGTTGCTGCTGGGGTGATTCCTTTTTTTCTGTAGCAATGCTCTTGCACTACTGTAATTCACTAAGTAATGAAAGAGTTTCAGCTTTATATTGCAGCACAGGTGAAGTCTGAGGTTAAGCTATTTGCTTTAGCTGGTTGTGTAACAAGGCTTCATCTGCAGTAGAAAGAAAGATGTGCTTTCATAGGCAATTTCATCTGAAGCATCTTATACATTCATGTTAGGCTGAAGTGTACCACTCCAGACAGGTAAGAAAGAGATTGGTGCCTTTTGGTGAAGGGAACTTAGCTATGGGGTTCTGTTAGTCCTAAATACATCATCCTAAATACGTCATCCTAAAGGTAGGAATCTAAATCTGAGTCTCCCTTTATAGTCAGTGGAGAGAATATACATCCAGGCTTTACTATGGGTTATGCCTCTGAGATAAGAAAGAGGTCACTACAGCATTTAAATCTTAGGAAGGAAGGTCAGGTTGGTAGACAACTCCATGATATAGAGAGACAAAGATGTGTATTACTTGTAGTTTCTTTATGCACATGCTGCAGAAGGAGGTCTGCCAAAGTATCTCAATGTGGCAGGATATTTTTACCCTTTAAAAGCCAAACGTCAGACTTAAAAAGATTAAAAAGAAGATTAAAAAGGAGAAGGCACTCTACTACAAATATAAAAGGACAATTACACAATATCTGGTCTATTGGGTGTACGGGCAAGGTTTTTGTAGTGGGGAACACTCATGGAAAGCCCATGGTAGAGCAGGTTTTTCCTGAAGGACTGCAGCTTGCAGAACGGACCCACACTGGAGCAGGGGAAAAGCCTGAGGAGGAAGGAGCAGCAGAGGCAAACTGTTATGAACTCACCGCAAGCCCCCATTCCTCATACCCCCTGTGCAGCTTGGGGCTGGGAGGAGGAAGAAGATTGGGGAATGAAGGAATGAAGTCGAGCCTGGGAAGAATAAGGAGGAGATCAGCACCTCCCCCTCTGCTACCCACCTTGAGGAAGTTGAGGGGAAGGCATTTTAGTTTTGTCTTTGTTTCTCATCATCCAATCTATTTTAATTGGCAATAAATTAAATTAACTTCCCCCAGGCCAGTCTGTTTTGCCCGTGATGGTAACCAGTCAATGATCTTCCAGTTCTTACCTCAACTCAAGAGCTTTTTCAGCTTTTTTTTTTCTCCTCCTCTCCTGTCCTGTTGAGGAGGGGGCATGAGAGAATGGCTGGGTGGGAGTCTGGCTGCAGTCCAAGGTCACCCCACCACAGTGGTATAAGTTACAAGTGTTGGTAAGAGTGGATTTTGCCAATAAGAAACAGATAAAATGGGAAATAAAAAGAAAGGTATGGGGTAGAAGGATGAAAGGTCTGAACGCAGTGTGGGATAGGTAAGTGGAAAGCTTTGAGTAGGCTATAGAAATGAAATGACATGTGAATGGGATGGTCAGAGGACACTTTAATGTATCAAATAATGTTGGGCCTGAGCATGAGGCAGATGGAATGGAATATGGGGTGGAGATTGTGCTGTGCCTGGCTGGCATGGAGTCAACTTTCTTCCTAGCAGCCCGTACGGTGTGTGCTTTGCCTTTGTGGCTCAAATACCAATATTTTGGCTATTGCTGAGCAGTGCTTGTGCAGAGTCAAGTCTTTCTCTCCAGTCCCACCCCTGACAAAGGCCAGTAGGCTGGCGGTAGGGAAGAGGCTGGGAGGGGACAGAGCCAGGACACCTGACCCAAACTGCCCAAGGGGATATTCCATACCATATGACATTTTGCTCAGCAATAAAAGCTCAGGGAATGGAGGAGGAAGGTGCATGTTGATGGTTAAGGTGTTTGTCTTCACAAGCAACAGTGAGGCACACTGAGCCCATGCTTCCTAGGAAGTGACTGGACATCTGCCTGATGATGGGAAGTGGTGAATTAATTCCTTTTTCGCTGTGTACATCGTGTGTACATCTTTTGCTCTCCATATTAAACCGTCATTACCTTGATCCACGAGTCCTTTCACTTCCCTTTGATTTTCTCCCCACAGGAGAGGGGAGTGGGCAAGAGGCAGGATGCTTACAGAGTTGCAGAAAATTTAAGAATAAACTGAGTCACTTGGCTTTTTGAGATTAACCGACTCCCTCATGCAAATAGCTTTTCCCTTTTACTTCTGTGTTAAGTAAATTACCTTGTGCTTGTATAAACATGTCTTCAGTTGAAACATATACCCCCAAAGTCCCTTTTTGTGGTGTTATGCTGGCGTGGAGCCTGAAGTCAGCGCATCCCACACCTTGGGACACTGCAGTGACACTTGGGTTCTCATTTGGACAGTGTGAATTTCTCCCCGAAAGACAGTGAGTAGCCATGGGCCATTAAACAAAGCTAGCAAAGGCAGTGTAGACATAGCCTATGCGGTGAAAAACTAAACACCTTTGTAAGGATATGTGGAAGGGCAGTGCCTGCTCCTGTAGGGGTACCTGGTCAAGGACCTTTTTCACTGTGACAAGGGATGATAAGAAAGGGAGGAAGCGATGAACAAGAACTTACAGGGACACAAATATGACCGACAAATGACAAGGGAGACAGGGAGAAGAACCAAACCTGGTCAATCAATGACCCAATGAAGGGAAACGGGGAGGAACAAAGGGAGGGTATAGAGAAAAGGGTATAAAATGGGCTGGTCACATGGAAAACAGGACCAGTCAGTGCACTTGTCTGGCTGAGCCCTGCGCCTCATCTCCGCAGTCTGTCCCATTGTCTTGGAAGGGCAAGAAGAAGAGTTTCCAGATGTACTTGACAGAAAAAGGAAGGCTAAGGAAAACAGAAGTCCACTGGTCAGCGGGCAGCAGACCTCATGACCCAGGACATGAAAAGGCTGCGGTATGCAGTGCCTTTTTGCCTTACATTTCCCTGATATGGTCTGTCTTCAGGGCCGCCAGTTCCTTAAGCCTATTAGCAGAGTGTGTGGGAGTGAAGCAGCATGAGCAGGATAAGAAGACACAGGTGGAGCACTTGGGTGAATTGTACATATGAAAGTTTGTGAGACTGGATGGGAAGCACCCAAGGGTGGTGTTGAAGGAACTGGTGGCTGCCCCTGCAAGTTTCCTCTCTTTTGTCTTTGAAAGGTGAGGGTGACCACCGGAGGTCCTGATGCCTGGAAAAAGGCAAACGTCACTCCCCTCTTCACGAAAGGCCAGAAAGAGGAGCCAAGGAACTACGGTCTCACCTCAGTACCTGGGAAGGTGATGGAATAAATCCTTCTTGTACATCTGGGAAGAAAGGTCCAATGTCATGCCACAGGGCAGGCCAGGGGATGACTGGGTAGAAGCAGCTTTGCGGAAGAAGCAACTTCTGGGGGTTAGGTGGACAAGAATTTAAAGATGTGCCAGCAGTGTGCCCTTGCTGCAAGGAAGTCCAAATGCATCTTGGGCTGCATTGGCAAGAGCACAGGCAGGGTGGAGGGGAGTGATCCTTTCCCTCTCCTTGGCACTTCTGAGATCACATCTGGAAGAATGTGTCCAATTTGGGACGGCCCAGTACTGGAAAGACATTGCCCAGTGGAGCAAGTCCAGTGTGGGAACACGGGGACACCAGGGTGGCTAGTGGTCTGACACACCTCGAGGACAAGGAAGGGCTGGGAGACTGGGTTTCTGCATCCTTGTCCCTTCCTAGGGGAAGGAGATCATATTGCTGTCTGCAACTACTTAGTGCGGGGGTGGATTCTCTTAGAGGAAATGGGGGCAAATATTTCTCGGAGGAGCACGGTGATAAGATGCGAGGTGATGGGCACAAGTCGGAATGTGGGAAATTTGGATTAGATGCTAGGGAACACTTCTTCAACTTCAGGATATTCAGACTTGGAACAGACTGCCGAGAGTTTGCCTAAATATCCTTGAAATTGTTGAAAACTTTATGGACAAGACACTATCCAGTTGGCCTGCTTTGAGCGGGGGAAGGGCCGGAGACTGCAGAGGTTTCTTCCAACCTACATCGTTCTGTTTCTACAAAATTATGCTGAACATACTGGGTTTTCAAACCCGAGATCAGCCTGGAGCTGAGCTGCCAGGAGCTTTAGAGAGGAAATGTTAAAGCCACCTTCCTAGAAAGAAGCATCTGTGTGATTCAAAAGTTCCTGTGACATTTACACACCGACATGTGAACTCCTTGAACTAGAATTGAACTGAAGAAGTTACTCCTGGAAACACTTGTGGAAATTGTTCCACGGGATTGACAATGAAGCTTAAGGTGCAAATTTAGGATGTTTTTGACTAGAAAGAGGCCAGAAACTCCTCCTTCTCTGTGAACTGCCAGCACAAATAAGACATCAGAAATCCCAACACATCAGAATGCATGGAACACATACTCGGTTTCACAAATTCTACTATTTGAAAGAGGTTTAGGAAACGGGGCGGGGGGGGGTGGGTTGTTACTAGCTGGTGTCTGTGGGCTGCTTCATTTTTTGTCTTCTGTTTTGCGGGTGGCTCATCTAGGCATCACGTTTAGGGAACACTTTGCTCGTTGCTCTGCAACTCGCCATTGATTCGCAAATCTCATCTCAGGAGACCGATCAAAGCAGTAGGAAATTTACTTCCCCCATCATGTTGTTGATATGTTGCACATTCTGGAGCTGATAAAAAGACTTTTCCCGCCTCTGACTAGGTCATCAGAGATTTCTGGTACAGTTTGCAAAGCCTCCTCCTTGCATCCTACCTGAATAACTACAAGCCCCTGGGAACTTGCCGTAGTCCTTTTCATCCCACCTGCAGTATTAACCTCTCAGCTACGAGCAAGCCAAGTAGGTACGGAAGAAAAAAGGGGAACAGAAATTCTCAGTCTTTTAACTCTGCAAAATAAGTGGTTTTGTCCTCATCTTTGCTTTCTGGCTCGCTGTCAGAGGGCCCTACCACAATGAGAAAAATGCTGATGGGTAGTGAGGTGAGGTTTGTGCAGAATTATCTTTTTCTTAGGATGTAATTTCTATAGTTGGAAAACTAGGCAAGCTTCAGCATGCAAAGTCTTTTCTTTGCATTTGTATTTAAGCCAGAGTCTGACAATTAGAATTGCGTCTATACCTCTTCAAATGCAGGTGACTGGCTAGAATTTTGCTAAGTCTCTAATACCATCAAATCTCATGTTTTTAAAAGAGCTTGTTCAAAGATCGGACTAGAAGTATTTTCAGAGAAATATGATCAGGTTTTTAGAGTGGACGCATATGTGTGTAAATTACCTTTAGGCTACATGCTCATGTTCTTTTATCATGAAATCAGTTGAGAAGTTTTCTGTTTGTTTACTGTTTTCATGCTGAAAGAATAAGCTAAAGAAGCATGAGGAAGAGAGTGTCTGGGCTGGAGATGTATGGTAATGACTTTCAAAAGGTCTTTATTTTCAATAAAAGGGTATAGTACAATGGAACAGGCAAGAAAGGCTATGAAATGTATCTATATGTGTTTTAACCTCTTTGCAAGAACTATTTTGGCAGTAATTATTTTTTTCATTCGTTGTATTCATCCATATTGATCATCACTGCATTGAATGTACAGAGAAAACTACTCATCTTGTAGAATTTGCAGTCTATATGTAAGCTAGAAAGACCTGTGCCTACCTGCCCGCGTTAAAGACTGTCAGGACTTGGTTCTTTATTGTATATGGCTGGGACTTACCCATCGCGATAAACAAACTTACCTGAAACAGAAAAAAAAGGGAAAGTGTGCGCTTACTCATTTGCATTTTACAAGACCGGCCATACTGACAGGACTGATCATATTGTCTCGGGGGGCAGTACCATCAGCTTTAGTGGGATGAGCCAATTTGTCTGGAACTTGCGCCAGCGAACGCAGCTCCTGCAAGTTCAGCCTTGCTCCACCGCAGTATTGTAGGAGATGAGATGCTGCCTTTTGTCCCATTCCTCTGCAGCTGCTCAGCAAAAAGACATTCTTTAGGCAAAGGGTACAGTCCGACAACAAAACCAGTCTGTGACCACATGCAAAGGCATCCTCTTCCTTTATTCTCAGCAACATACGAAAGAAATGCTGATGATTGTGTGGCACCTTGGAGCACCTTCTGGTGGCTGTTGATAAAAATGGCAATTGTGCCTTTTTTAAGATCAAAGAAGTGTCTGGAAGAGATGGCAGCCATTAGAAATGTGGAAGTTGCAATTGGCTTAATGAAATGTAGGCACAATAGTAAGACAATAGTAAGAAGCAGCATTGAAACATGAATGTGGCTGAAAGTGAAGAAGCAGCAATGCTTTACATCTTATGTATTGTGTTGTTATGCACAGATGGAAGCTTTTATTTTAGTGTTTTCCCCTCTGCAATATTTTTCTCTTTTCTTTGTTCTAGACAGAAAGTAGAAGACTACATTAAAGTAAAGACTACATTCCCCTTGGATTCAGCAAGGGGAAGTCATGCTTCACCAACCTGATAGCCTTCTACGATGGCATGACTGGCTGGGTGGATGAGCGGAGAGCGGTGGATGTTGTCTACCTGGACTTCAGCAAGGCTTTTGACACTGTCTCCCACAACATCCTCATAGGTAAGCTCAGGAAGTGTGGGTTAGATGAGTGGATGGTGAGGGGGGTTGAGAACTGGCTGAATGGCAGAGCTCAGAGGGTGGTGATCAGTGGCCCAGAGTCTAGTTGGAGGCCTGTGGCTAGTGGTGTTCCCCAGGGGCTGATACTGGGGCCAGTCTTGTTCAATTTATTCATCAATGGCCTGGAGGAAGGGACAGAGTGGACCCTCAGCAAGTTTGCCGATGATACAAAACTGGGAGGACTGGCTGATACCCCAGAAGGCTGTGCTGCCATTCAGCAAGACCTGCACAGGCTGGAGCATTGGGCAGAGAGGAACCTCATGAGGTTCAATGCAGGAAAGTGCAGGGTCCTGCACCTAGGGATGAATAACCCCATGTACCAGTACAGGTTAGGGGCTGACCTCCTGGAAAGCAGCTCTGAGGAGAAGGACCTGGGAGTCCTGGTAGATGACAAATTCACCATGAGCCAGTAACGTGCCCGTGTGGCCAGGAAGGCCAACGGCATCCTGGGGTGCATTAAGAAGAGTGTGGCCAGCAGGTCAAGGGAGGTTCTCCTTCCCCCTCTACTCTGCCCTAGTGAGGCCGCATCTGCAGTCCTGTGTCCAGTTCTGGGCTCCCCAGTTCAAGACAGACGAGGAACCACTGGAGAGAGTCCAGCGGAGGGTACAAAGATGCTGAGGGGACTGGAGCATCTCCCCCCTGAGGAAAGGCTGAGGGAGCTGGGGCTGAGGAAGAGAAGACTGAGAGGGGACTTTATCAATGCTTATCAATATCCCAAGGGCGGGTATCAAGAGGATGGGGCCAGACTCTTTTCAGTGGTGCCCCGTGACAGGACAAGGGGCAACGGGCACCAACTGGAACACGGGAAGTTCCACCTGAATATGCGGAAAAACTTCTTCGCTGTGAGGGTGCCAGAGCCCTGGCACAGGCTGCCCAGGGAGGGTGTGGAGTCTCCTTCTCTAGAGAGATTCAAAACTCGCGTGGATACAGTCCTGTGCAACCTGCTCAAGGTAAACCTACTCTAGCAGCAGGGTTGGACTAGAGGATCTCCAGAGCTCCCTCCCACCTGCTACCATTCTGTGATTCTGTGATTCAAGTCCTTTTTGTCCATGTCAATTTCCTGAGTTTCTAGGCAGCTTTTCTGTTTGATTACATGTGTTATGTTTTGCTCTGTCCTGCATTTGTTTGTATTACAATAGCACAGAAACAAATGAGTTTTGCAATGCTGTTGCTCTGCACAGCTGTGGAAGCGTGACATTTTGCCTTTGCTTCTTATTGTTCTAGCAATGCTGAACCAGACAGAGGTCAGTGAGTTCATCCTCTTGGGCCTCACCGATCTCCAGGGGCTGCAGCACTTTTTCTTCATCTCCTTTCTGTTGCTCTACTTGACCAGTCTTCTGGGAAATGGTGCCATTGTGACCATGGTGGTATCTGAGCCCCGGCTCCACACACCGATGTACTTCTTCCTGGGGAACCTGTCCTGCCTGGACATTTTCTACTCCACAGTCACTGTTCCCAAGATGTTGACTGGCTTCCTCTTTGGGCATCAGCCCATCTCTTTTGGTGCCTGCTTGGCCCAGCTCCACTTCTTCCACTTCCTGGGCAGTACTGAGGCTGTGCTCCTGGCCACCATGGCCTACGACCGCTATGTGGCCATTTGCAACCCTTTGCGCTACGCCCTTGTCATGAGCCCACAGACGTGTCTGCTGCTGGCTCTGGCCAGCTGGTCCACTGGTTTTGTACATGCCCTGATGCACTCAGTCATGACCTCGCAACTGCGTTTCTGTGGCCGCAGCCGCATTCATCACTTCTTCTGTGACATCAAGCCACTGTTGAATTTGGCTTGCAGTAGGACCAGCCTCAACATGACCCTCCTCAATGTTGTCACCACGTCTATTGCTCTAGGCCCCTTCATTCTCATACTCCTCTCCTACCTCTACATCATCTCCTTCGTCTTCCAGAAAGTCCGGTCCCAGGAAGAAAGATGGAAGCCCTTCTCCACCTGTGCGTCCCACCTCACTATTGTGGCACTGTTCTACATACCAGTGCTCTTCAATTATATACTACCCTCCTCAGGAAGTTCCTCTAAAAGGGATGTGCATGTGTCTCTCATGTACAGTGCTGTCACCCCAGCTCTAAACCCCTTCATCTACACCCTTAGGAACCAGGAGGTGAGATCTGCCCTGAGAAAAATGTTGGGGAGAAAACTCTTCCATGGAGGAAAGTGACTAAAACAAGGAGAAGGCTCAGAATGTGGTTACTGCAACCCTCAAATTTTCAAGAAAAGAGGTCAACAGGACACTGTATTGTAAGAGAATGAAAAACTACTGATTATCTCATGTAGTTTAACCCATTTAGAAGTATATTGCGAAGATCTAAATCAGGGGAGATATTCAAAGCCTTATGCTTCTTCCATCATTTTGAGATGTCTTATGGTACCCCGTCTGGTCTCCAGCTTCCAACCCAGAAGCATGCGTGTCTCTTGCAGGACCTGAGGCATAGCTGACAGCCCCATGCAGTTGTCCTGGATAATCTAAGGTATTAAGTGATTCCTTGATGACTATGTTTAGGCAGCTGAATGACTCTCCTGTCATTCAGACCTTCTGTATAGCTGCAGAGAGCAAGCATGTGTTACATTTGGGTGGGCATAGCCTGAGAACGGTATTGTCCACATTTGACTTGAGTCAACCCTCTGGAGGGATCTGTTTCTTTCCATTAAGTAGAAGTGGAACCTTATTACTGAACCTAGATTTAAATGTAAACTTAAAAACGGATGTGAGCTTCACCTCTACTAGCTTTAGCAGTGTGGCTTATCTTGCCTTGATTTACTTATCTTGCCTAAGATATACTTAAATGTATGTGAAGGTAGACGTTCTTTCTCTCAGCATAACCCTTCCTCACTGAACAGTCAGGCAGCGCTTCTGCACCCTGCCTGAGCACTCGCATGCTCCCTTCAGCACGCTTGGCCGCTAAGAACAACTGCCCCTGAGACAGGCAGAAGACTTGACAAGCTTCTGTGATACACTTGGAAGTAATGATGTATTGTGGCATAATGTTTTGTAACACGATATGTAGGAAGACATAAGGCTTCAGTGTCAACACCAGCTTTATTGCAGTGCAGGGTGAATCAGAATGACCAGGAATGAAGCCAACGTCAGCACTGGGGCCTGCAGTCCATGAAGGGATGCACTTTGTTTTAGCTAGAAAGTTGTGAAGGAAGCGTTTGTCTCCCTGCATGACACAGCCTGGTGTTCAGCTCTGCACTGGGGCTGGCAAAGGCTATATGTGTGCTTTCTTTGTGGACCAAACCAAAGAGATCTCGCTGCTACCAGCTCGGTTGGTGCAGACTGGCTTTTGACCAATAAATGACAGCTTGCACCTTATGGAATAAATTCTGCAAAAACAAATGAGGGAAATTCTTATTGAGCGTATAAAAAACCAATGCCCTGTTGTAGGTATGGAATTGAAGAGTGATATCAAGACACAGTGTAAGGTAGTCTATGCTCCCTCTGGCCACTGCACAAAAGGGACATTTGGGACCATACAGTGTTTTCATGGAATAGTTTCCACCTGGTGGAATTTTCTATTTTCTTTGTGCCAATGCCATGTCACAGGTATATATGTGCTAAAACCTGTTTGGAAAAAGTGAGTTTCAACTATGTCTTGTAAACAATTAATCTGAGTCTTTATGACCAAACTGAGCCTGTCATTACTGCTATGGTGTTGAGACTAGAAGAGGAGTTTCCAAACAGACATAATCTAGAATGGAGGAACCTGGAATTACCAAAAAATCCCACCCAAACCCTTAAAAAAATTCCACATGCCCAAACATTAGTCACTGACAAGAACTAATGAGAAAATGGTTGCATTAGAATCGATGGGTTTAATTTAGCGTCTATATCTCACACAGAAAATTTCAAATTTGATGAATTTTAAGAGATTCTGAGAGCTGTGGTCAAGTGTGTGTTAAGCATAGCTGAATCCAATGTTCTAAAAGAGCTAGGGAATTCCTGCAGTCCGGCACAGGGGAGTTGAATGACTGCTCCTTACCCTCATTTTGTTGTCCTGCTAGCAGTGAGCCTGAGCATGAATTCCCAATAGGTGCACGTACACACAGACACACAGAGCCACAAATGGATCAATACGGACAAAAGGACACTATCTCTACAGATCTCCACATAACAGAGACAGCATGAATGTGGATCTCTACTAACAGAAAATCCCCTTCATGGGTTTCTCTGTCTACCAGACCTTTTGTCTCCCCAGTTTTCATCTCCCAGGACCTTGGTCTTTTCGATGTCTGACATCCAGAGTCCCAGTCTGTCTAGCAGTTGGACTTTGGACTTACGGTATCTCTAGTATCTTGCTCGCTGACACCAGTCTCTCCAATTTTTGGCCCTTAAACTTCTGTGACTCCAGAATCTGTCTTTCAGGCCTCTTGTCCTACTCAATAGCTTTATGCTTATTACCAAATTACTCGCATATAGGCACATGCACACATTAAAGGAAAAATCTCGAGGCAGGACACAGAAAGGAAAATAGTTTAATAAAAAGGTGGGACAGATTGTGGTAACCAGGTGCAGTGGCTGGGCAGACAAGTGTATTGACCAACAGCCTGCTTATGCATGACCAGTCCCTTTTCTTTCCTTTTCTCTTAATTTTCCTGTGCTTGATAACTTACTTTATCTTCCTCTGGCCTTTTCCCTAAAAACCCTGTAACATCTCCAACTCTTGTTTAATCCCAAATTTTCCCTCTACGTCCAGACTTCTTACAGTAAATTCTATACTACTTTACGCAGTAGTCCCTTTTAGTTGCATAGCACTTGGGAGAGTTTAATCTGTTGAATCACCTTAGTAGGTTTCTGTACCAGTGTCAAGAGCTCATTCACCTTTGAAGGTCTTAGGGGTGACTGATTCAGATGGATCAGGTTGTCAGCATTCTCCAGCCTGTCATTGTTCCTCTGATCACTGTCCGTGTCCATTTTGAACAGTCATTAGCCAGATAGCACTATGGTGTTCTTATCAGTTCCAGTTTATCGTAGCTTATCCTTGCATTTGGAGAGAAGGGATAGATCTGGAGACCTGAGAGATACCAATTTTTTCACAGAGAGCTTTTTTCAGTGCTCTTTTCACTTCCTGGTTCCTCAGACAGTAAATGAAGGGGTTTAGGATGGGAGTGACAACAGTATACACAGCTGATACAAGCTTGTTCAAGTCAAAAGGGTTGATCTTCTTGGGTCGGGCATACATGAAGAGGGTGGCTGAGAAGAAAATGGTGACCACAGCTAGGTGGGAAGAACACGTGGAGAAAGCTTTCTTCTTACTCTGGGTATTGGGGATGTGCAGGATTGTCATGATAATGAATAGGTAGGAGACAATAGTGATGAAGAGGGGAATAAGCAGTATGAATAAGGCCAACACAAAGTCCACCATCTCTGCCAGTGACATATCAGTGCAGGCGAGGTTCAGCACAGGGCTAATATCACAGAAAAAATGGTTGATAACATGGGGACCGCAAAACTTCAACTGAGAGATGAAGGAGATCTTGATCAAAGACACAGTGAACCCGCTGAACCAGGAGACAACTACCAGGTATACGCACATTTGGTATGTCATCATGACCGGATAGCGCAATGGTTGACAGATGGCCACATAGCGATCGTATGCCATTGCAGAGAGAAGGACACACTCAGTGCACATGAAGGAGCTGAAGAAAAACAGTTGAGTCATGCATCCCACAAAGGAAATACTCTTGTTTTCAGCAATAAAGTTCACCAAGAGTTTAGGGATAGTGACTGAGATGTACCAGACCTCAATGAAGGAGAGGTGACCAAGGAAAAAATACATGGGTTTGTAGAGCTCACAGTTTGTCTTGATCAGGGCAATGATGACTACATTCTCCAAAACAGTTAAAATGTAGGTCAGCAGAAGTACTATGAAGAACAATACATGCAAGTCTGCTAGGGCTGGGAATCCTAGCAAGAGGAACACGTGGACCTGAGTGGAATTCTCCTCCATGCAGAGAAGTGCAGAGCTGAGCCTTGGAGATTAAACATAGACCAGGAAAAAAGAAAGCAGAATATGGGACAGTTAAAAGTTAAACAAAAATTCCAATCCCTAGATAGGATTTGTCTGACTAAGCTTTAGATGCTTGCCTTGTAGATTCCCCTTTCAGTCAATGGAAACAAACAGGCAGTTCATCTGACCTACTGACACCTACCTTAGGATGACATCCACTGTATCAAAAGTGCAGGTCTGGTAATAACAAGGGAAATGTAGATGGCTAGTACAGCAATAGGCAGCCAAGTAGAAGCCCTTTCTAGTACATTCTGATGAATCCCAGCCCCAATTCCTATGTTCATCTTCATTCTAGTTGTTTACTAAATCTTTGGTCAAATTTTCAAAGGCATTAATGGGAGCTAGATAAACCAAGCATCTAGCCTTTTGGATTCAGGAGTCTCAGAATTGTGATCCTGAAGTTACTGGAGAGTAAGAGCTGGTCATCCTCTATCACTATTTTTGCCTGTTGAAACAGTTGGCATGTGGAATGTACTGTTTTTCTGAAACAGGAAAATTGGCAAGAATCGGTACACTGCTATAAGATAATGTTAAAACTATATTGATGGACCATTTCCTAGGAAAATGAGAAATTCAAATAATTCATTTCAGCTTCAGAAGAAAAAATTAAATAATGACACAGAAATTCTAGTTCCTGGATATTGGCCACAGGTGGCTGACTTCTTAAACATTCCTTTGTAAAACATCATTGAAATATTTGAGAAGTTCACAAACTGGGCTCACATGCCAGCTAACATGACCATATCCTAGATTAAATCCAGGATTTTCCTTAAATCATCCAGAAACAGACCCTTGCTTGGTGTGTTCTCTTCTAACTACTTGACACATCTGCCTTCAGATGGGATAACTCATTATCAAGAGGTGCCCAACTCTGTCATTAATCACAGAAAACTGAACTGACTAGATGTTAGACACCAGACGCTAAGAAAGAAGGATCCTGTCCTTGATAATTTGCTCTCATTTAACTGCAATAAGATCTGGACACCTAGCTCCTCATGGTCCTTGACAATCAGCCTTTCTATGATTTTGCCATGGTCATAGATGAAAGTTACAGATTTTCTACTACTGTTGATGTTTATGTTAGTCTTGTTATTTTGCTGCTTAATTTAAGAGTCCTGTTTGTGGGTTTGGTTTTTTCCCCACGTATTTTTAAGATGGCAATCACAACTGTTATAGGCCAAGCTTTGTATCTAGGACTTCATTTAGGCACAAATATTAGCTACCCAAAGTCAGGCTGCCCAAAACAAAGTTTACTGTTTGTTCTTAAAAAAGAGATAATCGACTCCTGATCTTGATGTTGACATGTGCTGCATGCGCTACTCCCTGCCACAGCTACTGCTACACACACTGACTGTGTCTAGCTAATGTACCAAGAAGGATGGGAGTCATCAACCCTAATGTAGACATCCAGCTTCCAGGCATCTAACTAAAAGCTAGCACTTTATGCCTCCTCTATAATCTACAGAGGGAACTAGGTGCTACCAGTGGGAGATTCATCTCCTCCTAATACAGGTGTCTAGATAAGGACAGACCTATCACATCCTAGGAGATGATACCCGCTGATGACAAAGGGCGTCTAGAGCACTGACTCAGATGTAGCGGTTCTCATGTGGACACCTGAATTCCACTCTTGCTCCTTCATTTAGGGCAATATTGTTATGAATTTCTGTTATCTTAGTCAATCTGAATAATCACATCAAAGTAAGTGTTAAAAGAATTTTTTCAGGAAAGAATAGTAATGAGAAGAAATGGATCAGACCAATATTCTGTTTCTGTGTTTCTGTTGCAATCCCTGCGCTGCCACTTCTCTCTCTTCTCTGGGCTCTCGCGTTACTTCTCTCTTTCTTATACCTTCTCTCTCTTTCCCTCCTATTTATCTGTCATCCACTGCAATTTTTAGTCATATGTCTTGCAATCTAACTTTTTAACATCTCTAAGTAATATAAATTCTAACTGTAAGAAAAGAGAACCACCCCCCCCACCTCCCCCTCCACCCCCCCCAATCTCCAGGATATTGTTTAAAAAAACAGATGCACCTTTTCGTAAGTCATTTGTTCAAGTAAGAGACCATAAAGTGTTAATGACTTCATTATAAACCAAAAGGAAACATTGGCTCTATGGAACTGTGAAGCAGTGGAGTTCAAGATCCTGGGAGGGAATAAAAATCAACAGCACAGTACAGACTCAGGATGGCAGACCAGTATATTCAGGAAACGGGCTTGGCTACACAGGGAACACATAATGGAGCTCCAATGCAAAAAGGCAGCAGGGATTTAGAAACTATAAAGCAGGGATTTAGAAGCACTTTCCAGGGATATAGGCGTTGGGTTAGGAAGGCCAAACCTCAGCTAGAGGTCAGATCAGCAAAGGACATCAAGGGCAACAAGAAGAGCTTCTACTGCTACATCAAAGATTCAGGCAAAGATTGAACCAGGAAAATGGGGCACAGTTGACTAAGTGACAGCAGACACAGGTAAAGCAGAGATACTTAATACCTTCTCTGTCTCAGTCTTCAGCAACAAGGTACACTCTTGTCAAACCTGCAGATGCCTCGACTTGCAGGGGACCAGTTGATAGGCTTGTGGGCAGGGATGCCATCCAGAGGGACCTGGACAGGCCAGAAGAATGGGCCAAGAGGAAACTCATGAAATTCAAGAAAGACAAATACAACGTCCCACCACTAGGAAGGAAGAAGACTTTGCAGCAATATGAGCCTGAGACCGATGAGCTGAGGAGCAGCTCTGCAGGAAAAACCCTGGAAGATTTTCAAGACCTGGCAGGATAAAGCTCTGAGCCACCTAGTCTGACCTCATAGCTGATTCTACTTTGAGGAGGAGGTTGTACTAGAGACCTCCTGAGGTCCCTTCCAACCTGAATTATCATATGACCATAAAGAAGTGCATATGATATTTCTGTTAGGCCAATTTTAACAGCTTCCTTTTAATTCTGTGAAAAAAAATATTTAGAGTTGTTTTCACACGCTATGTAAAGGCAAAATACAGGTGAAAACAAATATGATACATTATTTATTTCACTACTTTTATTAACTTCTTGAGATATTCATACTATAATAAAATAAATATATCTAGATGGTGATTTTTAAAATACTAGTGTTTTTTTGTCTTATTATTCTCATTTTTTAAAATGAGAATTGTCATTATGATCCTTGTGAGTTCATCAGGGTGAAAACAATTTTGCTGGAAAATGTTTTTGGCTTATTAAAAAAAAGCAACCCTGAACATCATTGAAACACTTTCAATTAAAATCTCTCACCAGTTTACAGACTTGGATCTAAAAAGCATGTCAGACTTTAAGGTGCATCTTTTACACCTAATTTTGGATCCATCACTTTAAAAGGTGAATTTTCTCCTCATTAATGGTAGAGTACAATTCCTAGATGATCAGCTAAAATTTGGACAAAGACACTTTTCAGATCAAATGAATTGCCACTAAAAAGGGTTCAAGAACAATAGTCGTATCAGCAGCTGCAGCCATTTTACTGTGATCAAGTTATACACAGAAAGTCAGGACTGATTAGTGCAACATCAGGACCCTGTAAAGTCCAAAGTTTCTGGAGGAATGTATTTGACACTAAAATCTCAATAAAAATAATTACTGTTGACTTATGAAGCCTGTTTCAAATCACCACCTCATTAACATTAACATTAACATTAACATTAACATTAACATTAACATTAACATTAACACATTAACATTATTTCTCTTTACAGTTCACTGTTTTGCCCAAATATAAATGTAGTAGAAGCTTATTTATCAAAACGTAATTTATATATACAAAAAAAAAATCATGAAAGAGGATTTAGCATCTTTCCGTAATCACCTGTCTCCTCATTTATGTCTGGTACGAACATGTGCAATGCTACAACTCCAAAGTAAAATCGTGGACACTGGGTGCAAGAACTTACAAGACTGAGACTTGAGGAAGTTCACAAGCAAGGTTGAAGGAGACCAAAATTTGAGCCTCGTCACATGAAAATAAGACAATCAGCTACACATTGCTTCTGTCTTATGAGGCTTCTCCAGATTTTTGTTTCCTTTTTATCCTTGAAGTCATATATGGAGGAGAAATCAAAAGTGTCTTTAAGTAGGCATGGTTCCACAGACTTCAGTGACTCTCTGACAGTTTAGAGCAGTCTGTGACTGCTTGTTGTATACAGGAGCATAATTCCACACAGAGGCCTTTGAGACCTTGTCAGCAAGGCTTCAGACCATTCCCTGAAGGATCCTGCCTCTGGATAGATGACTGCAGGATTGACTTTTTTTTTTTTTTTTTATTCCTTGACATGCTAAACACTGCTCTCATGTTTTTAGATAATTCTAAGAGTTCAAAGAGTAGTGAGTACTCAGTACTGAGCTGGAAAACAAAATCTCTAAAATATCTGAGTTGCAGATGAATAACAAGGGCTTCATGTGTGCTTGTCATGTCATTTTGAGGGAGGCAGTATAGGCCAGAATGGTGGTATCCAACCAACAATGATAATCTCTTTTACAAGCCCTGCACAGATTTTGTGCACGGGGCAGGAGCAGGATGGGTGCTGTGACTCAAGCCCAGCAGAAGCTCCAGCAATTGCTATTGCTTCTTTTCTTGTATCTAATAAAGGAGATAAGGAGGGGGAACAAAGACGGGAGGAAGTCAGATCCTACAGAAAGAAACTTCAGGGCCTGAATTCACAGCATGCAGAATAAAGATCTTCTAATATGGTGAATGCAGTTCTGGGTGCAGTTTAGCTGACCAAAGCCGTAGGTGTCATTGAGCTGTCCATGCCATCACAACCTAAAGGGTTACCTGGCCTGTGGTTGTGTACAGTTTGTGACTGTGTGTTTGTAGGATTTCATAATACACAAGGACATGGAGGCTTAATGCTTGAAATCTCTCTGCTTTATTACAGATTATCACAAATACCACAAAAATCACCACTAGCAAGTATACCTATGATTAATAAAGCAAATATATATATCTCAAGCTATTACAAATTATTATCAGCAATCAATAGTATAGCAGCAATCAATAATAATGGCAATAAATAATAGCAACAATCAATAACAGCGACCCTCAATAACAGCAGCAACAAACGTATATATAATATTACATGTGACTACAAACTTATTGCTCGTAAAGCGAACTTAGCAATAATATAACAGCATATATACTTATGATAGATCACTTATATGCACTTAAATGGTAACAAGAGCATTAAACCAAACCCAGAGGGGGGCTAAATTATCCCAGAGGGTAGGACAAACTGATCTCAGAAGGTGATCCAACCATCCCAGAAGTGGGAGGACAAACCACACTGACCCCAGAAGTGGGTCCAGAGAGGGACCAAATAAAATAACATAGGCTCACTTCAAAAGTGATGCACATCACAGAGTTTGGGGTGAGCCAGGTGTACCTGGTGAGGGTCCAAAATCTTGTAGAAAGTTCATGCAGAGAGCTCAACCTGTTTAGGAAAAGGAAAAGTATGTACAGAGCAGAGGCAGAAGGAAGGGAAAGAGGTGTGAGCACAAGCACTGGTGCTGGCAATGCCAAAGAGCATGAGGTGGGGCCTTGGGAGGTGCCAGGCAAGGTGCTGGGGGGAGGAGAGTGGCGCAGCGGAAGCGTGCTGGGCCCATAACCCAGAGGTCGATGGATCGAAACCATCCTCTGCTAATTGCTTTTTTGTTTCCTCGCTCCATTGGCAGCAGCCGCTGCCTCTCCCTTGTATCATTCAGCAAGTGTTCTCTGCCTGCTGCGCTCCTGCTCTCTGGGTACCCATGGCCATGCCTCTCCCGCTCCCTCAGCCCCTTCTCTCTGCCACTGCAACCTTCTTTCTCCTTTGCCTTCTTAGCAGCCAGCACTCCCAAAGTGCCCCTCAGCAAGGCAGACTGGTGGGTGTGGAGCAGCAGGCAGAGCTCCCCCCACAAGGCAGTGGGTGTCCTGGGGACACAGGTGTTTCTCCCTTCCCATCAGGCAGCTCCATTCCAACTTCCCAGCCACAAGCTGGGACCTCCAGGAATCTGCAGGTGGGGAGGAGAAGTAGCTGGCGCTACTTTGGGAAACATCAATGTGATAGACTTTACCACCTGAGGGTTTTCTCCATCCTGGTCTGTTTGCTGCTGTTGCCACTTGTAGGTCCAGCCTGGAGCAGGGCCGAGCAGGTATTCCCAATGGGCACTGCAGCGCCTATATGTGGCTAGGTGTTGGTAGTGGAGGGGAGAGGGGGTGCTGCAGGTGGTCTCTGTGAGAAGAGGGGCTGCCCTGTGCCAGACACAGCTGGTTCCAGCTGCACAGAAGACTCACTACAGGACACAGCTGAGCCATCAGCAAAGTTTGTGGCCTCTATGAAAACATAATCCAGACAGGGCAGAAAGTGTCAGACAGAGAGAGGAGGAACTTGGGTGGGTTGAGGAGTCTGGAGTGAAGGAGTGAAGTTGAGCCTGGGTAAGAGGGAGGAAAGGTTGTGGTTTATGTTTGTCTTTTTGTTTCTCACTATGTGAATCTATTTCAATTGGCAATAAATTAATTTCCCCCAAGTTGAGTCTGTTTTGCCCACAACAGTTTTTGCTAAGCCATGTCCTTGTGTTTATCTTGACCTATGAGCTTTCTCATCCTGCTTTCAGTGCCCAGCACCCCAATGAAGGTGGGGAAAGGAGGGAGCAGCTGGGTGGGTATTTGGCTGTTAGCTATGCTTAAACCACCACAGGTACATACACACAAACACATGTACACTTGCATAGTACATGCACAGCTGGCACACGTATGAATGCAGATGGGGAGTGGCATCATTACCAGCACCCCGAAAAGCACCACCAGCACTCACACAGGCATGAAGAAGAGAGACGGCCCGATCCTTTTCTTTCCCTCTGGCTGCTGAGGACTGGAGATCAGTATTGGACACACACACTCCCTCCCTCCCCCATGCACATCAGCAGGTCCCTTGAACCCTGGGCCACACCATAGATCTGTGCAGTTTGAGCCTGGAGCTCAGTCCTGGTGTGTGCAGTGTCCTGCTCCAAGCCTGGGCAGTCCCGGATGCTGCTCTGCCCTAGCGGGCGGGTAGTGCAGCTTGAGATTCCCTAGCCAACATCTTACAGACACAGAAGACACACACAGCCTAGCAGCTTGAGGTGGTGTGTGTGTGCAAGGGGCTGGAAAGAGGAGGCCGGCCAGGCTGTGAAGGAAAGGAGCAGGAGGCAGCCATGCAGTGGGTGCGTTGGTGGTATAGTGGTGAGCATAGCTGCCTTCCAAGCAGTTGACCCGGGTTCGATTCCCGGCCAACGCACACAATTTTTTCTTTAGCCGGGCTCCCTAGCACCTTGTCTTTTCTGTTCCCACAGAGCCCAGCTTCCCTCAGCAAGTTCAGAGCAGCTGCTCGCCAGGCAGCTCTGATACTCGCTGTCAAAGCCATGCTCACAGGCACAGAGCTCTGCCCTGCTCCTCCCAGTGCCCGCAGCAGCTCTGGCTGCACACGGTCTCTGGCAACGCCCCCATGTCCCCCAACTCAAGCATCTCTGCCTACTCCTAGGCCTGTAAGAGGTGAAAGGCCCAGCCTTGCTGCTGGGTCCACGGGAACAGCCCCAGGTCTTGTAAGGTCTGTTGTGCAACTCCTGGACTGCTGTGATCAGAGCAGCACTGAGGCAGGCTGCTATCCCTGCAACCCTGCGTGAGAGGCAACAGCCTCTACTCTGGTCCTCTATTTGCTGCCATGATACATCTGCTTTTGCTGGGCAGGCTCTTTCTTCATCCCTGGTTCTCCCCAGTTTCTCTCCAGGGATCCCAGATGAGGGTGCTGGTGAGAAATGCTGATACAGTGTCAGCTGCGTGGGGCCCTGGGGGACTCCCTGCTGATACTAGTGTATTCCTCCTGCTGGCATGGCTCCAGGTTGGGCTCCTCACTGTGGTGATGGTACAGGAGCCCGAAGAGAGGGATTTTTGGTTTGTCCCAGAGCTGCACCTGCTGCTGCTGCTGGTGATTGCACCTGGCAAGAAAAGCCTGGTGCTGTGGCAGAGTTAGGATGAAGATTGAAAATGCCTAGGGGGGGACTAAGGCATACACTGTGCTTCATAAGGCCAGGTGTGCAATGTGGGGGTAGAGTGAGAGGATGCCTGATCTTTATATAATGTCTCAAAGTCACACTGGAGTGAATTTGCTCTCCATCCTCCTCCATCTTTTCCATCTCTCCAGTGCTGGCTGGTCAAACGTGGGGGTTCATCCCCTTCAGAGGGGACGTACAATGCCTGTGTTCAGAGCACAGCGTTATTTCCTGAAAACAGACTCTGGTACGCACTGTAACTTGGTTTGAAATACTCTGTTTAACAATCAAGACTGCATGTCTCAGAGACCCTATGCCCCCAGCCCATGTGCAGGGCCACTGACATAC
Source organism: Phoenicopterus ruber ruber (assembly GCA_009819775.1). Classification (NCBI taxonomy): domain Eukaryota; kingdom Metazoa; phylum Chordata; class Aves; order Phoenicopteriformes; family Phoenicopteridae; genus Phoenicopterus; species Phoenicopterus ruber. The sequence goes on from CM020225.1 coordinate 24,594,701, forward strand.
CCTGTCCAGGCTCTGGCATTGCAGAAACATCCTGAAGTTTACTGGAACTGGATGTAACGATGCTCCTGGTAACTAAGAACTGAGACAACCTCATTTCTCTTGCAGCTTATAGCCTGTGGGCCAAGGGAAACACAAAGAGCCTCTCTCAACTAGACTCTCTACCTGAAGGGGACGAAGCTTCTCAAGTCTCTGATTCCAGGGTTGCTTAAAGAAAAAAAAAGCAATGTTCTTTGATGTGCTGACAGTCAAAAAACAATCTGGGCAGTGGGCTTGCATGGAGGGTTTAGGTTGGCACAGTATTTACAGACTCCCACTCTGTCATCAGCAGTGCTACAAGTAGGTGGAGTTACAAAGAGGGTGTCCTGGTTGCGGCTGGGATAGGGTTAATTTTCGCCAGAAGCTGGCCGGGGTCTATTCTATACCATGTCACCATCACGCTCACTATATAGAGGTGGACGACCGGAGTGGGGGGGGATCGCTGCTCGGGAGCGGGCTGGGCATTGGGCTCCGGGCGGGGAGCGACCTGTACGGGAAGCACCACTAAGTACACTCTGCCGTTGTTATTGTTTGGGTTTCTTGTTTGTTTGTTTTCTTTCCCTTTGTTGCCCGGTTAAACTGTTGTTGTTGTTAACCCACGAGTTTTGCCTTTCTTTGTCCCAATTCTCTCCCCATCCCGCCGGGGTTGGGCAGGGGGGTGGGGGGTGAGCACGAGTGACCGCGTGGCTCAGCCTCTGGCTGGGGCTAAACCACGACAGAGGGGGGATGGCGACTGCACATGCTCTGTTCCCTACTGAAATGCCCACCCTAAGCCCATCTTGCAGTCACACTGCCTACGTCGAGAGCTGAAAACCAGTGCTTTCCTCCTTTCCACTCCATACCCGTCCCCTGGAGTTTATTGCCACAACACCAATGAAAGAGAGAATAGCAATGGCTGTTTTTCATATGAAGTTTGTGAACAACAGTTGAGAGGACCTGTCAAAATGTCTGTATTAACATTCACATCTGAGCAATTGAGACACTGGTCTTTGACCACCCTCACAGTAAAACAGGCTTAATGTGTGACATTTCTCATATTTCCACCTGCGTCCACTGCTGCTTGCCCTCTCACTGGGCATGTCGGAAAAGAAGATGGCTCTCTTCTTTACTCTGCCTGTCCACCCTCCCATCCCAGGTGTTTGGAGACACGCATAAGGTGCCCCCTCGGCCTTCCCTTCCCCAGGCTAACCAACCCCAGCTCTCCCAGCCAGTCCTTGTATGACAGATGAGCCAAGGCCTTAATCACCTCAGTGTCCCTTTGGCAGGGCTGACAGAGCCCCTAGCTGTGCAGAAGTGGGAATCAGCCACACGGTGACACCGGTGGAGGCCCTGTAAGGGCACCTGGCAAGAAGATGTCCAGGTCTCCTGCAGAGGAAGGACGCCTTGCAGAAGGCTTTCCACTTGGTGCCAGGAACAGATTGGACCAAGAGAGAAAGTGGAAGCAACAACATTCAGGCAGGGCAAGACGTGCTCCTGCCTCAAAGTGCATGCACCTGCAGCAGCAAGGACTGCTGAGAGGTTTTGGTGGTGCAGCATTGAGGAGAGAAAGGCATCGTCTGCAAGACTAAACAGCAGCACTGGATATTCCTTTGTGCTCGGCTGCATGCTTGCATGTAGGAGGCCTTGCTTTACTGCTGAGCAGCTTTGGTGCTTTTTTCCTCCAAAACACCTGTGAGTAGCAAGGTGCCTCACCAAAAGGAAAGGAGGCATAAACCTGACTTCCAGATGCCACAACTCTGGCTGAGATTGAGGCTCAGAAAGGCAACTTGTGCCTGCCTGTTTCTGAAGGCGCCTTCCACAACTCAGCTGAGCGCACGTGTCCATTCCTTCCTGCCCCCTGAGGAAGTGTTGTCATTTCAGCCCAGTTCATAAGGCAGCTTCTGTCCTCTGCCAGGGGATACTCAGGGCAGTCAGTGAACCGTCACTGCTTCCTGACCATACATGCAAGACATGCTGGGTACGCTGGCAGAAGAAACGAGATCAGCTCTTGAATGCTTTCACTGTTGGGACTCAAGGCTGACCCTGAGACATGTCACAGGACCGTGATCACCACGTTACAGACTCACATTTACTTCACATCCACCTCCAGACCTTACCCCATATCCCTGGGATCTTCTCACCAGGGCTGGCACCCTCACTGTCATCACCTGGTGGCCCACTTGTGGGCCTGGGAGGTTCAGCTGTGAGATCCCCTGGCTGGTAGGGTGGGCCTCAAGCCCCTGCTACATGTGCTGCTAAGTATACCTGTGTGTTGGACACATGGTTGGAGTGGATGATTTTGAAAGGCCCTTTCCAACTCAAGCTCATTGATGAAAGCTGAGGGGAGGGATTGTTGCCCGTCCCTTGGCAGTGCAGAGGCCACGTCTGGATGGGTGTGCCCCATTTTAGGTCCCCAGGCACAGAGAGATGGTGATGGTATTTCATGGAGGGAGGTACTGCCAGAGGACCAGGCAGAAGGAAAGGCCTGGAGCACATGACGTACGGGGTGAGGCCGATGGCACCAGGTTTGTGGAGCCTGGCGGAGACAAGCAAGGTGAGAAGCAGGGAATGGATGTAACTGCAAAAGGGCAAGGGGCCCAGAGCCTGCTGAGGTACCATGAAGTTTAGTCAGCTCGGAGCAGTGGATTGGAGCAGAGGACATCCAGAGGTACATTCTAACCTTCATTATTCAGGGAAGCACTGAGTCACATAAGACCTTAAGAAGCCACCAAAAGGCAATGCCTTGGAAGGCAGCAGCAGCACGAGATTGCATAGAAGCACCAGTTGTTTCATGAGGCTATGACCTCTGGCATCGTTGGCACACGTGAGGCCGGGGCTCAGTGTCCACTGAATTCCACAGCAGGGTGACTCATGTTTGCCTGGAGTTCAGGGATTTTCCCAACTCTTCCACATCATGATGACTCCCAGGTGCTCTGGGAGACTGATCCAATGTCCCTTTGTAGTTTGAAATGCGTGGAATGGGCCACCCCATCTCTGACCCAGGAGAAAGAGCCGTGAGCTTTTGGCTCCCTGCCCTGCGCCTCTCCTCAAAAGCAGCCCATCCAGGCCTGGGGCCTCTGGGATGAACTTGCTGAGCAAAACAGGTCCATTTGGGTGTGGGTCTCCTCCAGGGAAGGACGCGGGCATCTCTTTGATCATCCTCCTACGCGTTGATTTGCTTGTTTTCAACAGGTTCCCCACTTCCGAAGCTGAGCCCAGACCCCTGCTTGGAAGGAGCGTGAGGGCCTGGTCAACGCATCAAGGGACATGGCAATGGAGATCCCATGGAGAAGTCACCTGAAAGAGACCTGCCTGACCCTCCGGTCTACTCTTCATGGTTGTGAATCTGCCTTTGTTCCCTGGCCTCGTGGGCAGAAAAAACAGGCTGTGGCAGAGCCTGATAGGCTTAAGTGAGGTCCTCATGGCCCTCTCTCCTGCCCACAAGGTGCTTCCCTCCAGCCCACAATGGCCCTTCCTTGCCGTTGAGCTTTGGCACCCATGTCTGGAGACGAGAGTCTCTTCTCCCACCATCTCCTGCGAGCCTATGATCACTCGCTGGGAAAGAGATGTCTCCAAGGGCTAGCCTGAGTCCGTGCACTGAAAGCACTTGCGAGCTGACTTGAGGTGTCCCTTATAGCTGAATTTCACCGTGACTAGTTGCCAAGGTCACCGTGAAGAAAGCGATGTAACAAACGCGATGCGTGTGATGGAAATTCATTTAAAATCTCTGCACAGCTGGCCTGAGACCTCCAAGGCAATTGGTCTTAGGAGGCTGGGAGACAATTGTATCGATATTAGACAGCATGAAGTGGGATCACAACATTTCAGATGAAAGAGGCAAGAGCTTAATCACCAGCGAGGCCTCGGAAAGCGGCAACTGCTAGGCGTTCAGATGCTTCATGAGCAAGGAATGTTTGTGGCCGCGCAGGGCTCTGGGACACAGCATAAAAGCCTGTGCTGCTCCAGGCTCTGCATCCTCCTCTCTTGCCTCCTTTTCCTCGAGGAACGAGGTAAGCCTGGGTCCGCTCCATCTCTCCCTGTGGGCTGAGCTACTGTCGTGGAGGCCACTCAGGCTGATACCTGGGCTGCCTCAGCCGGGCCCTGCAGTAGAACTGTTTAAAAAGCAAAGGAGGATGTGACCTCCTTCCCTTTTGATGGGGGTGGCTGGGGAGAGCTGGGAAGAGGGGGGTTCTTTCAAGCAGAAGGGGATCAGTGGGGCTCAGCTGCAGGGACGTCTGCCCACCAGAATGTGCATCTGTGGCAGATGGTCTCTAACCAAATGGCCAAACGCATCCAGTGCCATCTCCATTCGTTCTGGAGATGGGGTATGATCAGTCTTTGCACAGGTGCTTTAAACCCACTGTGCTGGGTCCTATCCCGAAAGTGGGCCTGTCCTGCCTCTTCTGCGTGTTAGCAAGATCAGCCCTTTCTGGACATGGAGCTGGATGGCAGCAAAGAGTGTCTGCAGAGAGATTTGAGTAGACGATACAGAGGCTGATATTGGGGTCCGTGTTTCCTCTCTGCTCTGTGTTTCAGCTTTGCCTGCCTCACCCAGCGATGTCCTGCTTCAGACCCTGTCTCCCAGACCCCTGCGGCGCCTCTGGCCCAACCCCACTGGCAAGCAGCTGCAGTGAGCCCTGCATCGCCCGCTGCGCTGACTCGACGGTGGCCATCCAGGCCTCCCCAGTGGTGGTGACCCTGCCGGGCCCCATCCTCACCTCATTCCCTCAGAGCACAGCCGTGGGCTCCTCCCTGTCAGCTGCTGTCGGGAGCTCCCTCAGCGCCGGAGGAGTTCCCATCTCTTCTGGGGGCTCCCTTGGTCTGGGCGGGTCAGGGCTGTGCCTGCCTCCCCCCCGCTGCAGTCTGAACTGCTGAAGCCGGCGGATCATCTCCTTCGGAGCAGAAGGAAGAGGGGGACCCTGCAGCAGCAGGAGCGTGGCTGCGGCTTGTAGACCGTCTGAGTGTCCTCATCCCATCTGGCAGGAGGGACCTCTGCCCACGGCTCCTCACTGCACGGCAGGCCTCGCCGTGCCTCCTCTGGCTCTGCTTTACTCTGAGCTCCTCGAGAAAGGGCTTGTTCTCTTCTGCTTTGCTGAACCTCCTGCTGACGGGGGGAGGGTGCTGGAGTTAGGGACTGCTCTTGGTGGGCTGGGATTCCCACTAGGTAGAGCAGAATGGGGAAAGGCAAGCGCTTTGTGTGGAGCTTGTCCTTGGGTGATTCTCCATTCCTCCCTGAACCCTGCAGAGGTGTTTCTTGGTCTCTGTTCTGTGCCACTGCATTTGCTCCTTCTCAGTAAAGACTTTGTGCAGCATAGCTGGAGAGTCGTGGTGGTTTGTTCTCCTCCTCCCTCACTTAGCCACCTGCTCTGCAAGGATGAGCACTGGCCTATGTCCTGATCTTACCACCAGTTGTGGCTAGAGCTCCCTGAGCCAGAGCACCAAAAATAAGCAAGCAGGCAAGAGAAAGTCTGGGGGAAATGGAGTGTGAGTCTGTAACGTGGTGATCACGGTCCTGTGACATGTCTCAGGGTCAGCCTTGAGTCCCAACAGTGAAAGCATTCAAGAGCTGATCTCATTTCTTCTGCCAGCATACCCAGCATGTCTTGCATGTATGGTCTGGAAGGCAGCGGACAGAAGCTGCCTTATGAACTGGGCTGAGATGACAACGCTTCCTCAGGAGGCAGGAAAGAGTGGACACGTGCTCAGCTGAGTTGTGGAGGGTGCCTTCAGAAACAGGCAGGCACAAGTTGCCTTTCTGAGCCTCAATCTCAGCCAGAGTTGTGGCATCTGGAAGTCAGGTTTATGCCTCCTTTCCTTTTGGTGAGGCACCTTGCTACTCACAGGTGTTTTGGAGGAAAAAAGCACCAAAGCTGCTCAGCAGTAAAGCAAGGCCTCCTACATGCAAGCATGCAGCCGAGCACAAAGGAATATCCAGTGCCGCTGTTTAGTCTTGCAGATGATGCCTTTCTCTCCTCAATGCTGCACCACCAAAACCTCTCAGCAGTCCTTGCTGCTGCAGGTGCATGCACTTTGGGGCAGGAGCACGTCTTGCCCTGCCTGAATGCCGTTGCTTCTCTCTTGGTCCAATCTGTTCCTGGCACCAAGTGGAAAGCCTTCTGCAAGGCGTCCTTCCTCTGCAGGAGACCTGGACATCTTCTTGCCAGGTGCCCTTACAGGGCCTCCACCGGTGTCACCGTGTGGCTGATTCCCACTTCTGCACAGCTAGGGGCTCTGTCAGCCCTGCCAAAGGGACACTGAGGTGATTAAGGCCTTGGCTCATCTGTCATACAAGGACTGGCTGGGAGAGCTGGGGTTGGTTAGCCTGGGGAAGGGAAGGCTGAGGGGGCACCTTATGCGTGTCTCCAAACACCTGGGATGGGAGAATAGACAGTTAGAGTAAAGAAGAGAGCCATCTTCTTTTCCGACACGCCCAGCGAGAGGGCAAGAAGCAATGGATGCAGGTGGAAATGACACACACTAACCCTGTTTTACTGTGAGGGTGGTCAATGATGGGAGCCCGTTTCCAAGGGAGGTTGTTCAGCCAAGTATTCTAACGTGAAAATTAATACAGACCTTTTGAGTTAACTTCTCCGTTCTCTCAATTTTTCTTAAGATATTTCATATGAAAAACAGCCATTGCTATTCTCTCTTTCATTGGTGTTGTGGCAATAAACTCCAGGGGACGGGTATGGAGTGGAAAGGAGGAAAGCACTGGTTTTCAGCTCTCGACGTAGGCAGTGTGACTGCAAGATGGGCTTAGGGTGGGCATTTCAGCAGGGAACAGAGCATGCGCAGTCGCCATCTCCCTCTTTTTTTAACTCCACCTACTTGTAGCACTGCTGATGACACAGTGGGAGTCTGTAAATACTGTAAATACTCTGCCAACCTGGACCGAGTAGGCCAGTGTCCCCAGGGTGGCTTCAGATCACACGGACAGGCCTTTGAGCCATTACATAAAGAACAGGCCTCCTTCCACCACCTTACAAAATTGCATAGTTGGCCTCATGAAGCATCTGCCCCTTGACCCTGCCACAGCAGCGTGCTTTTCCTGCCAGTTGCAGCTAGCAGCACCAGCAGTTCCATGGCTCTCTCCTGGCTCCTGTCCCAGCACTGCAGTCAGAAGCCCAGCCTGCAGCTCTCCCAGCAGGCAGAAAGCACTGGTCTCAGTTGGCCTCAAGGCTGCTGGGAGGCGAGGGCAGCGGCTGGAACGCTCAGAGGAAAGCTGGGTGGTATTTGAGAGAGGCTACCTGCAGAAGATATAAGGCACCCTGGAGCCAGGCTGAAACCATGTTTGTCAGCATTGGCCAGATGGACTGCTTGGAAGGCAACTATGCTCAGCACTGTACCACCGACACACCTGTGGGCAGTGCTGCCTCCTGCTCCTCCACTTCACAGACTGGCTGGCCTCCTTCCATCCCCCCTGCAGACACACTTCCTCAAGCCGCTCCTCATGCTCACCCTCTCGACTGCAACCGCCTCCCACCCTTGCCCTGCCTGCAGACAGGCACTGCCAGATGCCCCACCTCCACACTGACTCCTAACACCATCTTCCAAATATTCCTGCTCCAGAGCCAAAAGGGAATCAGAGCTACTTTCACCTAGTGATGGAAATGATCAGTTTGGCAGGTTGTTTGGTATTTTGGGCCACGCTCAGGAACTAGACACTGCTTGCCAGTGCTGCCAAAAAGATCTGGACATCCCTATTCCACCAAAACAAGCTCTCCTGTCTCCCTCCAAGTCATCTAAACCTCCCATTTATTCTCCCTTTGCCCCTCCACACTTCTCCTCAGCCAGCCTCCACCTTGCCCTTTCCATAGACCTCTCCCACTCTCGCCAACCCTTCCCCCTACACACCAACAGCCTGCATGGCAGTCGTGGTCTTTGCTCAAGGGTTGACACCACCCTATGTCCCCAAGAGGCTGGAGGTGCTGCCTGGAGGTCACCATCTTCCCTGCAGGAATGTCCCCACCCTAGTGCTCCACCCTAATTTGAGAAGCAAAGCGGGGTCTAGTATCCCACCCCACAACTGCCACCATCCCTGGTTGTCTCCACACAGCTGCCTTCTCTTCTTCCCTGGAAGCAGCTGAGGTGGCAGCTGGGGAGTGAAACCACTCCCCTTGTGGCAGGATATCCCAGATGCCCGGCTGAGGACAAGGCACTGGGAGCTGCAGCTGTAGGCTCTGGGTTTACAGCTCTCAAGGCCTCTGGAAGAGCTTGGCACCAGGTGCCTGTTGTGCTCAGTACAGGTCCCACTTGCAAGGCTTCCAGTAGAGCATTACCTTGAAACCCCCAGGGAGGTGGGTGTCATTGCTCAGGGCATGGGATCAGCAGGGCAGAGAGGGCTGGAGCAGGTAGTTGTGGCCGAGTGGTGAAGGCGATGGACTAGAAATCCATTGGGGTTTCCCCGCGCAGGTTCGAATCCTGCCAACTACGGGGCGCAGTCCCCTTTTGGGCTGCCTGCAATTGACCACGCTGCAGCCAGAGGACTCGGTTCCACAAACAGAAGTCCCTCCAGCTGCACAGGGCACCGGGACAACCTTTGCAAGGGGGCTTTCCTAAATTTAGCTTAGGGATGAGATGATGGTGAGAGAGAGGCAGGTCTATCCTGTCTCCTCCTCTTCTGGGAAAGACGTGGAAGTGCAAAAGAGGACATGGTGGTGACTGTGCCATCAGGACACCATCCCCTGCCATCACAGACCTTGGTGGGTTGGCTGTCTCACAGCCCCTGAGAAGAAGAGGGGCTGCTAGTAGCCTTCCTGGGTGGCTCAGCATCTTAAGGAAAAGGGAAACCCTGAGAGGCACATGCAGAGACAGACCAGAGACAGAGAAAGAAGGAGAGCAGGATAGAAAAGCCCCTTGCTGGTGCATGGTCCGATCCCCGCAGCCCTTCCGCTGAGGTTGGTGGAAGCAGTGCAAGCAAAGGGAAGCTCAAAGAGTTGGTCAGCATGGATGAAGAAGGAAAGGGGCAGTGGAAGGGGGACCTGGAGCTGAGCCAGGGACATCTTCATCTGCAGTCAAATTCTCTGCCCTGAGGAGCAGCCCCTGTAGCAGGCAGGCTGCAGCCACACTCCCCACACTAACATCTGCACCCACATCCCAGCCCTCTCCAGCCCGCTTTTGCTTCTGTCTCCTCTGCCTGGCTGCTGCGTCTTAATGCCTGTGGATGGGACAGAGAACCAGCAAGCACAAGCTCAAAAATGCAGGCCTCAGCACTGCCACCTCATCCCTCAGCCTCACCAACAGGCTCTACCAGCTCAGTCAGCCCAGAGCCTTCCTGGAACATCTCAAAGGATCTAAGCTGGTGAGCACCCAGTCGGGCTTGGCCAGCCGGCCCTGGGGCGAGTGGGAGCCACCTCCACCCACAGCAGCGTTGGGCAGGACAGGAATGGCACCAGGCACAGAAAGGAACGATTGCTGTGGCTGTCTCACAGGATTGCTGTGGCTGTCTCACAGGCTTCGTTGTGGCAGGGACAGCCCTTGGCTGTCAGGGAGCAGCAAGGGGAGGGCTGTGCCAGGAGGGAGGAGAAGCCGGGAGCTGTGCAGAAGCGCAGCACAACACGGGCAGGACAAGACCCTCCCAGCTGGTGTGAAAGGCAAGGCACTAACTGCAATGCAACTTGCTTAGAACGAACACTGCCTAAGACTAAGAGCTTTTACCTCAGGGTGACCTGAAGACCTACCTTGAACGAGTTCTCAATGGCTGAGAACACCACGTACTGATGATAAAACAATAGGAGATTTGTTTTTCAAAAAACTCCCAGGCATGTAACCATGGCCAGGACAGCAACTGACCAGAATCCAGTATAAAACCCCTCCACCTGCGCAAGACGTTGGTTTAGAACAATGAAGATTAACATCCCACTGACCATACGTCCACACCACCTGCCCGGGACAAGCACATACTGATTTTGTGAGCAATAGGAAGTGATTAGCCCACCTCTTCACACGACTAATTTGATTGGTTGACACAACTGTATTGTAATCACATATAAACCCTGCTTTCCTCTGTATCAGGGTCCTCCATGCATTATTAGGCTGGGGCACGAATTAGCTCTGTGCATAGCTAAAATAGGAGAATTATTTCCCCTGGTAATTCTATGCTAAGTGTCCTTGTCTCCCTCCTCGGCCGGCAAAGAACTGACTTTTACGCCGGGCCCAGTCCTGCAGCCCCCTGGGAGCTGGATTTCTGGGCAAGGTCACAGCCCTCATGAGCCCACTGGAGAGCAGCTCCTCTCTGCCCTGCAAAGCAACAAGGCTGCCCCCTCGCTCTGGGGTTTCCTGCAGCGCATCGAGAGCCAGCCTGGGGGTTCAAAGAGAAAGTCCCCACCCAGGGTTACAGGCAGGAGATGTGGGGAGAAGGGCAAAGCAAGGCCCTTGTGCTTCCCACGCCAGGCCCACGGCAACTGAGCTTTCCAGGGAGACATTTTTCCCGACCGGGCGAGGGTGCAGGTAAGAGGAAGGAAAAGAGGTGTGAGCGCAACCGCTGGTGCTGGCAGTGCCAGGGAGCGTCAGGCAGGGCTTGGGAGGTGCCAGCTGAGGTGCTGGGGGGAGCAGAGTGGCGCAGCGGAAGCGTGCTGGGCCCATAACCCAGAGGTCGATGGATCGAAACCATCCTCTGCTAATTGTGTTTTTTCCCCCCCTGCCTCTCCCTTGCATCTTTCAGCAACTGTACCCTGCACTGCTCTGCTCCAGGGCTCTGCAGGTCGTGAGGAGAACAAGGCTGATGCTAGTCTGGGACACACCAATGCGATCAACTTGACCACCCTGGGGCTTTATTTATCCTTGTCTGTTTGCTGCCGTGCCGAGGAGCAGGGCCGAGCAGGTATTCCCAACGGGCACTGTATTGGCTATATGTGGCTTAGGTGTTGGTAGTGGAGGGGAGAGGGGTTGCTGCAGGGTGGCCTCTGTGAGAAGAGGTAAGGGGCTCTTCTGTGCCAGACACAGCTGGTTCCAGCAACCTCCACAACACTGAGCCATCTGCGAAGCTTGTGGCATCTGGACCACCCATACTGGAGCAGGCTGACACGCCTGAAGCCTGTGCAAGAGCCAACGCTGGAAAAGATTTTCCTGTTTCGAACTGTAGCTCATGGAGAACCCATGCTGGAGCAGTCTGCAGTGAAGGACTGTACTTGAGCCTGGACAAAGTGGGAGAAATGGCGGTGGTTTGTTTGTCTTTCATTCCTCACTACCCCAAAACACACATGGCCCAATCCTTTTCTTCCCCTCTGGCTGCTCAGGACTGGAATTCATTGCTGGACGTAAACCTCCTCTCACTCCCACATGCACATCCACTGAATAGCAGGTCCACCGAACCCTGGGACTGACTGTAGGTCTGTGCAGAGTGCGTGTGGAGCCTGAGCAGGATCTGTCTGGTGTCCTGCTCCAAACCCTGTGCAGTCCCTGATGCTGATCTGCTCTACTCGCTGGCTACTGCTGCTTCAGATTTCCTAGCCTGTTTGCTGCTGCTCACCCTTGTGCTTGCTGGCTACTACAGCTTCAGATTTAGCTGCCAACATCTCAAGCACACAGAGAAAAACACACTCCCACAAAAAAAAAAGAGGGCACAGTCCGATAGAAATGAGCTAGGACGAGAGCATAATAAAACTAGCAATTACGTTCTTGTTCTTCATGTGTCTGGAAAGGGTTTTCAGGATGAGTTGCTCCTTCCTCCTTCCAGTGCTCAAGGTGAGGCTGACCAGCCTGCAGTTCCCCAGGTCCTCTGTGCCTTTCTGGAAGACAGGAGTGACACTGACTTTCTTCCACGCCAAAGGAACCTCTTCCAATTGCCACGACCTTGCAAAGACAATCGAGGGAGAAAATTAGAAGGGCCAAAGCCCAACTAGAACTTAGTCTGGCTACTGCCGTAAAAGACAACAAAAAGTCCTTCTACAAATACATTAGCAATAAAAAGGGGGCTAAGGAGAATCTCCCTCCTTTATTGGATGTGGGGGGAAACATAGCGTCAAGGGACGAGGAAAAGGCTGAGGTGTTAATGCCTTCTTTGCCTCAGTCTTTAACAGCAAGGGAAGTTGTTCTCTGGGCACCCAGCCCCCTGAGCAGGAAGAAGGGGCAGGGGAGCAGAATGAAGCCCCCGTAATCCAAGGGGAAATGGTCAGTGACCTGCTATACCACCCAGACACCCACAAGTCTATGGGGCCGCATGGGATCCACCCAAGGGTGCTGAAAGAGCTGGCAGAAGTGCTCACCAAGCCACTCTCCATCATTTATCAGCAGTCCTGGCTAACCGGGGAGGTCCCCGTTGACTGGAGGCTGGCAAATGTGACGCCCATCTACAAGAAGGGCCGGAAGGAGGATCCGGGGAACTACAGGCCTGTCAGCCTGACCTCGGTGCCTGGGAAGGTTATGGAGCAGATCATCTTGAGTGCCATCACGCGGCACGTACAGGACAACCGGGTGATTGGGCCCAATCAGCATGGGTTTATGAAAGGCAGGTCCTGCCTGACCAACCTGATCTCCTTCTACGACATGGTGACCCGCTTAGTGGATGAGGGAAAGGCTGCGGACGTTGTGTACCTGGACTTTAGTAAAGCCTTTGACACCGTCCCCCACAGCATCCTCCTGGAGAAACTGGCTACCCATGGCTTGGATGGGCGTACTCTGCGCTGGGTAGGAAACTGGCTGGATGGCCGGGCCCAAAGAGTTGTGGTGAATGGAGTTCAATCCGGTTGGCAGCCGGTCACAAGTGGCATTCCCCAGGGCTCAGTATTGGGGCCAGTTCTGTTTAATATCTCTATCAATGACCTGGACGAGGGGATTGAGTGCACCCTCAGTAAGTTTGCAGATGACACCAAATTGGGAGGGAGTGTTGATCTGCTGGAGGGCAGGCAGGTGCTACAGTGGGATCTGGACAGGCTGGATCGATGGGCCAAGGCCAACTGTATGAAATTCAACAAGGCCAAATGCCGGGTCCTGCACTTGGGTCACAACAACCCCAGGCAGCGCTACAGGCTTGGTGGGGAGTGGCTGGAAAGCTGCCCGGCGGAAAAGGACCTGGGGGTGTTGGTCGACAGCCGGCTGAATATGAGCCAGCAGTGTGCCCAGGTGGCCAAGAAGGCCAATGGCATCCTGGCCTGTATCAGAACTAGTGTGGCCAGCAGGAGTAGGGAAGTGATTGTCCCCCTGTACTCGGCCCTGGTGAGGCCGCACCTCGAGCGCTGTGTCCAGTTTTGGGCTCCTCACTCCAAGAAAGACATTGAGGTGCTGGAGCGTGTCCAGAGACAAGCAACGAAGCTGGCGAAGGGTCTAGAACACAAGTCCTATGAGGAGCGGCTGAGGGACCTGGGGATGTTTAGTCTGGAGAAAAGGAGGCTGAGGGGAGACCTTATTGCTCTCTACAACTCCCTGAAAGGAGGATGTAGAGAGATGGGGGGTCGGTCTCTTCTCCCTAGTAACAGAGGACAGAACAAGAGGAAATGGCCTCAAGTTGCACCAGGGGAGGTTTAGATTGGACATTCGTAAAAATTTCTTCACCGAAGGGGTTGTCGGGCATTGGAACAGGCTGCCCAGGGAGGTGGTGGAGTCCCCATCCCTGGAGGTATTCAAAAGCTGTTTAGATGTGGCGCTAAGAGATATAATGTAGTGGTGGACTTGGTAGTGATAGGTTAACAGTTGGACTCGATGATCTTGGAGGTCTCTTCCAACCAGAATGATTCTATGATGCTATGATGCTATGAAAGTGGCCTCTCCTAGAAGTCCTCCTTGTCTATAGGAGTCCTCCTTGTCTAAGTGCTTCATGAGCTGTCAGCAGGAAGATGGCATGGGCACCTGCAAGTGAGTCCCTGCTGCCTGCGTACCTGATGGGCCAGAAGCCAGAAGATCACTGGGATGTTGACTGTGAAGTCACCTCTGGCTCTGCAGGCGATGGGCCATCCGCAGGAATATCGCCTGCGCTAGGTGCTTGTCTTCATTCCATAGTGGACGCCACTGCATGCTCTTTTTTGTTAATCCAAACACTTCTTGGCCCAAAGGAAGTGGACAGCCCATCAGAGGGAGAACTGAGAACATGTGGGCATGACGGTGTCAAGGAATGGCTGCCAGCCAATCACAGAACAGTATGAAAACATCTTGGTCATGGTGTTTAATAAGAAAATGGCAGCTGAAAGAAAATGGTGCCTCCTGTGGATGGAGGGGAAGGTACGTCCTGGTCAGATGTACTTCATCATTCATCGGTGCTGCCACGGGGGTTCACCAGAGCAGTCATCCACCACCAAACCCAGTAGCAGCACACGGCAGATTTCAGCCCAGGAACAGGTAATGGGTAGACTCCTGCAAAACAAATTACTTACAGGCGTGCAGCATGGAATGTGGCAGATGCTCGTATCCAAGCAAGTTACATAGACCAAGAAACCTGTTCTAGAAATGATCCACCTGGCCTCTTTGCACGTTATACAATGGCAATAATAATCGTTACCCTAGCATGGCCTGCTTTTCACTCACCGATTGCTAATACTAGCTAATACTAGTCAAGTGTACGGGATATGGACACATCCAGTGCCTAAGAAGAAACACAGGCCAGTTGCTGTGCCTTTTTAATTCAACCAAAGGGCACACCAGGTAACCACATGTTAGCCCGGGACAGCATGCATGTGCCTCTGTCTGGGGCAGACTCCGACTGTGTTACCTCAACAAATCTATTTTAATTGGCAAAAAAATATTTTTTCCCAAGTCAAGCCTGGTTGGCTCACAGCAGTTTTTGCTAAGCCATGTCATAGAATAGAATCATAGAATTGTTCTGGTTGGAAGAGACCTCCGAGATCATCGGGTCCAACCATTAACCTATCACTACCAAGTCCCCCACTAAATCATATCCCTTAGGGCCTCATCTAAACGTCTTTTGAATACCTCCAGGGATGGGGACTCCACCACCTCCCTGGGCAGCCTGTTCCAGTGCCCGACAACCCTTTCGGTGAAGAAATTTTTACGAATGTCCAATCTAAACCTCCCCTGGCGCAACTTGAGGCCATTTCCTCTTGTCTTCTCGTCTGTTACTAGGGAGAAGAGTCCGACCCCCATCTCTCTACATCCTCCTTTCAGGTAGTTGTAGAGAGCAATAAGGTCTCCCCTCAGCCTCCTTTTCTCCAGACTAAACATCCCCAGGTCCCTCAGCCGCTCCTCATAGGACTTGTGTTCCAGACCCTTCACCAG
Organism: Phoenicopterus ruber ruber; assembly: GCA_009819775.1. Taxonomy (NCBI): domain Eukaryota; kingdom Metazoa; phylum Chordata; class Aves; order Phoenicopteriformes; family Phoenicopteridae; genus Phoenicopterus; species Phoenicopterus ruber. The sequence goes on from CM020225.1 coordinate 24,609,881, forward strand.
CCTCGTTGCCCGTCTCTGGACACGCTCCAGCACCTCAAGGTCTTTCTTGGAGTGAGGGGCCCAAAACTGAACACAGTACTCAAAGTGTGGCCTCACCAGTGCCGAGTACAGGGGGACAATCACCTCCCTACTCCTGCTGGCCACACTATGGCTGATACAGGCCAGGATGCCGTTGGCCTTCTTGGCCACCTGGGCACACTGCTGGCTCATATTCAGCCGGCCGTCAACCAACACCCCCAGGTCCTTTTCCGCCAGGCAACTTTCCAGCCACTCCCCCCCAAGCCTGTAGCGTTGCCTGGGGTTGTTGTGACCCAGGTGCAGGACCCGGCACTTGGCCTTGTTGAAACACATACAATTGGCCTCGGCCCATCGATCCAGCCTGTCCAGGTCCCGCTGCAGTGCCTGCCTGCCCTCCAGCAGATCAACACTCCCTCCCAACTTGGTGTCATCTGCAAACTTACTGAGGGTGCACTCGATCCCCTCGTCCAGATCATTGATAAAGATATTGAACAGAACTGGCCCCAATACTGAGCCCTGGGGAACACCACTTGTGACCGGCCGCCAACCGGATTGAACTCCATTCACCACAACTCTTTGGGCCCGGCCATCCAGCCAGTTTCCTACCCAGCGCAGAGTACGCCCATCCAAGCCATGGGTAGCCAGTTTCTCCAGGAGGATGCTGTGGGAGACGGTGTCAAAGGCTTTACTAAAGTCCAGGTACACAATGTCCACAGCCTTTCCCTCATCCACTAAGCGGGTCACCATGTCGTAGAAGGAGATCAGGTTGGTCAGGCAGGACCTGCCTTTCATAAACCCATGCTGATTGGGCCCAATCACCCGGTTGTCCTGTACGTGCCGCATGATGGCACTCAAGATAATCTGCTCCATAACCTTCCCGGGCACCGAGGTCAGGCTGACAGGCCTGTAGTTCCCCGGATCCTCCTTCCGGCCCTTCTTGTAGATGGGCGTCACATTTGCCAGCCTCCAGTCAACTGGGACCTCCCCAGTTAGCCAGGACTGCTGGTAAATGATGGAGAGTGGCTTGGTGAGCACTTCTGCCAGCTCTTTCAGCACCCTTGGGTGAATGTCCTTGTGTTTATCTTGACCCATGACCTTTCTCATCCAGTTTTCAGTGCCCTGCACTCACTGAAGGTGGGGAAAGGAAGGAGCAGCTGGGTGGGTGTTTGTCTGTGCTTAAACCGCCACAGGTACATACACACAAAGGCACATACACTTGCGTAGTACATGCACAGCTGGCACACGTATGAACGCAGATGGGGAGCAGCACCATTACCAGCACCCCCAGAAGCACCACCAGCACTCACGCAGGCATGAAGAAGAGAGACGGCCCGATTCTTTTCTTTCCCTCTGGCTGCTCAGGACTGGAGATCGGTGCTGGACACAGACCCCCTGCCTCCCCCATGCACACCAGCAGGTCCCTCGAACCCTGGGCTGTACCATAGGTCTGTGCAGAGTCCATGCCCGGAGGTCACTCCCGGTTTGTGCAGTGTCCTGCTCCAAGCCTGGGCAGTCCTGGATGCTGCTCTGCCCTAGCGGGCGGGTAGCGCAGCTTGAGATTCCCTAGCCAACATCTTACAGACACAGAAGACACACACAGCCTAGCAGCTTGAGGTGGTGTGTGTGTGCAAGGGGCTGGAAAGAGGAGGCCGGCCAGGCTGTGAAGGAAAGGAGCAGGAGGCAGCCATGCAGTGGGTGCGTTGGTGGTATAGTGGTGAGCATAGCTGCCTTCCAAGCAATTGACCTGGGTTCGATTCCCGGCCAATGCAGAGAAACTTTTCTTCAGTCAGGCTCCACAGTGCCTTGCCTCTCCTGTTCTAAAAGAACCCAGCTTCCCTCAGCAAGTTCAGCTCCCATAGGGCAGGTCATCCACTCCCTTGACACCTCCCGCAGCCTTGCCTCATGGCCAGGCCTCTGGGCACCTCCCAGCCCAGCAGACACAGGCCTGGCTTTTAGCAAGGCCAGGCTTTGGGGTTCTCCATGCCTGGCTATCACACTCAGTGGGGCTCAGGCACTGAGCCGCCTGCTCTAGCTTTGGGGCCAGCCCTCCTTTGAGCAGGCATTTGGACTAGTGACCTCCTGAGATGCCTTGCAGTCTAGTTGCTTTCATGAAGCAACAAGTCCCAGCTGTGCGCTCCTTCCTCTGCACCAGGGGCAGTAAGGGAGCCTCTTCCCCACAGGAACTGGAGCTCGGTCATTGCTCAGCACTTGGTGCATGTCCTCTCCTTTGGCCTTGACTCTCCCGCCTCTTTCCCACACACTGACTCCTTGAGAGCAGCACAGCATTCCCCCGGGAGCTGGTGTGGCAGAGCCCTCCTTGACCAGCCTTCCTGTCCCGAGCAGGGAAGAAGGAAGCACCCTTGTCGACGCAGGACCCATCCAAGAGGCAGCACTGCCGGCACTTGCCGTTTCCTGAGGCTCTGGAGGGAATGGAGGAAGTCATGGGAAAGGCAGACGTGTGCCTGGAGCCCCTGGGCAGGATGTCGGCATGTACAGAGCCATAATTTGCTGAGGGTTCCTTTGGCTGCTCCCATGAAGGCTCGCCTTGTCCTTGCGAGACACTGCCCCTGTGCTGGGTACTGTGTGGTCTGAAGTGCCTGGAGGTGCTGCAGTTGCCCGTGAGCAGCCGTTGGTGGGAGCAGGGCAAGGGTGCTCCCAGGAGCCAGGCGCCCCTGCAGCAGTGCCAGGAGGAGGCTGGCTGAGGTGGGGTGGCTCTGGCAGCCGCAGGGGGAGGAGCAGCAGGGGCAGTGACGACAGCAGCAGCAGCAGCAGCAGCAGCAGCAGCAGCAGCAGCAGCAGCAGCAGCAGCAGCAGCAGCAGCAGCAGCAGCAGCAGCAGCAGCAGCAGCAGCAGCAGCAGCAGCAGCAGCAGCAGCAGCAGCAGCAGCAGCAGCAGCGGGTCAGGATGGCCGAGCGGTCGAAGGCGCTGCATTCAGGTTGCAGTCTCCCTGGGAGGCGTGGGTTCGAGTCCCACTCCTGACAGGCTCTCCTCTCTTTGTTTCCTCCCCTTTCCCTGAGGGGAGACTCTTGCTCCTCTGGGCACTCTGCTCTCCAGTCTCTGGATTGGGTCTTGCTGCATGGCCCAGCCACCACCACTAGCAGCGGGGCTTAGAACAGACATGTGGGTGGAGAGGCCCTAGGCAATTCCACTTTTCCACTCTCCCCTACCAAACTCACATTCTGCATGCCTCTCTCCTAAAATGTGGATCTTTGGACATCCTTCAAACATTCACCCACAAAATCCTCTCTCCCTGCTTCCACTTGCCCCTCCAATGGCTCTTGTGGTTGCAAGGCATTTCAGGGAGTCAGAGAGTGCATCCTCCTGCTTCAAGCAGGCTCACACTAGCTGATCAGTGCTTTGTCCTTTCGGGTCATAAAATTCCTTGAGGACAGACATTTCACAGCCTCTCTGGACCCCTGTTCCCATGCTTAGGCACCCTCAGGGTGATCACTTTTGTTCCAGTAGCCAGTCACAAACTGCCTGCTCGATTTCTGACCACGGCTCTCATCCTCCGGCCGTTGCAGTAACCTCCTTGTAGGCACTGGGAGGCTCCTATTACATCCCCGCAAAGCCTCTTCTTCTCCCACCTAAGCAAGCCTTGGGTCCTCAGCCTCTCCTCACAAGGCCAGAGCCCCCAGCCCCTGACTATCCCAGGGATCCTCCGCTGAAGTTGCTCCAGTTTCTCATCATCTTTCCTTGCTGCTTCTCCTTTTTTGGAGACTAGGGCAACTTTCCCCTCTCATTAGTCACCAGGGATCTCCCCTGCCCTCTGCTCCTGAAGCTGGAGAGCCCCTGAGATGCATCCTTCCCTCTTTCAGGCCCGGTGGCACGTACTATAGGTGCCAATCCAGGCCTTGACCAGCAGGCTTTCAGCCCAGAAAGTTTCCCTGAACTGGCACTTCCTCATCTGCAAATGCAACCAGCACCAGTGGGAAGAGGGGCAGGACAGAGACACTGCTGACAGGACAGAGACATCCTCACGCCACCCCACCACAGGTTACATGAGCACTGGTGGCATTTGTCAGAAGGACCGCAGTCAGGAAGTATGAGCCACAGAAGAGGTCTTCCTGTGCACACAGGAAGAGGGGACATGCACAAGGTGGTATCAGCGCATGCTGGAGCACGTCGTAATTGAGGGAGATGCTGCGGGAGCTGGGTTTGTTCAGCCTGGAGAAGAGAAGGTGAGGGGGCACCTGATTGCAGTCTTCTGCTGTGTGAGGGTGGCTCTCTGACTTGCCAAGGCCTACCTTCAGCCAGGAAGACTTCAGGAGTGCAGGATCAGGGAACTACGTGCCTCCTATATGGGTTAGCCTGGCCTGAGCTGCAGCTCCTAGGGGCTTGGGAGCTCTGGGACATCTCTGGCTGCCCTGTATGGGAAAGAGCTATTCTTTTCCCTTCACCCCATTCCCTAGAGGGGGGTTCTTCCTCCTCTTTGAAAAACCTTTAGAGATTGGGCCCTGCTCTTGCTGCAGGATGATCCACCGGCTTCAGCAGTTCAGACGGCAGCGGGGAGAGGCAGGCACAGCAACTGACACCCCCAGACCAAGGGAGCCCCCAGAAGAGATGGGAGCTCCTCCGGCACTGAGGGAGCTCCCAACAGCAGCTGACAGGGAGGAGCCCACGGCTGTGCTCTGAGGGAAAGAGGTGTGGACGGGGCCTGGCAGGTTCACAGCCATTGGGGAGGCCTCGATGGCCACCGTCGAGTCAGCGCAGCGGACGATACAGGGCTCACTGCAGCTGCTTCCCAGTGGGGTTGAGCCAGAGGCTCTGCAGGGATATGGGAGACAGGGTCTGAAGCAAGACATCTCTGGGTGAGGCAGGCAAAGCTGAAACACAGAGCAGGCAGGGAGCATGAACCTCAGTATCACTCTGTCTTTCTTTTCCTCAGCTCTCTCCGTGGACACATTTGGTTTCAAAAACACACGCTGCGCCTACAGCTCCCACAGCACTCATCATGCTCTCCGAGTTGCACAGCACAGGAAGGCTGATGCGCTTTTGGAATAGGACCCAGCACACTGGGTTTAAAGTTCCTGTGGAAAGACTGATCATACCCCATCTCCAGAAGAAACATTGCTGCATTGAAGAAGGCACTTGAATGCACGTGGGGTTGGCCCAGAGGTGCCGCAGGGGTGGTGGAAGATGTCTCTCGGTGAGGGAGGCAAAGCTGAAACACAAAGCAGAGAGGGAAGACATGGCGATTTACTAAGCAACCATCTGCTGAAGGCGCACGTTCTGGTGGGCAGACCTCCCTGCAGCTGGCGAGTTCACATGGGAGTTCACCTAAGCGAACTCGCATGCCAGCTGGCCCAGAGTGGGTCATATCCCTATTCCCCACAGCAAATCCCTCAGCAGCAGTCTGGTCCCCTCCACATCACTGATCACTTGGAGCGATTGCTGTCAGTAGTAGAGGAGAACTTTTACCCCAAATAAGAAGTGACACGTGCCTGCCCTCCACTGCTGGCAAAAGAGGCCCCTGGGCCTCAAGCCCCCAAGCAGGCAGCCAGGTGCACCATTCCCCTTAAAGTCACTCCCCTCGCCCTGTCACGTGGCCTGTTGTGATTAGCTGGAAGCCGCCCCTTCCCGTTTACCTGGAAGTACACCTGACCAGGAACTACCTTCCCCTACATACATGGGGGGGCGCCATTTTCTTTCCGCTGCCATTTTATAGCAGGGAGCTGCCATTTTATTAAACACCATAACTAAGCTGTTTTCATACTGCTCTGTGATTGGCTGGCAGCCATGTCTTGACCCCATCATACCCACCTGCTTTTAGGTAGATGTAAAGTCCCCACTCATTAAGTACAGGGAAGAGGCAAATTTTGACCGTGGCATTCCCCATGGGTTCTCATATTGCTTTGTGATTGGCTGACGGCCATTTTTGACACTGCCATGCTCGCATGTTGTCAGACCTCCCTCTGATGGGCTGTCCACTTCCTTTGGACCACGAAGTGTTTGGATATAAAAAGATATAGCATGCAGTGGTATGCACTATGGAATGAAGACAAGCACCTAGCAAAAGCGATATTCCTTTGGATGGCCCGTTGCCTGCAGAGCCAGAGGCGATCTTCTGGCTTCTGGCCCATCAGGTACTCAGGTGGCAGGGAGCTCCCTTGCAGATACCCATGCCTTCTTCCTGCTGCCAGCTCATGGAAGCACTCAGACCAGGAGGACTTCTGGAAGAGGCCACTCTGGATTGTTTTTGAAGGGTCATAGCAATTGAAAGGTCATGGCCTTGGGAAAGGAAGGAGCAGCTCATCCCGGAGCTCCATAGTGGGTGCTCTCCATGCCACAAACTTCACAGATCGCTTGGTGTTGTGGAGGCAGCTGGAACCAGCTGTGTGCGGCACAGGGCAGCCCCCTACCTTTTCTCACAGAGGCCACCCTGCAGCACCCCCTCTCCCCTCCACTACCAACACCTAGCCACATATAGGCGCTGCAGTGCCCATTGGGAATACCTGCTCGGCCCTGCTCCTGGGTAGACCTGCAAGTGGGCAAGGCAGCAAACAGACTAGGATGGAGAAAACCTCCAGATGGTCCAGTTGATCTCATTGGTGTTTCCCAAAGGAGCACCAGTCTTGTCATCTTCCCCACCTGCAGACTCCTGGAGGTCCCAGCTTGTGGCTGGGAAGTTGGAATTGAGCTGCCTGATGGAAAGGGAGAAACACCTGTGTCCCCAGGACACCCACTGCCTTGTGGGGGGAGCTCTGCCTGCTGCTCCACACCCACCAGTCTGCCTTGCTGAGGGGCACTTTGGGAGTGCTGGCTGCTAAGAAGGCAAAGGAGAAAGAAGGTGGCAGTGGCAGAGAGAAGGGGCTGAGGGAACAGGAGGGCCATGGGTGCCCAGAGAGCTTGAGCAGTGCAGGTTAAAACTTGCTGGGAGAGGCAGGAGCTGTCAGGAGCAGGGAAAAAAGCAATTAGCAGAGGACGGTTTCAATCTGTTGACCTCTGGGTTATGGGCCCAGCATGCTCTTGCTGTGCCACTCTGCTCCTCCCAGCACCTCAGCTGGGACCTCCCACAGCCCTGCCTAATGCTCCCTGGAACCACCAGCAGTCATGCCTCCTTCCCTCCCTCTTACCCATGCCCTTGCCCAGGCAGGCAAAAGGAACCCCTGCAAAGCTCAGTGGCCGTGGGCCTGGGGTGGGAAGCACAAGGGCCTTGCTTTGCCCTTCTCCCCACACCTCCTGCCCATAACCCTGGGTGGGGACTTTCTCTTTGGCCAGCTGAGCTGGCTCTGCAGGCGCTGAAGGAAACCCCAGAGCGAGGGGGCAGCCTTGTTGCTTTGCAGGGCAGAGAGGAGCTGCTCTCCAGTGGGCTCATGAGGGCTGTGACCTTGCCCAGAAATCCAGCTCCCAGGGGGCTGCAGGACTGTGCCCGGTGTAAAAGTCAGTTCTTTGCCAGCCGAGGAGGGAGACAAGGATGCTTAGCGTGGAGTTGCCAAGGCAAATAATTCTCCTATTTTAGTTGTGCACATAGCAGTGCCCCAGCCTAATGCATGGAGGAGCCCGATATAGAGGAAAGCAGGGTTTATGCATGTTTCCAATACAGTTGTGTTGACCAATCAAATTACTCATGTTAAGGGATGGGCTAATCAGTTACTATTGCTCAAGCAATCAGTATGTGCTGGTCCCAGGCAGGTGGTGTGGACGTACGGTCAGTGGGATGTTAATCTTCATTGTTCTAAACCAATGTCCCGTGCAGGAGGAGGGGTTTTATCCTAGATTTCTGTCCATTGCTGTTCTGGCCATGGTTATATACCTGGGGTTTTTTTGACAAACAAATCTCCTATTGTTTTATTATCTGTAAGGTGTGTTCTCAGCCTTTGAGAGCCGGTTTAGGTTGGGTCTTCAGGGGACCTTGACCCTGAGGTAAAAGCTCTTAGTCCTAGGCAGTGTTCATTCCTCTAAGCAAGTTCTATAGCAGTAGCACCTTGCCTTTCACACCGGCTGTGTGGGCTTTGCCCTACCTGTGTTGTGCTGCACTCCCTCAAATCTCTCGCCTTGTCCTCCTCCCTGGCACAGCCCTCCCCTTGCTGCTCCCTGACAGCTGAGGGCTGCCCCTGCCACCATGCAGGGTGCCCGGGAGTCAGAGAACCCCCAACCCCTCCTCTCCGTGCTGGGTACGGTTCCTGTCCTGCCCAGCACTGCTGGGGGTGGGTGGAGGTGGCTCCCAGTTACCCCAGGGCTGGACTGGGTGGTGCCCTGTCTTAAATGCTGCAAGGCATCCTAGGAAGGCTCTGGGCAGCCTGAGCTGGTAGAGCCTCTTGGCGAGGCTCTTCCCCCCACTTGTCTGCTGCTCCACGCAAGTCTGCCTTCACGACACCTGAAGTGAGGGGCCCTTTGAGTGCTGGCAAGATCTCAGCTCCATGAGGTGACTTCCCTTCATCTTTAGCAATGAAGGCCATGCTGTGCAGACTCTCTTTGGAGATGAGCTGCTGTAGTTTCAGGTGTAGGGAAGAGAGCTGGTGGGGCTGTGCTGCTTGGGATGTCAGGTGAGATCAGGCTCTTAAGTTCTGCTCAAGAACCAACAACAGTGGACCTCTTGTCATGGCTCATACTCAGCAGTGGTCTGTTCTCTTCCCCGCAACTTGCCTACCTTGTCAATGGGAGCAGGATTTCCCATTCATCCAGGCACGTCTAGGGGGTGGGCGAGGACAAGTGCTGTAGGCAAGGGGGTTTTACTGTCTCCCTGGGCACCAGGTACAGCATGGAGCTGAGTCCCAGAGCTGCAGTGTGGTCAATTGCAGGCAGCCCAAAAGGGGACTGCACCCCGTAGTTGGCAGGATTCGAACCTGCGCGGGGAAACCCCAATGGATTTCTAGTCCATCGCCTTCACCACTCGGCCACAACTACCTGCTCCAGCCCTCTCTGCCCTGCTGATCCCATGCCCTGAGCAATGACACGCGCCTCTCTGGGAGTTTCAGGGCCAGGCTTCACTCCAAGCCCTGCGGTTCAGACCTGCGCTGAGCATGACATGTACCAGGCATCCAGATGCCTTGAGGGTCCTAACCCCAGGGGTTACAGCTGTAGATCTCAGCGCCTTGTCCTCAGCCGGGCATCCGGGATATCCTGCCACAAGGGGAGTGCTTTCACTTCCCCGTTGGTCTCGACTGCTTCCAGGGAAGAAGGGAAGGCAGCTGTGTGGAGACAACCAGGGATGGTGGCAGTTGTGGGGTGGGATATTAGACCCTGCTTTGCTTCTCAAACTTATCTGAGGGGGACTCCAAGCCTGCTGTGAGCACTAGAGCGGGGACATTCCTGCAGGGAAGATGGTGACTCCAGGCAGCACCTCCAGCCTCCTGGGGACGTCAGGTGGTATCAACCCTTGAACAAAGACCAGGACCGCCGTGCAGATTGTTGGTGTGTAGGGGGAATGGTTTGCAAGAGTGGGAGAGATCTATGGGAAGGGCAAGGGGGAGACTGGCTGAGGAGAGGTGTGGAGGGGCAAAGGGAGAATAAATGGGAGGTGTGGATGACTCAGAGGGAGACAGGAGAAAGCTTGTTTTGGTGCTGTAGGTATGTCCAGATCTTTTTCTCCAGCACTGGCAAGCATTGCCCAATTCCTAAGCATTGCAGAGACATTCTGAAGCGTATTGGAGTTGGGTGTAATGATGTTGGTGGTAAATAAACAGTAAAACACCCTCTTTTATCTTGCAGCTTATAGCCTGTGGGCCAAGGGAAACACAAGGAGCCTCTCTCAACTCCTCTACCTGAAGGGGACGAAGCCTCTCAAGTGTCTGATTCCAGGCATGCTTTAAGGGAAAAAAGCAACATTCTTCACTGTGCTGACACTCAAAATACCAGTCGGGGTGGTGGAGTAGTATGGAGGGTTTGTATTAGCACAATATTTACACACTCCCACTCTGTCGTCAGTAGTGCTAGCACTGGAGTTACGGAGGGGGATTGTGATTGCGCATGCTCTCTTCCCTACTGAAATGCCCACCCTAACCCCATCTTGCAGCCACACTGCCTACATCCAGAGCTGAAAACCAGTGCTTTCCTCCTTTCCACTCCATCCCCATCCCCTGGCGTTTATTCCCACAACTTCTCTGAAAGAGAGAAGTGCCATTACTGTTTTTCATATGAAGTTTGTGAACAACAATTGAGAGAACCGAGAAGTTAACTCCAAAGGTCTGTATTAACATTCACGTCTGAATACTTGGCTGAACAACCTCCCTTGGAAACTGGTTCCCATCTGTGACCGCCCTCACAGTAAAACTGGGTTAGTGTGTGTGACATTTCTCCTATTTCCACCTCTGTCCATTGCTTCTTGACCTCTCACTGGGCACTAGTGACAAGAGGGTGGCTCTCCCTCCTTTAATCCACCTGTCCACTCTCCAGCACCCTCAGCCTTCCCTTCCCCAGGCTAACCAATCCCAGCTCTCCCAGCCAGTCCTTGTATGACAGATGAGCCAAGGCCTTAATCACCTCAGTGTCCCTTTGGCAGGGCTGACAGAGCCCCTAGCTGTGCAGAAGTGGGAATCAGCCACACGGTGACACCGGTGGAGGCCCTGTAAGGGCACCTGGCAAGAAGATGTCCAGGTCTCCTGCAGAGGAAGGACGCCTTGCAGAAGGCTTTCCACTTGGTGCCAGGAACAGATTGGACCAAGAGAGAAAGTGGAAGCAACAACATTCAGGCAGGGCAAGACGTGCTCCTGCCTCAAAGTGCATGCACCTGCAGCAGCAAGGACTGCTGAGAGGTTTTGGTGGTGCAGCATTGAGGAGAGAAAGGCATCGTCTGCAAGACTAAACAGCAGCACTGGATATTCCTTTGTGCTCGGCTGCATGCTTGCATGTAGGAGGCCTTGCTTTACTGCTGAGCAGCTTTGGTGCTTTTTTCCTCCAAAACACCTGTGCTTTTTGGTGCTCTAGTATCTATTCAGGGAACTCTATCCACAACTGGTGGTAAGATCAGGGCAGAGGCCAGTGCTCATCCTTGCAGAGCAGATGGCTAAGTGAGGGAGGAGGAGAACAAACCACCATGAGTCTCCAGCTGTGCTGCACAAAGTCTTTAATGAGAAGGAGCAAATGCAGTGACACAGAACAGAGACCAAGACACATGTCTGCAGGGTTCAGGGAGGCACCAAGAATGACGCATTTCCTAAGGACAAGCTCCATGCAAGAAGAAGAACTCAGAGAAGAAGAGCAAGAAGAGGAGCTCAGAGCAAAGCAGAGCCAGAAGAAGCACGGCGAGGCCTGTCGTGCAGTGAGGAGCGGTGGGCACATGTCCCTCCTGCCAGGTGGGATGAGGACACCCAGCCTGTCTGGAAGCTGCGGCCACGCTCCTGCTGCTGCAGGGTCCCCCTCTTCCTTCCTGCTCCGAAGGAGATGATCCGCCGGCTTCAGCAGTTCAGACTGCAGCGGGGGGGAGGCAGACACAGCCCTGACCCGCCCAGACCAAGGGAGCCCCCAGAAGAGATGGGAACTCCCCCGGCACTGAGGGAGCTCCCAACAGCAGCTGACAGGGAGGAGCCCACGGCTGTGCTCTGAGGGAATGAGGTGAGGATGGGGCCCGGCAGGGTCACCACCACCGGGGAGGCCTGGATGGCCACCGTTGAGTCAGCGCAGCGGGCAATACAGGGCTCACTGCAGCTGCTTGCAAGTGGGGTTGGGCCAGAGGAGCCACAGGGGCGTGGGAGACAGGGTCTGAAGCAAGACATCTCTGGGTGAGGGAGGCAAAGCTGAAACACAGAGCAGGCAGGGAGCATGAACCTCAGTATCAGTCGGTCTTTCTTTTCCATGAACAATCTTTGTTTCAAAAACACGTGCCTACAGCTCCCACCGTCCTCATCATACCCTCCAAGTTGCCTGGCACAGGAAGGCTGACCCACTTCTGGAACAGAAACCAGCACAGTGGTTTTAAAGCACCTGTGGAAAGAAGGGTCATATCCTATCGCCAAAAAAAACATCGCTGCATTAAGGAAGGCACTGGATGCACTTGGCCATTTGGGGTTGGAGACCATCTGCTGAGGGTGGAAATTCTAGTGGGCAGACCTGCCTGCAGCTCAGTCCCACTGATCCCCTGCTGCTTGAAAGAACCCCCCTCTTCCCAGCTCTCCCCAGCCACCCCCATCAAAAGGGAAAGAGCTGACAGCCCTTGAACTGTTTTACTGCAGGGCCAAGCTGCGGCAGCCCAAGTATCACCCTGAGTAGCCACCATGACAGCAGTTCAGCCCATGTGGAGAGATGGAGCAGACACAGGCTTGCTTACCTTGTTCCTCGAGGAAAGGGAGGCAAGAGAGGAGGATGCAGAGCCTGGAGCAGCACAGGCTTTTATGCTGTGTCCCAGAGCCCCGTGGGACCACAAACATTCCTTGCTCATGAAGCATCTGAACGCCTAGCAGTTGCCGCTTTCCGAGGCCTCCCTGGTGATTAAGCCCTTGCCTCTTTCATCCAAAATGTTGTACTCCCCTTTCATACTATCAAACATTGAAACGATTCAGCTGTGGCCCAGCTTCATAGGGCCAATTAACTTAGAGGTCTCAGGCTCACTGTGCAGAGGTTTTAAGTGGGTTTGCGTCATACGGATTGCCTTTGTGACTTTGTCCTCTTCATGGTGAGCTTGTCCACGAATCACGGTGAAATTCAACCACGAAGGGCACCTCAAGTCAGCTCTCAAGTGCTTTCAGTGCAGGCACTCAGGTTAACCCCCGAGACATTTCTCCCCACAGATAGAAGACTGTGGGTCTTCATGCAGAAGATCAAGACTGCACAGTCCCATATGGGAGAAGAGACGCACCTCTCCAGAGATGTGGCAAAGCTCAATGTCAAGGAAAGAGTATGGTGTGCTGGAGGGAAGCCCCCTGCGGGTAGGAGTGATGGCCACAATGACCTTGCTTCTGTTCATCAGGCTCTACCACGGCCTGGTTTTGTGATCAAAGAGATGCCCGTGTCCTTCCCTGAAAGAGACCCACACCCAAATGGACCTGTTTTGCTCAGCAAGTTCATCCCAGAGGCCAGAGGCCAGAGGATGGGCCGCTTTTGAGGAGAGGCGCAGGGCAGGGAGCCAAAAGCTCACGGCTCTTTTTCCTGGGTCAGAGATGGGATGGCCCATTCCACGCATTTCAAACTACAAAGGGACATTGGATCAGTTTCCCACAGTATCTGGGAGTCATCATGATGTGGAAGAGTTGGGAAAATCCCTGAACTCCAGGCAAACATGAGTCACCCTGCTGTGGACTTCAGTGGACACGGTGCCCCGGCCTCAGGCGTGCCGGGGATAAGAGAGCTCACAGCCCCAAAGCGCAGCTTTCTGAGGATATTTCTGAGTGCACTTCCTCAGGTTTTGTCACCATTCCTGAATCAACTGGTACTTGTGTGCAGTCTTGTGCCGCTGCCACCTTCCAAGGCATTGCCTTTCAGTGGCTGCTCAGGGGCCCATGAGACTCAGCGCACCCCAGAATAATGTGGGATGGTTGGTACCTCTGGAGGTTGTCTGGGCCAACTTCCTGCTCCAAGCAGACCAAGCTTCCCAGTTACCTCAGAAAGCTCCCATCAGCTTCTGAACACTGCCACTGTCGGAGAGGTCACTGTCTCTATTCAGGTCCTCCAGGGCTGCACCGCGTCCCCTGTCACTTCTTTTCCCACAAAGACAGCTGGCATTTCCCTTGTTGCAACTTGGGATTGTTGCCTCATGCCCTTGCACATCTCCGGAGAGTCTGGCTCCATCCTTTCCATAACCTCCTGTAGCTGGTGGGAGGCAGCGGTTCTATTGCCTCCTCTCCACCTCGTCTCCTCTCCGCCAGGCTCTACAAACCTAGTACCCTCGCCTTGAGGCCAGGTCCCCACCCTACTAGCCATGGGCTCTCACAGCTGAGCCTGCCAGGCCCACAAGTGGGCCACCAGGAGATGAGAGTGAGGGTGCCAGCGCTGCTGAGCAGATCCCAGGGTTATGGGGTAAGGTCTGGAAATCAACGGGAAGTAAATACCAGGATTAGGAGTGAAGGCTCCCTCTGGGACTTGCAGTGAAAGCTGTGCTGGGACAGACTTTCCCTTCTCTTCCTTCCAGCCCCGAAAGGCCTATAGTCACTGCAAGTGAAATGCAGAGCAGTTGGTGTGCCCTGCACAAAGCCAGCCCTTGTGCTCTCCGTGGTGCCATGGAGCACACTCGGACCTCTCGGCTCATGCAGATCAAACCTACACCTAGGTGGGTTTGAAAAGTGGGATGAAACAACCAGGCTGAGAATGAGAGAGAGGAGTGGGCATCCCTGAGGTCTCATTGTACGGACCACGTGAAATGTTTTATTCAACCCAGTGAACTAGGAAGCCAAGAATAAAGGCATTGCTGAAAAGGCCCTTTACTGCACACACTCTTTTCCCCAGGAGAGTGACTTGAGATTGTCGCACGAGCAGGAAACCTAAATGGCGTTTATTTGAATCAAAGGGTTGTATTTAAAACAGCAACAGCTGCAAAGCATGATGCAGTTCTAGGAAATATCTGTCGGAAGGCAGCTTGCAGGTAGGTAGGCCATCCTCCATCTCAGCGCAGGGCTAACTGCAAAGACAATGGAGGATCTTTGGCGCCGTGTCCAGCTGACCCCTGATGGACACCACTTGTCACTGATCTCCATGTGGACATTGAGCCATTGACCACTACCCTCTGGATGCGGCCATCCAACCAATTCCTCATCCACCGAAGAGTCTACCCATCAAATCCATGTCTCACCAATTTAGAGAGAAGGATGCTGCGGGGGACCGTGTCAAAGGCCTTACAGAAGTCCAGACGGATGACATCCATAGAAGGCGGCACATGGCTTGGTGTCGTGGTTGAACCCCAGGTGGTAACTGAATACCACGCAGCCGCTCGCTCACTCCCCCCTCCCCGGTGGCGTGGGGAGGAGAATTGGAGAGAAAGGAAAACTCATGGGTTGAGATAAAAACAGTTCACCAGGACAGCAAAGAAAAAGATAAAAAAATATTAATAATGATAATAATAATAATAAAATATAAGAATAATAGTATATATAAAATGAACGGTGCATAATTTCTCACCACCCAATGACCGATACAGCCCGTCAGGGAGCAGGGGTATCCCCCCCCCAGCTATCCCAGAACAGCAAGTTCCAGAGAGAGCAGGCGAGGAAACGAACAGCCGAACGAACGAACGAAAAGGCCCAAATGAACCAAAAAAAGGAAAAGCAGGGAACAAGAAGAAGGGAACTGTCCCACCAGACAACCCTCACTTGTACTGGGCATGACGTCTACGGTATGGAATACTCTCTTTGGACAGTTTGAATCAACTATACTGGCAAAACCCCTCCCAAGTTTTTGCCCCTGCACATTAGCAAAACCTGGGAACCTGCAAAATGTCCTTGATCGTTTAGCAGCAACCAACAACATCAGTGTACTATCACCCTTCTTCACACACTAAATCCAAAACACAGCAGCAGCTGGAGACAAAACTAGCTCCGTCCGAGCCTAAACCAGGACAGTATCCACCCCTTATTCTATACCATTTGCATCATGGTCAGGACTCACACTTTCCAATTAATCACTGCCACTTTTTATGTCTTTAATATATATACACAGATATCATTCCCTTAGTCTATGGACCATCCCTCCAAAATTTCTACTGAGTTCATTTAGTCCATGATTTTGGGTTCCATCTGTCTTAACAGTCTTTCAGAGCAGGAGAGCTGATGTGCGGTGTTGGATTCTTGCATGCTGCATCTGGAGGTTATGTAAGGATGGAGCCAGACTCTCTGGAGAGGTGCACTGGAAAAGGGCAAGATCAACACTAACAAGTTGCAACAAGGGAAATGCCAGCTGTCCTTGTGGGAAAAGAAGTGATGGGGGCATGGTGCAGCCCTGGAAGAGCTGCCCAAGAGACAGTGGCCTCTCCAACAGTTGCGATGTTCAGAAGTTGAGAGGGCAAGGCCCAGAGCTTCCAGAGGTACCTGGGAAGTTTGGTCTGCTCAGAGCAGGAGGCCGTCCCAGAGGGCCTCCAGATGTCTCTTCTAACCTTCATTGTTCTATGGTGCATAGTCTCATGGGCCCTGGATCACCCACCAAAAGAAAATGCCTTGGAATGCAGTAGCAGCACGCGATTGCATAGAAGCACCAGTTGATTCAGCAATGATCCTAAAATGTGTCAAAATGCCCTTGAAGAAAGCAGCACTTTGGAAGAAATGAGGCTATGAGCTCTGGTATCCCTGGCACGCCTGAGGCCAGGACAACATGTCCACTGAAGTCCACAGCAGGGTGACTCATGTTTGCCTGGAGTTCAGGGATTTTCCCAACTCTTCCGCATGACGATGACTCTCAGGAGCTCTGGGAGATTGACCCGATGTCCTTTTGTAGATTGACATGTGTGGAATGGGCCACCCCATCTCTGACCTAGGAAAAAGGGCCATGAGCTTTTGGCTCCCTGCCCTGTGCCTCTCCTCAAAAGCAGCCCATCCAGGCCTCTGGCCTCTGGGATGAACTTGCTGAGCAAAACAGGTCCATGTGGGTGTGGGTCTCTTTCAGGGAAGGACGCGGGCATCTCTTTGATCACAAAACCAGGCCGTGGTAGAGTCTGATGACTATAAGCAAGGTCCTTGTGGTTCGGACTCCTAGCGGCAAAGGGGCTTCCCTCCAGCACACAATGGTCTTTCCTTGCCATTGAGCTTTGCCACATCCCTGGAGAGGTGTGTCTCTTCTCCCATATGGGATTGGGCAGTCTTGACGATCTGCCTGAACTTACCGACAGTCTTCTGCGTGCCTACGATGACCTGTGGGGAGAAATGTCTCCCAGGGTTAGCCTGAGTGCCTGCACTGAAAGCACTTGAGAGCTGACTTGAGGTGTCCTTCAGGGCTCGATTTCACTGTGACTGGTGGCCATGCTCACCATGAAGAGGGCAACGTCACACAGACAATCTGTATCATGCAAACCCACTTCAAATCTTCCTCCACACTAGCCCGAGACCTCCCAGCTAATTGGCCTTACGAAGCTGGGAGACAGATGAATCATTTTGATGCTAGGAAGCATCATGCGTGCAGGCCCTGCTCCTGATAGGGGACGTCAACCACCCAGACATCTGCTGGAAAAGCAGCACAGCCAACTGCAAGCAGTCCAGGAAACTACTGGAGTGTGTTGAGGACAACCTGCTAGTACAGGGGATGGAGAGCCCGACCAGAGGAGAGGCACTGCTGGACCTGTTGTTTGCTAGTGTGGAAGAGGTTATCAGAGAGGTCAAGACTGGAGGTAGCCTGGGCTGCAGCAATCATGCCCTGGTGGAATTCTCAATCTTGAGGGATACAGGAAGGGTAAAAAGTAGCGTCAGGACCCTGAACCTCCGAAAGGCACACTTGGGGCTGTTTAGGGCGCTAGTGCATGGGATCCCTTGGGCAACTGCCCTCAGAGATACAGGAGCGAACGAGAGCTGGGAGATATTGAAAGACATTGTTCTTTGGGCTCGAGAGCTCTCAATCCCAACATGCAAAAAGTCATGCAGGGGAGGCAGGAGGTCAGCTTTGCTAAGTCAAGACCTCTTAGCCAAACTAAGGAGGCCGGGATACACATGCTGGGGAGATCACAGGGAGATGGCCCGCGAGTGCAAGGAGGGGATCAGGAAAGCCGTAGCACAGCTGGACTTGAACTTGGCTAGGGACATGCAAAATAACAAGAAGGGTTTCTTCAGGTACATAGGACAACAAAGGAAGGTTTGACAGGTGGACCGCTCGGTGGATAAGGAATTGGCTGAATGGTTGCACTCAAAGAGTTGTAGTCAACAGCTTGATGTCCAGGCGGAGACCAGTGACGAGTGGCGTCCCTCAGGGCTACGTACTGGGACCAGTATTATTGAACATCTTTGTCAGAGATGTGGATAATGGGATGGAGAGAAACCATGAGCATGTCTGTGGATGACACCAAGCTGAGTGGTGTGGTTGCTACTCTGGAGGGAAGGGATGCCATCCAGAGGGACCTTGTCAGGCTAGAGAGGTGGGCCCGTGCGAACCTCATGAAGTTCAACAAGGCCAAGTGCAAGGTCCTGCACCTGGGTCAGGGCAATCCCAAACATGGATACGCCCTGGACTATGAATGGATTGAGAACAGCCCTGCGGAGGCGGCCTTTGGGGGTATTGGTGGGTGAAAAACTGAATATGAGCTGGCAATGTGCTCTCAGCCCAGAAAGCCAATCGTACGCTGGGCTGCATCAAAAGGAGTTGATTCTCCTCCTCTACTCCACTCTCGTGAGACCCCACCTGGAGTACTGTGTTTGTCTCTAGGGCCCCAACACAAGAAGGACATGGACCTGCTGGAGCAGGTCCAGAGCAGGGCCATAAAGATGACCATGGGGCTGGAGCACCTCCCCTAGGTGGAGAGGCTGAGAGAGTTGGGGTTGTTTACCCAAGAGAAGAGAGCTCCTGGGAGACCGTATAGCAGCCTTCCAGTACTTAAAGGGACCCTACAGGAAAGACTCTATATCAGGGAGTGTAGCGATAGGACGAGCAGTAATGGTTTTAAACTGCAAGAGGGTAGATTTAGATGGGATATTAGGAAGAAATTTTTTCCTCTGGAGGTGGTGAGACACTGGAACAGGTCATGCAGAGAAGTTGTGGATACCCCATCCCTGGAAGTGTTCAAGGCCAATTGGATAGGGCTTTGAGCAACCTGATCTCGTGGAAGGTGTCCCTGCCCATGGCAGGGGGGGTGGAATCTTCAAGGTCCCTTC
Source organism: Phoenicopterus ruber ruber (assembly GCA_009819775.1). Lineage (NCBI taxonomy): Eukaryota > Metazoa > Chordata > Aves > Phoenicopteriformes > Phoenicopteridae > Phoenicopterus > Phoenicopterus ruber. The sequence goes on from CM020225.1 coordinate 24,628,552, forward strand.
CAACCCAAAACCATTCTATGATTCATTCTATGACTCTAGGTGGTATGAAGTGGGAGCAATTCATTTCAGATGAAAGAGGCAAGGGCTTAATCACCAGGGAGGCCTCGGAAAGCGGCAACTGCTAGGCGTTCAGATGCTTCATGAGCAAGGAATGTTTGTGGTCCCACGGGGCTCTGGGACACAGCATAAAAGCCTGTGCTGCTCCAGGCTCTGCATCCTCCTCTCTTGCCTCCCTTTCCTCGAGGAACAAGGTAAGCCTGGGTCCACTCTATCTCTCCCCGTGGGATGAGCTCCTGTCATGGTGGCTACTCAGGGTGATACTTGGGCTGCCTCAGCTTGGCCCTGCAATAGAACTCTTTAGGGACTGTCACCTCTTTTCCCTTTTGATTGTGTGTGGCTGGGGAGAGCTGGGAAGAGGGGGGTTCTTTCAAGCAGCAGGGGATCAGTGGGCCTGAGCTGCAGGGAGATCTGCCCACCAAAATTTCCACCCACAGCACATGGTCTCCAACCCAATGGCCAGTGCATCCAGTGCCTTCTTTAATGCAGCACTGTTGGTTTTGGAGATGGGGTATGATCAGTCTTTCCACAGGTGCTTTAAACCCACTGTGCTGGGTCCTTTCCCAAAAGTGGATCAGCCTTCCTTTACCGTGCAATTTGGAGGGCACAATGAGTGCCGTGGGAGCTGTAGGCACACTGTGTGTTTCCAAGAGGTGATTTCTGAGAAACCCGATCAACCCAGCTTATTTGTGCTTTGGTAATTCCATCAATCTTCATCTGTGCTCTTGCACCAGGACCTGCAGGAGGATGTCCCAGTGGAATAAGCAGCCAATTAGGCACACCATTGCTTTGAGGCTTTCAGATTTAGCCCTCGGGTGAGATGTCATGCCTGTTCTGTGTATTAGCAAGACCAGCTGCAGGCCCTTTCTGTATGTGGAGCTAGAAATGTCAGCAAAGTGTAGCTGCAGAGAGAGCTGAGGAAAAGAAAGACAGACTTATGTTGAGGTCTGTGTTTCCTCTCTGCTCTGTGTTTCAGCTTTGCCTGCCTCACCCAGAGATGTCCTGCTTCAGACCCTGTCTCCCACGCCCCTGCGGCTCCTCTGGCCCAACCCCACTGGCAAGCAGCTGCAGTGAGCCCTGCATCGCCCGCTGCGCTGACTCGACGGTGGCCATCCAGGCCTCCCCGGTGGTGGTGACCCTGCCGGGCCCCATCCTCACCTCGTTCCCTCAGAGCACAGCCGTGGGCTCCTCCCTGTCAGCTGCTGTCGGGAGCTCCCTCAGTGCCGGGGGAGTTCCCATCTCTTCTGGGGGCTCCCTTGGTCTGGGCGGGTCAGGGCTGTGTCTGCCTCCCCCCTGCTGCAGTCTGAACTGCTGAAGCCGGCGGATCATCTCCTTCGGAGCAGGAAGGAAGAGGGGGACCCTGCAGCAGGAGCGTGGCCACGTCTTGCAGACCATCTGAGTGTCGTCATCCCATCTGGCAGGAGAGACCCATGCCTGCTGTTCCTCACTGCACAGTAGGCCTTGCCGTGCCTTCTCTGGCTCTGCTTTGCTCTGAGCTCCTCAAGAAAGCGCTCCTTCTCATTAAAGACTTTGTGCAGCATAGCTGGAGACTTGTGGTGGTTTGTTCTCCTCCTCCCTCACTTAGCCACCTGCTCTGCAAGGATGAGCACTGGCCTATGTCCTGATCTTACCACCATTTGTGGATAGAGTTCCCTGAATAGATACTAGAGCACCAAAAATAAGCAAGCAGGCAAGAGGAAGACTGAAAAGTCTTGGGGAAATGCAATGTGTGTCTGTAACCTGGTGATCATGGCCCTGTGATATCTCTCAGGGTCAGCCTTGAGTCCCAACAGTGAAAGCATTCAAGAGCTGATCTCGTTTCTTCTGCCAGCATACTCCGTGCGTCTTGGATGTATGGTCAGGAAGCAGTGACGGTTCACTGCCTGCCCTGAGTATCCCCTGGCAGAGGACAGAAGCTGCCTTATGAACTGGGCTGAAATGACAACGCTTCCTCAGGTGGCAGGAAGGAATGGACACGTGTGCTCAGCTGAGTTGTGGAGGGCGCCTTCAGAAACAGGCAGGCACAAGTTGCCTTTCTGAGCCTCAATCTCAGCCAGAGTTGTGGCATCTGGAAGTCAGGTTTATGCCTCCTTTCCTTTTGGTGAGGCACCTTGCTACTCACAGGTGTTTTGGAGGAAAAAAGCACCAAAGCTGCTCAGCAGTAAAGCAAGGCCTCCTACATGCAAGCATGCAGCCGAGCACAAAGGAATATCCAGTGCTGCTGTTTAGTCTTGCAGACGATGCCTTTCTCTCCTCAATGCTGCACCACCAAAACCTCTCAGCAGTCCTTGCTGCTGCAGGTGCATGCACTTTGAGGCAGGAGCACGTCTTGCCCTGCCTGAATGTTGTTGCTTCCACTTTCTCTCTTGGTCCAATCTGTTCCTGGCACCAAGTGGAAAGCCTTCTGCAAGGCGTCCTTCCTCTGCAGGAGACCTGGACATCTTCTTGCCAGGTGCCCTTACAGGGCCTCCACCGGTGTCACCGTGTGGCTGATTCCCACTTCTGCACAGCTAGGGGCTCTGTCAGCCCTGCCAAAGGGACACTGAGGTGATTAAGGCCTTGGCTCATCTGTCATACAAGGACTGGCTGGGAGAGCTGGGATTGGTTAGCCTGGGGAAGGGAAGGCTGAGGGTGCTGGAGAGTGGACAGGTGGATTAAAGGAGGGAGAGCCACCCTCTTGTCACTAGTGCCCAGTGAGAGGTCAAGAAGCAATGGACAGAGGTGGAAATAGGAGAAATGTCACACACACTAACCCAGTTTTACTGTGAGGGCGGTCACAGATGGGAACCAGTTTCCAAGGGAGGTTGTTCAGCCAAGTATTCAGACGTGAATGTTAATACAGACCTTTGGAGTTAACTTCTCGGTTCTCTCAATTGTTGTTCACAAACTTCATATGAAAAACAGTAATGGCACTTCTCTCTTTCAGAGAAGTTGTGGGAATAAACGCCAGGGGATGGGGATGGAGTGGAAAGGAGGAAAGCACTGGTTTTCAGCTCTGGATGTAGGCAGTGTGGCTGCAAGATGGGGTTAGGGTGGGCATTTCAGTAGGGAAGAGAGCATGCGCAATCACAATCCCCCTCCGTAACTCCAGTGCTAGCACTACTGACGACAGAGTGGGAGTGTGTAAATATTGTGCTAATACAAACCCTCCATACTACTCCACCACCCCGACTGGTATTTTGAGTGTCAGCACAGTGAAGAATGTTGCTTTTTTCCCTTAAAGCATGCCTGGAATCAGACACTTGAGAGGCTTCGTCCCCTTCAGGTAGAGGAGTTGAGAGAGGCTCCTTGTGTTTCCCTTGGCCCACAGGCTATAAGCTGCAAGATAAAAGAGGGTGTTTTACTGTTTATTTACCACCAACATCATTACACCCAACTCCAATACGCTTCAGAATGTCTCTGCAATGCTTAGGAATTGGGCAATGCTTGCCAGTGCTGGAGAAAAAGATCTGGACATACCTACAGCACCAAAACAAGCTTTCTCCTGTCTCCCTCTGAGTCATCCACACCTCCCATTTATTCTCCCTTTGCCCCTCCACACCTCTCCTCAGCCAGTCTCCCCCTTGCCCTTCCCATAGATCTCTCCCACTCTTGCAAACCATTCCCCCTACACACCAACAATCTGCACGGCGGTCCTGGTCTTTGTTCAAGGGTTGATACCACCTGACGTCCCCAGGAGGCTGGAGGTGCTGCCTGGAGTCACCATCTTCCCTGCAGGAATGTCCCCACTCTAGTGCTCACAGCAGGCTTGGAGTCCCCCTCAGATAAGTTTGAGAAGCAAAGCAGGGTCTAATATCCCACCCCACAACTGCCACCATCCCTGGTTGTCTCCACACAGCTGCCTTCCCTTCTTCCCTGGAAGCAGTCGAGACCAACGGGGAAGTGAAAGCACTCCCCTTGTGGCAGGATATCCCGGATGCCCGGCTGAGGACAAGGCGCTGAGATCTACAGCTGTAACCCCTGGGGTTAGGACCCTCAAGGCATCTGGATGCCTGGTACATGTCATGCTCAGCGCAGGTCTGAACCGCAGGGCTTGGAGTGAAGCCTGGCCCTGAAACTCCCAGAGAGGCGCGTGTCATTGCTCAGGGCATGGGATCAGCAGGGCAGAGAGGGCTGGAGCAGGTAGTTGTGGCCGAGTGGTGAAGGCGATGGACTAGAAATCCATTGGGGTTTCCCCGCGCAGGTTCGAATCCTGCCAACTACGGGGTGCAGTCCCCTTTTGGGCTGCCTGCAATTGACCACACTGCAGCTCTGGGACTCAGCTCCATGCTGTACCTGGTGCCCAGGGAGACAGTAAAACCCCCTTGCCTACAGCACTTGTCCTCGCCCACCCCCTAGACGTGCCTGGATGAATGGGAAATCCTGCTCCCATTGACAAGGTAGGCAAGTTGCGGGGAAGAGAACAGACCACTGCTGAGTATGAGCCATGACAAGAGGTCCACTGTTGTTGGTTCTTGAGCAGAACTTAAGAGCCTGATCTCACCTGACATCCCAAGCAGCACAGCCCCACCAGCTCTCTTCCCTACACCTGAAACTACAGCAGCTCATCTCCAAAGAGAGTCTGCACAGCATGGCCTTCATTGCTAAAGATGAAGGGAAGTCACCTCATGGAGCTGAGATCTTGCCAGCACTCAAAGGGCCCCTCACTTCAGGTGTCGTGAAGGCAGACTTGCGTGGAGCAGCAGACAAGTGGGGGGAAGAGCCTCGCCATGAGGCTCTACCAGCTCAGGCTGCCCAGAGCCTTCCTAGGATGCCTTGCAGCATTTAAGACAGGGCACCACCCAGTCCAGCCCTGGGGTAACTGGGAGCCACCTCCACCCACCCCCAGCAGTGCTGGGCAGGACAGGAACCGTACCCAGCACGGAGAGGAGGGGTTGGGGGTTCTCTGACTCCCGGGCACCCTGCATGGTGGCAGGGGCAGCCCTCAGCTGTCAGGGAGCAGCAAGGGGAGGGCTGTGCCAGGGAGGAGGACAAGGCGAGAGATTTGAGGGAGTGCAGCACAACACAGGTAGGGCAAAGCCCACACAGCCGGTGTGAAAGGCAAGGTGCTACTGCTATAGAACTTGCTTAGAGGAATGAACACTGCCTAGGACTAAGAGCTTTTACCTCAGGGTCAAGGTCCCCTGAAGACCCAACCTAAACCGGCTCTCAAAGGCTGAGAACACACCTTACAGATAATAAAACAATAGGAGATTTGTTTGTCAAAAAAACCCCAGGTATATAACCATGGCCAGAACAGCAATGGACAGAAATCTAGGATAAAACCCCTCCTCCTGCACGGGACATTGGTTTAGAACAATGAAGATTAACATCCCACTGACCGTACGTCCACACCACCTGCCTGGGACCAGCACATACTGATTGCTTGAGCAATAGTAACTGATTAGCCCATCCCTTAACATGAGTAATTTGATTGGTCAACACAACTGTATTGGAAACATGCATAAACCCTGCTTTCCTCTATATCGGGCTCCTCCATGCATTAGGCTGGGGCACTGCTATGTGCACAACTAAAATAGGAGAATTATTTGCCTTGGCAACTCCACGCTAAGCATCCTTGTCTCCCTCCTCGGCTGGCAAAGAACTGACTTTTACACCGGGCACAGTCCTGCAGCCCCCTGGGAGCTGGATTTCTGGGCAAGGTCACAGCCCTCATGAGCCCACTGGAGAGCAGCTCCTCTCTGCCCTGCAAAGCAACAAGGCTGCCCCCTCGCTCTGGGGTTTCCTTCAGCGCCTGCAGAGCCAGCTCAGCTGGCCAAAGAGAAAGTCCCCACCCAGGGTTATGGGCAGGAGGTGTGGGGAGAAGGGCAAAGCAAGGCCCTTGTGCTTCCCACCCCAGGCCCACGGCCACTGAGCTTTGCAGGGGTTCCTTTTGCCTGCCTGGGCAAGGGCATGGGTAAGAGGGAGGGAAGGAGGCATGACTGCTGGTGGTTCCAGGGAGCATTAGGCAGGGCTGTGGGAGGTCCCAGCTGAGGTGCTGGGAGGAGCAGAGTGGCACAGCAAGAGCATGCTGGGCCCATAACCCAGAGGTCAACAGATTGAAACCGTCCTCTGCTAATTGCTTTTTTCCCTGCTCCTGACAGCTCCTGCCTCTCCCAGCAAGTTTTAACCTGCACTGCTCAAGCTCTCTGGGCACCCATGGCCCTCCTGTTCCCTCAGCCCCTTCTCTCTGCCACTGCCACCTTCTTTCTCCTTTGCCTTCTTAGCAGCCAGCACTCCCAAAGTGCCCCTCAGCAAGGCAGACTGGTGGGTGTGGAGCAGCAGGCAGAGCTCCCCCCACAAGGCAGTGGGTGTCCTGGGGACACAGGTGTTTCTCCCTTTCCATCAGGCAGCTCAATTCCAACTTCCCAGCCACAAGCTGGGACCTCCAGGAGTCTGCAGGTGGGGAAGATGACAAGACTGGTGCTCCTTTGGGAAACACCAATGAGATCAACTGGACCATCTGGAGGTTTTCTCCATCCTAGTCTGTTTGCTGCCTTGCCCACTTGCAGGTCTACCCAGGAGCAGGGCCGAGCAGGTATTCCCAATGGGCACTGCAGCGCCTATATGTGGCTAGGTGTTGGTAGTGGAGGGGAGAGGGGGTGCTGCAGGGTGGCCTCTGTGAGAAAAGGTAGGGGGCTGCCCTGTGCCGCACACAGCTGGTTCCAGCTGCCTCCACAACACCAAGCGATCTGTGAAGTTTGTGGCATGGAGAGCACCCACTATGGAGCTCCGGGATGAGCTGCTCCTTCCTTTCCCAAGGCCATGACCTTTCAATTGCTATGACCCTTCAAAAACAATCCAGAGTGGCCTCTTCCAGAAGTCCTCCTGGTCTGAGTGCTTCCATGAGCTGGCAGCAGGAAGAAGGCATGGGTATCTGCAAGGGAGCTCCCTGCCACCTGAGTACCTGATGGGCCAGAAGCCAGAAGATCGCCTCTGGCTCTGCAGGCAACGGGCCATCCAAAGGAATATCGCTTTTGCTAGGTGCTTGTCTTCATTCCATAGTGCATACCACTGCATGCTATATCTTTTTATATCCAAACACTTCGTGGTCCAAAGGAAGTGGACAGCCCATCAGAGGGAGGTCTGACAACATGCGAGCATGGCAGTGTCAAAAATGGCCGTCAGCCAATCACAAAGCAATATGAGAACCCATGGGGAATGCCACGGTCAAAATTTGCCTCTTCCCTGTACTTAATGAGTGGGGACTTTACATCTACCTAAAAGCAGGTGGGTATGATGGGGTCAAGACATGGCTGCCAGCCAATCACAGAGCAGTATGAAAACAGCTTAGTTATGGTGTTTAATAAAATGGCAGCTCCCTGCTATAAAATGGCAGCGGAAAGAAAATGGCGCCCCCCCCATGTATGTAGGGGAAGGTAGTTCCTGGTCAGGTGTACTTCCAGGTAAACGGGAAGGGGCGGCTTCCAGCTAATCACAACAGGCCACGTGACAGGGCGAGGGGAGTGACTTTAAGGGGAATGGTGCACCTGGCTGCCTGCTTGGGGGCTTGAGGCCCAGGGGCCTCTTTTGCCAGCAGTGGAGGGCAGGCACGTGTCACTTCTTATTTGGGGTAAAAGTTCTCCTCTACTACTGACAGCAATCGCTCCAAGTGATCAGTGATGTGGAGGGGACCAGACTGCTGCTGAGGGATTTGCTGTGGGGAATAGGGATATGACCCACTCTGGGCCAGCTGGCATGCGAGTTCGCTTAGGTGAACTCCCATGTGAACTCGCCAGCTGCAGGGAGGTCTGCCCACCAGAACGTGCGCCTTCAGCAGATGGTTGCTTAGTAAATCGCCATGTCTTCCCTCTCTGCTTTGTGTTTCAGCTTTGCCTCCCTCACCGAGAGACATCTTCCACCACCCCTGCGGCACCTCTGGGCCAACCCCACGTGCATTCAAGTGCCTTCTTCAATGCAGCAATGTTTCTTCTGGAGATGGGGTATGATCAGTCTTTCCACAGGAACTTTAAACCCAGTGTGCTGGGTCCTATTCCAAAAGCGCATCAGCCTTCCTGTGCTGTGCAACTCGGAGAGCATGATGAGTGCTGTGGGAGCTGTAGGCGCAGCGTGTGTTTTTGAAACCAAATGTGTCCACGGAGAGAGCTGAGGAAAAGAAAGACAGAGTGATATTGGGGTTCATGCTCCCTGCCTGCTCTGTGTTTCAGCTTTGCCTGCCTCACCCAGAGATGTCTTGCTTCAGACCCTGTCTCCCATATCCCTGCAGAGCCTCTGGCTCAACCCCACTGGGAAGCAGCTGCAGTGAGCCCTGTATCGTCCGCTGCGCTGACTCGACGGTGGCCATCGAGGCCTCCCCAATGGCTGTGAACCTGCCAGGCCCCGTCCACACCTCTTTCCCTCAGAGCACAGCCGTGGGCTCCTCCCTGTCAGCTGCTGTCGGGAGCTCCCTCAGTGCCGGGGGAGTTCCCATCTCTTCTGGGGGCTCCCTTGGTCTGGGGGTGTCAGTTGCTGTGCCTGCCTCTCCCCGCTGCCGTCTGAACTGCTGAAGCCGGTGGATCATCCTGCAGCAAGAGCAGGGCCCAATCTCTAAAGGTTTTTCAAAGAGGAGGAAGAACCCCCCTCCAGGGAATGGGGTGAAGGGAAAAGAATAGCTCTTTCCCATACAGGGCAGCCAGAGATGTCCCAGAGCTCCCAAGCCCCTAGGAGCTGCAGCTCAGGCCAGGCTAACCCATATAGGAGGCACGTAGTTCCCTGATCCTGCACTCCTGAAGTCTTCCTGGCTGAAGGTAGGCCTTGGCAAGTCAGAGAGCCACCCTCACACAGCAGAAGACTGCAATCAGGTGCCCCCTCACCTTCTCTTCTCCAGGCTGAACAAACCCAGCTCCCGCAGCATCTCCCTCAATTACGACGTGCTCCAGCATGCGCTGATACCACCTTGTGCATGTCCCCTCTTCCTGTGTGCACAGGAAGACCTCTTCTGTGGCTCATACTTCCTGACTGCGGTCCTTCTGACAAATGCCACCAGTGCTCATGTAACCTGTGGTGGGGTGGCGTGAGGATGTCTCTGTCCTGTCAGCAGTGTCTCTGTCCTGCCCCTCTTCCCACTGGTGCTGGTTGCATTTGCAGATGAGGAAGTGCCAGTTCAGGGAAACTTTCTGGGCTGAAAGCCTGCTGGTCAAGGCCTGGATTGGCACCTATAGTACGTGCCACCGGGCCTGAAAGAGGGAAGGATGCATCTCAGGGGCTCTCCAGCTTCAGGAGCAGAGGGCAGGGGAGATCCCTGGTGACTAATGAGAGGGGAAAGTTGCCCTAGTCTCCAAAAAAGGAGAAGCAGCAAGGAAAGATGATGAGAAACTGGAGCAACTTCAGCGGAGGATCCCTGGGATAGTCAGGGGCTGGGGGCTCTGGCCTTGTGAGGAGAGGCTGAGGACCCAAGGCTTGCTTAGGTGGGAGAAGAAGAGGCTTTGCGGGGATGTAATAGGAGCCTCCCAGTGCCTAGAAGGAGGTTACTGCAACGGCCGGAGGATGAGAGCCGTGGTCAGAAATCGAGCAGGCAGTTTGTGACTGGCTACTGGAACAAAAGTGATCACCCTGAGGGTGCCTAAGCATGGGAACAGGGGTCCAGAGAGGCTGTGAAATGTCTGTCCTCAAGGAATTTTATGACCCGAAAGGACAAAGCACTGATCAGCTAGTGTGAGCCTGCTTGAAGCAGGAGGATGCACTCTCTGACTCCCTGAAATGCCTTGCAACCACAAGAGCCATTGGAGGGGCAAGTGGAAGCAGGGAGAGAGGATTTTGTGGGTGAATGTTTGAAGGATGTCCAAAGATCCACATTTTAGGAGAGAGGCATGCAGAATGTGAGTTGGTAGGGGAGAGTGGAAAAGTGGAATTGCCTAGGGCCTCTCCACCCACATGTCTGTTCTAAGCCCCGCTGCTAGTGGTGGTGGCTGGGCCATGCAGCAAGACCCAATCCAGAGACTGGAGAGCAGAGTGCCCAGAGGAGCAAGAGTCTCCCCTCAGGGAAAGGGGAGGAAACAAAGAGAGGAGAGCCTGTCAGGAGTGGGACTCGAACCCACGCCTCCCAGGGAGACTGCAACCTGAATGCAGCGCCTTCGACCGCTCGGCCATCCTGACCCGCTGCTGCTGCTGCTGCTGCTGCTGCTGCTGCTGCTGCTGCTGCTGCTGCTGCTGCTGCTGCTGCTGCTGCTGCTGCTGCTGCTGCTGCTGCTGCTGCTGCTGCTGCTGCTGCTGTCGTCGCTGCCCCTGCTGCTCCTCCCCCTGCGGCTGCCAGAGCCACCCCACCTCAGCCAGCCTCCTCCTGGCACTGCTGCAGGGGCGCCTGGCTCCTGGGAGCACCCTTGCCCTGCTCCCACCAACGGCTGCTCACGGGCAACTGCAGCACCTCCAGGCACTTCAGACCACACAGTACCCAGCACAGGGGCAGTGTCTCGCAAGGACAAGGCGAGCCTTCATGGGAGCAGCCAAAGGAACCCTCAGCAAATTATGGCTCTGTACATGCCGACATCCTGCCCAGGGGCTCCAGGCACACGTCTGCCTTTCCCATGACTTCCTCCATTCCCTCCAGAGCCTCAGGAAACGGCAAGTGCCGGCAGTGCTGCCTCTTGGATGGGTCCTGCGTCGACAAGGGTGCTTCCTTCTTCCCTGCTCGGGACAGGAAGGCTGGTCAAGGAGGGCTCTGCCACACCAACTCCCGGGGGAATGCTGTGCTGCTCTCAAGGAGTCAGTGTGTGGGAAAGAGGCGGGAGAGTCAAGGCCAAAGGAGAGGACATGCACCAAGTGCTGAGCAATGACCGAGCTCCAGTTCCTGTGGGGAAGAGGCTCCCTTACTGCCCCTGGTGCAGAGGAAGGAGCGCACAGCTGGGACTTGTTGCTTCATGAAAGCAACTAGACTGCAAGGCATCTCAGGAGGTCACTAGTCCAAATGCCTGCTCAAAGGAGGGCTGGCCCCAAAGCTAGAGCAGGCGGCTCAGTGCCTGAGCCCCACTGAGTGTGATAGCCAGGCATGGAGAACCCCAAAGCCTGGCCTTGCTAAAAGCCAGGCCTGTGTCTGCTGGGCTGGGAGGTGCCCAGAGGCCTGGCCATGAGGCAAGGCTGCGGGAGGTGTCAAGGGAGTGGATGACCTGCCCTATGGGAGCTGAACTTGCTGAGGGAAGCTGGGTTCTTTTAGAACAGGAGAGGCAAGGCACTGTGGAGCCTGACTGAAGAAAAGTTTCTCTGCGTTGGCCAGGAATCGAACCCGGGTCAACTGCTTGGAAGGCAGCTATGCTCACCACTATACCACCAATGCACCCACTGCATGGCTGCCTCCTGCTCCTTTCCTTCACAGCCTGGCCGGCCTCCTCTTTCCAGCCCCTTGCACACACACACCACCTCAAGCTGCTAGGCTGTGTGTGTCTTCTGTGTCTGTAAGATGTTGGCTAGGGAATCTCAAGCTGCGCTACCTGCCCGCTAGGGCAGAGCAGCATCCGGGACTGCCCAGGCTTGGAGCAGGACACTGCACAAACCGGGAGTGACCTCCGGGCATGGACTCTGCACAGACCTATGGTACAGCCCAGGGTTCGAGGGACCTGCTGGTGTGCATGGGGGAGGCAGGGGGTCTGTGTCCAGCACTGATCTCCAGTCCTCAGCAGCCAGAGGGAAAGAAAAGAATCGGGCCGTCTCTCTTCTTCATGCCTGCGTGAGTGCTGGTGGTGCTTCTGGGGGTGCTGGTAATGGTGCTGCTCCCCATCTGCGTTCATACGTGTGCCAGCTGTGCATGTACTACGCAAGTGTATGTGCCTTTGTGTGTATGTACCTGTGGCGGTTTAAGCACAGACAAACACCCACCCAGCTGCTCCTTCCTTTCCCCACCTTCAGTGAGTGCAGGGCACTGAAAACTGGATGAGAAAGGTCACGGGTCAAGATAAACACAAGGACATGGCTTAGCAAAAACTGCTGTGAGCCAACCAGGCTTGACTTGGGAAAAAATATTTTTTTGCCAATTAAAATAGATTTGTTGAGGTAACACAGTCGGAGTCTGCCCCAGACAGAGGCACATGCATGCTGTCCCGGGCTAACATGTGGTTACCTGGTGTGCCCTTTGGTTGAATTAAAAAGGCACAGCAACTGGCCTGTGTTTCTTCTTAGGCACTGGATGTGTCCATATCCCGTACACTTGACTAGTATTAGCTCAGCAATCGGTGAGTGAAAAGCAGGCCATGCTAGGGTAACGATTATTATTGCCATTGTATAACGTGCAAAGAGGCCAGGTGGATCATTTCTAGAACAGGTTTCTTGGTCTATGTAACTTGCTTGGATACGAGCATCTGCCACATTCCATGCTGCATGCCTGTAAGTAATTTGTTTTGCAGGAGTCTACCCATTACCTGTTCCTGGGCTGAAATCTGCCGTGTGCTGCTACTGGGTTTGGTGGTGGATGACTGCTCTGGTGAACCCCCGTGGCAGCACCGATGAATGATGAAGTACATCTGACCAGGACGTACCTTCCCCTCCATCCACAGGAGGCACCATTTTCTTTCAGCTGCCATTTTCTTATTAAACACCATGACCAAGATGTTTTCATACTGTTCTGTGATTGGCTGGCAGCCATTCCTTGACACCGTCATGCCCACATGTTCTCAGTTCTCCCTCTGATGGGCTGTCCACTTCCTTTGGGCCAAGAAGTGTTTGGATTAACAAAAAAGAGCATGCAGTGGCGTCCACTACGGAATGAAGACAAGCACCTAGCGCAGGCGATATTCCTGCGGATGGCCCATCGCCTGCAGAGCCAGAGGTGACTTCACAGTCAACATCCCAGTGATCTTCTGGCTTCTGGCCCATCAGGTACGCAGGCAGCAGGGACTCACTTGCAGGTGCCCATGCCATCTTCCTGCTGACAGCTCATGAAGCACTTAGACAAGGAGGACTCCTATAGACAAGGAGTCTGGTTGGAAGAGACCTCCAAGATCATCGAGTCCAACTGTTAACCTATCACTACCAAGTCCACCACTACATTATATCTCTTAGCGCCACATCTAAACGTCTTTTGAATACCTCCAGAAATGGGGACTCCACCACCTCCCTGGGCAGCCTGTTCCAATGCCCGACAACCCTTTCGGTGAAGAAATTTTTACGAATGTCCAATCTAAACCTCCCCTGGTGCAACTTGAGGCCATTTCCTCTTGTCCTGTCGTCTGTAACTAGGGAGAAGAGACCGACCCCCCATCTCTCTACAACCTCCTTTCAGGGAGTTGTAGAGAGCAATAAGGTCTCCCCTCAGCCTCCTTTTCTCCAGACTAAACATCCCCAGGTCCCTCAGCCGCTCCTCATAGGACTTGTGTTCTAGACCCTTCGCCAGCTTTGTTGCCTGTCTCTGGACACGCTCCAGCACCTCAAGGTCTTTCTTGGAGTGAGGAGCCCAAAACTGAACCCAGTGCTCGAGGTGCGGCCTCACCAGGGCCGAGTACAGGGGGACGATCACTTCCCTACTCCTGCTGGCCACACTAGTTCTGATACAGGCCAGGATGCCATTGGCCTTCTTGGCCACCTGGGCACACTGCTGGCTCATATTCAGCCGGCTGTCGACCAACACCCCCAGGTCCTTTTCCGCCGGGCAGCTTTCCAACCACTCCCCACCAAGCCTGTAGCGTTGCCTGGGGTTGTTGTGACCCAAGTGCAGGACCCGGCACTTGGCCTTGTTGAATCTCATACTATTGGCCTCGTCCATCGATCCAGCCTGTCCAGATCCCACTGTAGCGCCTGCCTGCCCCCCAGCAGATCAACCCTCCCTCCCAATTTGGTGTCATCTGCAAACTTACTGAGGGTGCACTCGATCCCCTCGTCCAGGTCATTGATAGAGATATTAAACAGAACTGGCCCCAATACCGAGCCCTGGGGAATGCCACTTGTGAGCGGCCGCCAACCGGATTGAACTCCATTCACCACAACTCTTTGGGCCCGGCCATCCAGCCAGTTTCCTACCCAGCGCAGAGTACGCCCATCCAAGCCATGGGTAGCTAGTTTCTCCAGGAGGATGCTGTGGGGGACGGTGTCAAAGGTTTTACTAAAGTCTAGGTACGCAATGTCCACAGCCTTTCCCTTATCCACTAAGCGGGTCACCATGTCGTAGAAGGAGATCAGGTTGGTCAGGCAGGTTTCATAAACCCATGCTGATTGGGCCCAATCGCCCAGTTGTCCCGTACGTGCCGCATGATGGCACTCAAGATGACCTGCTCCATAACCTTCCCAGGCACCGAGGTCAGGCTGACAGGCCTGTAGTTCCCCGGATCCTCCTTCCGGCCCTTCTTGTAAATGGGCGTCACATTTGCCAGCCTCCAGTCAACGGGGACCTCCCCGGTTAGCCAGGACTGCTGCTAAATGATGGAGAGTGGCTTGGTGAGCACTTCTGCCAGCTCTTTCAGCAGCCTTGGGTGGATCCCATGCGGCCCCATAGACTTGTGAGTGTCTGGGTGGTGTAGCAGGTCACTGACCATTTCCCCTTGGATTACGGGGTCTTCATTCTGCTCCCCTGCCCCGTCTTCCTGCTCAGGGGGCTGGGTGCCCAGAGAGCAGCTTCCCTTGCTGTTAAAGACTGAGGCAAAGAAGGACCTGGGGAACTGCAGGCTGGTCAGCCTCACCTTGAGCACTGGAAGGAGGAAGGAGCAACTCATCCTGGAAACCCTTTCCAGACACATGAAGAACAAGAACGTAATTGCTAGTTTTATTATGCTCTCTTCCTAGCTCATTTCTATCAGACTGTGCCCTCTTTTTTTTGTGTGGGAGTGTGTTTTTCTCTGTGTGCTTGAGATGTTGGCAGCTAAATCTGAAGCTGTAGTAGCCAGCAAGCACAAGGGTGAGCAGCAGCAAACAGGCTAGGAAATCTGAAGCAGCAGTAGCCAGCGAGTAGAGCAGATCAGCATCAGGGACTGCACAGGGTTTGGAGCAGGACACCAGACAGATCCTGCTCGGGCTCCACACGCACTCTGCACAGACCTACAGTCAGTCCCAGGGTTCGGTGGACCTGCTATTCAGTGGATGTGCATGTGGGAGTGAGAGGAGGTTTATGTCCAGCAATGAATTCCAGTCCTGAGCAGCCAGAGGGGAAGAAAAGGATTGGGCCATGTGTGTTTTGGGGTAGTGAGGAATGAAAGACAAACAAACCACCGCCATTTCTCCCACTTTGTCCAGGCTCAAGTACAGTCCTTCACTGCAGACTGCTCCAGCATGGGTTCTCCATGAGCTACAGTTCGAAACAGGAAAATCTTTTCCAGCGTTGGCTCTTGCACAGGCTTCAGGCGTGTCAGCCTGCTCCAGTATGGGTGGTCCAGTATGGGTGGTCCAGATGCCACAAGCTTCGCAGATGGCTCAGTGTTGTGGAGGTTGCTGGAACCAGCTGTGTCTGGCACAGAAGAGCCCCTTACCTCTTCTCACAGAGGCCACCCTGCAGCAACCCCTCTCCCCTCCACTACCAACACCTAAGCCACATATAGCCAATACAGTGCCCGTTGGGAATACCTGCTCGGCCCTGCTCCTCGGCACGGCAGCAAACAGACAAGGATAAATAAAGCCCCAGGGTGGTCAAGTTGATCGCATTGGTGTGTCCCAGACTAGCATCAGCCTTGTTCTCCTCACGACCTGCAGAGCCCTGGAGCAGAGCAGTGCAGGGTACAGTTGCTGAAAGATGCAAGGGAGAGGCAAGGGGGGAAAAAACACAATTAGCAGAGGATGGTTTCGATCCATCGACCTCTGGGTTATGGGCCCAGCACGCTTCCGCTGCGCCACTCTGCTCCCCCCAGCACCTCAGCTGGCACCTCCCAAGCCCTGCCTGACGCTCCCTGGCACTGCCAGCACCAGTGGTTGCGCTCACACCTCTTTTCCTTCCTCTTGCCTGCACCCTCGCCCGGTTGGGAAAAATGTCTCCCTGGAAAGCTCAGTTGCCGTGGGCCTGGCGTGGGAAGCACAAGGGCCTTGCTTTGCCCTTCTCCCCACATCTCCTGCCTGTAACCCTGGGTGGGGACTTTCTCTTTGAACCCCCAGGCTGGCTCTCGATGCGCTGCAGGAAACCCCAGAGCGAGGGGGCAGCCTTGTTGCTTTGCAGGGCAGAGAGGAGCTGCTCTCCAGTGGGCTCATGAGGGCTGTGACCTTGCCCAGAAATCCAGCTCCCAGGGGGCTGCAGGACTGGGCCCGGCGTAAAAGTCAGTTCTTTGCCGGCCGAGGAGGGAGACAAGGACACTTAGCATAGAATTACCAGGGGAAATAATTCTCCTATTTTAGCTATGCACAGAGCTAATTCGTGCCCCAGCCTAATAATGCATGGAGGACCCTGATACAGAGGAAAGCAGGGTTTATATGTGATTACAATACAGTTGTGTCAACCAATCAAATTAGTCGTGTGAAGAGGTGGGCTAATCACTTCCTATTGCTCACAAAATCAGTATGTGCTTGTCCCGGGCAGGTGGTGTGGACGTATGGTCAGTGGGATGTTAATCTTCATTGTTCTAAACCAACGTCTTGCGCAGGTGGAGGGGTTTTATACTGGATTCTGGTCAGTTGCTGTCCTGGCCATGGTTACATGCCTGGGAGTTTTTTGAAAAACAAATCTCCTATTGTTTTATCATCAGTACGTGGTGTTCTCAGCCATTGAGAACTCGTTCAAGGTAGGTCTTCAGGTCACCCTGAGGTAAAAGCTCTTAGTCTTAGGCAGTGTTCGTTCTAAGCAAGTTGCATTGCAGTTAGTGCCTTGCCTTTCACACCAGCTGGGAGGGTCTTGTCCTGCCCGTGTTGTGCTGCGCTTCTGCACAGCTCCCGGCTTCTCCTCCCTCCTGGCACAGCCCTCCCCTTGCTGCTCCCTGACAGCCAAGGGCTGTCCCTGCCACAACGAAGCCTGTGAGACAGCCACAGCAATCCTGTGAGACAGCCACAGCAATCGTTCCTTTCTGTGCCTGGTGCCATTCCTGTCCTGCCCAACGCTGCTGTGGGTGGAGGTGGCTCCCACTCGCCCCAGGGCCGGCTGGCCAAGCCCGACTGGGTGCTCACCAGCTTAGATCCTTTGAGATGTTCCAGGAAGGCTCTGGGCTGACTGAGCTGGTAGAGCCTGTTGGTGAGGCTGAGGGATGAGGTGGCAGTGCTGAGGCCTGCATTTTTGAGCTTGTGCTTGCTGGTTCTCTGTCCCATCCACAGGCATTAAGACGCAGCAGCCAGGCAGAGGAGACAGAAGCAAAAGCGGGCTGGAGAGGGCTGGGATGTGGGTGCAGATGTTAGTGTGGGGAGTGTGGCTGCAGCCTGCCTGCTACAGGGGCTGCTCCTCAGGGCAGAGAATTTGACTGCAGATGAAGATGTCCCTGGCTCAGCTCCAGGTCCCCCTTCCACTGCCCCTTTCCTTCTTCATCCATGCTGACCAACTCTTTGAGCTTCCCTTTGCTTGCACTGCTTCCACCAACCTCAGCGGAAGGGCTGCGGGGATCAGACCATGCACCAGCAAGGGGCTTTTCTATCCTGCTCTCCTTCTTTCTCTGTCTCTGGTCTGTCTCTGCATGTGCCTCTCAGGGTTTCCCTTTTCCTTAAGATGCTGAGCCACCCAGGAAGGCTACTAGCAGCCCCTCTTCTTCTCAGGGGCTGTGAGACAGCCAACCCACCAAGGTCTGTGATGGCAGGGGATGGTGTCCTGATGGCACAGTCACCACCATGTCCTCTTTTGCACTTCCACGTCTTTCCCAGAAGAGGAGGAGACAGGATAGACCTGCCTCTCTCTCACCATCATCTCATCCCTAAGCTAAATTTAGGAAAGCCCCCTTGCAAAGGTTGTCCCGGTGCCCTGTGCAGCTGGAGGGACTTCTGTCTGTGGAACCGAGTCCTCTGGCTGCAGCGTGGTCAATTGCAGGCAGCCCAAAAGGGGACTGCGCCCCGTAGTTGGCAGGATTCGAACCTGCGCGGGGAAACCCCAATGGATTTCTAGTCCATCGCCTTCACCACTCGGCCACAACTACCTGCTCCAGCCCTCTCTGCCCTGCTGATCCCATGCCCTGAGCAATGACACCCACCTCCCTGGGGGTTTCAAGGTAATGCTCTACTCGAATCCTTGCAAGTGGGACCTGTACTGAGCACAACAGGCACCTGGTGCCAAGCTCTTCCAGAGGCCTTGAGAGCTGTAAACCCAGAGCCTACAACTGCAGCTCCCAGTGCCTTGTCCTCAGCCGGGCATCTGGGATATCCTGCCACAAGGGGAGTGGTTTCACTCCCCAGCTGCCACCTCAGCTGCTTCCAGGGAAGAAGAGAAGGCAGCTGTGTGGAGACAACCAGGGATGGTGGCAGTTGTGGGGTGGGATACTAGACCCCGCTTTGCTTCTCAAATTTAGGGTGGAGCACTAGGGTGGGGACATTCCTGCAGGGAAGATGGTGACCTCCAGGCAGCACCTCCAGCCTCTTGGGGACATAGGGTGGTGTCAACCCTTGAGCAAAGACCACGACTGCCATGCAGGTTGTTGGTGTGTAGGGGGAAGGGTTGGCGAGAGTGGGAGAGGGCTATGGAAAGGGCAAGGTGGAGGCTGGCTGAGGAGAAGTGTGGAGGGGCAAAGGGAGAATAAATGGGAGGTTTAGATGACTTGGAGGGAGACAGGAGAGCTTGTTTTGGTGGAATTGGGATGTCCAGATCTTTTTGGCAGCACTGGCAAGCAGTGTCTAGTTCCTGAGCGTGGCCCAAAATACCAAACAACCTGCCAAACTGATCATTTCCATCACTAGGTGAAAGTAGCTCTGATTCCCTTTTGGCTCTGGAGCAGGAATATTTGGAAGATGGTGTTAGGAGTCAGTGTGGAGGTGGGGCATCTGGCAGTGCCTGTCTGCAGGCAGGGCAAGGGTGGGAGGCGGTTGCAGTCGAGAGGGTGAGCATGAGGAGCGGCTTGAGGAAGTGTGTCTGCAGGGGGGATGGAAGGAGGCCAGCCAGTCTGTGAAGTGGAGGAGCAGGAGGCAGCACTGCCCACAGGTGTGTCGGTGGTACAGTGCTGAGCATAGTTGCCTTCCAAGCAGTCCATCTGGCCAATGCTGACAAACATGGCTTCAGCCTGGCTCCAGGGTGCCTTATATCTTCTGCAGGTAGCCTCTCTCAAATACCACCCAGCTTTCCTCTGAGCGTTCCAGCCGCTGCCCTCGCCTCCCAGCAGCCTTGAGGCCAACTGAGACCAGTGCTTTCTGCCTGCTGGGAGAGCTGCAGGCTGGGCTTCTGACTGCAGTGCTGGGACAGGAGCCAGGAGAGAGCCATGGAACTGCTGGTGCTGCTAGCTGCAACTGGCAGGAAAAGCACGCTGCTGTGGCAGGGTCAAGGGGCAGATGCTTCATGAGGCCAACTATGCAATTTTGTAAGGTGGTGGAAGGAGGCCTGTTCTTTATGTAATGGCTCAAAGGCCTGTCCGTGTGATCTGAAGCCACCCTGGGGATACTGGCCTACTCGGTCCAGGCTCCGGCATTGCAGAGACATGCTGAAGTTTACTGGAACTGGATGTAACGATGTTCCTGGTAACTAAGAACTGAGACAACCTCATTTCTCTTGCAGCTTATAGCCTGTGGGCCGAGAGAAACACAAGGAGCCTCTCTCACCTAGACTCTCTACCTGAAGGGGACAAAGCTTCTCAAGTCTCTGATTCCAGGGTTGCTTAAAGAAAAAAAGCAATGTACTTCACTGTGCTGACGGACAAAAAACAATCTGGGCAGTGGGCTTGCATGGAGGGTTTAGGTTGGCACAGTATTTACAGACTCCCACTGTGTCATCAGCGGTGCTACAAGTAGGTGGAGTTATAAAAAGACGGGGATGGTGACTGCGCATGCTCTGTTCCCTGCTGAAATGCCCACCCTAAGCCCATCTTGCAGTCACACTGCCTACGTCGAGAGCTGAAAACCAGTGCTTTCCTCCTTTCCACTCCATACCCGTCCCCTGGAGTTTATTGCCACAACACCAATGAAAGAGAGAATAGCAATGGCTGTTTTCGTATGAAGTTTGTGAACAACAGTTGAGAGGACCTGTCAAAATGTCTGTATTAACATTCACATCTGAGCAATTGGGACACTGGTCTTTGACCACCTTCACAGTAAAACAGGCTTAATGTGTGACATTTCTCGTATTTCCACCTGCGTCCACTGCTGCTTGCCCTCTCACTGGGCATGTCGGAAAAGAAGATGGCTCTCTTCTTTACTCTGCCTGTCCACCCTCCCATCCCAGGTGTTTGGAGACACGCATAAGGTGCCCCCTCGGCCTTCCCTTCCCCAGGCTAACCAACCCCAGCTCTCCCAGCCTGTCCTTCTATGACAGATGAGCCAAGGCCGTAATCACCTCAGTGTCCCTTTGGCAGGGCTGACAGAGCCCCTAGCTGTGCAGAAGTGGGAATCAGCCACACAGTGACACCAGTGGAGGCCTTGCTTTACTGCTGAGCAACTTTGGTGCTTTTTTCCTCCAAAACACCTGTGAGTAGCAAGGTGCATCACCAAAAGGAAAGAAGGCATAAACCTGACTTCCAGATGCCACAACTCTGGCTGAGATTGAGGCTCAGCCTGCCTGTTTCTGAAGGCGCCCTCCACAACTCAGCTGAGCGCACTTGTCAGTTTTTTCCTGCCACCTGAGGAAGTGTTATCGTCTCAGCCCAGTTCATAAGGCAGCTTCTGTCCTCTGCCAGGGGATACTCAGGGCAGGCAGTGAACTGTCACTGCTTCCTGACCATACATGCAAGACACACGGAGTATGCTGGCAGAAGAAATGAGATCAGCTCTTGAATGCTTTCACTGTTGGGACTCAAGGCTGACCCTGAGACATGTCACAGGACCGTGATCACCACGTTACAGACTCACACTCCGTTTCCCCGAGGCTTTTCAGTCTTTCTCTTGCCTGCTTGCTTATTTTTGGTGCTCTGGCTCAGGGAGCTCTAGCCACAACTGGTGGTAAGATCAGGACATAGGCCAATGCTCTTCCTTGCAGAGCAGGTGGCTAAGTGAGGGTGGAGGAGAACAAACCACCACAAGTCTCCAGCTATGCTGCACAAAGTCTTTAATGAGAAGGAGCAAATGCAGTGACACAGAACAGAGACCAAGAAACACCTCTGCAGGGTTCAGGGAGGAACAGAGAATGATCCATTTCCCAAGGACAAGCTCCACACAAAGCGCTTGCCTTTCCCCATTCTGCTCTACCTAGTGGGAATCCCAGCCCACCAAGAGCAGTCCCTAACTCCAGCACCCTCCCTCCATCAGCAGGAGGTTCAGCAAAGGAGAAGAGAACGAGCCCTTTCTTGAGGAGCTCAGAGCAAAGCAGAGCCAGAGGAGGCACGGTGAGTCCTGCCGTGCAGTGAGGAGCAGTGGGAACAGGTCCCACCAGCCAGATGGGATGAGGACACTGAGCCGGTCTGGAAGTCGTGGCCACGCTCCTGCTGCTGCAGGGTCCCCGTCTTCCTTCTGCTCCGAAGGAGATGATCCACCGGCTTCAGCAGTTCAGACTGCAGCGGGGGGGAGGCAGACACAGCCCTGACCCGCCCAGACCAAGGGAGCCCCCAGAAGAGATGGGAACTCCTCCGGCACTGAGGGAGCTCCCGACAGCAGCTGACAGGGAGGAGCCCACGGCTGTGCTCTGAGGGAATGAGGTGAGGATGGGGCCTGGCAGGGTCACCACCACTGGGGAGGCCTCGATGGCCACCGTCGAGTCAGCGCAGCGGGCGATGCAGGGCTCACTGCAGCTGCTTGCCAGTGGGGTTGGGCCAGAGGAGCCGCAGGGGCGTGGGAGACAGGGTCTGAAGCAGGACATCTCTGGGTGAGGGAGGCAAAGCTGAAACACAGAGCAGAGAGGAAACACGGACCCCAATATCAGCCTCTGTATCGTCTACTCAAATCTCCCTGCAGACACTCTTTGCTGCCATCCAGCTCCATGTCCAGAAAGGGCTGATCTTGCTAACACGCAGAAGAGGCAGGACAGGCCCACTTTTGGGATAGGACCCAGCACAGTGGGTTTAAAGCACCTGTGCAAAGACTGATCATGCCCCATCTCCAGAACGAATGGAGATGGCACTGGATGCGTTTGGCCATTTGGTTAGAGACCATCTGCCACAGATGCACATTCCGGTGGGCAGACGTCCCTGCAGCTGAGCCCCACTGATCCCCTGCTGCTTGAAAGAACCCCCCTCTTCCCAGCTCTCCCCAGCCACCCCCATCAAAAGGGAAAGAGGTCACATCCTCCTTTGCTTTTTAAACAGTTCTACTGCAGGGCCCGGCTGAGGCAGCCCAGATATCAGCCTGAGTGGCCTCCACGACAGTAGCTCAGCCCACAGGGAGAGATGGAGCGGACCCAGGCTTACCTCGTTCCTCGACGAAAAGGAGGCAAGAGAGGAGGATGCAGAGCCTGGAGCAGCACAGGCTTTTATGCTGTGTCCCAGAGCCCCGCGCGGCCACAAACATTCCTTGCTCATGAAGCATCTGAACGCCTAGCAGTTGCCGCTTTCCGAGGCCTCGCTGGTGATTAAGCTCTTGCCTCTTTCATCTGAAATGTTGTGATCCCACTTCATGCTGTCTAATATCGATACAATTGTCTCCCAGCCTCCTAAGACCAATTGCCTTGGAGGTCTCAGGCTAGCTGTGCAGAGATTTTAAGTGAATTTCCATCACACGCATCGCGTTTGTTACATCGCTTTCTTCACGGTGACCTTGGCAACTAGTCACGGTGAAATTCAGCTATAAGGGACACCTCAAGTCAGCTCGCAAGTGCTTTCAGTGCACGGACTCAGGCTAGCCCTTGGAGACATCTCTTTCCCAGCGAGTGATCATAGGCTCGCAGGAGATGGTGGGAGAAGAGACCCTCGTCTCCAGACATGGGTGCCAAAGCTCAACGGCAAGGAAGGGCCATTGTGGGCTGGAGGGAAGCACCTTGTGGGCAGGAGAGAGGGCCATGAGGACCTCACTTAAGCCTATCAGGCTCTGCCACAGCCTGTTTTTTCTGCCCACGAGGCCAGGGAACAAAGGCAGATTCATAACCATGAAGAGTAGACCGGAGGGTCAGGCAGGTCTCTTTCAGGTGACTTCTCCATGGGATCTCCATTGCCATGTCCCTTGATGCGTTGACCAGGCCCTCACGCTCCTTCCAAGCAGGGGTCTGGGCTCAGCTTCGGAAGTGGAGAACATGTGGAAAACAAGCAAATCAACGCGTAGGAGGATGATCAAAGAGATGCCTGCGTCCTTCCCTGGAGGAGACCCACACCCACATTGACCTGTGTTGCTCAGCAAGTTCATCCCAGAGGCCAAAGGCCTTGCATGGGCTGCTTTTGAGGAGAGGCGCAGGGCAGGGAGCCAAAAGCTCACGGCTCTTTTTCCTGGGTCAGAGATGGGGTGGCCCATTCCACGCATTTCAAACTACAAAGGGACATTGGATCAGTCTCCCAGAGCACCTGGGAGTCATCATGATGTGGAAGAGTTGGGAAAATCCCTGAACTCCAGGCAAACATGAATCACCCTGCTGTGGAATTCAGTGGACACGGTGCCCCAGCATCAGGTGTGCCAGGGATAACCCAGGTTAGCAAGGTCCTTGTGGTTCTGATTCCTAGCGGCTTCCCTCCAGCACACAATGGTCTTTCCTTGCCATTGAGCTTTGCCACATCCCTGGAGAGGTGTGTCTCTTCTCCCATATGGGATTGGGCAGTCTTGACGATCTGCCTGAACTTACCGACAGTCTTCTGCGTGCCTACGATGACCCGTGGGGAGAGATGTCTCCCAGGGTTAGCCTGAGTGCCTGCACTGAAAGCACTTGAGAGCTGACTTGAGGTGTCCTTCAGGGCTCAATTTCACTGTGACTGGTGGCCATGCTCACCATGAAGAGGGCAACGTCACACAGACAATCTGTATCATGCAAACCCACTTCAACTCTTCCTCCACACTAGCCCGAGACCTCCCAGCTAATTGGCCTTATGAAGCTGGGACACAGATGAATCATTTTGATGCTAGGAAGCATCATGCGTGCAGGCCCTGCTCCTGATAGGGGACGTCAACCACCCAGACATCTGCTGGAAAAGCAGCACAGCCAACTGCAAGCAGTCCAGGAAACTACTGGAGTGTGTTGAGGACAACCTGCTAGTACAGGGGATGGAGAGCCCGACCAGAGGAGAGGCACTGCTGGACCTGTTGTTTGCTAGTGTGGAAGAGGTTATCAGAGAGGTCAAGACTGGAGGTAGCCTGGGCTGCAGCAATCATGCCCTGGTGGAATTCTCAATCTTGAGGGATACAGGAAGGGTAAAAAGTAGCGTCAGGACCCTGAACCTCCGAAAGGCACACTTGGGGCTGTTTAGGGCGCTAGTGCATGGGATCCCTTGGGCAACTGCCCTCAGAGATACAGGAGCGAACGAGAGCTGGGAGATATTGAAAGACATTGTTCTTTGGGCTCGAGAGCTCTCAATCCCAACATGCAAAAAGTCATGCAGGGGAGGCAGGAGGTCAGCTTTGCTAAGTCAAGACCTCTTAGCCAAACTAAGGAGGCCGGGATACACATGCTGGGGAGATCACAGGGAGATGGCCCGCGAGTGCAAGGAGGGGATCAGGAAAGCCGTAGCACAGCTGGACTTGAACTTGGCTAGGGACATGCAAAATAACAAGAAGGGTTTCTTCAGGTACATAGGACAACAAAGGAAGGTTTGACAGGTGGACCGCTCGGTGGATAAGGAATTGGCTGAATGGTTGCACTCAAAGAGTTGTAGTCAACAGCTTGATGTCCAGGCGGAGACCAGTGACGAGTGGCGTCCCTCAGGGCTACGTACTGGGACCAGTATTATTGAACATCTTTGTCAGAGATGTGGATAATGGGATGGAGAGAAACCATGAGCATGTCTGTGGATGACACCAAGCTGAGTGGTGTGGTGCTGGGCCATAAAGATGACCATGGGGCTGGAGCACCTCCCCTAGGTGGAGAGGCTGAGAGAGTTGGGGTTGTTTACCCAAGAGAAGAGAGCTCCTGGGAGACCGTATAGCAGCCTTCCAGTACTTAAAGGGACCCTACAGGAAAGACTCTATATCAGGGAGTGTAGCGATAGGACGAGCAATAATGGTTTTAAACTGCAAGAGGGTAGATTTAGATGGGATATTAGGAAGAAATTCTTTTCTCTGGAGGTGGTGAGACACTGGAACAGGTCATGCAGAGAAGTTGTGGATGCCCCGTCCCTGGAAGTGTTCAAGGCCAGGCTGGATGGGACTTTGAGCAACCCGGTCTAGTGGAAGGTATCTCTGCCTACATGTCGTGGTTTAACCCTAGTTGGCAACTAAGAACCACACAGCCACTTGCTCAGTCTCCCCCGGTGGGGTGGGGAAAGGAATTGGAGGGGTAAAAGTGAGAAAACCTGTGGGTAGAGATAAAGACAGTTTAATAGGTAAAGCAAAAGCCACGCACGCAAGCAAAGCAAAACAAGGAATTCTTTCACTACTTCCTGTCGGCAGTTAGGTGTTCAGCCATCTCCAGGAAAGCAGGGCTCCATCATGTGCAATGGTTACTCGGGAAGACGAAACACTATAGCTCCGAATGTCCCCCCTTCCTCCTTCTTCCCCCAGCTTTATAAGCTGAGCATGACGTCATATGGTGTGGAATATCCCTTGGGTCAGTTGGGGTCAGCTGTCCCAGCTGTGTCCCCTCCCAACTTCTTGTGCAGCCCCAGTCTACTCGCTGGTGGGGAGGCATGAGAAGCAGAAGAGGCCTTGACTCTGTGTAAGCACTGCTCAGCAGTAACAAAAACATCCCTGTGTTATCAGCGCTCTTTTCAGAACACATCCAGAACATAGCCTCATACGAGCTACTATGAGGAAAATTAACTCTATGCCAGCCAAACCCAGCACATTCTCCACCCCTTATTCCATACCATTTACATCATCCTCAGGTCCCACACTATCCAACATATTCTCATTAACGACCACCCCTCTTCCCATCCTTTGATATAACACACAGAGATTATTCCCTTAGTCTATGGACCACCCCTGTGAAATGTCTGTAAAATCGTAGAATCATAGAATTGTTTGGGTTGGAAGGGACCCTTAAAGGTCATCTAGCCCAACCAGCACACCACGGCAGGAGGGTTGGAACTAGATGGTCTTTAAGGTCCCTTCCAACCCCAAACCATTCTATGATTCATTCTATGACTCTAGGTGGTATGAAGTGGGAGCAATTCATTTCAGATGAAAGAGGCAAGAGCTTAATCACCAGGGAGGCCTTGGAAAGCGGCAACTGCTAGGCGTTCAGATGCTTCATGAGCAAGGAATGTTTGTGGTCCCACGGGGCTCTGGGACACAGCATAAAAGCCTGTGCTGCTCCAGGCTCTGCATCCTCCTCTCTTGCCTCCCTTTCCTCGAGGAACAAGGTAAGCCTGTGTCTGCTCCATCGCTCCACATGGGCTGAACTGCTGTCATGGTGGCTACTCAGGGTGATACTTGGGCTGCCGCAGCTTGGCCCTGCAGTAGTACAGTTCAAGGGCTGTCAGCTCTTTCCCTTTTGATGGGGGTGGCTGGGGAGAGCTGGGAAGAGGGGGGTTCTTTCAAGCAGCAGGGGATCAGTGGGACTGAGCTGCAGGGAGGTCTGCCCACCAAAATTTCCACCCACAGCACATGGTTCCAACCCAATGGCCAGTGCATCCAGTGCCTTCTTCAATGCAGCACTGTTGGTTTTGGAGATGGGGTATGATCAGTCTTTCCACAGCTCTTCTAGAATGACAGAATTATAGAATAGTTTGGGTTGGAAGAGACCTTTAAAGGTCATCTACTCCTGGGAGCTGTAGGCACAGTGTGTGTTTTTAAGAGGTGATTTCTGAGACCTGATCAACGCACCCTGTTTGTGCTGGGATCATTTCATCAGTCTTCGTCTATGCTATTGCACCAGGAACTGCAGGAGAATTCCTGGTGGAATAAGCACCCAGTTAGGCACATCTTTGCTCCCAGTCCTTCAAATCTAGCCTTAAGTTGAGATGTCACGCCTGTTGTGCACGACAGCAAGATCAGCTGCAGGCCCTTTCTGGACATGGAGCTAAAAGTGGAGATGGAGGGCACCAAGGATTATCTGCAGAGAGAGCTGAGGAAAAGACAGACAGACTGATACTGAGGTTCATGCTCCCTGCCTGCTCTGTGTTTCAGCTTTGCCTCCCTCACCCAGAGATGTCTTGCTTCAGACCCTGTCTCCCACCACCCTGTGGAGCCTCTGGCCCAACCCCACTTGCAAGCAGCTGCAGTGAGCCCTGCATTGCCCGCTGCGCTGACTCAACGGTGGCCATCCAGGCCTCCCCGGTGGTGGTGACCCTGCCGGGCCCCATCCTCACCTCGTTCCCTCAGAGCACAGCCGTGGGCTCCTCCCTGTCAGCTGCTGTCGGGAGCTCCCTCAGTGCCGGGGGAGTTCCCATCTCTTCTGGGGGCTCCCTTGGTCTGGGCGGGTCAGGGCTGTGCCTGCCTCCCCCCCGCTGCAGTCTGAACTGCTGAAGCCGGCGGATCATCTCCTTCGGAGCAGAAAGGAAGAGGGGGACCCTGCAGCAGCAGGAGCGTGGCCGCGGCTTGCAGACTGGCTGAGTGTCCTCATCCCATCTGGCAGGAGGGACCTGTGCCCACGGCTCCTCACTGCACGGCAGGACTCACCGTGCCTCCTCTGGCTCTGCTTTACTCTGAGCTCCTCGAGAAAGGGCTCGTTCTCTTCTGCTTTGCTGAACCTCCTGCTGACGGGGGGAGGGTGCTGGAGTTAGGGGCTGCTCTTGGTGGGCTGAGATTCCCACTAGGTAGAGCAGAATGGGGAAAGGCAAGCGCTTTGTGTGGAGCTTGTCCTTGGGAAATGGGCCATTCTCGGTGCCTCCCTGAACCCTGCAGAGGTGTTTCTTGGTCTCTGTTCTGTGCCACTGCATTTGCTCCTTCTCATTAAAGACTTTGTGCAGCATAGCTGGAGAGTCGTGGTGGTTTGTTCTCCTCCTCCCTCACTTAGCCACCTGCTCTGCAAGGAAGAGGGAGAATCGGCCCTCTCCCACGGCAACTATTATAACCCCAAGCATGGGGCACTGCCAGTTGTGGGAGGAGCTCCCTGAAGTGATACCAGAGGATCACAAATAAACAAGCAGGCAAGAAAAAGACAGGAAAGCCTCAGAGAAATGGAGAGCAAGAAGCAATGGACAGGGGTGGAAATACAAGTAATGCCACACACAGTAATCCTGTGAGGATGGTCAAAATGGGAAACGGTTGCCCAGGGAGATTGTAGAGTCTTTCTCTTTGGAGAGGTCCAACATCCAACTAGACAAAGCCATGAAAAAAACCTCCTCTACTTGACCTTGCTTTCAGCCAGGCTTGGACTGCCTGATCTCCACCTCAGCTCTTTGTGTGATTTGCTGAGCTCCTGCTGGATCCCTTCAGACAGGAGCTGCCATCAAGACTAAGGGAGCAGAGGGGGCAAGGGCCAGGAAAGCTGCAGAAGTGTGGTGGGCACAGGGCAGGAGAAAGGGCACTGATGTCAGTCCCAGGGCTGGGAGCCCAGGAAAGGAAGGAAGATCGGAGTGCATTAACCCAAGGCTGTTAAGGTGTAAGCATGCTGAGGAAAGGCCTGAGGGAACCAAAAGCTTGAGGTCCCACTGAGATTTGAACTCAGATCGCTGGATTCAGAGTCCAGAGTGCTCACCATTACACCATGGGACCTCGTGCACAGATGCTCTCTTTCCCCTGTGGCCACCCTTGCTGAGCCATATGTTCTGGCTGAGCCCAGCAGCGTCCCCCTCTCCCTGGCCACCACCAAGTACAGCTTTCCTCCAGGGCCACAGGGCACTCTCTACTCACAAGGCCTTTCAAGGGAGTGGCAGAACTCTTTGGGCAAGCTTGGAATGCCCTCTCGTGCAAGACCCACCCTCTGAGAATCTTGCTTTCACATTATTAGACTAGTCTCCAGCAGAACCACTTCATCTTCGGTGCCCAGTGATTGGTAGTTCAGCGCTGGCACTTGTGGTCTCTGCTGCTGCCTTCTTTCACCCCCGTGTTGGACAGCCTGCCAGTCTGCCCGTGTAAGTTACTGCCTCTCCTGTTTCTCACTTGTTAGCTCACACAAAGCAGCCATTTAGAGTTTTGGGGGTTAAACAGCAGGCAGGGAGAGGGTATTTATTGTGTTTTGAAAAGTGTCGAGAAAGCCATATTGTAGACAAGCCCTTTGCTGAATGGTGGAGATCTGCAAAAGTCATGCAGCATATATGTTTTGGAGGGGAGGCCAAGCGAGAGGAATCTGTCAGGAGTGGGACTGGAACCCACATCTCTGAGGGAGGCTGCAGCCTGAGTGCAGCACCTTAGACTGCTTGGCCATCCTGGCCATCTACTGGTGGTGCTGCTGGTGCTGCTGGTGCTGCTGGTGCTGCTGCTGCTGCTGCTGCTGCTGCTGCTGCCGCCACCAGAGCCAGCCCAGCTCAGCCAGCCTCCTCCTGGCACTGCTGCAGGGGCGCCTGGCTCCTGGGAGCACCCTTGCCCTGCTCCCACCAACGGCTGCTCACGGGCAACCGCAGCACCTCCAGGCACTTCAGACCACACAGTACCCAGCACAGGGGCAGTGTCTCGCAAGGACAAGGCGAGCCTTCATGGGAGCAGCCAAAGGAACCCTCAGCAAATTATGGCTCTGTACATGCCGACATCCTGCCCAGGGGCTCCAGGCACACGTCTGCCTTTCCCATGACTTCCTCCATTCCCTCCAGAGCCTCAGGAAATGGCAAGACAAACACTTGGCCAGCAGTGCTGCCTTGTGGATGGTTCCTGGTGCCACAAGGGTGCTTCCTTCTTCCCTGCTCGGGGCCGGGAAGGCTGGGCAAGGAGGGCTCTGCCACATCAACCACTGCTCAGTGCCCAACCCCATTGAAACTTCACCATGATACCCAAACATGGAGAATCCCAAAGTTCTCTGGGCACCTGCTCCAGTGCTTCAACACTCCCTGAGAAATTCTGAATGACTGAAAGACTCCCCCTCAGCCTGTTTTTCCCAGTGCTGGCAAGCAGGTGACTAGTCCACCTGCTCCAAGCAGGGCTAGCCCCAAAGCTAGGGCAGGCTCCGCATTTCCAGAGGAGGAGGCAGGGCTGCTGTGGGCACTGGGAGGAGCAGGGCAGAGCTCTGTACCTGTAAGCAAAGCTGCCTGCCAATCAACTGCTCTGTGCTTTGTTTCTTCTTGTTCAGTGTAGCCCCGTCCTCAGCAGTTCTTCTTCAGCCTCTTCAGTCTGCTCTTCCCAAGGCTGGCCTTGCTAAAGTCTCTCTGCTGGGCTGGGAGGGACTCATGGGGCCATGCATCAAGGCTGCAGGGAAGCTCCTCCAGTGCAGAGCCTGGCCCGCCTCCTGTTCCTCCACTGCCCAATCTCATCTGCCTCCTGCCCCTCCAGTACACAGACTGGTCGTCCTCCTGCTCCTCCACTTCACAGACTGGCTGGCCTCCTTCCATCCCCCCTGCAGACACACTTCCTCAAGCCGCTCCTCATGCTCACCCTCTCGACTGCAACCGTCTCCCGCCATCCTCTTGACACCCGCCCTTCAGATATTTGTAAGCATTGATGAGGTTCCCTCTCTGTCTTCTCTTCCTCAGGCCAAACAGCCCCAGCTCCCTCCGCCGTTCCCCAGAGGCAAGATGCTCCAGTCCCCTCATCATCATTGTACCCTCTGCTGGCCTCTTTCCAGTAGTTCCTCATCTTTCTTGAACTGGGGAGGCCAGAACTGGATGCAGTACTCCAGATGGGGCCTCACTAGGGCAGAGTAGAGGGGGAGGATAACCTCCCTCGACCTGCTGGCCACACTCTTCTTAATGCACCCCAGGATGCCGTTGGCCTTCCTCTTCCTTGCTGAGCACGTGGCTAAGTGAGGGTGGAGGAGGACAATCCACCACGAGTCTCCAGCTATGCTGCACAAAGTCTTTAATGAGAAGGAGCAAATGCAGTGGCACAGAACAGAGACCAAGAAACACGTCTGCAGGGTTCAGGGAGGCACCGAGAATGGCCCATTTCCCAAGGACAAGCTCCACACAAAGCGCTTGCCTTTCCCCATTCTGCTCTACCTAGTGGGAATCTCAGCCCACCAAGAGCAGCCCCTAACTCCAGCACCCTCCCCCCGTCAGCAGGAGGTTCAGCAAAGCAGAAGAGAACGAGCCCTTTCTCGAGGAGCTCAGAGTAAAGCAGAGCCAGATGAGGCATGGCGAGGCCTGCCGTGCAGTGAGGAGCAGTGGAAACAGGTCCCACCAGCCAGATGGGATGAGGACACTCAGCCAGTCTGCAAGCCGCAGCCACGCTCCTGCTGCTGCAGGGTCCCCCTCTTCCTTCCTGCTCCGAAGGAGATGATCCACCGGCTTCAGCAGTTCAGACTGCAGCGGGGGGGAGGCAGGCACAGCCCTGACCCGCCCAGACCAAGGGAGCCCCCAGAAGAGATGGGAACTCCCCCGGCACTGAGGGAGCTCCCGACAGCAGCTGACAGGGAGGAGCCCACGGCTGTGCTCTGAGGGAACGAGGTGAGGATGGGGCCCGGCAGGGTCACCACCACCGGGGAGGCCTGGATGGCCACCGTTGAGTCAGCGCAGCGGGCAATGCAGGGCTCACTGCAGCTGCTTGCAAGTGGGGTTGGGCCAGAGGCTCCACAGGGTGGTGGGAGACAGGGTCTGAAGCAAGACATCTCTGGGTGAGGGAGGCAAAGCTGAAACACAGAGCAGGCAGGGAGCATGAACCTCAGTATCAGTCTGTCTGTCTTTTCCTCAGCTCTCTCTGCAGATAATCCTTGGTGCCCTCCATCTCCACTTTTAGCTCCATGTCCAGAAAGGGCCTGCAGCTGATCTTGCTGTCGTGCACAACAGGCGTGACATCTCAACTTAAGGCTAGATTTGAAGGACTGGGAGCAAAGATGTGCCTAACTGGGTGCTTATTCCACCAGGAATTCTCCTGCAGTTCCTGGTGCAATAGCATAGACGAAGACTGATGAAATGATCCCAGCACAAACAGGGTGCGTTGATCAGATCTCAGAAATCACCTCTTAAAAACACACACTGTGCCTACAGCTCCCACGGCCCTCATTGTGCCCTCCGAGTTTCACAGCACAGGAAGGCTGACCCACTTTTGGAATGGGACACAGTGGTTTAAGTAGGGCCTGTTGCAATAGGACAAAGGCTAATGCTTTCAAAAAAAAAAGAGGGTAGATTCAGACAAGATATGAGGAAGAAATGTTGAGGATGAGGATGCAGAAACACTGGAACAGTTTGCTGAGAGAGGTGGTAGATGCCCCATCCCTGGAAACGTTCAAGGTTAGGTTAGATGGGGCTCTGAGCAACATGATCTAGTTGAAGATGTCCCTGCTCGCTGCAGGGGAGTTGGAGTAGATGACCTTTAAAGGTCTCTTCCAACCCAAACTATTCTATAATTCTATCATTCTAGAAGAGCTGTGGAAAGACTGATCATACCCCATCTCCAAAACCAACAGTGCTGCATTGAAGAAGGCACTGGATGCACTTGGCCATTGGGTTAGAGACCATCTGCTGTGGGTGGAAATTTTGGTGGGCAGACCTCCCTGCAGCTCAGTCCCACTGATCCCCTGCTGCTTGAAAGAACCCCCCTCTTCCCAGCTCTCCCCAGCCACCCCCATCAAAAGGGAAAGAGCTGACAGCCCTTGAACATTTCCATTGCAGGGCCAAGCTGCGGCAGCCCAAGTATCACCCTGAGTAGCCACCATGACAGCAGTTCAGCCCACAGGCAGAGATAGAGTGGACCCAGGCTTACCTTGTTCCTTGAGGAAAGGGAGGCAAGAGAGGAGGATGCAGAGCCTGGAGCAGCACAGGCTTTTATGCTGTGTCCCAGAGCCCCGCGCGGCCACAAACATTCCTTGCTCATGAAGCATCTGAACGCCTAGCAGTTGCCGCTTTCCAAGGCCTCGCTGGTGATTAAGCTCTTGCCTCTTTCATCTGAAATGAATTGCTCCCGCTTCATCGGGTCCAACCATTAACCTATTACTACCAAGTCCCCCACTAAATCATATCCCTTAGGGCCTCATCTAAACGTCTTTTGAATACCTCCAGGGATGGGGACTCCACCACCTCCCTGGGCAGCCTGTTCCAATGCCCGACAACCCTTTCGGTGAAGAAATTTTTACGAATGTCCAATCTAAACCTCCCCTGGTGCAACTTGAGGCCATTTCCTCTTGTCCTGTCCTCTGTTACTAGGGAGAAGAGACCGACCCCCCATCTCTCTACAACCTCCTTTCAGGGAGTTGTAGAGAGCAATAAGGTCTCCCCTCAGCCTCCTTTTCTCCAGACTAAACATCCCCAGGTCCCTCAGCCGCTCCTCATAGGACTTGTGTTCTAGACCCTTCGCCAGCTTTGTTGCCCGTCTCTGGACACGCTCCAGCACCTCAAGGTCTTTCTTGGAGTGAGGGGCCCAAAACTGAACCCAGTGCTCGAGGTGCGGCCTCACCAGGGCCGAGTACAGGGGGACGATCACTTCCCTACTCCTGCTGGCCACACTAGTTCTGATACAGGCCAGGATGCCATTGGCCTTCTTGGCCACCTGGGCACACTGCTGGCTCATATTCAGCCGGCTGTCGACCAACACCCCCAGGTCCTTTTCCGCCGGGCAGCTTTCCAACCACTCCCCACCAAGCCTGTAGCGTTGCCTGGGGTTGTTGTGACCCAAGTGCAGGACCCGGCACTTGGCCTTGTTGAATCACATACCATTGGCCTTGTCCATCGATCCAGCCTGTCCAGATCCCGCTGTAGCGCCTGCCTGCCCCCCAGCAGATCAACCCTCCCTCCCAATTTGGTGTCATCTGCAAACTTACTGAGGGTGCACTCAATCCCCTCATCCAGGTCATTGATAGAGATATTAAACAGAACTGGCCCCAATACCGAGCCCTGGGGAATGCCACTTGTGAGCGGCCGCCAACCGGATTGAACTCCATTCACCACAACTCTTTGGGCCCGGCCATCCAGCCAGTTTCCTACCCAGCGCAGAGTACGCCCATCCAAGCCATGGGTAGCCAGTTTCTCCAGGAGGATGCTGTGGGGGACGGTGTCAAAGGCTTTACTAAAGTCTAGGTACGCAACGTCCGCAGCCTTTCCCTCATCCACTAGGCGGGTCACCATGTCGTAGAAGGAGATCAGGTTGGTCAGGCAGGACCTGCCTTTCATAAACCCGTGCTGATTGGGCCCGATCGCCCAGTTGTCCCGTACGTGCCGCGTGATGGCACTCAAGATGACCTGCTCCATAACCTTCCCAGGCACCGAGGTCAGGCTGACAGGCCTGTAGTTCCCCGGATCCTCCTTCCGGCCCTTCTTGTACATGGGCATCACATTTGGCAGCCTCCAGTCAACGGGGACCTCCCCGGTTAGCCAGGACTGCTGCTAAATGATGGAGAGTGGCTTGGTGAGCACTTCTGCCAGCTCTTTCAGCACCCTTGGGTGGATCCCATGCGGCCCCATAGACTTGTGGGTGTCTGGGTGGTATAGCAGGTCACTGACCATTTCCCCTTGGATTACGGGGGCTTCATTCTGCTCCCCTGCCCCGTCTTCCTGCTCAGGGGGCTGGGTGCCCAGAGAACAACTTCCCTTGCTGTTAAAGACTGAGGCAAAGAAGGCATTAACACCTCAGCCTTTTCCTCGTCCCTTGACGCTATGTTTCCCCCGCATCCAATAAAGGAGGGAGATTCTCCTTGGCCCCCTTTTTATTGCTAATGTATTTGTAGAAGGACTTTTTGTTGTCTTTTATGGCAGTAGCCAGACTAAGTTCAAGTTGGGCTTTGGCCCTTCTAATTTTCTCCCTCGATTGTCTTTGCAAGGTCGTGGCAATTGGAAGAGGTTCCTTTGGCGTGGAAGAAAGTCAGTGTCACTCCTGTCTTCCAGAAGGGCACAGAGGACCTGGGGAACTGCAGGCTGGTCAGCCTCACCTTGAGCACTGGAAGGAGGAAGGAGCAACTCATCCTGAAAACCCTTTCCAGACACATGAAGAACAAGAACGTAATTGCTAGTTTTATTATGCTCTCGTCCTAGCTCATTTCTATCGGACTGTGCCCTCTTTTTTTTTGTGGGAGTGTGTTTTTCTCTGTGTGCTTGAGATGTTGGCAGCTAAATCTGAAGCTGTAGTAGCCAGCAAGCACAAGGGTGAGCAGCAGCAAACAGGCTAGGAAATCTGAAGCAGCAGTAGCCAGCGAGTAGAGCAGATCAGCATCAGGGACTGCACAGGGTTTGGAGCAGGAAACCAGACAGATCCTGCTCGGGCTCCACACGCACTCTGCACAGACCTACAGTCAGTCCCAGGGTTCGGTGGACCTGCTATTCAGTGGATGTGCATGTGGGAGTGAGAGGAGGTTTACGTCCAGCAATGAATTCCAGTCCTGAGCAGCCAGAGGGGAAGAAAAGGATTGGGCCATGTGTGTTTTGGGGTAGTGAGGAATGAAAGACAAACAAACCACCGCCATTTCTCCCACTTTGTCCAGGCTCAAGTACAGTCCTTCACTGCAGACTGCTCCAGCATGGGTTCTCCATGAGCTACAGTTCGAAACAGGAAAATCTTTTCCAGCGTTGGCTCTTGCACAGGCTTCAGGCGTGTCAGCCTGCTCCAGTATGGGTGGTCCAGATGCCACAAGCTTCGCAGATGGCTCAGTGTTGTGGAGGTTGCTGGAACCAGCTGTGTCTGGCACAGAAGAGCCCCTTACCTCTTCTCACAGAGGCCACCCTGCAGCAACCCCTCTCCCCTCCACTACCAACACCTAAGCCACATATAGCCAATACCGTGCCCGTTGGGAATACCTGCTCGGCCCTGCTCCTCGGCACGGCAGCAAACAGACAAGGATAAATAAAGCCCCAGGGTGGTCAAGTTGATCGCATTGGTGTGTCCCAGACTAGCATCAGCCTTGTTCTCCTCACGACCTGCAGAGCCCTGGAGCAGAGCAGTGCAGGGTACAGTTGCTGAAAGATGCAAGGGAGAGGCAGGGGGGGAAAAAACACAATTAGCAGAGGATGGTTTCAATCCATCGACCTCTGGGTTATGGGCCCAGCACGCTTCCGCTGCGCCACTCTGCTCCCCCCAATACCTCAGCTGGAGGGACTTCTGTCTGTGCAACCGAGTCCTCTGGCTGTAGCATGGTCAATTGCAGGCAGCCCAAAAGGGGACTGCACCCCATAGTTGGCAGGATTCAAACCTGTACGGGGAAACCCCCGTGGATTTCTAGTCCATTACCTTCACCACTCGGCCACAACTACCTGCTCCAGCCCTCTCTGCCCTGCTGATCCCATGCCCTGAGCAATGACATCCACCTCCCTGGGGGTTTCAAGGTAATGCTCTACTCGAATCCTTGCAAGTGGGACCTGTACTGAGCACAACAGGCACCTGGTGCCAAGCTCTTCCAGAGGCCTTGAGAGCTGTAAACCCAGAGCCTACAGCTGTGGCTCCCAGTGCCTTGTCCTCAGCCGGGCATCTGGGATATCCTGCCACAAGGGGAGTGGTTTCACTCCCCAGCTGCCACCTCAGCTGCTTCCAGGGAAGAAGAGAAGGCAGCTGTATGGAGACAACCAGGGATGGTGGCAGTTGTGGGGTGGGATACTAGACCCCGCTTTGCTTCTCAAATTTAGGGTGGAGCACTAGGGTGGGGACATTCCTGCAGGGAAGATGGTGACCTCCAGGCAGCACCTCCAGCCTCTTGGGGACATAGGGTGGTGTCAACCCTTGAGCAAAGACCACGACTGCCATGCAGGTTGTTGGTGTGTAGGGGGAAGGGTTGGCGAGAGTGGGAGAGGGCTATGGAAAGGGCAAGGTGGAGGCTGGCTGAGGAGAAGTGTGGAGGGGCAAAGGGAGAATAAATGGGAGGTTTAGATGACTTGGAGGGAGACAGGAGAGCTTGTTTTGGTGGAATTGGGATGTCCAGATCTTTTTGGCAGCACTGGCAAGCAGTGTCTAGTTCCTGAGCGTGGCCCAAAATACCAAACAACCTGCCAAACTGATCATTTCCATCACTAGATGAAAGTAGCTCTGATTCCCTTTTGGCTCTGGAGCAGGAATATTTGGAAGATGGTGTTAGGAGTCAGTGTGGAGGTGGGGCATCTGGCAGTGCCTGTCTGCAGGCAGGGCAAGGGTGGGAGGCGGTTGCAGTCGAGAGGGTGAGCATGAGGAGCGGCTTGAGGAAGTGTGTCTGCAGGGGGGATGGAAGGAGGCCAGCCAGTCTGTGAAGTGGAGGAGCAGGAGGACGACCAGTCTGTGTACTGGAGGGGCAGGAGGCAGATGAGATTGGGCAGTGGAGGAACAGGAGGCGGGCCAGGCTCTGCACTGGAGGAGCTTCCCTGCAGCCTTGATGCATGGCCCCATGAGTCCCTCCCAGCCCAGCAGAGAGACTTTAGCAAGGCCAGCCTTGGGAAGAGCAGACTGAAGAGGCTGAAGAAGAACTGCTGAGGACGGGGCTACACTGAACAAGAAGAAACAAAGCACAGAGCAGTTGATTGGCAGGCAGCTTTGCTTACAGGTACAGAGCTCTGCCCTGCTCCTCCCAGTGCCCACAGCAGCCCTGCCTCCTCCTCTGGAAATGCGGAGCCTGCCCTAGCTTTGGGGCTAGCCCTGCTTGGAGCAGGTGGACTAGTCACCTGCTTGCCAGCACTGGGAAAAACAGGCTGAGGGGGAGTCTTTCAGTCATTCAGAATTTCTCAGGGAGTGTTGAAGCACTGGAGCAGGTGCCCAGAGAACTTTGGGATTCTCCATGTTTGGGTATCATGGTGAAGTTTCAATGGGGTTGGGCACTGAGCAGTGGTTGATGTGGCAGAGCCCTCCTTGCCCAGCCTTCCTGTCCCGAGCAGGGAAGAAGGAAGCACCCTTGTGGCACCAGGAACCATCCACAAGGCAGCACTGCTGGCCAAGTGTTTGTCTTGCCATTTCCTGAGGCTCTGGAGGGAATGGAGGAGGTCATGGGAAAGGCAGACGTGTGCCTGGAGCCCCTGGGCAGGATGTCGGCATGTACAGAGCCATAATTTGCTGAGGGTTCCTTTGGCTGCTCCCATGAAGGCTCGCCTTGTCCTTGCGAGACACTGCCCCTGTGCTGGGTACTGTGTGGTCTGAAGTGCCTGGAGGTGCTGCGGTTGCCCGTGAGCAGCCGTTGGTGGGAGCAGGGCAAGGGTGCTCCCAGGAGCCAGGCGCCCCTGCAGCAGTGCCAGGAGGAGGCTGGCTGAGCTGGGCTGGCTCTGGTGGCGGCAGCAGCAGCAGCAGCAGCAGCAGCAGCAGCAGCAGCAGCAGCAGCAGCAGCAGCAGCACCAGCAGCAGCACCAGCAGCACCAGCAGCACCACCAGTAGATGGCCAGGATGGCCAAGCAGTCTAAGGTGCTGCACTCAGGCTGCAGCCTCCCTC
Organism: Phoenicopterus ruber ruber; assembly: GCA_009819775.1. Classification (NCBI taxonomy): domain Eukaryota; kingdom Metazoa; phylum Chordata; class Aves; order Phoenicopteriformes; family Phoenicopteridae; genus Phoenicopterus; species Phoenicopterus ruber. The sequence goes on from CM020225.1 coordinate 24,666,866, forward strand.
AGAGATGTGGGTTCCAGTCCCACTCCTGACAGATTCCTCTCGCTTGGCCTCCCCTCCAAAACATATATGCTGCATGACTTTTGCAGATCTCCACCATTCAGCAAAGGGCTTGTCTACAATATGGCTTTCTCGACACTTTTCAAAACACAATAAATACCCTCTCCCTGCCTGCTGTTTAACCCCCCAAAACTCTAAATGGCTGCTTTGTGTGAGCTAACAAGTGAGAAACAGGAGAGGCAGTAACTTACACGGGCAGACTGGCAGGCTGTCCAACACGGGGGTGAAAGAAGGCAGCAGCAGAGACCACAAGTGCCAGCGCTGAACTACCAATCACTGGGCACCGAAGATGAAGTGGTTCTGCTGGAGACTAGTCTAATAATGTGAAAGCAAGATTCTCAGAGGGTGGGTCTTGCACGAGAGGGCATTCCAAGCTTGCCCAAAGAGTTCTGCCACTCCCTTGAAAGGCCTTGTGAGTAGAGAGTGCCCTGTGGCCCTGGAGGAAAGCTGCACTTGGTGGTGGCCAGGGAGAGGGGGATGCTGCTGGGCTCAGCCAGAACATATGGCTCAGCAAGGGTGGCCACAGGGGAAAGAGAGCATCTGTGCACGAGGTCCCATGGTGTAATGGTGAGCACTCTGGACTCTGAATCCAGCGATCTGAGTTCAAATCTCAGTGGGACCTCAAGCTTTTGGTTCCCTCAGGCCTTTCCTCAGCATGCTTACACCTTAACAGCCTTGGGTTAATGCACTCCGATCTTCCTTCCTTTCCTGGGCTCCCAGCCCTGGGACTGACATCAGTGCCCTTTCTCCTGCCCTGTGCCCACCACACTTCTGCAGCTTTCCTGGCCCTTGCCCCCTCTGCTCCCTTAGTCTTGATGGCAGCTCCTGTCTGAAGGGATCCAGCAGGAGCTCAGCAAATCACACAAAGAGCTGAGGTGGAGATCAGGCAGTCCAAGCCTGGCTGAAAGCAAGGTCAAGTAGAGGAGGTTTTTTTCATGGCTTTGTCTAGTTGGATGTTGGACCTCTCCAAAGAGAAAGACTCTACAATCTCCCTGGGCAACCGTTTCCCATTTTGACCATCCTCACAGGATTACTGTGTGTGGCATTACTTGTATTTCCACCCCTGTCCATTGCTTCTTGCTCTCCATTTCTCTGAGGCTTTCCTGTCTTTTTCTTGCCTGCTTGTTTATTTGTGATCCTCTGGTATCACTTCAGGGAGCTCCTCCCACAACTGGCAGTGCCCCATGCTTGGGGTTATAATAGTTGCCGTGGGAGAGGGCCGATTCTCCCTCTTCCTTGCAGAGCAGGTGGCTAAGTGAGGGAGGAGGAGAACAAACCACCACGACTCTCCAGCTATGCTGCACAAAGTCTTTAATGAGAAGGAGCAAATGCAGTGGCACAGAACAGAGACCAAGAAACACGTCTGCAGGGTTCAGGGAGGCACTGAGAATGGCCCATTTCCCAAGGACAAGCTCCACACAAAGCGCTTGCCTTTCCTCATTCTGCTCTACCTAGTGGGAATCTCAGCCCACCAAGAGCAGTCCCTAACTCCAGCACCCTCCCCCCGTCAGCAGGAGGTTCAGCAAAGCAGAAGAGAACGAGCCCTTTCTCGAGGAGCTCAGAGTAAAGCAGAGCCAGAGGAGGCACGGTGAGTCCTGCCGTGCAGTGAGGAGCCGTGGGCACAGGTCCCACCAGCCAGATGGGATGAGGACACTCAGCCAGTCTGCAAGCCGCGGCCACGCTCCTGCTGCTGCAGGGTCCCCCTCTTCCTTTCTGCTCCGAAGGAGATGATCCGCCGGCTTCAGCAGTTCAGACTGCAGCGGGGGGGAGGCAGGCACAGCCCTGACCCGCCCAGACCAAGGGAGCCCCCAGAAGAGATGGGAACTCCCCCGGCACTGAGGGAGCTCCCGACAGCAGCTGACAGGGAGGAGCCCACGGCTGTGCTCTGAGGGAACGAGGTGAGGATGGGGCCCGGCAGGGTCACCACCACCGGGGAGGCCTGGATGGCCACCGTTGAGTCAGCGCAGCGGGCAATGCAGGGCTCACTGCAGCTGCTTGCAAGTGGGGTTGGGCCAGAGGCTCCACAGGGTGGTGGGAGACAGGGTCTGAAGCAAGACATCTCTGGGTGAGGGAGGCAAAGCTGAAACACAGAGCAGGCAGGGAGCATGAACCTCAGTATCAGTCTGTCTGTCTTTTCCTCAGCTCTCTCTGCAGATAATCCTTGGTGCCCTCCATCTCCACTTTTAGCTCCATGTCCAGAAAGGGCCTGCAGCTGATCTTGCTGTCGTGCACAACAGGCGTGACATCTCAACTTAAGGCTAGATTTGAAGGACTGGGAGCAAAGATGTGCCTAACTGGGTGCTTATTCCACCAGGAATTCTCCTGCAGTTCCTGGTGCAATAGCATAGACGAAGACTGATGAAATGATCCCAGCACAAACAGGGTGCGTTGATCAGGTCTCAGAAATCACCTCTTAAAAACACACACTGTGCCTACAGCTCCCAGGAGTAGATGACCTTTAAAGGTCTCTTCCAACCCAAACTATTCTATAATTCTGTCATTCTAGAAGAGCTGTGGAAAGACTGATCATACCCCATCTCCAAAACCAACAGTGCTGCATTGAAGAAGGCACTGGATGCACTGGCCATTGGGTTGGAACCATGTGCTGTGGGTGGAAATTTTGGTGGGCAGACCTCCCTGCAGCTCAGTCCCACTGATCCCCTGCTGCTTGAAAGAACCCCCCTCTTCCCAGCTCTCCCCAGCCACCCCCATCAAAAGGGAAAGAGCTGACAGCCCTTGAACTGTACTACTGCAGGGCCAAGCTGCGGCAGCCCAAGTATCACCCTGAGTAGCCACCATGACAGCAGTTCAGCCCATGTGGAGCGATGGAGCAGACACAGGCTTACCTTGTTCCTCGAGGAAAGGGAGGCAAGAGAGGAGGATGCAGAGCCTGGAGCAGCACAGGCTTTTATGCTGTGTCCCAGAGCCCCGTGGGACCACAAACATTCCTTGCTCATGAAGCATCTGAACGCCTAGCAGTTGCCGCTTTCCAAGGCCTCCCTGGTGATTAAGCTCTTGCCTCTTTCATCTGAAATGAATTGCTCCCACTTCATACCACCTAGAGTCATAGAATGAATCATAGAATGGTTTGGGGTTGGAAGGGACCTTAAAGACCATCTAGTTCCAACCCTCCTGCCGTGGTGTGCTGGTTGGGCTAGATGACCTTTAAGGGTCCCTTCCAACCCAAACAATTCTATGATTCTACGATTTTACAGACATTTCACAGGGGTGGTCCATAGACTAAGGGAATAATCTCTGTGTGTTATATCAAAGGATGGGAAGAGGGGTGGTCGTTAATGAGAATATGTTGGATAGTGTGGGACCTGAGGATGATGTAAATGGTATGGAATAAGGGGTGGAGAATGTGCTGGGTTTGGCTGGCATAGAGTTAATTTTCCTCATAGTAGCTCGTATGAGGCTATGTTCTGGATGTGTTCTGAAAAGAGCGCTGATAACACAGGGATGTTTTTGTTACTGCTGAGCAGTGCTTACACAGAGTCAAGGCCTCTTCTGCTTCTCATGCCTCCCCACCAGCGAGTAGACTGGGGCTGCACAAGAAGTTGGGAGGGGACACAGCTGGGACAGCTGACCCCAACTGACCCAAGGGATATTCCACACCATATGACGTCATGCTCAGCTTATAAAGCTGGGGGAAGAAGGAGGAAGGGGGGACATTCGGAGCTATAGTGTTTCGTCTTCCCGAGTAACCATTGCACATGATGGAGCCCTGCTTTCCTGGAGATGGCTGAACACCTAACTGCCGACAGGAAGTAGTGAAAGAATTCCTTGTTTTGCTTTGCTTGCGTGCGTGGCTTTTGCTTTACCTATTAAACTGTCTTTATCTCTACCCACAGGTTTTCTCACTTTTACCCCTCCAATTCCTTTCCCCACCCCACCGGGGGAGACTGAGCAAGTGGCTGTGTGGTTCTTAGTTGCCAACTAGGGTTAAACCACGACACGTAGGCAGAGATACCTTCCACTAGACCGGGTTGCTCAAAGTCCCATCCAGCCTGGCCTTGAACACTTCCAGGGACGGGGCATCCACAACTTCTCTGCATGACCTGTTCCAGTGTCTCACCACCTCCAGAGAAAAGAATTTCTTCCTAATATCCCATCTAAATCTACCCTCTTGCAGTTTAAAACCATTATTGCTCGTCCTATCGCTACACTCCCTGATATAGAGTCTTTCCTGTAGGGTCCCTTTAAGTACTGGAAGGCTGCTATACGGTCTCCCAGGAGCTCTCTTCTCTTGGGTAAACAACCCCAACTCTCTCAGCCTCTCCACCTAGGGGAGGTGCTCCAGCCCCATGGTCATCTTTATGGCCCAGCACCACACCACTCAGCTTGGTGTCATCCACAGACATGCTCATGGTTTCTCTCCATCCCATTATCCACATCTCTGACAAAGATGTTCAATAATACTGGTCCCAGTACGTAGCCCTGAGGGACGCCACTCGTCACTGGTCTCCGCCTGGACATCAAGCTGTTGACTACAACTCTTTGAGTGCAACCATTCAGCCAATTCCTTATCCACCGAGCGGTCCACCTGTCAAACCTTCCTTTGTTGTCCTATGTACCTGAAGAAACCCTTCTTGTTATTTTGCATGTCCCTAGCCAAGTTCAAGTCCAGCTGTGCTACGGCTTTCCTGATCCCCTCCTTGCACTCGCGGGCCATCTCCCTGTGATCTCCCCAGCATGTGTATCCCGGCCTCCTTAGTTTGGCTAAGAGGTCTTGACTTAGCAAAGCTGACCTCCTGCCTCCCCTGCATGACTTTTTGCATGTTGGGATTGAGAGCTCTCGAGCCCAAAGAACAATGTCGTTCAATATCTCCCAGCTCTCGTTCGCTCCTGTATCTCTGAGGGCAGTTGCCCAAGGGATCCCATGCACTAGCGCCCTAAACAGCCCCAAGTGTGCCTTTCGGAGGTTCAGGGTCCTGACGCTACTTTTTACCCTTCCTGTATCCCTCAAGATTGAGAATTCCACCAGGGCATGATTGCTGCAGCCCAGGCTACCTCCAGTCTTGACCTCTCTGATAACCTCTTCCACACTAGCAAACAACAGGTCCAGCAGTGCCTCTCCTCTGGTCGGGCTCTCCATCCCCTGTACTAGCAGGTTGTCCTCAACACACTCCAGTAGTTTCCTGGACTGCTTGCAGTTGGCTGTGCTGCTTTTCCAGCAGATGTCTGGGTGGTTGACGTCCCCTATCAGGAGCAGGGCCTGCACGCATGATGCTTCCTAGCATCAAAATGATTCATCTGTCTCCCAGCTTCATAAGGCCAATTAGCTGGGAGGTCTCAGGCTAGTGTGGAGGAAGATTTGAAGTGGGTTTGCATGATACAGATTGTCTGTGTGACGTTGCCCTCTTCATGGTGAGCATGGCCACCAGTCACAGTGAAATCGAGCCCTGAAGGACACCTCAAGTCAGCTCTCAAGTGCTTTCAGTGCAGGCACTCAGGCTAACCTGGGTTATCCCTGGCACACCTGATGCTGGGGCACCGTGTCCACTGAAGTCCACAGCAGGGTGACTCATGTTTGCCTGGAGTTCAGGGATTTTCCCAACTCTTCCACATCATGATGACTCCCAGGTGCTCTGGGAGACTGATCCAATGTCCCTTTGTAGTTTGAAATGCGTGGAATGGGCCACCCCATCTCTGACCCAGGAAAAAGAGCCGTGAGCTTTTGGCTCCCTGCCCTGCGCCTCTCCTCAAAAGCAGCCCATGCAAGGCCTTTGGCCTCTGGGATGAACTTGCTGAGCAACACAGGTCAATGTGGGTGTGGGTCTCCTCCAGGGAAGGACGCGGGCATCTCTTTGATCATCCTCCTACGCGTTGATTTGCTTGTTTTCCACATGTTCTCCACTTCCGAAGCTGAGCCCAGACCCCTGCTTGGAAGGAGCGTGAGGGCCTGGTCAACGCATCAAGGGACATGGCAATGGAGATCCCATGGAGAAGTCACCTGAAAGAGACCTGCCTGACCCTCCGGTCTACTCTTCATGGTTATGAATCTGCCTTTGTTCCCTGGCCTCGTGGGCAGAAAAAACAGGCTGTGGCAGAGCCTGATAGGCTTAAGTGAGGTCCTCATGGCCCTCTCTCCTGCCCACAAGGTGCTTCCCTCCAGCCCACAATGGCCCTTCCTTGCCGTTGAGCTTTGGCACCCATGTCTGGAGACGAGGGTCTCTTCTCCCACCATCTCCTGCGAGCCTATGATCACTCGCTGGGAAAGAGATGTCTCCAAGGGCTAGCCTGAGTCCGTGCACTGAAAGCACTTGCGAGCTGACTTGAGGTGTCCCTTATAGCTGAATTTCACCGTGACTAGTTGCCAAGGTCACCGTGAAGAAAGCGATGTAACAAACGCGATGCGTGTGATGGAAATTCACTTAAAATCTCTGCACAGCTAGCCTGAGACCTCCAAGGCAATTGGTCTTAGGAGGCTGGGAGACAATTGTATCGATATTAGACAGCATGAAGTGGGATCACAACATTTCAGATGAAAGAGGCAAGAGCTTAATCACCAGCGAGGCCTCGGAAAGCGGCAACTGCTAGGCGTTCAGATGCTTCATGAGCAAGGAATGTTTGTGGCCGCGCGGGGCTCTGGGACACAGCATAAAAGCCTGTGCTGCTCCAGGCTCTGCATCCTCCTCTCTTGCCTCCTTTTCGTCGAGGAACGAGGTAAGCCTGGGTCCGCTCCATCTCTCCCTGTGGGCTGAGCTACTGTCGTGGAGGCCACTCAGGCTGATACCTGGGCTGCCTCAGCCGGGCCCTGCAGTAGAACTGTTTAAAAAGCAAAGGAGGATGTGACCTCTTTCCCTTTTGATGGGGGTGGCTGGGGAGAGCTGGGAAGAGGGGGGTTCTTTCAAGCAGCAGGGGATCAGTGGGGCTCAGCTGCAGGGACGTCTGCCCACCGGAATGTGCATCTGTGGCAGATGGTCTCTAACCAAATGGCCAAACGCATCCAGTGCCATCTCCATTCGTTCTGGAGATGGGGCATGATCAGTCTTTGCACAGGTGCTTCAAACCCACTGTGCTGGGTCCTATCCCAAAAGTGGGCCTGTCCTGCCTCTTCTGCTTGTTAGCAAGATCAGCCCTTTCTGGACATGGAGCTGGATGGCAGCAAAGAGTGTCTGCAGGGAGATTTGAGTAGACGATACAGAGGCTGATATTGGGGTCCGTGTTTCCTCTCTGCTCTGTGTTTCAGCTTTGCCTGCCTCACCCAGAGATGTCCTGCTTCAGACCCTGTCTCCCACGCCCCTGCGGCTCCTCTGGCCCAACCCCACTGGCAAGCAGCTGCAGTGAGCCCTGCATCGCCCGCTGCGCTGACTCGATGGTGGCCATCGAGGCCTCCCCAGTGGTGGTGACCCTGCCAGGCCCCATCCTCACCTCATTCCCTCAGAGCACAGCCGTGGGCTCCTCCCTGTCAGCTGCTGTCGGGAGCTCCCTCAGTGCCGGAGGAGTTCCCATCTCTTCTGGGGGCTCCCTTGGTCTGGGCGGGTCAGGGCTGTGTCTGCCTCCCCCCCGCTGCAGTCTGAACTGCTGAAGCCGGCGGATCATCTCCTTCGGAGCAGAAGGAAGACGGGGACCCTGCAGCAGCAGGAGCGTGGCCACGACTTCCAGACCGGCTGAGTGTCCTCATCCCACCTGGCAGGAGGGACCTGTTCCCACTGCTCCTCACTGCACGGCAGGACTCACCGTGCCTCCTCTGGCTCTGCTTTGCTCTGAGCTCCTCAAGAAAGGGCTCGTTCTCTTCTCCTTTGCTGAACCTCCTGCTGATGGAGGGAGGGTGCTGGAGTTAGGGACTGCTCTTGGTGGGCTGGGATTCCCACTAGGTAGAGCAGAATGGGGAAAGGCAAGCGCTTTGTGTGGAGCTTGTCCTTGGGAAATGGATCATTCTCTGTTCCTCCCTGAACCCTGCAGAGGTGTTTCTTGGTCTCTGTTCTGTGTCACTGCATTTGCTCCTTCTCATTAAAGACTTTGTGCAGCATAGCTGGAGAGTCGTGGTGGTTTGTTCTCCTCCTCCCTCACTTAGCCACCTGCTCTGCAAGGAAGAGCATTGGCCTATGTCCTGATCTTACCACCAGTTGTGGCTAGAGCTCCCTGAGCCAGAGCACCAAAAATAAGCAAGCAGGCAAGAGAAAGACTGAAAAGCCTCGGGGAAACGGAGTGTGAGTCTGTAACGTGGTGATCACGGTCCTGTGACATGTCTCAGGGTCAGCCTTGAGTCCCAACAGTGAAAGCATCCAAGAGCTGATCTCATTTCTTCTGCCAGCATACTCCGTGTGTCTTGCATGTATGGTCAGGAAGCAGTGACAGTTCACTACCTGCCCTGAGTATCCCCTGGCAGAGGACAGAAGCTGCCTTATGAACTGGGCTGAGACGATAACACTTCCTCAGGTGGCAGGAAAAAACTGACAAGTGCGCTCAGCTGAGTTGTGGAGGGCGCCTTCAGAAACAGGCAGGCTGAGCCTCAATCTCAGCCAGAGTTGTGGCATCTGGAAGTCAGGTTTATGCCTTCTTTCCTTTTGGTGATGCACCTTGCTACTCACAGGTGTTTTGGAGGAAAAAAGCACCAAAGCTGCTCAGCAGTAAAGCAAGGCCTCCACTGGTGTCACTGTGTGGCTGATTCCCACTTCTGCACAGCTAGGGGCTCTGTCAGCCCTGCCAAAGGGACACTGAGGTGATTACGGCCTTGGCTCATCTGTCATACAAGGACAGGCTGGGAGAGCTGGGGTTGGTTAGCCTGGGGAAGGGAAGGCCGAGGGGGCACCTTATGCGTGTCTCCAAACACCTGGGATGGGAGGGTGGACAGGCAGAGTAAAGAAGAGAGCCATCTTCTTTTCCGACATGCCCAGTGAGAGGGCAAGCAGCAGTGGACGCAGGTGGAAATACGAGAAATGTCACACATTAAGCCTGTTTTACTGTGAAGGCGGTCAAAGACCAGTGTCCCAATTGCTCAGATGTGAATGTTAATACAGACATTTTGACAGGTCCTCTCAACTGTTGTTCACAAACTTCATACGAAAACAGCCATTGCTATTCTCTCTTTCATTGGTGTGGTGGCAATAAACTCCAGGGGACGGGTATGGAGTGGAAAGGAGGAAAGCACTGGTTTTCAGCTCTCGACGTAGGCAGTGTGACTGCAAGATGGGCTTAGGGTGGGCATTTCAGCAGGGAACAGAGCATGCGCAGTCACCATCCCCGTCTTTTTATAACTCCACCTACTTGTAGCACTGCTGATGACACAGTGGGAGTCTGTAAATACTGTGCCAACCTAACCCTCCATGCAAGCCCACTGCCCAGATTGTTTTTTGTCCGTCAGCACAGTGAAGTACATTGCTTTTTTTCTTTAAGCAACCCTGGAATCAGAGACTTGAGAAGCTTTGTCCCCTTCAGGTAGAGAGTCTAGGTGAGAGAGGCTCCTTGTGTTTCTCTCGGCCCACAGGCTATAAGCTGCAAGAGAAATGAGGTTGTCTCAGTTCTTAGTTACCAGGAACATCGTTACATCCAGTTCCAGTAAACTTCAGCATGTCTCTGCAATGCCGGAGCCTGGACCGAGTAGGCCAGTGTCCCCAGGGTGGCTTCAGATCACACGGACAGGCCTTTGAGCCATTACATAAAGAACAGGCCTCCTTCCACCACCTTACAAAATTGCATAGTTGGCCTCATGAAGCATCTGCCCCTTGACCCTGCCACAGCAGCGTGCTTTTCCTGCCAGTTGCAGCTAGCTTCCCTGAAAGAGACCCACACCCAAATGGACCTGTTTTGCTCAGCAAGTTCATCCCAGAGGCCAGAGGCCTGGATGGGCTGCTTTTGAGGAGAGGCACAGGGCAGGGAGCCAAAAGCTCATGGCCCTTTTTCCTAGGTCAGAGATGGGATGGCAGATTCCACACATTTCAATTTACAAAAGGACATCGGGTCAATCTCCCAGAGCACCTGGGTGTCATCGTCATGTGGAAGAGTTGGGAAAAACCCTGAACTCCAAGCAAACATGAGTCATCGTGCTGTGGACTTCAGTAGACGTGGTTCCCTGGCCTCAGGCGTGCCAGGGATAAGAGAGCCATAGCCCCAAAATGCTGCTTTCCTCAAGGGCATTTCCACACATTTCAGCACCATTCCTAAATCAATTGACCTCTGGGTTAACTTCATCCAAGTGATCTTCTGGCTTCTGGCCCATCAGGTACTTGGGTGGCAGGGAGCTCCCTTGCAGATACCCATGCCGTCTTCCAGCTGCCAGCTGACGGAAGCACTCAGACCAGGAGGACTTCTGGAAGAGGCCACTCTGGATTGTTTTCGAAGGGTCATGGCAATTGAAAGGTCATGGCCTGGGAAGGGAAGGAGCAACTCAACTTGTAGCTCCCATAGTGGGTGCTCTCCATGCCACAAACTTCACAGATGGCTCAGTGTTGTGGAGGCAGCTGGAACCAGCTGTGTGTGACGCAAGGCAGCCCCTTATCTCTCCTCACAGAGGCCACCCTGCAGCACCCCTTCCCCTCCACTACCAACACACTTCCTCAAGCCGCTCCTCATGCTCACTCTCTCAACTGCAACTGTCTCCCACCATCCTCTTGACACCCGCCCTTCAGATATTTGTAAGCATTGATGAGGTTCCCTCTCCGTCTTCTCTTCCTCAGGCCAAACAGCCCCAGCTCCCTCCGCCGTTCCCCAGAGGCAAGATGCTCCAGTCCCCTCATCATCATTGTACCCTCTGCTGGCCTCTTTCCAGTAGTTCCTCATCTTTCTTGAACTGGGGAGGCCAGAACTGGATGCAGTACTCCAGATGGGGCCTCACTAGGGCAGAGTAGAGGGGGAGGATAACCTCCCTCGACCTGCTGGCCACACTCTTCTTAATGCACCCCAGGATACCGTTGGCCTTCCCCTTCCTTGCCGAGCACGTGGCTAAGTGAGGGAGGAGGAGGACAATCCACCACGACTCTCCAGCTATGCTGCACAAAGTCTTTAATGAGAAGGAGCAAATGCAGTGGCACAGAACAGAGACCAAGAAACACCTCTGCAGGGTTCAGGGAGGCACCGAGAATGGCCCATTTCCCAAGGACAAGCTCCACACAAAGCGCTTGCCTTTCCCCATTCTGCTCTACCTAGTGGGAATCTCAGCCCACCAAGAGCAGTCCCTAACTCCAGCACCCACCCCCCCCGCCACCTCCCCTCGTCAGCAGGAGGTTCAGCAAAGCAGAAGAGAACAAGCCCTTTCTTGAGGAGCTCAGAGTAAAGCAGAGCCAGAGGAGGCATGGCGAGGCCTGCCGTGCAGTGAGGAGCCGTGGGCACAGGTCCCTCCTGCCAGATGGGACGAGGACACTAAGATGGTCTGGAAGCCGCAGCCACGCTCCTGCTGCTGCAGGGTCCCCCTCTTCCTTTCTGCTCCGAAGGAGATGATCCGCCAGGTTCAGCAGTTCAGACTGCAGCGGGGGGAGGCAGACACAGCCCTGACACCCCCAGACCAAGGGAGCCCCCAGAAGAGATGGGAACTCCCCCGGCACTGAGGGAGCTCCCAACAGCAGCTGACAGGGAGGAGCCCACGGCTGTGCTCTGAGGGAATGAGGTGAGGATGGGGCCTGGCAGGGTCACCACCACTGGGGAGGCCTCGATGGCCACCGTCGAGTCAGCGCAGCGGGCAATACAGGGCTCACTGCAGCTGCTTGCCAGTGGGGTTGGGCCAGAGGAGCCGCAGGGGCGTGGGAGACAGGGTCTGAAGCAGGACATCTCTGGGTGAGGCAGGCAAAGCTGAAACACAGAGCAGAGAGGAAACACAGACCTCAACATAAGTCTGTCTTTCTTTTCCTCAGCTCTCTCTGCAGCTACACTTTGCTGACATTTCTAGCTCCACATACAGAAAGGGCCTGCAGCTGATCTTGCTAATACACAGAACAGGCATGACATCTCACCTGAAGGCTATATCTGAAAGCCTCAAAGCAATGGTGTGCCTAATTGGCTGCTTATTCCACCAGGACATCCTCCTGCAGGTCCTGGTGCAAGAGCACAGATGAAGATTGATGGAATTACCAAAGCACAAATAAGCTGGGTTGATCGGGTTTCTCAGAAATCACCTCTTGGAAACACACAGTGTGCCTACAGCTCCCATGGCACTCATTGTGCCCTCCAAATTGCACGGTAAAGGAAGGCTGATCCACTTTTGGGAAAGGACCCAGCACAGTGGGTTTAAAGCACCTGTGGAAAGACTGATCATACCCCATCTCCAAAACCAACAGTGCTGCACTGAAGAAGGCACTGGATGCACTTGGCCATTGGGTTAGAGACCATCTGCTGTGGGTGGAAATTTTGGTGGGCAGACCTCCCTGCAGCTCAGTCCCACTGATCCCCTGCTGCTTGAAAGAACCCCCCTCTTCCCAGCTCTCCCCAGCCACCCCCATCAAAAGGGAAAGAGCTGACAGCCCTTGAACTGTTTTACTGCAGGGCCAAGCTGCGGCAGCCCAAGTATCACCCTGAGTAGCCACCATGACAGTAGCTCATCCCACAGGGACAGATAGAGTGGACCCAGGCTTACCTTGTTCCTCAAGGAAAGGGAGGCAAGAGAGGAGGATGCAGAGCCTGGAGTAGCACAGGCTTTTATAGAAACATAGAATCATAGAATTGTTCTGTTTGGAAGAGACCTGCAAGATCATCGGGTCCAACCATTAACCTATCACTACCAAATCCCCCACTAAATCATATCCCTTAGGGCCTCATCTAAACGCCTTTTGAATACCCCCAGAAATGGGGACTCCACCACCTCCCTGGGCAGCCTGTTCCAATGCCCGACAACCCTTTCGGTGAAGAAATTTTTACGAATGTCCAATCTAAACCTCCCCTGGTGCAACTTGAGGCCATTTCCTCTTGTCCTGTCGTCTGTAACTAGGGAGAAGAGTCCGACCCCCATCTCTCTACATCCTCCTTTCAGGTAGTTGTAGAGAGCAATAAGGTCTCCCCTCAGCCTCCTTTTCTGCAGGCTGAACATCCCCAGTTCCCTCAGCCGCTCCTCATAAGACTTGTGTTCCAGACCCTTTGCCAGCTTTGTTGCCTGTCTCTGGACATGCTCCAGCACTTCAATGTCTTTCTTGTAGTGAGGGGCCCAAAACTGAACCCAGTGCTCGAGGTGCGGCCTCACCAGGGCCGAGTACAGGGGGACGATCACTTCCCTACTCCTGCTGGCCACACTAGTTCTGATACAGGCCAGGATGCCGTTGACCTTCTTGGCCACCTGGGCACACTGCTGGCTCATATTCAGCCGGCTGTCAACCAACACCCCCGGGTCCTTTTCCGCCGGGCAGCTTTCCAGCCACTCCCCCCCAAACCTGTAGCGTTGCCTGGGGTTGTTGTGACCCAAGTGCAGGACCCGACACTTGGCCTTGTTGAATCTCATACCATTGGCCTCAGCCCATCGATCCAGCCTGTCCAGGTCCCAGAGCCCCATGGGACCACAAACATTCCTTGCTCATGAAGCATCTGAACGCCTAGCAGTTGCCGCTTTCCGAGGCCTCCCTGGTGATTAAGCCCTTGCCTCTTTCATCTGAAATGAATTGCTCCCACTTCATACCACCTAGAGTCATAGAATGAATCATAAAATGGTTTTGGGTTGGAAGGGACCTTGAAGATTCCACCCCCCCTGCCATGGGCAGGGACACCTTCCACGAGATCAGGTTGCTCAAAGCCCTATCCAATTGGCCTTGAACACTTCCAGGGATGGGGCATCCACAACTTCTCTGCATGACCTGTTCCAGTGTCTCACCACCTCCAGAGAAAAGAATTTCTTCCTAATATCCCATCTAAATCTACCCTCTTGCAGTTTAAAACCATTACTGCTCGTGCTATCGCTACACTCCCTGATATAGAGTCTTTCCTGTAGGGTCCCTTTAAGTACTGGAAGGCTGCTATATGGTCTCCCAGGAGCTCTCTTCTCTTGGGTAAACAACCCCAACTCTCTCAGCCTCTCCACCTAGGGGAGGTGCTCCAGCCCCATGGTCATTTTATGGCCCAGCTCTGGACCCAATCCAGCAGGTCCATGTCTGTCTTATGCTGGGGGCCCTAGAGACAAACACAGTACTCCAGGTGGGGTCTCACGAGAGTGGAGTAGAGGAGGAGAATCATCTCCCTTTGATGCAGCCCAGCGTACGATTGGCTTTCTGGGCTGTGAGCACACTGCCAGCTCATATTCAGTTTTTCACCCACCAATACCCCCAAAGGCCGCCTCCGCAGGGCTGTTCTCAATCCATTCATTGTCCAGCCCGTATCCATGTTTGGGATTGCCCTGACCCAGGTGCAGGACCTTGCACTTGGCCTTGTTGAACTTCATGAGGTTCGCACGGGCCCACCTCTCTAGCCTGACAAGGTCCCTCTGGATGGCATCCCTTCCCTCCAGAGTAGCAACCACACCACTCAGCTTGGTGTCATCCACAGACATGCTCATGGTTTCTCTCCATCCCATTATCCACATCTCTGACAAAGATGTTCAATAATACTGGTCCCAGTACGTAGCCCTGAGGGACGCCACTCGTCACTGGTCTCCGCCTGGACATCAAGCTGTTGACTACAACTCTTTGAGTGCAACCATTCAGCCAATTCCTTATCCACCGAGCGGTCCACCTGTCAAACCTTCCTTTGTTGTCCTATGTACCTGAAGAAACCCTTCTTGTTATTGTGCATGTCCCTAGCCAAGTTCAAGTCCAGCTGTGCTATGGCTTTCCTGATCCCCTCCTTGTACTCGCGGGCCATCTCCCTGTGATCTCCCCAGCATCTATATCCCGGCCTCCTTAGTTTGGCTAAGAGGTCTTGACTTAGCAAAGCTGACCTCCTGCCTCCCCTGCATGACTTTTTGCATGTTGGGATTGAGAGCTCTCGAGCCCAAAGAACAATGTCTTTCAATATCTCCCAGCTCTCGTTCGCTCCTGTATCTCTGAGGGCAGTTGCCCAAGGGATCCCATGCACTAGCGCCCTAAACAGCCCCAAGTGTGCCTTTCGGAGGTTCAGGGTCCTGACGCTACTTTTTACCCTTCCTGTATCCCTCAAGATTGAGAATTCCACCAGGGCATGATTGCTGCAGCCCAGGCTACCTCCAGTCTTGACCTCTCTGATAACCTCTTCCACACTAGCAAACAACAGGTCCAGCAGTGCCTCTCCTCTGGTCGGGCTCTCCATCCCCTGTACTAGCAGGTTGTCCTCAACACACTCCAGTAGTTTCCTGGACTGCTTGCAGTTGGCTGTGCTGCTTTTCCAGCAGATGTCTGGGTGGTTGACGTCCCCTATCAGGAGCAGGGCCTGCACGCATGATGCTTCCTAGCATCAAATGATTCATCTGTCTCCCAGCTTCATAAGGCCAATTAGCTGGGAGGTCTCAGGCTAGTGTGGAGGAAGATTTGAAGTGGGTTTGCATGATACAGATTGTCTGTGTGACGTTGCCCTCTTCATGGTGAGCATGGCCACCAGTCACAGTGAAATCGAGCCCTGAAGGACACCTCAAGTCAGCTCTCAAGTGCTTTCAGTGCAGGCACTCAGGCTAACCCTGGGAGACATTTCTCCCCACAGGTCATCGTAGGCACGCAGAAGACTGTCGGTAAGTTCAGGCAGATCGTCAAGACTGCCCAATCCCATATGGGAGAAGGGACGCACCTCTCCAGGGATGTGGCAAAGCTCAATGGCAAGGAAAGAGTATGGTGTGCTGGAGGGAAGCCCCCTGCAGGTAGGAGTGATGGCCACAATGACCTTGCTTATAGTCATCAGGCTCTACCACGGCCTGGTTTTGTGATCAAAGAGATGCCCGTGTCCTTCCCTGAAAGAGACCCACACCCAAATGGACCTGTTTTGCTCAGCAAGTTCATCCCAGAGGCCAGAGGCCAGAGGATGGGCCGCTTTTGAGGAGAGGCACAGGGCAGGGAGCCAAAAGCTCATGGCCCTTTTTCCTAGGTCAGAGATGGGATGGCCCATTCCACACATGTCAATCTACAAAAGGACATCAGGTCAATCTCCCAGAGCACCTGAGAGTCATCGTCATGCGGAAGAGTTGGGAAAAACCCTGAACTCCAGGCAAACATGAGTCACCCTGCTGTGGACTTCAGTGGACACGTTGTCCTGGCCTCAGGCATGCCAGGGATACCAGAGCTCATAGCCTCATTTCTTCCAAAGTGCTGCTTTCTTCAAGGGCATTTTGACACATTTTAGGATCATTGCTGAATCAACTGGTGCTTCACCACCGCACATCAGCTCTCCTGCTCTGAAAGACTGTTGTCCTGGTTTGGGCCAGGATGGAGCTAGTTTTGTTTTCAGCAGCTCCTGTGTTTTGGCTTTAGTGTGAGAAGAACAGTGATAGCACACTGATGTTGCTGGTTGCTGCTGAATGACCAAGGACATTTTGCTGTTTTCCAGGCTCTGCTAATGTGCAGGGGCAAAACTTGGGAGGGGTAGAGACAGGATAGTTGATCCAAACTGGCCAAAGAGAGTATTCCATACCATAGAGGTCATGCCTGATATAAGCGAGGGTCGGTCAGTGGGCCGCTAGAGCTACTAGACTTTTGAGGCTTTTGAGGCTTTTAGACCCTTAACTTGCCTTAATCGTTAAGCTTCCCTTCGGGTTGCTTTTTTGTTTCCCTATTTTTTCCTTTTTGTTTTTCGTTCATTCGGCTGTTTGTTCCCTCGCCTGCTTTCCCTGGAACTTGCTGTTCTGGGATAGCTGGGGGGGAATACCCCTGCTCCCTGACTGCAGCTCGGGACGGGCTGTATCGGTCGTCGGGTGGTGAGAAACTGTGTATCGTTTGTTTTATATATTCTATTATCCTTGTACATATTATCATTATTAATATATTTTCATATTTTTCCTTTGCTGTCCTGGTGAGCTGTTTTTATCTCAACCCACGAGTTTTCCTTTCTCTCCAATTCTGCTCCCCACCCCACTGGGGAGGGGGGAGTGAGCGAGCGGCTGCATGGTATTGGGTTACAATTTGGGGTTAAACCACGACAACTGTTAAGACAGATGGAACCCAAAATCATGGACTAAATGAACTCAGTAGAAATTTTGGAGGGATGGTCCATAGACTAAGGGAATGATATCTGTGTATATATATTAAAGACATAAAAAGTGGCAGTGATTAATTGGAAAGTGTGAGTCCTGACCATGATGCAAATGGTATAGAATAAGGGGTGGATACTGTCCTGGTTTAGGCTGGGACGGAGCTAGTTTTGTCTCCAGCTGCTGCTGTGTTTTGGATTTAGTGTGTGAAGAAGGGTGATAGTACACTGATGTTGTTGGTTGCTGCTAAACGATCAAGGACATTTTGCAGGTTCCCAGGTTTTGCTAATGTGCAGGGGCAAAAACTTGGGAGGGGTTTTGCCAGTATAGTTGATTCAAACTGTCCAAAGAGAGTATTCCATACCGTAGACGTCATGCCCAGTACAAGTGAGGGTTGTCTGGTGGGACAGTTCCCTTCTTCTTGTTCCCTGCTTTTCCTTTTTTTGGTTCATTTGGGCCTTTTCGTTCGTTCGTTCGGCTGTTCGTTTCCTCGCCTGCTCTCTCTGGAACTTGCTGTTCTGGGATAGCTGGGGGGGGGATACCCCTGCTCCCTGACGGGCTGTATCGGTCATTGGGTGGTGAGAAATTATGCACCGTTCATTTTATATATACTATTATTCTTATATTTTATTATTATTATTATCATTATTAATATTTTTTTATCTTTTTCTTTGCTGTCCTGGTGAACTGTTTTTATCTCAACCCATGAGTTTTCCTTTCTCTCCAATTCTCCTCCCCACCCCACGGGGAGGGGGGAGTGAGCGAGCGGCTGCGTGGTATTCAGTTACCACCTGGGGTTCAACCACGACACCAAGCCATGTGCCGCCTTCTATGGATGTCATCCGTCTGGACTTCTGTAAGGCCTTTGACACGGTCCCCCGCAGCATCCTTCTCTCTAAATTGGTGAGACATGGATTTGATGGGTAGACTCTTCGGTGGATGAGGAATTGGTTGGATGGCCGCATCCAGAGGGTAGTGGTCAATGGCTCAATGTCCACATGGAGATCAGTGACAAGTGGTGTCCATCAGGGGTCAGCTGGACACGGCGCCAAAGATCCTCCATTGTCTTTGCAGTTAGCCCTGCGCTGAGATGGAGGATGGCCTACCTACCTGCAAGCTGCCTTCCGACAGATATTTCCTAGAACTGCATCATGCTTTGCAGCTGTTGCTGTTTTAAATACAACCCTTTGATTCAAATAAACGCCATTTAGGTTTCCTGCTCGTGCGACAATCTCAAGTCACTCTCCTGGGGAAAAGAGTGTGTGCAGTAAGGGCCTTTTCAGCAATGCCTTTATTCTTGGCTTCCTAGTTCACTGGGTTGAATAAAACATTTCACGTGGTCCGTACAATGAGACCTCAGGGATGCCCACTCCTCTCTCTCATTCTCAGCCTGGTTGTTTCATCCCACTTTTCAAACCCACCTAGGTGTAGGTTTGATCTGCATGAGCCGAGAGGTCCGAGTGTGCTCCATGGCACCACGGAGAGCACAAGGGCTGGCTTTGTGCAGGGCACACCAAACTGCTCTGCATTTCACTTGCAGTGACTATAGGCCTTTCGGGGCTGGAAGGAAGAGAAGGGAAAGTCTGTCCCAGCACAGCTTTCACTGCAAGTCCCAGAGGGAGCCTTCACTCCTAATCCTGGTATTTACTTCCCGTTGATTTCCAGACCTTACCCCATAACCCTGGGATCTGCTCAGCAGCGCTGGCACCCTCACTCTCATCTCCTGGTGGCCCACTTGTGGGCCTGGCAGGCTCAGCTGTGAGAGTCCATGGCTAGTAGGGTGGGGACCTGGCCTCAAGGCGAGGGTACTAGGTTTGTAGAGCCTGGCGGAGAGGAGACGAGGTGGAGAGGAGGCAATGGAACCGCTGCCTCCCACCAGCTACAGGAGGTTATGGAAAGGATGGAGCCAGACTCTCCGGAGATGTGCAAGGGCAAGAGGCAACAATCCCAAGTTGCAACAAGGGAAATGCCAGCTGTCTTTGTGGGAAAAGAAGTGACAGGGGACGCGGTGCAGCCCTGGAGGACCTGAATAGAGACAGTGACCTCTCCGACAGTGGCAGTATTCAGAAGCTGATGGGAGCTTTCTGAGGTAACTGGGAAGCTTGGTCTGCTTGGAGCAGGAAGTTGGCCCAGACAACCTCCAGAGGTACCAACCATCCCACATTATTCTGGGGTGCGCTGAGTCTCATGGGCCCCTGAGCAGCCACTGAAAGGCAATGCCTTGGAAGGTGGCAGCGGCACAAGACTGCACACAAGTACCAGTTGATTCAGGAATGGTGACAAAACCTGAGGAAGTGCACTCAGAAATATCCTCAGAAAGCGGCGCTTTGGGGCTGTGAGCTCTCTTATCCCCGGCACGCCTGAGGCCGGGGCACCGTGTCCACTGAAGTCCACAGCAGGGTGACTCATGTTTGCCTGGAGTTCAGGGATTTTCCCAACTCTTCCACATCATGATGACTCCCAGATACTGTGGGAAACTGATCCAATGTCCCTTTGTAGTTTGAAATGCGTGGAATGGGCCACCCCATCTCTGACCCAGGAAAAAGAGCCGTGAGCTTTTGGCTCCCTGCCCTGCGCCTCTCCTCAAAAGCGGCCCATCCTCTGGCCTCTGGCCTCTGGGATGAACTTGCTGAGCAAAACAGGTCCATTTGGGTGTGGGTCTCTTTCAGGGAAGGACACGGGCATCTCTTTGATCACAAAACCAGGCCGTGGTAGAGCCTGATGAACAGAAGCAAGGTCATTGTGGCCATCACTCCTACCCGCAGGGGGCTTCCCTCCAGCACACCATACTCTTTCCTTGACATTGAGCTTTGCCACATCTCTGGAGAGGTGCGTCTCTTCTCCCATATGGGACTGTGCAGTCTTGATCTTCTGCATGAAGACCCACAGTCTTCTGTCTGTGGGGAGAAATGTCTCGGGGGTTAACCTGAGTGCCTGCACTGAAAGCACTTGAGAGCTGACTTGAGGTGCCCTTCGTGGTTGAATTTCACCGTGATTCGTGGACAAGCTCACCATGAAGAGGACAAAGTCACAAAGGCAATCCGTATGACGCAAACCCACTTAAAACCTCTGCACAGTGAGCCTGAGACCTCTAAGTTAATTGGCCCTATGAAGCTGGGCCACAGCTGAATCGTTTCAATGTTTGATAGTATGAAAGGGGAGTACAACATTTTGGATGAAAGAGGCAAGGGCTTAATCACCAGCGAGGCCTCGGAAAGCGGCAACTGCTAGGCGTTCAGATGCTTCATGAGCAAGGAATGTTTGTGGTCCCACGGGGCTCTGGGACACAGCATAAAAGCCTGTGCTGCTCCAGGCTCTGCATCCTCCTCTCTTGCCTCCCTTTCCTCGAGGAACAAGGTAAGCCTGTGTCTGCTCCATCTCTCCACATGGGCTGAACTGCTGTCATGGTGGCTACTCAGGGTGATACTTGGGCTGCCGCAGCTTGGCCCTGCAGTAAAACAGTTCAAGGGCTGTCAGCTCTTTCCCTTTTGATGGGGGTGGCTGGGGAGAGCTGGGAAGAGGGGGGTTCTTTCAAGCAGCAGGGGATCAGTGGGACTGAGCTGCAGGCAGGTCTGCCCACTAGAATTTCCACCCTCAGCAGATGGTCTCCAACCCCAAATGGCCAAGTGCATCCAGTGCCTTCCTTAACGCAGCGATGTTTTTTTTGGCGATAGGATATGACCCTTCTTTCCACAGGTGCTTTAAAACCACTGTGCTGGTTTCTGTTCCAGAAGTGGGTCAGCCTTCCTGTGCCAGGCAACTTGGAGGGTATGATGAGGACGGTGGGAGCTGTAGGCACGTGTTTTTAAAACAAAGATTGTTCATGGAAAAGAAAGACAGACTGATACTGAGGTTCATGCTCCCTGCCTGCTCTGTGTTTCAGCTTTGCCTCCCTCACCCAGAGATGTCTTGCTTCAGACCCTGTCTCCCACCACCCTGTGGAGCCTCTGGCCCAACCCCACTTGCAAGCAGCTGCAGTGAGCCCTGTATCGCCCGCTGCGCTGACTCAACGGTGGCCATCCAGGCCTCCCCAGTGGTGGTGACCCTGCCGGGCCCCATCCTCACCTCGTTCCCTCAGAGCACAGCCGTGGGCTCCTCCCTGTCAGCTGCTGTTGGGAGCTCCCTCAGTGCCGGGGGAGTTCCCATCTCTTCTGGGGGCTCCCTTGGTCTGGGCGGGTCAGGGCTGTGTCTGCCTCCCCCCCGCTGCAGTCTGAACTGCTGAAGCCGGCGGATCATCTCCTTCGGAGCAGGAAGGAAGAGGGGGACCCTGCAGCAGCAGGAGCGTGGCCGCAGCTTCCAGACAGGCTGGGTGTCCTCATCCCACCTGGCAGGAGGGACCTGTGCCCACCGCTCCTCACTGCACGACAGGCCTCGCCGTGCTTCTTCTGGCTCTGCTTTGCTCTGAGCTCCTCTTCTTGCTCTTCTTCTCTGAGTTCTTCTTCTTGCATGGAGCTTGTCCTTAGGAAATGCGTCATTCTCGGTGCCTCCCTGAACCCTGCAGACATGTGTCTTGGTCTCTGTTCTGTGTCACTGCATTTGCTCCTTCTCATTAAAGACTTTGTGCAGCACAGCTGGAGACTCATGGTGGTTTGTTCTCCTCCTCCCTCACTTAGCCATCTGCTCTGCAAGGATGAGCACTGGCTTCTGCCCTGATCTTACCACCATTTGTGGATAGAGTTCCCTGAATAGATACTAGAGCACCAAAAATAAGCAAGCAGGCAAGAGGAAGACTGAAAAGCCTTGGGGAAATGCAATGTGTGTCTGTAACCTGGTGATCATGGCCCTGTGATATCTCTCAGGGTCAGCCTTGAGTCCCAACAGTGAAAGCATTCAAGAGCTGATCTCGTTTCTTCTGTCAGCATACTCCGTGCGTCTTGGATGTATGGTCAGGAAGCAGTGACAGTTCACTACCTGCCCTGAGTATCCCCTGGCAGAGGACAGAAGCTGCCTTATGAACTGGGCTGAAATGACAACGCTTCCTCAGGTGGCAGGAAGGAATGGACACGTGTGCTCAGCTGAGTTGTGGAGGGCGCCTTCAGAAACAGGCAGGCACAAGTTGCCTTTCTGAGCCTCAATCTCAGCCAGAGTTGTGGCATCTGGAAGTCAGGTTTATGCCTCCTTTCCTTTTGGTGAGGCACCTTGCTACTCACAGGTGTTTTGGAGGAAAAAAGCACCAAAGCTGCTCAGCAGTAAAGCAAGGCCTCCTACATGCAAGCATGCAGCCGAGCACAAAGGAATATCCAGTGCCGCTGTTTAGTCTTGCAGACGATGCCTTTCTCTCCTCAATGCTGCACCACCAAAACCTCTCAGCAGTCCTTGCTGCTGCAGGTGCATGCACTTTGAGGCAGGAGCACGTCTTGCCCTGCCTGAATGTTGTTGCTTCCACTTTCTCTCTTGGTCCAATCTGTTCCTGGCACCAAGTGGAAAGCCTTCTGCAAGGCGTCCTTCCTCTGCAGGAGACCTGGACATCTTCTTGCCAGGTGCCCTTACAGGGCCTCCACCGGTGTCACCGTGTGGCTGATTCCCACTTCTGCACAGCTAGGGGCTCTGTCAGCCCTGCCAAAGGGACACTGAGGTGATTAAGGCCTTGGCTCATCTGTCATACAAGGACTGGCTGGGAGAGCTGGGATTGGTTAGCCTGGGGAAGGGAAGGCTGAGGGTGCTGGAGAGTGGACAGGTGGATTAAAGGAGGGAGAGCCACCCTCTTGTCACTAGTGCCCAGTGAGAGGTCAAGAAGCAATGGACAGAGGTGGAAATAGGAGAAATGTCACACACACTAACCCAGTTTTACTGTGAGGGCGGTCACAGATGGGAACCAGTTTCCAAGGGAGGTTGTTCAGCCAAGTATTCAGACGTGAATGTTAATACAGACCTTTGGAGTTAACTTCTCGGTTCTCTCAATTGTTGTTCACAAACTTCATATGAAAAACAGTAATGGCACTTCTCTCTTTCAGAGAAGTTGTGGGAATAAACGCCAGGGGATGGGGATGGAGTGGAAAGGAGGAAAGCACTGGTTTTCAGCTCTGGATGTAGGCAGTGTGGCTGCAAGATGGGGTTAGGGTGGGCATTTCAGTAGGGAAGAGAGCATGCGCAATCACAATCCCCCTCCGTAACTCCAGTGCTAGCACTACTGACGACAGAGTGGGAGTGTGTAAATATTGTGCTAATACAAACCCTCCATACTACTCCACCACCCCGACTGGTATTTTGAGTGTCAGCACAGTGAAGAATGTTGCTTTTTTCCCTTAAAGCATGCCTGGAATCAGACACTTGAGAGGCTTCGTCCCCTTCAGGTAGAGGAGTTGAGAGAGGCTCCTTGTGTTTCCCTTGGCCCACAGGCTATAAGCTGCAAGATAAAAGAGGGTGTTTTACTGTTTATTACCACCAACATCATTACACCCAACTCCAATACGCTTCAGAATGTCTCTGCAATGCTTAGGAATTGGGCAATGCTTGCCAGTGCTGGAGAAAAAGATCTGGACATACCTACAGCACCAAAACAAGCTTTCTCCTGTCTCCCTCTGAGTCATCCACACCTCCCATTTATTCTCCCTTTGCCCCTCCACACCTCTCCTCAGCCAGTCTCCCCCTTGCCCTTCCCATAGATCTCTCCCACTCTTGCAAACCATTCCCCCTACACACCAACAATCTGCACGGCGGTCCTGGTCTTTGTTCAAGGGTTGATACCACCTGACGTCCCCAGGAGGCTGGAGGTGCTGCCTGGAGTCACCATCTTCCCTGCAGGAATGTCCCCGCTCTAGTGCTCACAGCAGGCTTGGAGTCCCCCTCAGATAAGTTTGAGAAGCAAAGCAGGGTCTAATATCCCACCCCACAACTGCCACCATCCCTGGTTGTCTCCACACAGCTGCCTTCCCTTCTTCCCTGGAAGCAGTCGAGACCAACGGGGAAGTGAAAGCACTCCCCTTGTGGCAGGATATCCCGGATGCCCGGCTGAGGACAAGGCGCTGAGATCTACAGCTGTAACCCCTGGGGTTAGGACCCTCAAGGCATCTGGATGCCTGGTACATGTCATGCTCAGCGCAGGTCTGAACTGCAGGGCTTGGAGTGAAGCCTGGCCCTGAAACTCCCAGAGAGGCGCGTGTCATTGCTCAGGGCATGGGATCAGCAGGGCAGAGAGGGCTGGAGCAGGTAGTTGTGGCCGAGTGGTGAAGGCGATGGACTAGAAATCCATTGGGGTTTCCCCGCGCAGGTTCAAATCCTGCCAACTACGGGGTGCAGTCCCCTTTTGGGCTGCCTGCAATTGACCACGCTGCAGCTCTGGGACTCAGCTCCATACTGTACCTGGTGCCCAGGGAGACAGTAAAACCCCCTTGCCTACAGCACTTGTCCTCGCCCACCCCCTAGACGTGCCTGGATGAATGGGAAATCCTGCTCCCATTGACAAGGTAGGCAAGTTGCGGGGAAGAGAACAGACCACTGCTGAGTATGAGCCATGACAAGAGGTCCACTGTTGTTGGTTCTTGAGCAGAACTTAAGAGCCTGATCTCACCTGACATCCCAAGCAGCACAGCCCCACCAGCTCTCTTCCCTACACCTGAAACTACAGCAGCTCATCTCCAAAGAGAGTCTGCACAGCATGGCCTTCATTGCTAAAGATGAAGGGAAGTCACCTCATGGAGCTGAGATCTTGCCAGCACTCAAAGGGCCCCTCACTTCAGGTGTCATGAAGGCAGACTTGCGTGGAGCAGCAGACAAGCGGGGGGAAGAGCCTCGCCAAGAGGCTCTACCAGCTCAGGCTGCCCAGAGCCTTCCTAGGATGCCTTGCAGCATTTAAGACAGGGCACCACCCAGTCCAGCTGGTCTGGCCCTGCCCTGGGGTAACTGGGAGCCACCTCCACCCACCCCCAGCAGTGCTGGGCAGGACAGGAACCGTACCCAGCACGGAGAGGAGGGGTTGGGGGTTCTCTGACTCCCGGGCACCCTGCATGGTGGCAGGGGCAGCCCTCAGCTGTCAGGGAGCAGCAAGGGGAGGGCTGTGCCAGGGAGGAGGACAAGGCGAGAGATTTGAGGGAGTGCAGCACAACACAGGTAGGGCAAAGCCCACACAGATGGTGTGAAAGGCAAGGTGCTACTGCTATAGAACTTGCTTAGAGGAATGAACACTGCCTAGGACTAAGAGCTTTTACCTCAGGGTCAAGGTCCCCTGAAGACCCAACCTAAACCGGCTCTCAAAGGCTGAGAACACACCTTACAGATAATAAAACAATAGGAGATTTGTTTGTCAAAAAAACCCCAGGTATATAACCATGGCCAGAACAGCAATGGACAGAAATCTAGGATAAAACCCCTCCTCCTGCACGGGACATTGGTTTAGAACAATGAAGATTAACATCCCACTGACTGTACGTCCACACCACCTGCCTGGGACCAGCACATACTGATTGCTTGAGCAATAGTAACTGATTAGCCCATCCCTTAACATGAGTAATTTGATTGGTCAACACAACTGTATTGGAAACATGCATAAACCCTGCTTTCCTCTATATCGGGCTCCTCCATGCATTAGGCTGGGGCACTGCTATGTGCACAACTAAAATAGGAGAATTATTTGCCTTGGCAACTCCACGCTAAGCATCCTTGTCTCCCTCCTCGGCTGGCAAAGAACTGACTTTTACACCGGGCACAGTCCTGCAGCCCCCTGGGAGCTGGATTTCTGGGCAAGGTCACAGCCCTCATGAGCCCACTGGAGAGCAGCTCCTCTCTGCCCTGCAAAGCAACAAGGCTGCCCCCTCGCTCTGGGGTTTCCTTCAGCGCCTGCAGAGCCAGCTCAGCTGGCCAAAGAGAAAGTCCCCACCCAGGGTTATGGGCAGGAGGTGTGGGGAGAAGGGCAAAGCAAGGCCCTTGTGCTTCCCACCCCAGGCCCACGGCCACTGAGCTTTGCAGGGGTTCCTTTTGCCTGCCTGGGCAAGGGCATGGGTAAGAGGGAGGGAAGGAGGCATGACTGCTGGTGGTTCCAGGGAGCATTAGGCAGGGCTGTGGGAGGTCCCAGCTGAGGTGCTGGGAGGAGCAGAGTGGCACAGCAAGAGCATGCTGGGCCCATAACCCAGAGGTCAACAGATTGAAACCGTCCTCTGCTAATTGCTTTTTTCCCTGCTCCTGACAGCTCCTGCCTCTCCCAGCAAGTTTTAACCTGCACTGCTCAAGCTCTCTGGGCACCCATGGCCCTCCTGTTCCCTCAGCCCCTTCTCTCTGCCACTGCCACCTTCTTTCTCCTTTGCCTTCTTAGCAGCCAGCACTCCCAAAGTGCCCCTCAGCAAGGCAGACTGGTGGGTGTGGAGCAGCAGGCAGAGCTCCCCCCACAAGGCAGTGGGTGTCCTGGGGACACAGGTGTTTCTCCCTTCCCATCAGGCAGCTCAATTCCAACTTCCCAGCCACAAGCTGGGACCTCCAGGAGTCTGCAGGTGGGGAAGATGACAAGACTGGTGCTCCTTTGGGAAACACCAATGAGATCAACTGGACCATCTGGAGGTTTTCTCCATCCTAGTCTGTTTGCTGCCTTGCCCACTTGCAGGTCTACCCAGGAGCAGGGCCGAGCAGGTATTCCCAATGGGCACTGCAGCGCCTATATGTGGCTAGGTGTTGGTAGTGGAGGGGAGAGGGGGTGCTGCAGGGTGGCCTCTGTGAGAAAAGGTAGGGGGCTGCCCTGTGCCGCACACAGCTGGTTCCAGCTGCCTCCACAACACCAAGCGATCTGTGAAGTTTGTGGCATGCAGAGCACCCACTATGGAGCTCTGGGATGAGCTGCTCCTTCCTTTCCCAAGGCCATGACCTTTCAATTGCCATGACCCTTCAAAAACAATCCAGAGTGGCCTCTTCCAGGAGTCCTCCTGGTCTGAGTGCTTCCGTGAGCTGGCAGCAGGAAGAAGGCATGGGTACCTGCAAGGGAGCTCCCTGCCACCTGAGTACCTGATGGGCCAGAAGCCAGAAGGTCACCTCTGGCTCTGCAGGCAACGGGCCATCCAAAGGAATATTGCTTTTGCTAGGTGCTTGTCTTCATTCCATAGTGCATACCACTGCATGCTATAACTTTTTATATCCAAACACTTCGTGGTCCAAAGGAAGTGAACAGCCCATCAGAGGGAGGTCTGACAACATGCGAGCATGGCAGTGTCAAAAATGGCCGTCAGCCAATCACAAAGCAATATGAGAACCCATGGGGAATGCCACGGTCAAAATTTGCCTCTTCCCTGTACTTAATGAGTGGGGACTTTACATCTACCTAAAAGCAGGTGGGTATGACGGGGTCAAGACATGGCTGCCAGCCAATCACAGAGCAGTATGAAAACAGCTTAGTTATGGTGTTTAATAAAATGGCAGCTCCCTGCCATAAAATGGCAGCGGAAAGAAAATGGCGCCCCCCCCCATGTATGTAGGGGAAGGTAGTTCCTGGTCAGGTGTACTTCCAGGTAAACGGGAAGGGGCGGCTTCCAGCTAATCACAACAGGCCACGTGACAGGGCGAGGGGAGTGACTTTAAGGGGAATGGTGCACCTGGCTGCCTGCTTGGGGGCTTGAGGCCCAGGGGCCTCTTTTGCCAGCAGTGGAGGGCAGGCACGTGTCACTTCTTATTTGGGGTAAAAGTTCTCCTCTACTACTGACAGCAATCGCTCCAAGTGATCAGTGATGTGGAGGGGACCAGACTGCTGCTGAGGGATTTGCTGTGGGGAATAGGGATATGACCCACTCTGGGCCAGCTGGCATGCGAGTTCGCTTAGGTGAACTCCCATGTGAACTCGCCAGCTGCAGGGAGGTCTGCCCACCAGAACGTGCGCCTTCAGCAGATGGTTGCTTAGTAAATCGCCATGTCTTCCCTCTCTGCTTTGTGTTTCAGCTTTGCCTCCCTCACCGAGAGACATCTTCCACCACCCCTGCGGCACCTCTGGGCCAACCCCACGTGCATTCAAGTGCCTTCTTCAATGCAGCAATGTTTCTTCTGGAGATGGGGTATGATCAGTCTTTCCACAGGAACTTTAAACCCAGTGTGCTGGGTCCTATTCCAAAAGCGCATCAGCCTTCCTGTGCTGTGCAACTCGGAGAGCACGATGAGTGCTGTGGGAGCTGTAGGTGCAGCGTGTGTTTTTGAAACCAAATGTGTCCACGGAGAGAGCTGAGGAAAAGAAAGACAGAGTGATATTGGGGTTCATGCTCCCTGCCTGCTCTGTGTTTCAGCTTTGCCTGCCTCACCCAGAGATGTCTTGCTTCAGACCCTGTCTCCCATATCCCTGCAGAGCCTCTGGCTCAACCCCACTGGGAAGCAGCTGCAGTGAGCCCTGTATCGTCCGCTGCGCTGACTCGACGGTGGCCATCGAGGCCTCCCCAATGGCTGTGAACCTGCCAGGCCCCATCCACACCTCTTTCCCTCAGAGCACAGCCATGGGCTCCTCCCTGTCAGCTGCTGTTGGGAGCTCCCTCAGTGCCGGAGGAGTTCCCATCTCTTCTGGGGGCTCCCTTGGTCTGGGGGTGTCAGTTGCTGTGCCTGCCTCCCCCCGCTGCTGTCTGAACTGCTGAAGCCGGTGGATCATCCTGCAGCAAGAGCAGGGCCCAATCTCTAAAGGTTTTTCAAAGAGGAGGAAGAACCCCCCTCCAGGGAACGGAGCCCATACAAGGCAGCCAGAGATGTCCCAGAGCTCCCAAGCCCCTAGGAGCTGCAGCTCAGGCCAGGCTAACCCATACAGGAGGCACGTAATTCCCTGATCCTGCACTCCTGAAGTCTTCCTGGCTGAGGGTAGGCCTTGGCAAGTCAGAGAGCCACCCTCACACAGCAGAAGACTGCAATCAGGTGCCCCCTCACCTTCTCTTCTCCAGGCTGAACAAACCCAGCTCCCGCAGCATCTCCCTCAATTACGACGTGCTCCAGCATGCGCTGATACCACCTTGTGCATGTCCCCTCTTCCTGTGTGCACAGGAAGACCTCTTCTGTGGCTCATACTTCCTGACTGCGGTCCTTCTGACAAATGCCACCAGTGCTCATGTAACCTGTGGTGGGGTGGCGTGAGGATGTCTCTGTCCTGTCAGCAGTGTCTCTGTCCTGCCCCTCTTCCCACTGGTGCTGGTTGCATTTGCAGATGAGGAAGTGCCAGTTCAGGGAAACTTTCTGGGCTGAAAGCCTGCTGGTCAAGGCCTGGATTGGCACCTATAGTACGTGCCACCGGGCCTGAAAGAGGGAAGGATGCATCTCAGGGGCTCTCCAGCTTCAGGAGCAGAGGGCAGGGGAGATCCCTGGTGACTAATGAGAGGGGAAAGTTGCCCTAGTCTCCAAAAAAGGAGAAGCAGCAAGGAAAGATGATGAGAAACTGGAGCAACTTCAGCGGAGGATCCCTGGGATAGTCAGGGGCTGGGGGCTCTGGCCTTGTGAGGAGAGGCTGAGGACCCAAGGCTTGCTTAGGTGGGAGAAGAAGAGGCTTTGCGGGGATGTAATAGGAGCCTCCCAGTGCCTAGAAGGAGGTTACTGCAACGGCCGGAGGATGAGAGCCGTGGTCAGAAATCGAGCAGGCAGTTTGTGACTGGCTACTGGAACAAAAGTGATCACCCTGAGGGTGCCTAAGCATGGGAACAGGGGTCCAGAGAGGCTGTGAAATGTCTGTCCTCAAGGAATTTTATGACCCGAAAGGACAAAGCACTGATCAGCTAGTGTGAGCCTGCTTGAAGCAGGAGGATGCACTCTCTGACTCCCTGAAATGCCTTGCAACCACAAGAGCCATTGGAGGGGCAAGTGGAAGCAGGGAGAGAGGATTTTGTGGGTGAATGTTTGAAGGATGTCCAAAGATCCACATTTTAGGAGAGAGGCATGCAGAATGTGAGTTTGGTAGGGGAGAGTGGAAAAGTGGAATTGCCTAGGGCCTCTCCACCCACATGTCTGTTCTAAGCCCCGCTGCTAGTGGTGGCGGCTGGGCCATGCAGCAAGACCCAATCCAGAGACTGGAGAGCAGAGTGCCCAGAGGAGCAAGAGTCTCCCCTCAGGGAAAGGGGAGGAAACAAAGAGAGGAGAGCCTGTCAGGAGTGGGACTCGAACCCACGCCTCCCAGGGAGACTGCAACCTGAATGCAGCGCCTTCGACCGCTCGGCCATCCTGACCCGCTGCTGCTGCTGCTGCTGCTGCTGCTGCTGCTGCTGCTGCTGCTGCTGCTGCTGCTGCTGCTGCTGCTGCTGCTGCTGCTGCTGCTGCTGCTGCTGCTGCTGCTGCTGCTGCTGCTGCTGCTGCTGCTGTCGTCACTGCCCCTGCTGCTCCTCCCCCTGCGGCTGCCAGAGCCACCCCACCTCAGCCAGCCTCCTCCTGGCACTGCTGCAGGGGCGCCTGGCTCCTGGGAGCACCCTTGCCCTGCTCCCACCAACGGCTGCTCACGGGCAACCGCAGCACCTCCAGGCACTTCAGACCACACAGTACCCAGCACAGGGGCAGTGTCTCGCAAGGACAAGGCGAGCCTTCATGGGAGCAGCCAAAGGAACCCTCAGCAAATTATGGCTCTGTACATGCCGACATCCTGCCCAGGGGCTCCAGGCACACGTCTGCCTTTCCCATGACTTCCTCCATTCCCTCCAGAGCCTCAGGAAATGGCAAGTGCCGGCAGTGCGGCCTCTTGGATGGGTCCTGCATCGACAAGGGTGCTTCCTTCTTCCCTGCTCAGGACAGGAAGGCTGGTCAAGGAGGGCTCTGCCACACCAACTCCCGGGGGAATGCTGTGCTGCTCTCAAGGAGTCAGTGTGTGGGAAAGAGGCGGGAGAGTCAAGGCCAAAGGAGAGGACATGCACCAAGTGCTGAGCAATGACTGAGCTCCAGTTCCTGTGGGGAAGAGGCTCCCTTACTGCCCCTGGTGCAGAGGAAGGAGCGCACAGCTGGGACTTGTTGCTTCATGAAAGCAACTAGACTGCAAGGCATCTCAGGAGGTCACTAGTCCAAATGCCTGCTCAAAGGAGGGCTGGCCCCAAAGCTAGAGCAGGCGGCTC
This sequence comes from Phoenicopterus ruber ruber, assembly GCA_009819775.1. Taxonomy (NCBI): domain Eukaryota; kingdom Metazoa; phylum Chordata; class Aves; order Phoenicopteriformes; family Phoenicopteridae; genus Phoenicopterus; species Phoenicopterus ruber. Next base: position 24,697,892 of record CM020225.1, read on the forward strand.
AGTGCCTGAGCCCCATTGAGTGTGATAGCCAGGCATGGAGAACCCCAAAGCCTGGCCTTGCTAAAAGCCAGGCCTGTGTCTGCTGGGCTGGGAGGTGCCCAGAGGCCTGGCCATGAGGCAAGGCTGCGGGAGGTGTCAAGGGAGTGGATGACCTGCCCTATGGGAGCTGAACTTGCTGAGGGAAGCTGGGTTCTTTTAGAACAGGAGAGGCAAGGCACTGTGGAGCCTGACTGAAGAAAAGTTTCTCTGCGTTGGCCAGGAATCGAACCCGGGTCAACTGCTTGGAAGGCAGCTATGCTCACCACTATACCACCAACGCACCCACTGCATGGCTGCCTCCTGCTCCTTTCCTTCACAGCCTGGCCGGCCTCCTCTTTCCAGCCCCTTGCACACACACACCACCTCAAGCTGCTAGGCTGTGTGTGTCTTCTGTGTCTGTAAGATGTTGGCTAGGGAATCTCAAGCTGCGCTACCCGCCCGCTAGGGCAGAGCAGCATCCAGGACTGCCCAGGCTTGGAGCAGGACACTGCACAAACCGGGAGTGACCTCCGGGCATGGACTCTGCACAGACCTATGGTACAGCCCAGGGTTCGAGGGACCTGCTGGTGTGCATGGGGGAGGCAGGGGGTCTGTGTCCAGCACCGATCTCCAGTCCTGAGCAGCCAGAGAGAAAGAAAAGAATCGGGCCGTCTCTCTTCTTCATGCCTGCGTGAGTGCTGGTGGTGCTTCTGGGGGTGCTGGTAATGGTGCTGCTCCCCATCTGCGTTCATACGTGTGCCAGCTGTGCATGTACTACGCAAGTGTATGTGCCTTTGTGTGTATGTACCTGTGGCGGTTTAAGCACAGACAAACACCCACCCAGCTGCTCCTTCCTTTCCCCACCTTCAGTGAGTGCAGGGCACTGAAAACTGGATGAGAAAGGTCATGGGTCAAGATAAACACAAGGACATTCACCCAAGGGTGCTGAAAGAGCTGGCAGAAGTGCTCACCAAGCCACTCTCCATCATTTATCAGCAGTCCTGGCTAACTGGGGAGGTCCAGGCACTCAAGATGATCTGCTCCATAACCTTCCCAGGCACCGAGGTCAGGCTGACAGGCCTGTAGTTCCCCGGATCCTCCTTCCGGCCCTTCTTGTACATGGGCATCACATTTGGCAGCCTCCAGTCAACGGGGACCTCCCCGGTTAGCCAGGACTGCTGCTAAATGATGGAGAGTGGCTTGGTGAGCACTTCTGCCAGCTCTTTCAGCACCCTTGGGTGGATCCCATCCGGCCCCATAGACTTGTGAGTGTCTGGGTGGTGTATTTCCCCTTGGATTACGGGGTCTTCATTCTGCTCCCCTGCCCCGTCTTCCTGCTCAGGGGGCTGGGTGCCCAGAGAGCAACTTCCCTTGCTGTTAAAGACTGAGGCAAAGAAGGACCTGGGGAACTGCAGGCTGGTCAGCCTCACCTTGAGCACTGGAAGGAGGAAGGAGCAACTCATCCTGGAAACCCTTTCCAGACACATGAAGAACAAGAACGTAATTGCTAGTTTTATTATGCTCTCGTCCTAGCTCATTTCTATCGGACTGTGCCCTCTTTTTTTTTGTGGGAGTGTGTTTTTCTCTGTGTGCTTGAGATGTTGGCAGCTAAATCTGAAGCTGTAGTAGCCAGCAAGCACAAGGGTGAGCAGCAGCAAACAGGCTAGGAAATCTGAAGCAGCAGTAGCCAGCGAGTAGAGCAGATCAGCATCAGGGACTGCACAGGGTTTGGAGCAGGAAACCAGACAGATCCTGCTCGGGCTCCACACGCACTCTGCACAGACCTACAGTCAGTCCCAGGGTTCGGTGGACCTGCTATTCAGTGGACGTGCATGTGGGAGTGAGAGGAGGTTTACGTCCAGCAATGAATTCCAGTCCTGAGCAGCCAGAGGGGAAGAAAAGGATTGGGCCATGTGTGTTTTGGGGTAGTGAGGAATGAAAGACAAACAAACCACCGCCATTTCTCCCACTTTGTCCAGGCTCAAGTACAGTCCTTCACTGCAGACTGCTCCAGCATGGGTTCTCCATGAGCTACAGTTCGAAACAGGAAAATCTTTTCCAGCGTTGGCTCTTGCACAGGCTTCAGGCGTGTCAGCCTGCTCCAGTATGGGTGGTCCAGATGCCACAAGCTTCGCAGATGGCTCAGTGTTGTGGAGGTTGCTGGAACCAGCTGTGTCTGGCACAGAAGAGCCCCTTACCTCTTCTCACAGAGGCCACCCTGCAGCAACCCCTCTCCCCTCCACTACCAACACCTAAGCCACATATAGCCAATACCGTGCCCGTTGGGAATACCTGCTCGGCCCTGCTCCTCAGCACGGCAGCAAACAGACAAGGATAAATAAAGCCCCAGGGTGGTCAAGTTGATCGCATTGGTGTGTCCCAGACTAGCATCAGCCTTGTTCTCCTCACGACCTGCAGAGCCCTGGAGCAGAGCAGTGCAGGGTACAGTTGCTGAAAGATGCAAGGGAGAGGCAAGGGGGGAAAAAAACCACAATTAGCAGAGGATGGTTTCGATCCATCGACCTCTGGGTTATGGGCCCAGCACGCTTCCGCTGCGCCACTCTGCTCCCCCCAGCACCTCAGCTGGCACCTCCCAAGCCCTGCCTGACGCTCCCTGGCACTGCCAGCACCAGCGGTTGCGCTCACACCTCTTTTCCTTCCTCTTGCCTGCACCCTCGCCCGGTTGGGAAAAATGTCTCCCTGGAAAGCTCAGTTGCCGTGGGCCTGGCGTGGGAAGCACAAGGGCCTTGCTTTGCCCTTCTCCCCACATCTCCTGCCTGTAACCCTGGGTGGGGACTTTCTCTTTGAACCCCCAGGCTGGCTCTCGATGCGCTGCAGGAAACCCCAGAGCGAGGGGGCAGCCTTGTTGCTTTGCAGGGCAGAGAGGAGCTGCTCTCCAGTGGGCTCATGAGGGCTGTGACCTTGCCCAGAAATCCAGCTCCCAGGGGGCTGCAGGACTGGGCCCGGCGTAAAAGTCAGTTCTTTGCCGGCCGAGGAGGGAGACAAGGACACTTAGCATAGAATTACCAGGGGAAATAATTCTCCTATTTTAGCTATGCACAGAGCTAATTCGTGCCCCAGCCTAATAATGCATGGAGGACCCTGATACAGAGGAAAGCAGGGTTTATATGTGATTACAATACAGTTGTGTCAACCAATCAAATTAGTCGTGTGAAGAGGTGGGCTAATCACTTCCTATTGCTCACAAAATCAGTATGTGCTTGTCCCGGGCAGGTGGTGTGGACGTATGGTCAGTGGGATGTTAATCTTCATTGTTCTAAACCAACGTCTTGCGCAGGTGGAGGGGTTTTATACTGGATTCTGGTCAGTTGCTGTCCTGGCCATGGTTACATGCCTGGGAGTTTTTTGAAAAACAAATCTCCTATTGTTTTATCATCAGTACGTGGTGTTCTCAGCCATTGAGAACTCGTTCAAGGTAGGTCTTCAGGTCACCCTGAGGTAAAAGCTCTTAGTCTTAGGCAGTGTTCGTTCTAAGCAAGTTGCATTGCAGTTAGTGCCTCGCCTTTCGCACCAGCTGGGAGGGTCTTGTCCTGCCCGTGTTGTGCTGCGCTTCTGCACAGCTCCCGGCTTCTCCTCCCTCCTGGCACAGCCTTCCCCTTGCTGCTCCCTGACAGCCAAGGGCTGTCCCTGCCACAACGAAGCCTGTGAGACAGCCACAGCAATCCTGTGAGACAGCCACAGCAATCATTCCTTTCTGTGCCTGGTGCCATTCCTGTGCTGCCCAACACTGCTGTGGGTGGAGGTGGCTCCCACTCGCCCCAGGGCCAGCTGGCCAAGCCCGACTGGGTGCTCACCAGCTTAGATCCTGTGAGATTTTCCAGGAAGGCTCTGGGCTGACTGAGCTGGTAGAGCCTGTTGGTGAGGCTGAGGGACAAGGTGGCAGTGCTGAGGCCTGCATTTTTGAGCTTGTGCTTGCTGGTTCTCTGTCCCATCCACAGGCATTAAGACGCAGCAGCCAGGCAGAGGAGACAGAAGCAAAAGCGGGCTGGAGAGGGCTGGGATGTGGGTGCAGATGTTAGTGTGGGGAGTGTGGCTGCAGCCTGCCTGCTACAGGGGCTGCTCCTCAGGGCAGAGAATTTGACTGCAGATGAAGATGTCCCTGGCTCAGCTCCAGGTCCCCCTTCCACTGCCCCTTTCCTTCTTCATCCATGCTGACCAACTCTTTGAGCTTCCCTTTGCTTGCACTGCTTCCACCAACCTCAGCGGAAGGGCTGCGGGGATCGGACCATGCACCAGCAAGGGGCTTTTCTATCCTGCTCTCCTTCTTTCTCTGTCTCTGGTCTGTCTCTGCATGTGCCTCTCAGGGTTTCCCTTTTCCTTAAGATGCTGAGCCACCCAGGAAGGCTACTAGCAGCCCCTCTTCTTCTCAGGGGCTGTGAGACAGCCAACCCACCAAGGTCTGTGATGGCAGGGGATGGTGTCCTGATGGCACAGTCACCACCATGTCCTCTTTTGCACTTCCACGTCTTTCCCAGAAGAGGAGGAGACAGGATAGACCTGCCTCTCTCTCACCATCATCTCATCCCTAAGCTAAATTTAGGAAAGCCCCCTTGCAAAGGTTGTCCCGGTGCCCTGTGCAGCTGGAGGGACTTCTGTCTGTGGAACCGAGTCCTCTGGCTGCAGCGTGGTCCATTGCAGGCAGCCCAAAAGGGGACTGCGCCCCGTAGTTGGCAGGATTCGAACCTGCGCGGGGAAACCCCAATGGATTTCTAGTCCATCGCCTTCACCACTCGGCCACAACTACCTGCTCCAGCCCTCTCTGCCCTGCTGATCCCATGCCCTGAGCAATGACACCCACCTCCCTGGGGGTTTCAAGGTAATGCTCTACTGGAAGCCTTGCAAGTGGGACCTGTACTGAGCACAACAGGCACCTGGTGCCAAGCTCTTCCAGAGGCCTTGAGAGCTGTAAACCCAGAGCCTACAGCTGCAGCTCCCAGTGCCTTGTCCTCAGCCGGGCATCTGGGATATCCTGCCACAAGGGGAGTGGTTTCACTCCCCAGCTGCCACCTCAGCTGCTTCCAGGGAAGAAGAGAAGGCAGCTGTGTGGAGACAACTAGGGATGGTGGCAGTTGTGGGGTGGGATACTAGACCCCGCTTTGCTTCTCAAATTTAGGGTGGAGCACTAGGGTGGGGACATTCCTGCAGGGAAGATGGTGACCTCCAGGCAGCACCTCCAGCCTCTTGGGGACATAGGGTGGTGTCAACCCTTGAGCAAAGACCACGACTGCCATGCAGGTTGTTGGTGTGTAGGGGGAAGGGTTGGCGAGAGTGGGAGAGGGCTATGGAAAGGGCAAGGTGGAGGCTGGCTGAGGAGAAGTGTGGAGGGGCAAAGGGAGAATAAATGGGAGGTTTAGATGACTTGGAGGGAGACAGGAGAGCTTGTTTTGGTGGAATAGGGATGTCCAGATCTTTTTGGCAGCACTGGCAAGCAGTGTCTAGTTCCTGAGCGTGGCCCAAAATACCAAACAACCTGCCAAACTGATCATTTCCATCACTAGATGAAAGTAGCTCTGATTCCCTTTTGGCTCTGGAGCAGGAATATTTGGAAGATGGTGTTAGGAGTCAGTGTGGAGGTGGGGCATCTGGCAGTGCCTGTCTGCAGGCAGGGCAAGGGTGGGAGGCGGTTGCAGTCGAGAGGGTGAGCATGAGGAGCGGTTTGAGGAAGTGTGTCTGTAGGGGGGATGGAAGGAGGAGGCCAGCCAGTCTGTGAAGTGGAGGAGCAGGAGGCAGCACTGCCCACAGGTGTGTCGGTGGTACAGTGCTGAGCATAGTTGCCTTCCAAGCAGTCCATCTGGCCAATGCTGACAAACATGGCTTCAGCCTGGCTCCAGGGTGCCTTATATCTTCTGCAGGTAGCCTCTCTCAAATACCACCCAGCTTTCCTCTGAGCGTTCCAGCCGCTGCCCTCGCCTCCCAGCAGCCTTGAGGCCAACTGAGAACAGTGCTTTCTGCCTGCTGGGAGAGCTGCAGGCTGGGCTTCTGACTGCAGTGCTGGGACAGGAGCCAGGAGAGAGCCATGGAACTGCTGGTGCTGCTAGCTGCAACTGGCAGGAAAAGCACGCTGCTGTGGCAGGGTCAGGGGGCAGATGCTTCATGAGGCCAACTATGCAATTTTGTAAGGTGGTGGAAGGAGGCCTGTTCTTTATGTAATGGCTCAAAGGCCTGTCCGTGTGATCTGAAGCCACCCTGGGGATACTGGCCTACTCGGTCCAGGCTCCAGCATTGCAGAGACGTGCTGAAGTTTACTGGAACTGGATGTAACGATGTTCCTGGTAACTAAGAACTGAGACAACCTCATTTCTCTTGCAGCTTATAGCCTGTGGGCCGAGAGAAACACAAGGAGCCTCTCTCACCTAGACTCTCTACCTGAAGGGGACAAAGCTTCTCAAGTCTCTGATTCCAGGGTTGCTTAAAGAAAAAAAGCAATGTACTTCACTGTGCTGACGGACAAAAAACAATCTGGGCAGTGGGCTTGCATGGAGGGTTTAGGTTGGCACAGTATTTACAGACTCCCACTGTGTCATCAGCAGTGCTACAAGTAGGTGGAGTTATAAAAAGACGGGGATGGTGACTGCGCATGCTCTGTTCCCTGCTGAAATGCCCACCCTAAGCCCATCTTGCAGTCACACTGCCTACGTCGAGAGCTGAAAACCAGTGCTTTCCTCCTTTCCACTCCATACCCGTCCCCTGGAGTTTATTGCCACAACACCAATGAAAGAGAGAATAGCAATGGCTGGTTTTCGTATGAAGTTTGTGAACAACAGTTGAGAGGACCTGTCAAAATGTCTGTATTAACATTCACATCTGAGCAATTGGGACACTGGTCTTTGACCACCTTCACAGTAAAACAGGCTTAATGTGTGACATTTCTCATATTTCCACCTGCGTCCACTGCTGCCTGCCCTCTCACTGGGCATGTCGGAAAAGAAGATGGCTCTCTTCTTTACTCTGCCTGTCCACCCTCCCATCCCAGGTGTTTGGAGACACGCATAAGGTGCCCCCTCGGCCTTCCCTTCCCCAGGCTAACCAACCCCAGCTCTCCCAGCCTGTCCTTCTATGACAGATGAGCCAAGGCCTTAATCACCTCAGTGTCCCTTTGGCAGGGCTGACAGAGCCCCTAGCTGTGCAGAAGTGGGAATCAGCCACACAGTGACACCAGTGGAGGCCTTGCTTTACTGCTGAGCAGCTTTGGTGCTTTTTTCCTCCAAAACACCTGTGAGTAGCAAGGTGCATCACCAAAAGGAAAGAAGGCATAAACCTGACTTCCAGATGCCACAACTCTGGCTGAGATTGAGGCTCAGCCTGCCTGTTTCTGAAGGCGCCCTCCACAACTCAGCTGAGCGCACTTGTCAGTTTTTTCCTGCCACCTGAGGAAGTGTTATCGTCTCAGCCCAGTTCATAAGGCAGCTTCTGTCCTCTGCCAGGGGATACTCAAGGCAGGTAGTGAACTGTCACTGCTTCCTGACCATACATCCAAGACATGCTGGGTATGCTGGCAGAAGAAATGAGATCAGCTCTTGGATGCTTTCACTGTTGGGACTCAAGGCTGACCCTGAGACATGTCACAGGACCGTGATCACCACGTTACAGACTCACACTCCGTTTCCCCGAGGCTTTTCAGTCTTTCTCTTGCCTGCTTGCTTATTTTTGGTGCTCTGGCTCAGGGAGCTCTAGCCACAACTGGTGGTAAGATCAGGACATAGGCCAATGCTCTTCCTTGCAGAGCAGGTGGCTAAGTGAGGGAGGAGGAGAACAAACCACCACGACTCTCCAGCTATGCTGCACAAAGTCTTTAATGAGAAGGAGCAAATGCAGTGGCACAGAACAGAGACCAAGACACACCTCTGCAGGGTTCAGGGAGGCACCGAGAATGATCCATTTCCCAAGGACAAGCTCCACACAAAGCGCTTGCCTTTCCCCATTCTGCTCTACCTAGTGGGAATCCCAGCCCACCAAGAGCAGTCCCTAACTCCAGCACCCTCCCCCCGTCAGCAGGAGGTTCAGCAAAGCAGAAGAGAACGAGCCCTTTCTCGAGGAGCTGAGAGCAAAGCAGAGCCAGAAGAGGCACGGTGAGTCCTGCCGTGCAGTGAGGAGCAGTGGGAACAGGTCCCACCAGCCAGGTGGGATGAGGACACTCAGCCGGTCTGGAAGTCGTGGCCACGCTCCTGCTGCTGCAGGGTCCCCGTCTTCCTTCTGCTCCGAAGGAGATGATCCGCCGGCTTCAGCAGTTCAGACTGCAGCGGGGGGGAGGCAGACACAGCCCTGACCCGCCCAGACCAAGGGAGCCCCCAGAAGAGATGGGAACTCCCCCGGCACTGAGGGAGCTCCCGACAGCAGCTGACAGGGAGGAGCCCACGGCTGTGCTCTGAGGGAATGAGGTGAGGATGGGGCCTGGCAGGGTCACCACCACTGGGGAGGCCTCGATGGCCACCGTCGAGTCAGCGCAGCGGGCGATGCAGGGCTCACTGCAGCTGCTTGCCAGTGGGGTTGGGCCAGAGGAGCCACAGGGGCGTGGGAGACAGGGTCTGAAGCAGGACATCGCTGGGTGAGGCAGGCAAAGCTGAAACACAGAGCAGAGAGGAAACACGGACCCCAATATCAGCCTCTGTATCGTCTACTCAAATCTCTCTGCAGACACTCTTTGCTGCCATCCAGCTCCATGTCCAGAAAGGGCTGATCTTGCTAACACGCAGAAGAGGCAGGACAGGCCCACTTTTGGGATAAGACTCAGCACAGTGGGTTTAAAGCACCTGTGGAAAGACTGATCATACCCCATCTCCAGAACGAATGGAGATGGCACTGGATGCGTTTGGCCATTTGGTTAGAGACCACCTGCCACAGATGCACATTCTGGTGGGCAGACGTCCCTGCAGCTGAGCCCCACTGATCCCCTTCTGCTTGAAAGAAGCCCCCTCTTCCCAGCTCTCCCCAGCCACCCCCATCGAAAGGGAAAGAGGTCACATCCTCCTTTGCTTTTTAAACAGTTCTACTGCAGGGCCCGGCTGAGGCAGCCCAGGTATCAGCCTGAGTGGCCTCCATGACAGTAGCTCAGCCCACAGGGAGAGATGGAGCGGACCCAGGCTTACCTCGTTCCTCGAGGAAAAGGAGGCAAGAGAGGAGGATGCAGAGCCTGGAGCAGCACAGGCTTTTATGCTGTGTCCCAGAGCCCCACGGGGCCACAAACATTCCTTGCTCATGAAGCATCTGAACGCCTAGCAGTTGCCGCTTTCCGAGGCCTCGCTGGTGATTAAGCTCTTGCCTCTTTCATCTGAAATGTTGTGATCCCACTTCATGCTGTCTAATATCGATACAATTGTCTCCCAGCCTCCTAAGACCAATTGCCTTGGAGGTCTCAGGCTAGCTGTGCAGAGATTTTAAGTGAATTTCCATCACACGGATCGCGTTTGTTACATCGCTTTCTTCACGGTGACCTTGGCAACTAGTCACGGTGAAATTCAGCTATAAGGGACACCTCAAGTCAGCTCGCAAGTGCTTTCAGTGCACGGACTCAGGCTAGCCCTTGGAGACATCTCTTTCCCAGCGAGTGATCATAGGCTCGCAGGAGATGGTGGGAGAAGAGACTCTCGTCTCCAGACATGGGTGCCAAAGCTCAACGGCAAGGAAGGGCCATTGTGGGCTGGAGGGAAGCACCTTGTGGGCAGGAGAGAGGGCCATGAGGACCTCACTTAAGCCTATCAGGCTCTGCCACAGCCTGTTTTTTCTGCCCACGAGGCCAGGGAACAAAGGCAGATTCATAACCATGAAGAGTAGACCGGAGGGTCAGGCAGGTCTCTTTCAGGTGACTTCTCCATGGGATCTCCATTGCCATGTCCCTTGATGCGTTGACCAGGCCCTCACGCTCCTTCCAAGCAGGGGTCTGGGCTCAGCTTCGGAAGTGGGGAACCTGTTGAAAACAAGCAAATCAACGCGTAGGAGGATGATCAAAGAGATGCCCGCGTCCTTCCCTGGAGGAGACCCACACCCACATTGACCTGTTTTGCTCAGCAAGTTCATCCCAGAGGCCCCAGGCCTGGATGGGCCGCTTTTGAGGAGAGGCGCAGGGCAGGGAGCCAAAAGCTCACGGCTCTTTCTCCTGGGTCAGAGATGGGGTGGCCCATTCCACGCATTTCAAACTACAAAGGGACATTGGATCAGTCTCCCAGAGCACCTGGGAGTCATCATGATGTGGAAGAGTTGGGAAAATCCCTGAACTCCAGGCAAACATGAATCACCCTGCTGTGGAATTCAGTGGACACGGTGCCCCAGCATCAGGTGTGCCAGGGATAACCCAGGTTAGCAAGGTCCTTGTGGTTCTGATTCCTAGCGGCTTCCCTCCAGCGCACAATGGTCTTTCCTTGCCATTGAGCTTTGCCACATCCCTGGAGAGGTGTGTCTCTTCTCCCATATGGGATTGGGCAGTCTTGACGATCTGCCTGAACTTACCGACAGTCTTCTGCGTGCCTACGATGACCTGTGGGGAGAGATGTCTCCCAGGGTTAGCCTGAGTGCCTGCACTGAAAGCACTTGAGAGCTGACTTGAGGTGTCCTTCAGGGCTCAATTTCACTGTGACTGGTGGCCATGCTCACCATGAAGAGGGCAACGTCACACAGACAATCTGTATCATGCAAACCCACTTCAAATCTTCCTCCACACTAGCCCGAGACCTCCCAGCTAATTGGCCTTATGAAGCTGGGACACAGATGAATCATTTTGATGCTAGGAAGCATCATGCGTGCAGGCCCTGCTCCTGATAGGGGACGTCAACCACCCAGACATCTGCTGGAAAAGCAGCACAGCCAACTGCAAGCAGTCCAGGAAACTACTGGAGTGTGTTGAGGACAACCTGCTAGTACAGGGGATGGAGAGCCCGACCAGAGGAGAGGCACTGCTGGACCTGTTGTTTGCTAGTGTGGAAGAGGTTATCAGAGAGGTCAAGACTGGAGGTAGCCTGGGCTGCAGCAATCATGCCCTGGTGGAATTCTCAATCTTGAGGGATACAGGAAGGGTAAAAAGTAGCGTCAGGACCCTGAACCTCCGAAAGGCACACTTGGGGCTGTTTAGGGCGCTAGTGCATGGGATCCCTTGGGCAACTGCCCTCAGAGATACAGGAGCGAACGAGAGCTGGGAGATATTGAAAGACATTGTTCTTTGGGCTCGAGAGCTCTCAATCCCAACATGCAAAAAGTCATGCAGGGGAGGCAGGAGGTCAGCTTTGCTAAGTCAAGACCTCTTAGCCAAACTAAGGAGGCCAGGATACACATGCTGGGGAGATCACAGGGAGATGGCCCGGGAGTGCAAGGAGGGGATCAGGAAAGCCGTAGCACAGCTGGACTTGAACTTGGCTAGGGACATGCAAAATAACAAGAAGGGTTTCTTCAGGTACATAGGACAACAAAGGAAGGTTTGACAGGTGGACGGCTCGGTGGATAAGGAATTGGCTGAATGGTTGCACTCAAAGAGTTGTAGTCAACAGCTTGATGTCCAGGTGGAGACCAGTGACGAGTGGCGTCCCTCAGGGCTACGTACTGGGACCAGTATTATTGAACATCTTTGTCAGAGATGTGGATAATGGGATGGAGAGAAACCATGAGCATGTCTGTGGATGACACCAAGCTGAGTGGCGTGGTTGCTACTCTGGAGGGAAGGCATGCCATCCAGAGGGACCTTGTCAGGCTAGAGAGGTGGGCCCGTGCGAACCTCATGAAGTTCAACAAGGCCAAGTGCAAGGTCCTGCACCTGGGTCAGGGCAATCCCAAACATGGATACGGGCTGGACAATGAATGGATTGAGAGCAGCCCTGCAGAGGCGGCCTTTGGGGGTATTGGTGGGTGAAAAACTGAATATGAGCTGGCAATGCGCTTGCAGCCCAGAAAGCCAATCGTACGCTGGGCTGCATCAAAGGAGATGATTCTCCTCCTCTACTCCACTCTCGTGAGACCCCACCTGGAGTACTGTGTTTGTCTCTAGGGCCCCCAGCATAAGACAGACATGGACCTGCTGGAGCAGGTCCAGAGGAGGGCCATGAAGATGACCATGGGGCTGGAGCACCTCCCCTAGGTGGAGAGGCTGAGAGAGTTGGGGTTGTTTACCCAAGAGAAGAGAGCTCCTGGGAGACCTTATAGCAGCCTTCCAGTACTTAAAGGGTCCCTACAGGAAAGATGGGGGGAGGACTCTTTATCAGGGAGTGTAGTGGTAGGACGAGGGGTAATGGTTTTAAACTGCAAGAAGGTAGATTTAGATGGGATATAAAGAAGAATTTCTTTCCTGTGAGGGTGGTGAGACACTGGAACAGGTCGTGCAGAGAAGTTGTGGATGCCCCGTCCCTGGAAGTGTTCAAGACCAGGCTGGATGGGACTTTGAGCAACCCGGTCTAGTGGAAGGTATCTCTGCCCACGTGTCGTGGTTTAACCCTAGTCGGCAACTAAGAACCACGCACCCACTTGCTCAGTCTCCCCCGGTGGGGTGGGGAAAGGAATCAGAGGGGTAAAAGTGAGAAAACCTGTGGGTAGAGATAAAGACAGCTTAATAGGTAAAGCAAAAGCCACGCACGCAAGCAAAGCAAAACAAGGAATTCTTTCACTACTTCCTGTCGGCAGTTAGGTGTTCAGCCATCTCCAGGAAAGCAGGGCTCCATCATGTGCAATGGTTACTCGGGAAGACGAAACACTATAGCTCCGAACTTCCCCCTTCCTCCTTCTTCCCCAGCTTTATAAGCTGAGCATGACGTCATATGGTGTGGAATATCCCTTAGGTCAGTTGGGGTCAGCTGTCCCAGCTGTGTCCCCTCCCAACTTCTTGTGCAGCCCCAGTCTACTCGCTGGTGGGGAGGCATGAGAAGCAGAAGAGGCCTTGACTCTGTGTAAGCACTGCTCAGCAGTAACAAAAACATCCCTGTGTTATCAGCGCTCTTTTCAGAACACATCCAGAACATAGCCTCATACGAGCTACTATGAGGAAAATTAACTCTATGCCAGCCAAACCCAGCACATTCTCCACCCCTTATTCCATACCATTTACATCATCCTCAGGTCCCACACTATCCAACATATTCTCATTAACGACCACCCCTCTTCCCATCCTTTGATATAACACACAGAGATTATTCCCTTAGTCTATGGACCACCCCTGTGAAATGTCTGTAAAATCGTAGAATCATAGAATTGTTTGGGTTGGAAGGGACCCTTAAAGGTCATCTAGCCCAACCAGCACACCACGGCAGGAGGGTTGGAACTAGATGGTCTTTAAGGTCCCTTCCAACCCCAAACCATTCTATGATTCATTCTATGACTCTAGGTGGTATGAAGTGGGAGCAATTCATTTCAGATGAAAGAGGCAAGAGCTTAATCACCAGGGAGGCCTTGGAAAGCGGCAACTGCTAGGCGTTCAGATGCTTCATGAGCAAGGAATGTTTGTGGTCCCACGGGGCTCTGGGACACAGCATAAAAGCCTGTGCTGCTCCAGGCTCTGCATCCTCCTCTCTTGCCTCCCTTTCCTCGAGGAACAAGGTGAGCCTGGGTCCACTCTATCTCTCCCCGTGGGCTGAGCTACTGTCATGGTGGCTACTCAGGGTGATACTTGGGCTGCCACAGCTTGGCCCTGCAATAGAACTGTTCAAGGGTTGTCAGCTCTTTCCCTTTTGATGGGGGTGGCTGGGGAGAGCTGGGAAGAGGGGGGTTCTTTCAAGCAGCAGGGGATCAGTGGGACTGAGCTGCAGGGAGGTCTGCCCACCAAAATTTCCACCCACAGCAGATGGTCTCTAACCCAATGGCCAAGTGCATCCAGTGCCTTCTTCAATGCAGCACTGTTGGTTTTGGAGATGGGGTATGATCAGTCTTTCCACGGCTCTTCTAGAATGATAGAATTATAGAATAGTTTGGGTTGGAAGAGACCTTTAAAGGTCATCTACTCCTGGGAGCTGTAGGCACAGTGTGTGTTTTTAAGAGGTGATTTCTGAGACCTGATCAACGCACCCTGTTTGTGCTGGGATCATTTCATCAGTCTTCGTCTATGCTATTGCACCAGGAACTGCAGGAGAATTCCTGGTGGAATAAGCACCCAGTTAGGCACATCTTTGCTCCCAGTCCTTCAAATCTAGCCTTAAGTTGAGATGTCACGCCTGTTGTGCACGACAGCAAGATCAGCTGCAGGCCCTTTCTGGACATGGAGCTAGAAATGGAGATGGAGGGCACCAAGGACTATCTGCAGAGAGAGCTGAGGAAAAGACAGACAGACTGATACTGAGGTTCATTCTCCCTGCCTGCTCTGTGTTTCAGCTTTGCCTCCCTCACCCAGAGATGTCCTGCTTCAGACCCTGTCTCCCAGACCCCTGTGGAGCCTCTGGCCCAACCCCACTTGCAAGCAGCTGCAGTGAGCCCTGTATCGTCCGCTGCGCTGACTCGACGGTGGCCATCCAGGCCTCCCCAGTGGTGGTGACCCTGCCGGGCCCCATCCTCACCTCGTTCCCTCAGAGCACAGCCGTGGGCTCCTCCCTGTCAGCTGCTGTTGGGAGCTCCCTCAGTGCCGGGGGAGTTCCCATCTCTTCTGGGGGCTCCCTTGGTCTGGGCGGGTCAGGGCTGTGCCTGCCTCCCCCCCGCTGCAGTCTGAACTGCTGAACCTGGCGGATCATCTCCTTCGGAGCAGAAAGGAAGACGGGGACCCTGCAGCAGCAGGAGCGTGGCCGCGGCTTGCAGACCGTCTGCGTGTCCTCATCCCATCTGGCAGGAGGGACCTGTGCCCGCGGCTCCTCACTGCACGGCAGGACTCACCGTGCCTCCTCTGGCTCTGCTTTACTCTGAGCTCCTCAAGAAAGGGCTCGTTCTCTTCTGCTTTGCTGAACCTCCTGCTGACGGGGGGAGGGTGCTGGAGTTAGGGACTGCTCTTGGTGGGCTGGGATTCCCACCATGGTGAGCAGAATGAGGAAAGGCAAGCGCTTTGTGTGGAGCTTGTCCTTGGGAAATGGGCCATTCTCAGTGCCTCCCTGAACCCTGCAGGCGTGTTTCTTGGTCTCTGTTCTGTGCCACTGCATTTGCTCCTTCTCATTAAAGACTTTGTGCAGCATAGCTGGAGAGTCGTGGTGGTTTGTTCTCCTCCTCCCTCACTTAGCCACCTGCTCTGCAAGGAAGAGGGAGAATCGGCCCTCTCTCACGGCAACTATTATAACCCCAAGCATGGGGCACTGCCAGTTGTGGGAGGAGCTCCCTGAAGTGATACCAGGGGATCACAAATAAACAAGCAGGCAAGAAAAAGACAGGAAAGCCTCAGAGAAATGGAGAGCAAGAAGCAATGGACAGGGGTGGAAATACAAGTAATGCCACACACAGTAATCCTGTGAGGATGGTCAAAATGGGAAACAGTTGCCCAGGGAGATTGTAGAGTCTTTCTCTTTGGAGAGGTCCAACATCCAACTAGACAAAGCCATGAAAAAAACCTCCTCTACTTGACCTTGCTTTCAGCCAGGCTTGGACTGCCTGATCTCCACCTCAGCTCTTTGTGTGATTTGCTGAGCTCCTGCTGGATCCCTTCAGACAGGAGCTGCCATCAAGACTAAGGGAGCAGAGGGGGCAAGGGCCAGGAAAGCTGCAGAAGTGTGGTGGGCACAGGGCAGGAGAAAGGGCACTGATGTCAGTCCCAGGGCTGGGAGCCCAGGAAAGGAAGGAAGATCGGAGTGCATTAACCCATTGACCCAACAGCAAGGCTGTTAAGGTGTAAGCATGCTGAGGAAAGGCCTGAGGGAACCAAAAGCTTGAGGTCCCACTGAGATTTGAACTCAGATCACTGGATTCAGAGTCCAGAGTGCTCACCATTACACCATGGGACCTCGTGCACAGATGCTCTCTTTCCCCTGTGGCCACCCTTGCTGAGCCATATGTTCTGGCTGAGCCCAGCAGCGTCCCCCTCTCCCTGGCCACCACCAAGTGCAGCTTTCCTCCAGGGCCACAGGGCACTCTCTACTCACAAGGCCTTTCAAGGGAGTGGCAGAACTCTTTGGGCAAGCTTGGAATGCCCTCTCGTGCAAGACCCACCCTCTGAGAATCTTGCTTTCACATTATTAGACTAGTCTCCAGCAGAACCACTTCATCTTCGGTGCCCAGTGATTGGTAGTTCAGCGCTGGCACTTGTGGTCTCTGCTGCTGCCTTCTTTCACCCCCGTGTTGGACAGCCTGCCAGTCTGCCCGTGTAAGTTACTGCCTCTCCTGTTTCTCACTTGTTAGCTCACACAAAGCAGCCATTTAGAGTTTTGGGGGGTTAAACAGCAGGCAGGGAGAGGGTATTTATTGTGTTTTGAAAAGTGTCGAGAAAGCCATATTGTAGACAAGCCCTTTGCTGAATGGTGGAGATCTGCAAAAGTCATGCAGCATATATGTTTTGGAGGGGAGGCCAAGCGAGAGGAATCTGTCAGGAGTGGGACTGGAACCCACATCTCTGAGGGAGGCTGCAGCCTGAGTGCAGCACCTTAGACTGCTTGGCCATCCTGGCCATCTACTGGTGGTGCTGCTGGTGCTGCTGGTGCTGCTGGTGCTGCTGCTGCTGCTGCTGCTGCTGCTGCTGCTGCTGCTGCTGCCGCCACCAGAGCCAGCCCAGCTCAGCCAGCCTCCTCCTGGCACTGCTGCAGGGGCGCCTGGCTCCTGGGAGCACCCTTGCCCTGCTCCCACCAACGGCTGCTCACGGGCAACCGCAGCACCTCCAGGCACTTCAGACCACACAGTACCCAGCACAGGGGCAGTGTCTCGCAAGGACAAGGCGAGCCTTCATGGGAGCAGCCAAAGGAACCCTCAGCAAATTATGGCTCTGTACATGCCGACATCCTGCCCAGGGGCTCCAGGCACACGTCTGCCTTTCCCATGACCTCCTCCATTCCCTCCAGAGCCTCAGGAAACGGCAAGACAAACACTTGGCCGGCAGTGCTGCCTCGTGGATGGTTCCTGGTGCCAGAAGGGTGCTTCCTTCTTCCCTGCTCGGGGCCGGGAAGGCTGGGCAAGGAGGGCTCTGCCACATCAACCACTGCTCAGTGCCCAACCCCATTGAAACTTCACCATGATACCCAAACATGGAGAATCCCAAAGTTCTCTGGGCACCTGCTCCAGTGCTTCAACACTCCCTGAGAAATTCTGAATGACTGAAAGACTCCCCCTCAGCCTGTTTTTCCCAGTGCTGGCAAGCAGGTGACTAGTCCACCTGCTCCAAGCAGGGCTAGCCCCAAAGCTAGGGCAGGCTCCGCATTTCCAGAGGAGGAGGCAGGGCTGCTGTGGGCACTGGGAGGAGCAGGGCAGAGCTCTGTACCTGTAAGCAAAGCTGCCTGCCAATCAACTGCTCTGTGCTTTGTTTCTTCTTGTTCAGTGTAGCCCCGTCCTCAGCAGTTCTTCTTCAGCCTCTTCAGTCTGCTCTTCCCAAGGCTGGCCTTGCTAAAGTCTCTCTGCTGGGCTGGGAGGGACTCATGGGGCCATGCATCAAGGCTGCAGGGAAGCTCCTCCAGTGCAGAGCCTGGCCCGCCTCCTGTTCCTCCACTGCCCAATCTCATCTGCCTCCTGCCCCTCCAGTACACAGACTGGTCGTCCTCCTGCTCCTCCACTTCACAGACTGGCTGGCCTCCTTCCATCCCCCTGCAGACACACTTCCTCAAGCCGCTCCTCATGCTCACCCTCTCGACTGCAACCGTCTCCCGCCATCCTCTTGACACCCGCCCTTCAGATATTTGTAAGCATTGATGAGGTCCCCTCTCCGTCTTCTCTTCCTCAGGCCAAACAGCCCCAGCTCCCTCCGCCGTTCCCCAGAGGCAAGATGCTCCAGTCCCCTCATCATCTTTGTACCCTCCGCTGGCCTCTTTCCAGTAGTTCCTCATCTTTCTTGAACTGGGGAGGCCAGAACTGGATGCAGTACTCCAGATGGGGCCTCACTAGGGCAGAGTAGAGGGGGAGGATAACCTCCCTCGACCTGCTGGCCACACTCTTCTTAATGCACCCCAGGATGCCGTTGGCCTTCCTCTTCCTTGCCGAGCACGTGGCTAAGTGAGGGAGGAGGAGGACAATCCACCACGAGTCTCCAGCTATGCTGCACAAAGTCTTTAATGAGAAGGAGCAAATGCAGTGGCACAGAACAGAGACCAAGAAACACGTCTGCAGGGTTCAGGGAGGCACCGAGAATGGCCCATTTCCCAAGGACAAGCTCCACACAAAGCGCTTGCCTTTCCCCATTCTGCTCGCCATGGTGGGAATCTCAGCCCACCAAGAGCAGTCCCTAACTCCAGCACCCTCCCCCCGTCAGCAGGAGGTTCAGCAAAGCAGAAGAGAACGAGCCCTTTCTTGAGGAGCTCAGAGTAAAGCAGAGCCAGAGGAGGCATGGCGAGGCCTGCCGTGCAGTGAGGAGCCGCGGGCATAGGTCCCTCCTGCCAGATGGGATGAGGACACGCAGACGGTCTGCAAGCCGCGGCCACGCTCCTGCTGCTGCAGGGTCCCCGTCTTCCTTCCTGCTCCGAAGGAGATGATCCGCCGGCTTCAGCAGTTCAGACTGCAGCGGGGGGGAGGCAGGCACAGCCCTGACCCGCCCAGACCAAGGGAGCCCCCAGAAGAGATGGGAACTCCTCCGGCACTGAGGGAGCTCCCAACAGCAGCTGACAGGGAGGAGCCCACGGCTGTGCTCTGAGGGAATGAGGTGAGGATGGGGCCCGGCAGGGTCACCACCACCGGGGAGGCCTGGATGGCCACCGTCGAGTCAGCGCAGCGGGCAATGCAGGGCTCACTGCAGCTGCTTGCCAGTGGGGTTGGGCCAGAGGAGCCACAGGGGCGTGGGAGACAGGGTCTGAAGCAGGACATCTCTGGGTGAGGGAGGCAATGCTGAAACACAGAGCAGGCAGGGAGCATGAACCTCAGTATCAGTCTGTCTGTCTTTTCCTCAGCTCTCTCTGCAGATACTCCTTGGTGCCCTCCATCTCCACTTTTAGCTCCACGTCCAGAAAGGGCCTGCAGCTGATCTTGCTGTCGTGCACAACAGGCGTGATATCTCAACTTAAGGCTAGATTTGAAGGACTGGGAGCAAAGATGTGCCTAACTGGGTGCTTATTCCACCAGGAATTCTCCTGCAGTTCCTGGTGCAATAGCATAGACGAAGACTGATGAAATGATCCCAGCACAAACAGGGTGCGTTGATCAGGTCTCAGAAATCACCTCTTAAAAACACACACTGTGCCTACAGCTCCCACGGCCCTCATTGTGCCCTCCGAGTTTCACAGCACAGGAAGGCTGACCCACTTTTGGAATGGGACACAGTGGTTTAAGTAGGGCCTGTTGCAATAGGACAAGGGCCAATGGTTTCAAAAAAAAAGAGGGTAGATTCAGACAAGATATGAGGAAGAAATGTTGACGATGAGGATGCAGAAACACCGGAACAGTTTGCCGAGAGAGGTGGTAGATGCCCCATCCCTGGAAACGTTCAAGGTTAGGTTAGATGGGGCTCTGAGCAACATGATCTAGTTGAAGATGTCCCTGCTCGCTGCAGGGGAGTTGGCGTAGATGACCTTTAAAGGTCTCTTCCAACCCAAACTATTCTATAATTCTGTCATTCTAGAAGAGCTGTGGAAAGACTGATCATACCCCATCTCCAAAACCAACAGTGCTGCATTGAAGAAGGCACTGGATGCACTTGGCCATTGGGTTAGAGACCATCTGCTGTGGGTGGAAATTTTGGTGGGCAGACCTCCCTGCAGCTCAGTCCCACTGATCCCCTGCTGCTTGAAAGAACCCCCCTCTTCCCAGCTCTCCCCAGCCACCCCCATCAAAAGGGAAAGAGCTGACAGCCCTTGAACATTTCCATTGCAGGGCCAAGCTGTGGTAGCCCAAGTATCACCCTGAGTAGCCACCATGACAGTAGCTCAGCCCACGGGGAGAGATAGAGTGGACCCAGACTCACCTTGTTCCTTGAGGAAAGGGAGGCAAGAGAGGAGGATGCAGAGCCTGGAGCAGCACAGGCTTTTATGCTGTGTCCCAGAGCCCCGTGGGACCACAAACATTCCTTGCTCATGAAGCATCTGAACGCCTAGCAGTTGCCGCTTTCCAAGGCCTCCCTGGTGATTAAGCTCTTGCCTCTTTCATCTGAAATGAATTGCTCCCACTTCATACCACCTAGAGTCATAGAATGAATCATAGAATGGTTTGGGGTTGGAAGGGACCTTAAAGACCATCTAGTTCCAACCCTCCTGCCGTGGTGTGCTGGTTGGGCTAGATGACCTTTAAGGGTCCCTTCCAACCCAAACAATTCTATGATTCTACGATTTTACAGACATTTCACAGGGGTGGTCCATAGACTAAGGGAATAATCTCTGTGTGTTATATCAAAGGATGGGAAGAGGGGTGGTCGTTAATGAGAATATGTTGGATAGTGTGGGACCTGAGGATGATGTAAATGGTATGGAATAAGGGGTGGAGAATGTGCTGGGTTTGGCTGGCATAGAGTTAATTTTCCTCATAGTAGCTCGTATGAGGCTATGTTCTGGATGTGTTCTGAAAAGAGCGCTGATAACACAGGGATGTTTTTGTTACTGCTGAGCAGTGCTTACACAGAGTCAAGGCCTCTTCTGCTTCTCATGCCTCCCCACCAGCGAGTAGACTGGGGCTGCACAAGAAGTTGGGAGGGGACACAGCTGGGACAGCTGACCCCAACTGACCTAAGGGATATTCCACACCATATGACGTCATGCTCAGCTTATAAAGCTGGGGGAAGAAGGAGGAAGGGGGAAGTTCGGAGCTATAGTGTTTCGTCTTCCCGAGTAACCATTGCACATGATGGAGCCCTGCTTTCCTGGAGATGGCTGAACACCTAACTGCCGACAGGAAGTAGTGAAAGAATTCCTTGTTTTGCTTTGCTTGCGTGCGTGGCTTTTGCTTTACCTATTAAGCTGTCTTTATCTCTACCCACAGGTTTTCTCACTTTTACCCCTCTGATTCCTTTCCCCACCCCACCGGGGGAGACTGAGCAAGTGGCTGTGTGGTTCTTAGTTGCCAACTAGGGTTAAACCACGACACGTGGGCAGAGATACCTTCCACTAGACCGGGTTGCTCAAAGTCCCATCCAGCCTGGTCTTGAACACTTCCAGGGACGGGGCATCCACAACTTCTCTGCACGACCTGTTCCAGTGTCTCACCACCTCCAGAGAAAAGAATTTCTTCCTAATATCCCATCTAAATCTACCCTCTTGCACTTTAAAACCATTACTGCTCGTCCTATCGCTACACTCCCTGATATAGAGTCTTTCCTGTAGGGTCCCTTTAAGTACTGGAAGGCTGCTATACGGTCTCCCAGGAGCTCTCTTCTCTTGGGTAAACAACCCCAACTCTCTCAGCCTCTCCACCTAGGGGAGGTGCTCCAGCCCCATGGTCATCTTTATGGCCCAGCACCACACCACTCAGCTTGGTGTCATCCACAGACATGCTCATGGTTTCTCTCCATCCCATTATCCACATCTCTGACAAAGATGTTCAATAATACTGGTCCCAGTACGTAGCCCTGAGGGACACCACTCGTCACTGGTCTCCGCCTGGACATCAAGCTGTTGACTACAACTCTTTGAGTGCAACCATTCAGCCAATTCCTTATCCACCGAGCGGTCCACCTGTCAAACCTTCCTTTGTTGTCCTATGTACCTGAAGAAACCCTTCTTGTTATTTTGCATGTCCCTAGCCAAGTTCAAGTCCAGCTGTGCTATGGCTTTCCTGATCCCCTCCTTGCACTCCCGGGCCATCTCCCTGTGATCTCCCCAGCATGTGTATCCTGGCCTCCTTAGTTTGGCTAAGAGGTCTTGACTTAGCAAAGCTGACCTCCTGCCTCCCCTGCATGACTTTTTGCATGTTGGGATTGAGAGCTCTCGAGCCCAAAGAACAATGTCTTTCAATATCTCCCAGCTCTCGTTCGCTCCTGTATCTCTGAGGGCAGCTGCCCAAGGGATCCCATGCACTAGCGCCCTAAACAGCCCCAAGTGTGCCTTTCGGAGGTTCAGGGTCCTGACGCTACTTTTTACCCTTCCTGTATCCCTCAAGATTGAGAATTCCACCAGGGCATGATTGCTGCAGCCCAGGCTACCTCCAGTCTTGACCTCTCTGATAACCTCTTCCACACTAGCAAACAACACGTCCAGCAGTGCCTCTCCTCTGGTCGGGCTCTCCATCCCCTGTACTAGCAGGTTGTCCTCAACACACTCCAGTAGTTTCCTGGACTGCTTGCAGTTGGCTGTGCTGCTTTCCCAGCAGATGTCTGGGTGGTTGATGTCCCCTATCAGGAGCAGGGCCTGCACGCATGATGCTTCCTAGCATCAAAATGATTCATCTGTCTCCCAGCTTCATAAGGCCAATTAGCTGGGAGGTCTCAGGCTAGTGTGGAGGAAGATTTGAAGTGGGTTTGCATGATACAGATTGTCTGTGTGACGTTGCCCTCTTCATGGTGAGCATGGCTACCAGTCACAGTGAAATCGAGCCCTGAAGGACACCTCAAGTCAGCTCTCAAGTGCTTTCAGTGCAGGCACTCAGGCTAACCTGGGTTATCCCTGGCACACCTGATGCTGGGGCACCGTGTCCACTGAAGTCCACAGCAGGGTGACTCATGTTTGCCTGGAGTTCAGGGTTTTTCCCAACTCTTCCACATCATGATGACTCCCAGGTGCTCTGGGAGACTGATCCAATGTCCCTTTGTAGTTTGAAATGCGTGGAATGGGCCACCCCATCTCTGACCCAGGAGAAAGAGCCATGAGCTTTTGGCTCCCTGCCCTGCGCCTCTCCTCAAAAGCAGCCCATGCAAGGCCTTTGGCCTCTGGGATGAACTTGCTGAGCAACACAGGTCAATGTGGGTGTGGGTCTCCTCCAGGGAAGGACACGGGCATCTCTTTGATCATCCTCCTACGCGTTGATTTGCTTGTTTTCCACATGTTCCCCACTTCCGAAGCTGAGCCCAGACCCCTGCTTGGAAGGAGCGTGAGGGCCTGGTCAACGCATCAAGGGACATGGCAATGGAGATCCCATGGAGAAGTCACCTGAAAGAGACCTGCCTGACCCTCCGGTCTACTCTTCATGGTTATGAATCTGCCTTTGTTCCCTGGCCTCGTGGGCAGAAAAAACAGGCTGTGGCAGAGCCTGATAGGCTTAAGTGAGGTCCTCATGGCCCTCTCTCCTGCCCACAAGGTGCTTCCCTCCAGCCCACAATGGCCCTTCCTTGCCGTTGAGCTTTGGCACCCATGTCTGGAGACGAGAGTCTCTTCTCCCACCATCTCCTGCGAGCCTATGATCACTCGCTGGGAAAGAGATGTCTCCAAGGGCTAGCCTGAGTCCGTGCACTGAAAGCACTTGCGAGCTGACTTGAGGTGTCCCTTATAGCTGAATTTCACCGTGACTAGTTGCCAAGGTCACCGTGAAGAAAGCGATGTAACAAACGCGATCCGTGTGATGGAAATTCACTTAAAATCTCTGCACAGCTAGCCTGAGACCTCCAAGGCAATTGGTCTTAGGAGGCTGGGAGACAATTGTATCGATATTAGACAGCATGAAGTGGGATCACAACATTTCAGATGAAAGAGGCAAGAGCTTAATCACCAGCGAGGCCTCGGAAAGCGGCAACTGCTAGGCGTTCAGATGCTTCATGAGCAAGGAATGTTTGTGGCCGCGCGGGGCTCTGGGACACAGCATAAAAGCCTGTGCTGCTCCAGGCTCTGCATCCTCCTCTCTTGCCTCCTTTTCCTCGAGGAACGAGGTAAGCCTGTGTATGCTCCATCTCTCCCTGTGGGCTGAGCTACTGTCATGGAGGCTACTCAGGCTGATATCTGGGCTGCCTCAGCTTGACCCTGCAGTAGAACTGTTTAAAAAGCAAAGGAGGATGTGACCTCTTTCCCTTTAATGGGGGTGGCTGGGGAGAGCTGGGAAGAGGGGGGTTCTTTCAAGCAGAAGGGGATCAGTGGGGCTCAGCTGCAGGGACGTCTGCCCACCAGAATGTGCATCTGTGGCAGGTGGTCTCTAACCAAATGGCCAAACGCATCCAGTGCCATCTCCATTCGTTCTGGAGATAGGGTATGATCAGTCTTTCCACAGGTGCTTTAAACCCACTGTGCTGGGTCCTATCCCAAAAGTGGGCCTGTCCTGCCTCTTCTGCGTGTTAGCAAGATCAGCCCTTTCTGGACATGGAGCTGGATGGCAGCAAAGAGTGTCTGCAGAGAGATTTGAGTAAACGATACAGAGGCTGATGTTGGGGTCCGTGTTTCCTCTCTGCTCTGTGTTTCAGCTTTGCCTCCCTCACCCAGAGATGTCCTGCTTCAGACCCTGTCTCCCAGACCCCTGCGGCGCCTCTGGCCCAACCCCACTGGCAAGCAGCTGCAGTGAGCCCTGCATCGCCCGCTGCGCTGACTCGACGGTGGCCATCCAGGCCTCCCCAGTGGTGGTGACCCTGCCAGGCCCCATCCTCACCTCATTCCCTCAGAGCACAGCCGTGGGCTCCTCCCTGTCAGCTGCTGTCGGGAGCTCCCTCAGTGCCGGGGGAGTTCCCATCTCTTCTGGGGGCTCCCTTGGTCTGGGCGGGTCAGGGCTGTGCCTGCCTCCCCCCCGCTGCAGTCTGAACTGCTGAAGCCGGCGGATCATCTCCTTCGGAGATGAGGTACTGGGGGGAGCAGAGTGGCGCAGCGGAAGCGTGCTGGGCCCATAACCCAGAGGTCGATGGATCGAAACCATCCTCTGCTAATTGTGGTTTTTTTCCCCCCTTGCCTCTCCCTTGCATCTTTCAGCAACTGTACCCTGCACTGCTCTGCTCCAGGGCTCTGCAGGTCGTGAGGAGAACAAGGCTGATGCTAGTCTGGGACACACCAATGCGATCAACTTGACCACCCTGGGGCTTTATTTATCCTTGTCTGTTTGCTGCCGTGCCGAGGAGCAGGGCCGAGCAGGTATTCCCAACGGGCACGGTATTGGCTATATGTGGCTTAGGTGTTGGTAGTGGAGGGGAGAGGGGTTGCTGCAGGGTGGCCTCTGTGAGAAGAGGTAAGGGGCTCTTCTGTGCCAGACACAGCTGGTTCCAGCAACCTCCACAACACTGAGCCATCTGCGAAGCTTGTGGCATCTGGACCACCCATACTGGAGCAGGCTGACACGCCTGAAGCCTGTGCAAGAGCCAACGCTGGAAAAGATTTTCCTGTTTCGAACTGTAGCTCATGGAGAACCCATGCTGGAGCAGTCTGCAGTGAAGGACTGTACTTGAGCCTGGACAAAGTGGGAGAAATGGCGGTGGTTTGTTTGTCTTTCATTCCTCACTACCCCAAAACACACATGGCCCAATCCTTTTCTTCCCCTCTGGCTGCTCAGGACTGGAATTCATTGCTGGACATAAACCTCCTCTCACTCCCACATGCACATCCACTGAATAGCAGGTCCACCGAACCCTGGGACTGACTGTAGGTCTGTGCAGAGTGCGTGTGGAGCCCGAGCAGGATCTGTCTGGTGTCCTGCTCCAAACCCTGTGCAGTCCCTGATGCTGATCTGCTCTACTCGCTGGCTACTGCTGCTTCAGATTTCCTAGCCTGTTTGCTGCTGCTCACCCTTGTGCTTGCTGGCTACTACAGCTTCAGATTTAGCTGCCAACATCTCAAGCACACAGAGAAAAACACACTCCCACAAAAAAAAAGAGGGCACAGTCCGATAGAAATGAGCTAGGACGAGAGCATAATAAAACTAGCAATTACGTTCTTGTTCTTCATGTGTCTGGAAAGGGTTTTCAGGATGAGTTGCTCCTTCCTCCTTCCAGTGCTCAAGGTGAGGCTGACCAGCCTGCAGTTCCCCAGGTCCTCTGTGCCCTTCTGGAAGACAGGAGTGACACTGACTTTCTTCCACGCCAAAGGAACCTCTTCCAATTGCCACGACCTTGCAAAGACAATCGAGGGAGAAAATTAGAAGGGCCAAAGCCCAACTTGAACTTAGTCTGGCTACTGCCGTAAAAGACAACAAAAAGTCCTTCTACAAATACATTAGCAATAAAAAGGGGGCCAAGGAGAATCTCCCTCCTTTATTGGATGCGGGGGAAACATAGCGTCAAGGGACGAGGAAAAGGCTGAGGTGTTAATGCCTTCTTTGCCTCAGTCTTTAACAGCAAGGGAAGTTGTTCTCTGGGCACCCAGCCCCCTGAGCAGGAAGAAGGGGCAGGGGAGCAGAATGAAGCCCCCGTAATCCAAGGGGAAATGGTCAGTGACCTGCTATACCACCCAGACACCCACAAGTCTATGGGGCCGCATGGGATCCACCCAAGGGTGCTGAAAGAGCTGGCAGAAGTGCTCACCAAGCCACTCTCCATCATTTAGCAGCAGTCCTGGCTAACCGGGGAGGTCCCCGTTGACTGGAGGCTGCCAAATGTGATGCCCATGTACAAGAAGGGCCGGAAGGAGGATCCGGGGAACTACAGGCCTGTCAGCCTGACCTCGGTGCCTGGGAAGGTTATGGAGCAGGTCATCTTGAGTGCCATCACGCGGCACGTACGGGACAACTGGGCGATCGGGCCCAATCAGCACGGGTTTATGAAAGGCAGGTCCTGCCTGACCAACCTGATCTCCTTCTACGACATGGTGACCCGCCTAGTGGATGAGGGAAAGGCTGCGGACGTTGCGTACCTAGACTTTAGTAAAGCCTTTGACACCGTCCCCCACAGCATCCTCCTGGAGAAACTGGCTACCCATGGCTTGGATGGGCGTACTCTGCGCTGGGTAGGAAACTGGCTGGATGGCCGGGCCCAAAGAGTTGTGGTGAATGGAGTTCAATCCGGTTGGCGGCCGCTCACAAGTGGCATTCCCCAGGGCTCGGTATTGGGGCCAGTTCTGTTTAATATCTCTATCAATGACCTGGATGAGGGGATTGAGTGCACCCTCAGTAAGTTTGCAGATGACACCAAATTGGGAGGGAGGGTTGATCTGCTGGGGGGCAGGCAGGCGCTACAGCGGGATCTGGACAGGCTGGATCGATGGACAAGGCCAATGGTATGTGATTCAACAAGGCCAAGTGCCGGGTCCTGCACTTGGGTCACAACAACCCCAGGCAACGCTACAGGCTTGGTGGGGAGTGGTTGGAAAGCTGCCCGGCGGAAAAGGACCTGGGGGTGTTGGTCGACAGCCGGCTGAATATGAGCCAGCAGTGTGCCCAGGTGGCCAAGAAGGCCAATGGCATCCTGGCCTGTATCAGAACTAGTGTGGCCAGCAGGAGTAGGGAAGTGATCGTCCCCCTGTACTCGGCCCTGGTGAGGCCGCACCTCGAGCACTGGGTTCAGTTTTGGGCTCCTCACTACAAGAAAGACCTTGAGGTGCTGGAGCGTGTCCAGAGACGGGCAACAAAGCTGGCGAAGGGTCTAGAACACAAGTCCTATGAGGAGCGGCTGAGGGACCTGGGGATGTTTAGTCTGGAGAAAAGGAGGCTGAGGGGAGACCTTATTGCTCTCTACAACTCCCTGAAAGGAGGTTGTAGAGAGATGGGGGGTCGGTCTCTTCTCCCTAGTAACAGAGGACAGGACAAGAGGGCTGTGTCTGCCTCCCCCCCGCTGCAGTCTGAACTGCTGAAGCCGGCGGATCATCTCCTTCGGAGCAGGAAGGAAGACGGGGACCCTGCATCAGCAGGAGCGTGGCCGCGGCTTGCAGACCGTCTGCGTGTCCTCATCCCATCTGGCAGGAGGGACCTATGCCCGCGGCTCCTCACTGCACGGCAGGCCTCGCCATGCCTCCTCTGGCTCTGCTTTACTCTGAGCTCCTCAAGAAAGGGCTCGTTCTCTTCTGCTTTGCTGAACCTCCTGCTGACGGGGGGAGGGTGCTGGAGTTAGGGACTGCTCTTGGTGGGCTGAGATTCCCACCATGGCGAGCAGAATGGGGAAAGGCAAGCGCTTTGTGTGGAGCTTGTCCTTGGGAAATGGGCCATTCTCGGTGCCTCCCTGAACCCTGCAGACGTGTTTCTTGGTCTCTGTTCTGTGCCACTGCATTTGCTCCTTCTCATTAAAGACTTTGTGCAGCATAGCTGGAGACTCGTGGTGGATTGTCCTCCTCCTCCCTCACTTAGCCACGTGCTCGGCAAGGAAGAGGAAGGCCAACGGCATCCTGGGGTGCATTAAGAAGAGTGTGGCCAGCAGGTCGAGGGAGGTTATCCTCCCCCTCTACTCTGCCCTAGTGAGGCCCCATCTGGAGTACTGCATCCAGTTCTGGCCTCCCCAGTTCAAGAAAGATGAGGAACTACTGGAAAGAGGCCAGCGGAGGGTACAAAGATGATGAGGGGACTGGAGCATCTTGCCTCTGGGGAACGGCGGAGGGAGCTGGGGCTGTTTGGCCTGAGGAAGAGAAGACGGAGAGGGGACCTCATCAATGCTTACAAATATCTGAAGGGCGGGTGTCAAGAGGATGGCGGGAGACGGTTGCAGTCGAGAGGGTGAGCATGAGGAGCGGCTTGAGGAAGTGTGTCTGCAGGGGGGATGGAAGGAGGCCAGCCAGTCTGTGAAGTGGAGGAGCAGGAGGACGACCAGTCTGTGTACTGGAGGGGCAGGAGGCAGATGAGATTGGGCAGTGGAGGAACAGGAGGCGGGCCAGGCTCTGCACTGGAGGAGCTTCCCTGCAGCCTTGATGCATGGCCCCATGAGTCCCTCCCAGCCCAGCAGAGAGACTTTAGCAAGGCCAGCCTTGGGAAGAGCAGACTGAAGAGGCTGAAGAAGAACTGCTGAGGACGGGGCTACACTGAACAAGAAGAAACAAAGCACAGAGCAGTTGATTGGCAGGCAGCTTTGCTTACAGGTACAGAGCTCTGCCCTGCTCCTCCCAGTGCCCACAGCAGCCCTGCCTCCTCCTCTGGAAATGCGGAGCCTGCCCTAGCTTTGGGGCTAGCCCTGCTTGGAGCAGGTGGACTAGTCACCTGCTTGCCAGCACTGGGAAAAACAGGCTGAGGGGGAGTCTTTCAGTCATTCAGAATTTCTCAGGGAGTGTTGAAGCACTGGAGCAGGTGCCCAGAGAACTTTGGGATTCTCCATGTTTGGGTATCATGGTGAAGTTTCAATGGGGTTGGGCACTGAGCAGTGGTTGATGTGGCAGAGCCCTCCTTGCCCAGCCTTCCCGGCCCCGAGCAGGGAAGAAGGAAGCACCCTTGTGGCACCAGGAACCATCCACAAGGCAGCACTGCTGGCCAAGTGTTTGTCTTGCCATTTCCTGAGGCTCTGGAGGGAATGGAGGAGGTCATGGGAAAGGCAGACGTGTGCCTGGAGCCCCTGGGCAGGATGTCGGCATGTACAGAGCCATAATTTGCTGAGGGTTCCTTTGGCTGCTCCCATGAAGGCTCGCCTTGTCCTTGCGAGACACTGCCCCTGTGCTGGGTACTGTGTGGTCTGAAGTGCCTGGAGGTGCTGCGGTTGCCCGTGAGCAGCCGTTGGTGGGAGCAGGGCAAGGGTGCTCCCAGGAGCCAGGCGCCCCTGCAGCAGTGCCAGGAGGAGGCTGGCTGAGCTGGGCTGGCTCTGGTGGCGGCAGCGGCAGCAGCAGCAGCAGCAGCAGCAGTAGCAGCAGCACCAGCAGCAGCACCAGCAGCACCAGCAGCACCAGCACCAGCACCAGTAGGTGGCCAGGATGGCCAAGCAGTCTAAGGTGCTGCACTCAGGCTGCAGCCTCCCTCAGAGATGTGGGTTCCAGTCCCACTCCTGACAGATTCCTCTCGCTTGGCCTCCCCTCCAAAACATATATGCTGCATGACTTTTGCAGATCTCCACCATTCAGCAAAGGGCTTGTCTACAATATGGCTTTCTCGACACCTTTCAAAACACAATAAATACCCTCTCCCTGCCTGCTGTTTAACCCCCAAAACTCTAAATGGCTGCTTTGTGTGAGCTAACAAGTGAGAAACAGGAGAGGCAGTAACTTACACGGGCAGACTGGCAGGCTGTCCAACACGGGGGTGAAAGAAGGCAGCAGCAGAGACCACAAGTGCCAGCGCTGAACTACCAATCACTGGGCACCGAAGATGAAGTGGTTCTGCTGGAGACTAGTCTAATAATGTGAAAGCAAGATTCTCAGAGGGTGGGTCTTGCACGAGAGGGCATTCCAAGCTTGCCCAAAGAGTTCTGCCACTCCCTTGAAAGGCCTTGTGAGTAGAGAGTGCCCTGTGGCCCTGGAGGAAAGCTGCACTTGGTGGTGGCCAGGGAGAGGGGGACGCTGCTGGGCTCAGCCAGAACATATGGCTCAGCAAGGGTGGCCACAGGGGAAAGAGAGCATCTGTGCACGAGGTCCCATGGTGTAATGGTGAGCACTCTGGACTCTGAATCCAGCGATCTGAGTTCAAATCTCAGTGGGACCTCAAGCTTTTGGTTCCCTCAGGCCTTTCCTCAGCATGCTTACACCTTAACAGCCTTGGGTTAATGCACTCCGATCTTCCTTCCTTTCCTGGGCTCCCAGCCCTGGGACTGACATCAGTGCCCTTTCTCCTGCCCTGTGCCCACCACACTTCTGCAGCTTTCCTGGCCCTTGCCCCCTCTGCTCCCTTAGTCTTGATGGCTGCTCCTGTCTGAAGGGATCCAGCAGGAGCTCAGCAAATCACACAAAGAGCTGAGGTGGAGATCAGGCAGTCCAAGCCTGGCTGAAAGCAAGGTCAAGTAGAGGAGGTTTTTTTCATGGCTTTGTCTAGTTGGATGTTGGACCTCTCCAAAGAGAAAGACTCTACAATCTCCCTGGGCAACTGTTTCCCATTTTGACCATCCTCACAGGATTACTGTGTGTGGCATTACTTGTATTTCCACCCCTGTCCATTGCTTCTTGCTCTCCATTTCTCTGAGGCTTTCCTGTCTTTTTCTTGCCTGCTTGTTTATTTGTGATCCCCTGGTATCACTTCAGGGAGCTCCTCCCACAACTGGCAGTGCCCCATGCTTGGGGTTATAATAGTTGCCGTGAGAGAGGGCCGATTCTCCCTCTTCCTTGCAGAGCAGGTGGCTAAGTGAGGGAGGAGGAGAACAAACCACCACGACTCTCCAGCTATGCTGCACAAAGTCTTTAATGAGAAGGAGCAAATGCAGTGGCACAGAACAGAGACCAAGAAACACGTCTGCAGGGTTCAGGGAGGCACTGAGAATGGCCCATTTCCCAAGGACAAGCTCCACACAAAGCGCTTGCCTTTCCTCATTCTGCTCACCATGGTGGGAATCCCAGCCCACCAAGAGCAGTCCCTAACTCCAGCACCCTCCCCCCGTCAGCAGGAGGTTCAGCAAAGCAGAAGAGAACGAGCCCTTTCTCGAGGAGCTCAGAGTAAAGCAGAGCCAGAGGAGGCACGGTGAGTCCTGCCGTGCAGTGAGGAGCCGCGGGCACAGGTCCCTCCTGCCAGATGGGATGAGGACACGCAGACGGTCTGCAAGCCGCGGCCACGCTCCTGCTGCTGCAGGGTCCCCGTCTTCCTTCTGCTCCGAAGGAGATGATCCGCCAGGTTCAGCAGTTCAGACTGCAGCGGGGGGGAGGCAGACACAGCCCTGACCCGCCCAGACCAAGGGAGCCCCCAGAAGAGATGGGAACTCCCCCGGCACTGAGGGAGCTCCCAACAGCAGCTGACAGGGAGGAGCCCACGGCTGTGCTCTGAGGGAACGAGGTGAGGATGGGGCCCGGCAGGGTCACCACCACTGGGGAGGCCTGGATGGCCACCGTTGAGTCAGCGCAGCGGACGATACAGGGCTCACTGCAGCTGCTTGCAAGTGGGGTTGGGCCAGAGGCTCCACAGGGGTCTGGGAGACAGGGTCTGAAGCAGGACATCTCTGGGTGAGGGAGGCAAAGCTGAAACACAGAGCAGGCAGGGAGCATGAATCTCAGTATCAGTCTGTCTTTCTTTTCCTCAGCTCTCTCTGCAGATAGTCCTTGGTGCCCTCCATCTCCATTTCTAGCTCCATGTCCAGAAAGGGCCTGCAGCTGATCTTGCTGTCGTGCACAACAGGCGTGACATCTCAACTTAAGGCTAGATTTGAAGGACTGGGAGCAAAGATGTGCCTAACTGGGTGCTTATTCCACCAGGAATTCTCCTGCAGTTCCTGGTGCAATAGCATAGACGAAGACTGATGAAATGATCCCAGCACAAACAGGGTGCGTTGATCAGGTCTCAGAAATCACCTCTTAAAAACACACACTGTGCCTACAGCTCCCAGGAGTAGATGACCTTTAAAGGTCTCTTCCAACCCAAACTATTCTATAATTCTGTCATTCTAGAAGAGCTGTGGAAAGACTGATCATACCCCATCTCCAAAACCAACAGTGCTGCA
The DNA here is from genome assembly GCA_009819775.1 of Phoenicopterus ruber ruber. NCBI lineage: Eukaryota > Metazoa > Chordata > Aves > Phoenicopteriformes > Phoenicopteridae > Phoenicopterus > Phoenicopterus ruber. Next base: position 24,730,173 of record CM020225.1, read on the forward strand.
TTGAAGAAGGCACTGGATGCACTGGCCATTGGGTTGGAACCATGTGCTGTGGGTGGAAATTTTGGTGGGCAGACCTCCCTGCAGCTCAGTCCCACTGATCCCCTGCTGCTTGAAAGAACCCCCCTCTTCCCAGCTCTCCCCAGCCACCCCCATCAAAAGGGAAAGAGCTGACAGCCCTTGAACTGTACTACTGCAGGGCCAAGCTGCGGCAGCCCAAGTATCACCCTGAGTAGCCACCATGACAGCAGTTCAGCCCATGTGGAGCGATGGAGCAGACACAGGCTTACCTTGTTCCTCGAGGAAAGGGAGGCAAGAGAGGAGGATGCAGAGCCTGGAGCAGCACAGGCTTTTATGCTGTGTCCCAGAGCCCCGTGGGACCACAAACATTCCTTGCTCATGAAGCATCTGAACGCCTAGCAGTTGCCGCTTTCCAAGGCCTCCCTGGTGATTAAGCTCTTGCCTCTTTCATCTGAAATGAATTGCTCCCACTTCATACCACCTAGAGTCATAGAATGAATCATAGAATGGTTTGGGGTTGGAAGGGACCTTAAAGACCATCTAGTTCCAACCCTCCTGCCGTGGTGTGCTGGTTGGGCTAGATGACCTTTAAGGGTCCCTTCCAACCCAAACAATTCTATGATTCTACGATTTTACAGACATTTCACAGGGGTGGTCCATAGACTAAGGGAATAATCTCTGTGTGTTATATCAAAGGATGGGAAGAGGGGTGGTCGTTAATGAGAATATGTTGGATAGTGTGGGACCTGAGGATGATGTAAATGGTATGGAATAAGGGGTGGAGAATGTGCTGGGTTTGGCTGGCATAGAGTTAATTTTCCTCATAGTAGCTCGTATGAGGCTATGTTCTGGATGTGTTCTGAAAAGAGCGCTGATAACACAGGGATGTTTTTGTTACTGCTGAGCAGTGCTTACACAGAGTCAAGGCCTCTTCTGCTTCTCATGCCTCCCCACCAGCGAGTAGACTGGGGCTGCACAAGAAGTTGGGAGGGGACACAGCTGGGACAGCTGACCCCAACTGACCTAAGGGATATTCCACACCATATGACGTCATGCTCAGCTTATAAAGCTGGGGAAGAAGGAGGAAGGGGGAAGTTCGGAGCTATAGTGTTTCGTCTTCCCGAGTAACCATTGCACATGATGGAGCCCTGCTTTCCTGGAGATGGCTGAACACCTAACTGCCGACAGGAAGTAGTGAAAGAATTCCTTGTTTTGCTTTGCTTGCGTGCGTGGCTTTTGCTTTACCTATTAACTGTCTTTATCTCTACCCACAGGTTTTCTCACTTTTACCCCTCTGATTCCTTTCCCCACCCCACCGGGGGAGACTGAGCAAGTGGCTGTGTGGTTCTTAGTTGCCAACTAGGGTTAAACCACGACACGTGGGCAGAGATACCTTCCACTAGACCGGGTTGCTCAAAGTCCCATCCAGCCTGGTCTTGAACACTTCCAGGGACGGGGCATCCACAACTTCTCTGCACGACCTGTTCCAGTGTCTCACCACCCTCACAGGAAAGAAATTCTTCTTTATATCCCATCTAAATCTACCCTCTTGCAGTTTAAAACCATTACCCCTCGTCCTACCACTACACTCCCTGATAAAGAGTCCTCCCCCCATCTTTCCTGTAGGGACCCTTTAAGTACTGGAAGGCTGCTATAAGGTCTCCCAGGAGCTCTCTTCTCTTGGGTAAACAACCCCAACTCTCTCAGCCTCTCCACCTAGGGGAGGTGCTCCAGCCCCATGGTCATCTTCATGGCCCTCCTCTGGACCTGCTCCAGCAGGTCCATGTCTGTCTTATGCTGGGGGCCCTAGAGACAAACACAGTACTCCAGGTGGGGTCTCACGAGAGTGGAGTAGAGGAGGAGAATCATCTCCTTTGATGCAGCCCAGCGTACGATTGGCTTTCTGGGCTGCGAGCGCATTGCCAGCTCATATTCAGTTTTTCACCCACCAATACCCCCAAAGGCCGCCTCCGCAGGGCTGTTCTCAATCCATTCATAGTCCAGGGCGTATCCATGTTTGGGATTGCCCTGACTCAGGTGCAGGACCTTGCACTTGGCCTTGTTGAACTTCATGAGGTTCGCACGGGCCCACCTCTCTAGCCTGACAAGGTCCCTCTGGATGGCATGCCTTCCCTCCAGAGTAGCAACCACACCACTCAGCTTGGTGTCATCCACAGACATGCTCATGGTTTCTCTCCATCCCACTGTCCTCAACTCTGACAAAGATGTTCAATAATACTGGTCCCAGTACGTAGCCCTGAGGGACGCCACTCGTCACTGGTCTCCACCTGGACATCAAGCTGTTGACTACAACTCTTTGAGTGCAACCATTCAGCCAATTCCTTATCCACCGAGCCGTCCACCTGTCAAACCTTCCTTTGTTGTCCTATGTACCTGAAGAAACCCTTCTTGTTATTTTGCATGTCCCTAGCCAAGTTCAAGTCCAGCTGTGCTACGGCTTTCCTGATCCCCTCCTTGCACTCGCGGGCCATCTCCCTGTGATCTCCCCAGCATGTGTATCCTGGCCTCCTTAGTTTGGCTAAGAGGTCTTGACTTAGCAAAGCTGACCTCCTGCCTCCCCTGCATGACTTTTTGCATGTTGGGATTGAGAGCTCTCGAGCCCAAAGAACAATGTCTTTCAATATCTCCCAGCTCTCGTTCGCTCCTGTATCTCTGAGGGCAGCTGCCCAAGGGATCCCATGCACTAGCGCCCTAAACAGCCCCAAGTGTGCCTTTCGGAGGTTCAGGGTCCTGACGCTACTTTTTACCCTTCCTGTATCCCTCAAGATTGAGAATTCCACCAGGGCATGATTGCTGCAGCCCAGGCTACCTCCAGTCTTGACCTCTCTGATAACCTCTTCCACACTAGCAAACAACAGGTCCAGCAGTGCCTCTCCTCTGGTCGGGCTCTCCATCCCCTGTACTAGCAGGTTGTCCTCAACACACTCCAGTAGTTTCCTGGACTGCTTGCAGTTGGCTGTGCTGCTTTTCCAGCAGATGTCTGGGTGGTTGACGTCCCCTATCAGGAGCAGGGCCTGCACGCATGATGCTTCCTAGCATCAAAATGATTCATCTGTGTCCCAGCTTCATAAGGCCAATTAGCTGGGAGGTCTCGGGCTAGTGTGGAGGAAGATTTGAAGTGGGTTTGCATGATACAGATTGTCTGTGTGACGTTGCCCTCTTCATGGTGAGCATGGCCACCAGTCACAGTGAAATTGAGCCCTGAAGGACACCTCAAGTCAGCTCTCAAGTGCTTTCAGTGCAGGCACTCAGGCTAACCCTGGGAGACATCTCTCCCCACAGGTCATCGTAGGCACGCAGAAGACTGTCGGTAAGTTCAGGCAGATCGTCAAGACTGCCCAATCCCATATGGGAGAAGAGACACACCTCTCCAGGGATGTGGCAAAGCTCAATGGCAAGGAAAGACCATTGTGTGCTGGAGGGAAGCCCCTTTGCCGCTAGGAATCAGAACCACAAGGACCTTGCTAACCTGGGTTATCCCTGGCACACCTGAGGCCGGGGCACCGTGTCCACTGAAGTCCACAGCAGGGTGATTCATGTTTGCCTGGAGTTCAGGGATTTTCCCAACTCTTCCACATCATGATGACTCCCAGGTGCTCTGGGAGACTGATCCAATGTCCCTTTGTAGTTTGAAATGCGTGGAATGGGCCACCCCATCTCTGACCCAGGAGAAAGAGCCGTGAGCTTTTGGCTCCCTGCCCTGCGCCTCTCCTCAAAAGCGGCCCATCCAGGCCTGGGGCCTCTGGGATGAACTTGCTGAGCAAAACAGGTCAATGTGGGTGTGGGTCTCCTCCAGGGAAGGACGCGGGCATCTCTTTGATCATCCTCCTACGCGTTGATTTGCTTGTTTTCAACAGGTTCCCCACTTCCGAAGCTGAGCCCAGACCCCTGCTTGGAAGGAGCGTGAGGGCCTGGTCAACGCATCAAGGGACATGGCAATGGAGATCCCATGGAGAAGTCACCTGAAAGAGACCTGCCTGACCCTCCGGTCTACTCTTCATGGTTATGAATCTGCCTTTGTTCCCTGGCCTCGTGGGCAGAAAAAACAGGCTGTGGCAGAGCCTGATAGGCTTAAGTGAGGTCCTCATGGCCCTCTCTCCTGCCCACAAGGTGCTTCCCTCCAGCCCACAATGGCCCTTCCTTGCCGTTGAGCTTTGGCACCCATGTCTGGAGACGAGGGTCTCTTCTCCCACCATCTCCTGCGAGCCTATGATCACTCGCTGGGAAAGAGATGTCTCCAAGGGCTAGCCTGAGTCCGTGCACTGAAAGCACTTGCGAGCTGACTTGAGGTGTCCCTTATAGCTGAATTTCACCGTGACTAGTTGCCAAGGTCACCGTGAAGAAAGCGATGTAACAAACGCGATGCGTGTGATGGAAATTCACTTAAAATCTCTGCACAGCTAGCCTGAGACCTCCAAGGCAATTGGTCTTAGGAGGCTGGGAGACAATTGTATCGATATTAGACAGCATGAAGTGGGATCACAACATTTCAGATGAAAGAGGCAAGAGCTTAATCACCAGCGAGGCCTCGGAAAGCGGCAACTGCTAGGCGTTCAGATGCTTCATGAGCAAGGAATGTTTGTGGCCGCGCGGGGCTCTGGGACACAGCATAAAAGCCTGTGCTGCTCCAGGCTCTGCATCCTCCTCTCTTGCCTCCTTTTCCTCGAGGAACGAGGTAAGCCTGGGTCCGCTCCATCTCTCCCTGTGGGCTGAGCTACTGTCATGGAGGCCACTCAGGCTGATACCTGGGCTGCCTCAGCCAGGCCCTGCAGTAGAACTGTTTAAAAAGCAAAGGAGGATGTGACCTCTTTCCCTTTCGATGGGGGTGGCTGGGGAGAGCTGGGAAGAGGGGGCTTCTTTCAAGCAGAAGGGGATCAGTGGGGCTCAGCTGCAGGGACGTCTGCCCACCAGAATGTGCATCTGTGGCAGGTGGTCTCTAACCAAATGGCCAAACGCATCCAGTGCCATCTCCATTCGTTCTGGAGATGGGGTATGATCAGTCTTTCCACAGGTGCTTTAAACCCACTGTGCTGAGTCTTATCCCAAAAGTGGGCCTGTCCTGCCTCTTCTGCGTGTTAGCAAGATCAGCCCTTTCTGGACATGGAGCTGGATGGCAGCAAAGAGTGTCTGCAGGGAGATTTGAGTAGACGATACAGAGGCTGATATTGGGGTCCGTGTTTCCTCTCTGCTCTGTGTTTCAGCTTTGCCTGCCTCACCCAGAGATGTCCTGCTTCAGACCCTGTCTCCCAGACCCCTGCGGCGCCTCTGGCCCAACCCCACTGGCAAGCAGCTGCAGTGAGCCCTGCATCGCCCGCTGCGCTGACTCGACGGTGGCCATCGAGGCCTCCCCAGTGGTGGTGACCCTGCCAGGCCCCATCCTCACCTCATTCCCTCAGAGCACAGCCGTGGGCTCCTCCCTGTCAGCTGCTGTCGGGAGCTCCCTCAGTGCCGGGGGAGTTCCCATCTCTTCTGGGGGCTCCCTTGGTCTGGGCGGGTCAGGGCTGTGTCTGCCTCCCCCCCGCTGCAGTCTGAACTGCTGAAGCCGGCGGATCATCTCCTTCGGAGCAGAAGGAAGACGGGGACCCTGCAGCAGCAGGAGCGTGGACACGACTTCCAGACCGGCTGAGTGTCCTCATCCCACCTGGCTGGTGGGACCTGTTCCCACTGCTCCTCACTGCACGGCAGGACTCACCGTGCCTCTTCTGGCTCTGCTTTGCTCTCAGCTCCTCGAGAAAGGGCTCGTTCTCTTCTGCTTTGCTGAACCTCCTGCTGACGGGGGGAGGGTGCTGGAGTTAGGGACTGCTCTTGGTGGGCTGGGATTCCCACTAGGTAGAGCAGAATGGGGAAAGGCAAGCGCTTTGTGTGGAGCTTGTCCTTGGGAAATGGATCATTCTCGGTGCCTCCCTGAACCCTGCAGAGGTGTGTCTTGGTCTCTGTTCTGTGCCACTGCATTTGCTCCTTCTCATTAAAGACTTTGTGCAGCATAGCTGGAGACTTGTGGTGGTTTGTTCTCCTCCTCCCTCACTTAGCCACCTGCTCTGCAAGGAAGAGCATTGGCCTATGTCCTGATCTTACCACCAGTTGTGGCTAGAGCTCCCTGAGCCAGAGCACCAAAAATAAGCAAGCAGGCAAGAGAAAGACTGAAAAGCCTTGGGGAAACGGAGTGTGAGTCTGTAACGTGGTGATCACGGTCCTGTGACATGTCTCAGGGTCAGCCTTGAGTCCCAACAGTGAAAGCATCCAAGAGCTGATCTCATTTCTTCTGCCAGCATACCCAGCATGTCTTGGATGTATGGTCAGGAAGCAGTGACAGTTCACTACCTGCCCTGAGTATCCCCTGGCAGAGGACAGAAGCTGCCTTATGAACTGGGCTGAGACGATAACACTTCCTCAGGTGGCAGGAAAAAACTGACAAGTGCGCTCAGCTGAGTTGTGGAGGGCGCCTTCAGAAACAGGCAGGCTGAGCCTCAATCTCAGCCAGAGTTGTGGCATCTGGAAGTCAGGTTTATGCCTTCTTTCCTTTTGGTGATGCACCTTGCTACTCACAGGTGTTTTGGAGGAAAAAAGCACCAAAGCTGCTCAGCAGTAAAGCAAGGCCTCCACTGGTGTCACTGTGTGGCTGATTCCCACTTCTGCACAGCTAGGGGCTCTGTCAGCCCTGCCAAAGGGACACTGAGGTGATTAAGGCCTTGGCTCATCTGTCATAGAAGGACAGGCTGGGAGAGCTGGGGTTGGTTAGCCTGGGGAAGGGAAGGCCGAGGGGGCACCTTATGCGTGTCTCCAAACACCTGGGATGGGAGGGTGGACAGGCAGAGTAAAGAAGAGAGCCATCTTCTTTTCCGACATGCCCAGTGAGAGGGCAGGCAGCAGTGGACGCAGGTGGAAATATGAGAAATGTCACACATTAAGCCTGTTTTACTGTGAAGGTGGTCAAAGACCAGTGTCCCAATTGCTCAGATGTGAATGTTAATACAGACATTTTGACAGGTCCTCTCAACTGTTGTTCACAAACTTCATACGAAAACCAGCCATTGCTATTCTCTCTTTCATTGGTGTTGTGGCAATAAACTCCAGGGGACGGGTATGGAGTGGAAAGGAGGAAAGCACTGGTTTTCAGCTCTCGACGTAGGCAGTGTGACTGCAAGATGGGCTTAGGGTGGGCATTTCAGCAGGGAACAGAGCATGCGCAGTCACCATCCCCGTCTTTTTATAACTCCACCTACTTGTAGCACTGCTGATGACACAGTGGGAGTCTGTAAATACTGTGCCAACCTAAACCCTCCATGCAAGCCCACTGCCCAGATTGTTTTTTGTCCGTCAGCACAGTGAAGTACATTGCTTTTTTTCTTTAAGCAACCCTGGAATCAGAGACTTGAGAAGCTTTGTCCCCTTCAGGTAGAGAGTCTAGGTGAGAGAGGCTCCTTGTGTTTCTCTCGGCCCACAGGCTATAAGCTGCAAGAGAAATGAGGTTGTCTCAGTTCTTAGTTACCAGGAACATCGTTACATCCAGTTCCAGTAAACTTCAGCACGTCTCTGCAATGCTGGAGCCTGGACCGAGTAGGCCAGTATCCCCAGGGTGGCTTCAGATCACACGGACAGGCCTTTGAGCCATTACATAAAGAACAGGCCTCCTTCCACCACCTTACAAAATTGCATAGTTGGCCTCATGAAGCATCTGCCCCCTGACCCTGCCACAGCAGCGTGCTTTTCCTGCCAGTTGCAGCTAGCAGCACCAGCAGTTCCATGGCTCTCTCCTGGCTCCTGTCCCAGCACTGCAGTCAGAAGCCCAGCCTGCAGCTCTCCCAGCAGGCAGAAAGCACTGGTCTCAGTTGGCCTCAAGGCTGCTGGGAGGCGAGGGCAGCGGCTGGAACGCTCAGAGGAAAGCTGGGTGGTATTTGAGAGAGGCTACCTGCAGAAGATATAAGGCACCCTGGAGCCAGGCTGAAGCCATGTTTGTCAGCATTGGCCAGATGGACTGCTTGGAAGGCAACTATGCTCAGCACTGTACCACCGACACACCTGTGGGCAGTGCTGCCTCCTGCTCCTCCACTTCACAGACTGGCTGGCCTCCTCCTTCCATCCCCCCTACAGACACACTTCCTCAAACCGCTCCTCATGCTCACCCTCTCGACTGCAACCGCCTCCCACCCTTGCCCTGCCTGCAGACAGGCACTGCCAGATGCCCCACCTCCACACTGACTCCTAACACCATCTTCCAAATATTCCTGCTCCAGAGCCAAAAGGGAATCAGAGCTACTTTCATCTAGTGATGGAAATGATCAGTTTGGCAGGTTGTTTGGTATTTTGGGCCACGCTCAGGAACTAGACACTGCTTGCCAGTGCTGCCAAAAAGATCTGGACATCCCAATTCCACCAAAACAAGCTCTCCTGTCTCCCTCCAAGTCATCTAAACCTCCCATTTATTCTCCCTTTGCCCCTCCACACTTCTCCTCAGCCAGCCTCCACCTTGCCCTTTCCATAGCCCTCTCCCACTCTCGCCAACCCTTCCCCCTACACACCAACAACCTGCATGGCAGTCGTGGTCTTTGCTCAAGGGTTGACACCACCCTATGTCCCCAAGAGGCTGGAGGTGCTGCCTGGAGGTCACCATCTTCCCTGCAGGAATGTCCCCACCCTAGTGCTCCACCCTAAATTTGAGAAGCAAAGCGGGGTCTAGTATCCCACGCCACAACTGCCACCATCCCTGGTTGTCTCCACACAGCTGCCTTCTCTTCTTCCCTGGAAGCAGCTGAGGTGGCAGCTGGGGAGTGAAACCACTCCCCTTGTGGCAGGATATCCCAGATGCCCGGCTGAGGACAAGGCACTGGGAGCCACAGCTGTAGGCTCTGGGTTTACAGCTCTCAAGGCCTCTGGAAGAGCTTGGCACCAGGTGCCTGTTGTGCTCAGTACAGGTCCCACTTGCAAGGATTCGAGTAGAGCATTACCTTGAAACCCCCAGGGAGGTGGGTGTCATTGCTCAGGGCATGGGATCAGCAGGGCAGAGAGGGCTGGAGCAGGTAGTTGTGGCCGAGTGGTGAAGGCGATGGACTAGAAATCCATTGGGGTTTCCCCGCGCAGGTTCGAATCCTGCCAACTACGGGGCGCAGTCCCCTTTTGGGCTGCCTGCAATTGACCACGCTGCAGCCAGAGGACTCGGTTCCACAGACAGAAGTCCCTCCAGCTGCACAGGGCACCGGGACAACCTTTGCAAGGGGGCTTTCCTAAATTTAGCTTAGGGATGAGATGATGGTGAGAGAGAGGCAGGTCTATCCTGTCTCCTCCTCTTCTGGGAAAGACGTGGAAGTGCAAAAGAGGACATGGTGGTGACTGTGCCATCAGGACACCATCCCCTGCCATCACAGACCTTGGTGGGTTGGCTGTCTCACAGCCCCTGAGAAGAAGAGGGGCTGCTAGTAGCCTTCCTGGGTGGCTCAGCATCTTAAGGAAAAGGGAAACCCTGAGAGGCACATGCAGAGACAGACCAGGGAAAGAGAAAGAAGGAGAGCAGGATAGAAAAGCCCCTTGCTGGTGCATGGTCCGATCCCCGCAGCCCTTCCGCTGAGGTTGGTGGAAGCAGTGCAAGCAAGGGAAGCTCAAGAGTTGGTCAGCATGGATGAAGAAGGAAAGGGGCAGTGGAAGGGGGACCTGGAGCTGAGCCAGGGACATCTTCATCTGCAGTCAAATTCTCTGCCCTGAGGAGCAGCCCCTGTAGCAGGCAGGCTGCAGCCACACTCCCCACACTAACATCTGCACCCACATCCCAGCCCTCTCCAGCCCGCTTTTGCTTCTGTCTCCTCTGCCTGGCTGCTGCGTCTTAATGCCTGTGGATGGGACAGAGAACCAGCAAGCACAAGCTCAAAAATGCAGGCCTCAGCACTGCCACCTTGTCCCTCAGCCTCACCAACAGGCTCTACCAGCTCAGTCAGCCCAGAGCCTTCCTGGAAAATCTCACAGGATCTAAGCTGGTGAGCACCCAGTCGGGCTTGGCCAGCTGGCCCTGGGGCGAGTGGGAGCCACCTCCACCCACAGCAGTGTTGGGCAGCACAGGAATGGCACCAGGCACAGAAAGGAATGATTGCTGTGGCTGTCTCACAGGATTGCTGTGGCTGTCTCACAGGCTTCGTTGTGGCAGGGACAGCCCTTGGCTGTCAGGGAGCAGCAAGGGGAAGGCTGTGCCAGGAGGGAGGAGAAGCCGGGAGCTGTGCAGAAGCGCAGCACAACACGGGCAGGACAAGACCCTCCCAGCTGGTGCGAAAGGCGAGGCACTAACTGCAATGCAACTTGCTTAGAACGAACACTGCCTAAGACTAAGAGCTTTTACCTCAGGGTGACCTGAAGACCTACCTTGAATGAGTTCTCAATGGCTGAGAACACCACGTACTGATGATAAAACAATAGGAGATTTGTTTTTCAAAAAACTCCCAGGCATGTAACCATGGCCAGGACAGCAACTGACCAGAATCCAGTATAAAACCCCTCCACCTGCGCAAGACGTTGGTTTAGAACAATGAAGATTAACATCCCACTGACCATACGTCCACACCACCTGCCCGGGACAAGCACATACTGATTTTGTGAGCAATAGGAAGTGATTAGCCCACCTCTTCACACGACTAATTTGATTGGTTGACACAACTGTATTGTAATCACATATAAACCCTGCTTTCCTCTGTATCAGGGTCCTCCATGCATTATTAGGCTGGGGCACGAATTAGCTCTGTGCATAGCTAAAATAGGAGAATTATTTCCCCTGGTAATTCTATGCTAAGTGTCCTTGTCTCCCTCCTCGGCCGGCAAAGAACTGACTTTTACGCCGGGCCCAGTCCTGCAGCCCCCTGGGAGCTGGATTTCTGGGCAAGGTCACAGCCCTCATGAGCCCACTGGAGAGCAGCTCCTCTCTGCCCTGCAAAGCAACAAGGCTGCCCCCTCGCTCTGGGGTTTCCTGCAGCGCATCGAGAGCCAGCCTGGGGGTTCAAAGAGAAAGTCCCCACCCAGGGTTACAGGCAGGAGATGTGGGGAGAAGGGCAAAGCAAGGCCCTTGTGCTTCCCACGCCAGGCCCACGGCAACTGAGCTTTCCAGGGAGACATTTTTCCCAACCGGGCGAGGGTGCAGGCAAGAGGAAGGAAAAGAGGTGTGAGCGCAACCACTGGTGCTGGCAGTGCCAGGGAGCGTCAGGCAGGGCTTGGGAGGTGCCAGCTGAGGTGCTGGGGGGAGCAGAGTGGCGCAGCGGAAGCGTGCTGGGCCCATAACCCAGAGGTCGATGGATCGAAACCATCCTCTGCTAATTGTGGTTTTTTTCCCCCCTTGCCTCTCCCTTGCATCTTTCAGCAACTGTACCCTGCACTGCTCTGCTCCAGGGCTCTGCAGGTCGTGAGGAGAACAAGGCTGATGCTAGTCTGGGACACACCAATGCGATCAACTTGACCACCCTGGGGCTTTATTTATCCTTGTCTGTTTGCTGCCGTGCTGAGGAGCAGGGCCGAGCAGGTATTCCCAACGGGCACGGTATTGGCTATATGTGGCTTAGGTGTTGGTAGTGGAGGGGAGAGGGGTTGCTGCAGGGTGGCCTCTGTGAGAAGAGGTAAGGGGCTCTTCTGTGCCAGACACAGCTGGTTCCAGCAACCTCCACAACACTGAGCCATCTGCGAAGCTTGTGGCATCTGGACCACCCATACTGGAGCAGGCTGACACGCCTGAAGCCTGTGCAAGAGCCAACGCTGGAAAAGATTTTCCTGTTTCGAACTGTAGCTCATGGAGAACCCATGCTGGAGCAGTCTGCAGTGAAGGACTGTACTTGAGCCTGGACAAAGTGGGAGAAATGGCGGTGGTTTGTTTGTCTTTCATTCCTCACTACCCCAAAACACACATGGCCCAATCCTTTTCTTCCCCTCTGGCTGCTCAGGACTGGAATTCATTGCTGGACGTAAACCTCCTCTCACTCCCACATGCACGTCCACTGAATAGCAGGTCCACCGAACCCTGGGACTGACTGTAGGTCTGTGCAGAGTGCGTGTGGAGCCCGAGCAGGATCTGTCTGGTTTCCTGCTCCAAACCCTGTGCAGTCCCTGATGCTGATCTGCTCTACTCGCTGGCTACTGCTGCTTCAGATTTCCTAGCCTGTTTGCTGCTGCTCACCCTTGTGCTTGCTGGCTACTACAGCTTCAGATTTAGCTGCCAACATCTCAAGCACACAGAGAAAAACACACTCCCACAAAAAAAAAGAGGGCACAGTCCGATAGAAATGAGCTAGGACGAGAGCATAATAAAACTAGCAATTACGTTCTTGTTCTTCATGTGTCTGGAAAGGGTTTCCAGGATGAGTTGCTCCTTCCTCCTTCCAGTGCTCAAGGTGAGGCTGACCAGCCTGCAGTTCCCCAGGTCCTTCTTTGCCTCAGTCTTTAACAGCAAGGGAAGTTGCTCTCTGGGCACCCAGCCCCCTGAGCAGGAAGACGGGGCAGGGGAGCAGAATGAAGACCCCGTAATCCAAGGGGAAATACACCACCCAGACACTCACAAGTCTATGGGGCCGGATGGGATCCACCCAAGGGTGCTGAAAGAGCTGGCAGAAGTGCTCACCAAGCCACTCTCCATCATTTAGCAGCAGTCCTGGCTAACCGGGGAGGTCCCCGTTGACTGGAGGCTGGCAAATGTGACGCCCATTTACAAGAAGGGCCGGAAGGAGGATCCGGGGAACTACAGGCCTGTCAGCCTGACCTCGGTGCCTGGGAAGGTTATGGAGCAGATCATCTTGAGTGCCTGGACCTCCCCAGTTAGCCAGGACTGCTGATAAATGATGGAGAGTGGCTTGGTGAGCACTTCTGCCAGCTCTTTCAGCACCCTTGGGTGAATGTCCTTGTGTTTATCTTGACCCATGACCTTTCTCATCCAGTTTTCAGTGCCCTGCACTCACTGAAGGTGGGGAAAGGAAGGAGCAGCTGGGTGGGTGTTTGTCTGTGCTTAAACCGCCACAGGTACATACACACAAAGGCACATACACTTGCGTAGTACATGCACAGCTGGCACACGTATGAACGCAGATGGGGAGCAGCACCATTACCAGCACCCCCAGAAGAACCACCAGCACTCACGCAGGCATGAAGAAGAGAGACGGCCCGATTCTTTTCTTTCCCTCTGGCTGCTCAGGACTGGAGATCGGTGCTGGACACAGACCCCCTGCCTCCCCCATGCACACCAGCAGGTCCCTCGAACCCTGGGCTGTACCATAGGTCTGTGCAGAGTCCATGCCCGGAGGTCACTCCCGGTTTGTGCAGTGTCCTGCTCCAAGCCTGGGCAGTCCCGGATGCTGCTCTGCCCTAGCGGGCGGGTAGCGCAGCTTGAGATTCCCTAGCCAACATGTTACAGACACAGAAGACACACACAGCCTAGCAGCTTGAGGTGGTGTGTGTGTGCAAGGGGCTGGAAAGAGGAGGCCGGCCAGGCTGTGAAGGAAAGGAGCAGGAGGCAGCCATGCAGTGGGTGCGTTGGTGGTATAGTGGTGAGCATAGCTGCCTTCCAAGCAGTTGACCCGGGTTCGATTCCTGGCCAACGCAGAGAAACTTTTCTTCAGTCAGGCTCCACAGTGCCTTGCCTCTCCTGTTCTAAAAGAACCCAGCTTCCCTCAGCAAGTTCAGCTCCCATAGGGCAGGTCATCCACTCCCTTGACACCTCCCGCAGCCTTGCCTCATGGCCAGGCCTCTGGGCACCTCCCAGCCCAGCAGACACAGGCCTGGCTTTTAGCAAGGCCAGGCTTTGGGGTTCTCCATGCCTGGCTATCACACTCAATGGGGCTCAGGCACTGAGCCGCCTGCTCTAGCTTTGGGGCCAGCCCTCCTTTGAGCAGGCATTTGGACTAGTGACCTCCTGAGATGCCTTGCAGTCTAGTTGCTTTCATGAAGCAACAAGTCCCAGCTGTGCGCTCCTTCCTCTGCACCAGGGGCAGTAAGGGAGCCTCTTCCCCACAGGAACTGGAGCTCAGTCATTGCTCAGCACTTGGTGCATGTCCTCTCCTTTGGCCTTGACTCTCCCGCCTCTTTCCCACACACTGACTCCTTGAGAGCAGCACAGCATTCCCCCGGGAGTTGGTGTGGCAGAGCCCTCCTTGACCAGCCTTCCTGTCCTGAGCAGGGAAGAAGGAAGCACCCTTGTCGATGCAGGACCCATCCAAGAGGCCGCACTGCCGGCACTTGCCATTTCCTGAGGCTCTGGAGGGAATGGAGGAAGTCATGGGAAAGGCAGACGTGTGCCTGGAGCCCCTGGGCAGGATGTCGGCATGTACAGAGCCATAATTTGCTGAGGGTTCCTTTGGCTGCTCCCATGAAGGCTCGCCTTGTCCTTGCGAGACACTGCCCCTGTGCTGGGTACTGTGTGGTCTGAAGTGCCTGGAGGTGCTGCGGTTGCCCGTGAGCAGCCGTTGGTGGGAGCAGGGCAAGGGTGCTCCCAGGAGCCAGGCGCCCCTGCAGCAGTGCCAGGAGGAGGCTGGCTGAGCTGGGCTGGCTCTGGCAGCCGCAGGGGGAGGAGCAGCAGGGGCAGTGACGACAGCAGCAGCAGCAGCAGCAGCAGCAGCAGCAGCAGCAGCAGCAGCAGCAGCAGCAGCAGCAGCAGCAGCAGCAGCAGCAGCAGCAGCAGCAGCAGCAGCAGCAGCAGCAGCAGCAGCAGCAGCAGCGGGTCAGGATGGCCGAGCGGTCGAAGGCGCTGCATTCAGGTTGCAGTCTCCCTGGGAGGCGTGGGTTCGAGTCCCACTCCTGACAGGCTCTCCTCTCTTTGTTTCCTCCCCTTTCCCTGAGGGGAGACTCTTGCTCCTCTGGGCACTCTGCTCTCCAGTCTCTGGATTGGGTCTTGCTGCATGGCCCAGCCGCCACCACTAGCAGCGGGGCTTAGAACAGACATGTGGGTGGAGAGGCCCTAGGCAATTCCACTTTTCCACTCTCCCCTACCAAACTCACATTCTGCATGCCTCTCTCCTAAAATGTGGATCTTTGGACATCCTTCAAACATTCACCCACAAAATCCTCTCTCCCTGCTTCCACTTGCCCCTCCAATGGCTCTTGTGGTTGCAAGGCATTTCAGGGAGTCAGAGAGTGCATCCTCCTGCTTCAAGCAGGCTCACACTAGCTGATCAGTGCTTTGTCCTTTCGGGTCATAAAATTCCTTGAGGACAGACATTTCACAGCCTCTCTGGACCCCTGTTCCCATGCTTAGGCACCCTCAGGGTGATCACTTTTGTTCCAGTAGCCAGTCACAAACTGCCTGCTCGATTTCTGACCACGGCTCTCATCCTCCGGCCGTTGCAGTAACCTCCTTCTAGGCACTGGGAGGCTCCTATTACATCCCCGCAAAGCCTCTTCTTCTCCCACCTAAGCAAGCCTTGGGTCCTCAGCCTCTCCTCACAAGGCCAGAGCCCCCAGCCCCTGACTATCCCAGGGATCCTCCGCTGAAGTTGCTCCAGTTTCTCATCATCTTTCCTTGCTGCTTCTCCTTTTTTGGAGACTAGGGCAACTTTCCCCTCTCATTAGTCACCAGGGATCTCCCCTGCCCTCTGCTCCTGAAGCTGGAGAGCCCCTGAGATGCATCCTTCCCTCTTTCAGGCCCGGTGGCACGTACTATAGGTGCCAATCCAGGCCTTGACCAGCAGGCTTTCAGCCCAGAAAGTTTCCCTGAACTGGCACTTCCTCATCTGCAAATGCAACCAGCACCAGTGGGAAGAGGGGCAGGACAGAGACACTGCTGACAGGACAGAGACATCCTCACGCCACCCCACCACAGGTTACATGAGCACTGGTGGCATTTGTCAGAAGGACCGCAGTCAGGAAGTATGAGCCACAGAAGAGGTCTTCCTGTGCACACAGGAAGAGGGGACATGCACAAGGTGGTATCAGCGCATGCTGGAGCACGTCGTAATTGAGGGAGATGCTGCGGGAGCTGGGTTTGTTCAGCCTGGAGAAGAGAAGGTGAGGGGGCACCTGATTGCAGTCTTCTGCTGTGTGAGGGTGGCTCTCTGACTTGCCAAGGCCTACCCTCAGCCAGGAAGACTTCAGGAGTGCAGGATCAGGGAACTACGTGCCTCCTGTATGGGTTAGCCTGGCCTGAGCTGCAGCTCCTAGGGGCTTGGGAGCTCTGGGACATCTCTGGCTGCCTTGTATGGGCTCCGTTCCCTGGAGGGGGGTTCTTCCTCCTCTTTGAAAAACCTTTAGAGATTGGGCCCTGCTCTTGCTGCAGGATGATCCACCGGCTTCAGCAGTTCAGACGGCAGCGGGGAGAGGCAGGCACAGCAACTGACACCCCCAGACCAAGGGAGCCCCCAGAAGAGATGGGAACTCCTCCGGCACTGAGGGAGCTCCCAACAGCAGCTGACAGGGAGGAGCCCACGGCTGTGCTCTGAGGGAAAGAGGTGTGGATGGGGCCTGGCAGGTTCACAGCCATTGGGGAGGCCTCGATGGCCACCGTCGAGTCAGCGCAGCGGACGATACAGGGCTCACTGCAGCTGCTTCCCAGTGGGGTTGAGCCAGAGGCTCTGCAGGGATATGGGAGACAGGGTCTGAAGCAAGACATCTCTGGGTGAGGCAGGCAAAGCTGAAACACAGAGCAGGCAGGGAGCATGAACCCCAATATCACTCTGTCTTTCTTTTCCTCAGCTCTCTCCGTGGACACATTTGGTTTCAAAAACACACGCTGCACCTACAGCTCCCACAGCACTCATCGTGCTCTCCGAGTTGCACAGCACAGGAAGGCTGATGCGCTTTTGGAATAGGACCCAGCACACTGGGTTTAAAGTTCCTGTGGAAAGACTGATCATACCCCATCTCCAGAAGAAACATTGCTGCATTGAAGAAGGCACTTGAATGCACGTGGGGTTGGCCCAGAGGTGCCGCAGGGGTGGTGGAAGATGTCTCTCGGTGAGGGAGGCAAAGCTGAAACACAAAGCAGAGAGGGAAGACATGGCGATTTACTAAGCAACCATCTGCTGAAGGCGCACGTTCTGGTGGGCAGACCTCCCTGCAGCTGGCGAGTTCACATGGGAGTTCACCTAAGTGAACTCGCATGCCAGCTGGCCCAGAGTGGGTCATATCCCTATTCCCCACAGCAAATCCCTCAGCAGCAGTCTGGTCCCCTCCACATCACTGATCACTTGGAGCGATTGCTGTCAGTAGTAGAGGAGAACTTTTACCCCAAATAAGAAGTGACACGTGCCTGCCCTCCACTGCTGGCAAAAGAGGCCCCTGGGCCTCAAGCCCCCAAGCAGGCAGCCAGGTGCACCATTCCCCTTAAAGTCACTCCCCTCGCCCTGTCACGTGGCCTGTTGTGATTAGCTGGAAGCCGCCCCTTCCCGTTTACCTGGAAGTACACCTGACCAGGAACTACCTTCCCCTACATACATGGGGGGGGGGGGGGGGGGGGGGGGGCGCCATTTTCTTTCCGCTGCCATTTTATGGCAGGGAGCTGCCATTTTATTAAACACCATAACTAAGCTGTTTTCATACTGCTCTGTGATTGGCTGGCAGCCATGTCTTGACCCCGTCATACCCACCTGCTTTTAGGTAGATGTAAAGTCCCCACTCATTAAGTACAGGGAAGAGGCAAATTTTGACCGTGGCATTCCCCATGGGTTCTCATATTGCTTTGTGATTGGCTGACGGCCATTTTTGACGCTGCCGTGCTCGCATGTTGTCAGACCTCCCTCTGATGGGCTGTCCACTTCCATTGGACCAAGAAGTGTTTGGAGACCAAGAAGAGTTTGGAGAAGTCCTTCCCTCCCTCTTACCCATGCCCTTGCCCAGGCAGGCAAAAGGAACCCCTGCAAAGCTCAGTGGCCGTGGGCCTGGGGTGGGAAGCACAAGGGCCTTGCTTTGCCCTTCTTCCCACACCTCCTGCCCATAACCCTGGGTGGGGTCTTTCTCTTTGGCCAGCTGAGCTGGCTCTGCAGGCGCTGAAGGAAACCCAGAGCGAGGGGGCAGCCTTGTTGCTTTGCAGGGCAGAGAGGAGCTGCTCTCCAGTGGGCTCATGAGGGCTGTGACCTTGCCCAGAAATCCAGCTCCCAGGGGGCTGCAGGACTGTGCCCGGTGTAAAAGTCAGTTCTTTGCCAGCCGAGGAGGGAGACAAGGATGCTTAGCGTGGAGTTGCCAAGGCAAATAATTCTCCTATTTTAGTTGTGCACATAGCAGTGCCCCAGCCTAATGCATGGAGGAGCCCGATATAGAGGAAAGCAGGGTTTATGCATGTTTCCAATACAGTTGTGTTGACCAATCAAATTACTCATGTTAAGGGATGGGCTAATCAGTTACTATTGCTCAAGCAATCAGTATGTGCTGGTCCCAGGCAGGTGGTGTGGACGTACGGTCAGTGGGATGTTAATCTTCATTGTTCTAAACCAATGTCCCGTGCAGGAGGAGGGGTTTTATCCTAGATTTCTGTCCATTGCTGTTCTGGCCATGGTTATATACCTGGGGTTTTTTTGAAAAACAAATCTCCTATTGTTTTATTATCTGTAAGGTGTGTTCTCAGCCTTTGAGAGCCGGTTTAGGTTGGGTCTTCAGGGGACCTTGACCCTGAGGTAAAAGCTCTTAGTCCTAGGCAGTGTTCATTCCTCTAAGCAGTTCTATAGCAGTAGCACCTTGCCTTTCACACCATCTGTGTGGGCTTTGCCCTACCTGTGTTGTGCTGCACTCCCTCAAATCTCTCGCCTTGTCCTCCTCCCTGGCACAGCCCTCCCCTTGCTGCTCCCTGACAGCTGAGGGCTGCCCCTGCCACCATGCAGGGTGCCCGGGAGTCAGAGAACCCCAACCCCTCCTCTCCGTGCTGGGTACGGTTCCTGTCCTGCCCAGCACTGCTGGGGGTGGGTGGAGGTGGCTCCCAGTTACCCCAGGGCAGGGCCAGACCAGCTGGACTGGGTGGTGCCCTGTCTTAAATGCTGCAAGGCATCCTAGGAAGGCTCTGGGCAGCCTGAGCTGGTAGAGCCTCATGGCGAGGCTCTTCCCCCCGCTTGTCTGCTGCTCCACGCAAGTCTGCCTTCACGACACCTGAAGTGAGGGGCCCTTTGAGTGCTGGCAAGATCCCAGCTCCATGAGGTGACTTCCCTTCATCTTTAGCAATGAAGGCCATGCTGTGCAGACTCTCTTTGGAGATGAGCTGCTGTAGTTTCAGGTGTAGGGAAGAGAGCTGGTGGGGCTGTGCTGCTTGGGATGTCAGGTGAGATCAGGCTCTTAAGTTCTGCTCAAGAACCAACAACAGTGGACCTCTTGTCATGGCTCATACTCAGCAGTGGTCTGTTCTCTTCCCCGCAACTTGCCTACCTTGTCAATGGGAGCAGGATTTCCCATTCATCCAGGCACGTCTAGGGGTGGGCGAGGACAAGTGCTGTAGGCAAGGGGGTTTTACTGTCTCCCTGGGCACCAGGTACAGTATGGAGCTGAGTCCCAGAGCTGCAGCGTGGTCAATTGCAGGCAGCCCAAAAGGGGACTGCACCCCGTAGTTGGCAGGATTCGAACCTGCGCGGGGAAACCCCAATGGATTTCTAGTCCATCGCCTTCACCACTCGGCCACAACTACCTGCTCCAGCCCTCTCTGCCCTGCTGATCCCATGCCCTGAGCAATGACACGCGCCTCTCTGGGAGTTTCAGGGCCAGGCTTCACTCCAAGCCCTGCGGTTCAGACCTGCGCTGAGCATGACATGTACCAGGCATCCAGATGCCTTGAGGGTCCTACCCCAGGGGTTACAGCTGTAGATCTCAGCGCCTTGTCCTCAGCCGGGCATCCGGGATATCCTGCCACAAGGGGAGTGCTTTCACTTCCCTGTTGGTCTCGACTGCTTCCAGGGAAGAAGGGAAGGCAGCTGTGTGGAGACAACCAGGGATGGTGGCAGTTGTGGGGTGGGATATTGGACCCTGCTTTGCTTCTCAAACTTATCTGAGGGGGACTCCAAGCCTGCTGTGAGCACTAGAGCGGGGACATTCCTGCAGGGAAGATGGTGACTCCAGCAGCACCTCCAGCCTCCTGGGGACGTCAGGTGGTATCAACCCTTGAACAAAGACCAGGACCGCCGTGCAGATTGTTGGTGTGTAGGGGGAATGGTTTGCAAGAGTGGGAGAGATCTATGGGAAGGGCAAGGGGGAGACTGGCTGAGGAGAGGTGTGGAGGGGCAAAGGGAGAATAAATGGGAGGTGTGGATGACTCAGAGGGAGACAGGAGAAAGCTTGTTTTGGTGCTGTAGGTATGTCCAGATCTTTTTCTCCAGCACTGGCAAGCATTGCCCAATTCCTAAGCATTGCAGAGACATTCTGAAGCGTATTGGAGTTGGGTGTAATGATGTTGGTGGTAAATAAACAGTAAAACACCCTCTTTATCTTGCAGCTTATAGCCTGTGGGCCAAGGGAAACACAAGGAGCCTCTCTCAACTCCTCTACCTGAAGGGGACGAAGCCTCTCAAGTGTCTGATTCCAGGCATGCTTTAAGGGAAAAAAGCAACATTCTTCACTGTGCTGACACTCAAAATACCAGTCGGGGTGGTGGAGTAGTATGGAGGGTTTGTATTAGCACAATATTTACACACTCCCACTCTGTCGTCAGTAGTGCTAGCACTGGAGTTACGGAGGGGATTGTGATTGCGCATGCTCTCTTCCCTACTGAAATGCCCACCCTAACCCCATCTTGCAGCCACACTGCCTACATCCAGAGCTGAAAACCAGTGCTTTCCTCCTTTCCACTCCATCCCCATCCCCTGGCGTTTATTCCCACAACTTCTCTGAAAGAGAGAAGTGCCATTACTGTTTTTCATATGAAGTTTGTGAACAACAATTGAGAGAACCGAGAAGTTAACTCCAAAGGTCTGTATTAACATTCACGTCTGAATACTTGGCTGAACAACCTCCCTTGGAAACTGGTTCCCATCTGTGACCGCCCTCACAGTAAAACTGGGTTAGTGTGTGTGACATTTCTCCTATTTCCACCTCTGTCCATTGCTTCTTGACCTCTCACTGGGCACTAGTGACAAGAGGGTGGCTCTCCCTCCTTTAATCCACCTGTCCACTCTCCAGCACCCTCAGCCTTCCCTTCCCCAGGCTAACCAATCCCAGCTCTCCCAGCCAGTCCTTGTATGACAGATGAGCCAAGGCCTTAATCACCTCAGTGTCCCTTTGGCAGGGCTGACAGAGCCCCTAGCTGTGCAGAAGTGGGAATCAGCCACACGGTGACACTGGTGGAGGCCCTGTAAGGGCACCTGGCAAGAAGATGTCCAGGTCTCCTGCAGAGGAAGGACGCCTTGCAGAAGGCTTTCCACTTGGTGCCAGGAACAGATTGGACCAAGAGAGAAAGTGGAAGCAACGGCATTCAGGCAGGGCAAGACGTGCTCCTGCCTCAAAGTGCATGCACCTGCAGCAGCAAGGACTGCTGAGAGGTTTTGGTGGTGCAGCATTGAGGAGAGAAAGGCATCGTCTGCAAGACTAAACAGCGGCACTGGATATTCCTTTGTGCTCGGCTGCATGCTTGCATGTAGGAGGCCTTGCTTTACTGCTGAGCAGCTTTGGTGCTTTTTTCCTCCAAAACACCTGTGAGTAGCAAGGTGCCTCACCAAAAGGAAAGGAGGCATAAACCTGACTTCCAGATGCCACAACTCTGGCTGAGATTGAGGCTCAGAAAGGCAACTTGTGCCTGCCTGTTTCTGAAGGCGCCCTCCACAACTCAGCTGAGCACACGTGTCCATTCCCTTCCTGCCACCTGAGGAAGCGTTGTCATTTCAGCCCAGTTCATAAGGCAGCTTCTGTCCTCTGCCAGGGGATACTCAGGGCAGGCAGTGAACCGTCACTGCTTCCTGACCATACATCCAAGATGCACTGAGTATGCTGGCAGAAGAAACGAGATCAGCTCTTGAATGCTTTCACTGTTGGGACTCAAGGCTGACCCTGAGAGATATCACAGGGCCATGATCACCAGGTTACAGACACACATTGCATTTCCCCAAGGCTTTTTCAGTCTTCCTCTTGCCTGCTTGCTTATTTTTGGTGCTCTAGTATCTATTCAGGGAACTCTATCCACAACTGGTGGTAAGATCAGGGCAGAGGCCAGTGCTCATCCTTGCAGAGCAGGTGGCTAAGTGAGGGAGGAGGAGAACAAACCACCATGAGTCTCCAGCTGTGCTGCACAAAGTCTTTAATGAGAAGGAGCAAATGCAAGTGACACAGAACAGAGACCAAGACACATGTCTGCAGGGTTCAGGGAGGCACCGAGAATGACGCATTTCCTAAGGACAAGCTCCATGCAAGAAGAAGAACTCAGAGAAGAAGAGCAAGAAGAGGAGCTCAGAGCAAAGCAGAGCCAGAAGAAGCACGGCGAGGCCTGTCGTGCAGTGAGGAGTGGTGGGCACATGTCCCTCCTGCCAGGTGGGATGAGGACACCCAGCCTGTCTGGAAGCTGCGGCCACGCTCCTGCTGCTGCAGGGTCCCCCTCTTCCTTCCTGCTCCGAAGGAGATGATCCGCCGGCTTCAGCAGTTCAGACTGCAGCGGGGGGGGAGGCAGACACAGCCCTGACCCGCCCAGACAAGGGAGCCCCCAGAAGAGATGGGAACTCCCCCGGCACTGAGGGAGCTCCCAACAGCAGCTGACAGGGAGGAGCCCACGGCTGTGCTCTGAGGGAACGAGGTGAGGATGGGGCCCGGCAGGGTCACCACCACTGGGGAGGCCTGGATGGCCACCGTCGAGTCAGCGCAGCGGACGATACAGGGCTCACTGCAGCTGCTTGCAAGTGGGGTTGGGCCAGAGGAGCCACAGGGGCGTGGGAGACAGGGTCTGAAGCAAGACATCTCTGGGTGAGGGAGGCAAAGCTGAAACACAGAGCAGGCAGGGAGCATGAACCTCAGTATCAGTCTGTCTTTCTTTTCCCATGAACAATCTTTGTTTTAAAAACACGTGCCTACAGCTCCCACCGTCCTCATCATACCCTCCAAGTTGCCTGGCACAGGAAGGCTGACCCACTTCTGGAACAGAAACCAGCACAGTGGTTTTAAAGCACCTGTGGAAAGAAGGGTCATATCCTATCGCCAAAAAAAACATCGCTGCGTTAAGGAAGGCACTGGATGCACTTAGCCATTTGGGGTTGGAGACCATCTGCTGAGGGTGGAAATTCTAGTGGGCAGACCTGCCTGCAGCTCAGTCCCACTGATCCCTGCTGCTTGAAAGAACCCCCTCTTCCCAGCTCTCCCCAGCCACCCCCATCAAAAGGGAAAGAGCTGACAGCCCTTGAACTGTTTTACTGCAGGGCCAAGCTGCGGCAGCCCAAGTATCACCCTGAGTAGCCACCATGACAGCAGTTCAGCCCATGTGGAGAGATGGAGCAGACACAGGCTTACCTTGTTCCTCGAGGAAAGGGAGGCAAGAGAGGAGGATGCAGAGCCTGGAGCAGCACAGGCTTTTATGCTGTGTCCCAGAGCCCGTGGGACCACAAACATTCCTTGCTCATGAAGCATCTGAACGCCTAGCAGTTGCCGCTTTCCGAGGCCTCGCTGGTGATTAAGCCCTTGCCTCTTTCATCCAAATGTTGTACTCCCCTTTCATACTATCAAACATTGAAACGATTCAGCTGTGGCCCAGCTTCATAGGGCCAATTAACTTAGAGGTCTCAGGCTCACTGTGCAGAGGTTTTAAGTGGGTTTGCGTCATACGGATTGCCTTTGTGACTTTGTCCTCTTCATGGTGAGCTTGTCCACGAATCACGGTGAAATTCAACCACGAAAGGCACCTCAAGTCAGCTCTCAAGTGCTTTCAGTGCAGGCACTCAGGTTGACCCCCGAGACATTTCTCCCCACAGACAGAAGACTGTGGGTCTTCATGCAGAAGATCAAGACTGCACAGTCCCATATGGGAGAAGAGACGCACCTCTCCAGAGATGTGGCAAAGCTCAATGTCAAGGAAAGAGTATGGTGTGCTGGAGGGAAGCCCCCTGCGGGTAGGAGTGATGGCCACAATGACCTTGCTTCTGTTCATCAGGCTCTACCACGGCCTGGTTTTGTGATCAAGAGATGCCCGTGTCCTTCCCTGAAAGAGACCCACACCCAAATGGACCTGTTTTGCTCAGCAAGTTCATCCCAGAGGCCAGAGGCCAGAGGATGGGCCGCTTTTGAGGAGAGGCGCAGGGCAGGGAGCCAAAAGCTCACGGCTCTTTTTCCTGGGTCAGAGATGGGGTGGCCCATTCCACGCATTTCAAACTACAAAGGGACATTGGATCAGTTTCCCACAGTATCTGGGAGTCATCATGATGTGGAAGAGTTGGGAAAATCCCTGAACTCCAGGCAAACATGAGTCACCCTGCTGTGGACTTCGGTGGACACGGTGCCCCGGCCTCAGGCGTGCCGGGGATAAGAGAGCTCACAGCCCCAAAGCGCCGCTTTCTGAAGATATTTCTGAGTGCACTTCCTCAGGTTTTGTCACCATTCCTGAATCAACTGGTACTTGTGTGCAGTCTTGTGCCGCTGCCACCTTCCAAGGCATTGCCTTTCAGTGGCTGCTCAGGGGCCCATGAGACTCAGTGCACCCCAGAATAATGTGGGATGGTTGGTACCTCTGGAGGTTGTCTGGGCCAACTTCCTGCTCCAAGCAGACCAAGCTTCCCAGTTACCTCAGAAAGCTCCCATCAGCTTCTGAACACTGCCACTGTCGGAGAGGTCACTGTCTCTATTCAGGTCCTCCAGGGCTGCACGCGTCCCCTGTCACTTCTTTTCCCACAAAGACAGCTGGCATTTCCCTTGTTGCAACTTGGGATTGTTGCCTCATGCCCTTGCACATCTCCGGAGAGTCTGGCTCCATCCTTTCCATAACCTCCTGTAGCTGGTGGGAGGCAGCGGTTCCATTGCCTCCTCTCCACCTCGCCTCCTCTCCGCCAGGCTCTACAAACCTAGTACCCTCGCCTTGAGGCCAGGTCCCCACCCTACTAGCCATGGGCTCTCACAGCTGAGCCTGCCAGGCCCACAAGTGGGCCACCAGGAGATGAGAGTGAGGGTGCCAGCGCTGCTGAGCAGATCCCAGGGTTATGGGGTAAGGTCTGGAAATCAACGGGAAGTAAATACCAGGATTAGGAGTGAAGGCTCCCTCTGGGACTTGCAGTGAAAGCTGTGCTGGGACAGACTTTCCCTTCTCTTCCTTCCAGCCCCGAAAGGCCTATAGTCACTGCAAGTGAAATGCAGAGCAGTTGGTGTGCCCTGCACAAAGCCAGCCCTTGTGCTCTCCGTGGTGCCATGGAGCACACTCGGACCTCTCGGCTCATGCAGATCAAACCTACACCTAGGTGGGTTTGAAAAGTGGGATGAAACAACCAGGCTGAGAATGAGAGAGAGGAGTGGGCATCCCTGAGGTCTCATTGTACGGACCACGTGAAATGTTTTATTCAACCCAGTGAACTAGGAAGCCAAGAATAAAGGCATTGCTGAAAAGGCCCTTTACTGCACACACTCTTTTCCCCAGGAGAGTGACTTGAGATTGTCGCACGAGCAGGAAACCTAAATGGCGTTTATTTGAATCAAAGGGTTGTATTTAAAACAGCAACAGCTGCAAAGCATGATGCAGTTCTAGGAAATATCTGTCGGAAGGCAGCTTGCAGGTAGGTAGGCCATCCTCCATCTCAGCGCAGGGCTAACTGCAAAGACAATGGAGGATCTTTGGCGCCGTGTCCAGCTGACCCCTGATGGACACCACTTGTCACTGATCTCCATGTGGACATTGAGCCATTGACCACTACCCTCTGGATGCGGCCATCCAACCAATTCCTCATCCACCGAAGAGTCTACCCATCAAATCCATGTCTCACCAATTTAGAGAGAAGGATGCTGCGGGGGACCGTGTCAAAGGCCTTACAGAAGTCCAGACGGATGACATCCATAGAAGGCGGCACATGGCTTGGTGTCGTGGTTGAAACCCCAGGTGGTAACTGAATACCACGCAGCCGCTCGCTCACTCCCCCCTCCCCGGTGGGGTGGGGAGGAGAATTGGAGAGAAAGGAAAACTCATGGGTTGAGATAAAAACAGTTCACCAGGACAGCAAAGAAAAAGATAAAAAAATATTAATAATGATAATAATAATAATAAAATATAAGAATAATAGTATATATAAAATGAACGGTGCATAATTCTCACCACCCAATGACCGATACAGCCCGTCAGGGAGCAGGGGTATCCCCCCCCCAGCTATCCCAGAACAGCAAGTTCCAGAGAGAGCAGGCGAGGAAACGAACAGCCGAACGAACGAACGAAAAGGCCCAAATGAACCAAAAAAAGGAAAAAGCAGGGAACAAGAAGAAGGGAACTGTCCCACCAGACAACCCTCACTTGTACTGGGCATGACGTCTACGGTATGGAATACTCTCTTTGGACAGTTTGAATCAACTATACTGGCAAAACCCCTCCCAAGTTTTTGCCCCTGCACATTAGCAAAACCTGGGAACCTGCAAAATGTCCTTGATCGTTAGCAGCAACCAACAACATCAGTGTACTATCACCCTTCTTCACACACTAAATCCAAACACAGCAGCAGCTGGAGACAAAACTAGCTCCGTCCCAGCCTAAACCAGGACAGTATCCACCCCTTATTCTATACCATTTGCATCATGGTCAGGACTCACACTTTCCAATTAATCACTGCCACTTTTTATGTCTTTAATATATATACACAGATATCATTCCCTTAGTCTATGGACCATCCCTCCAAAATTTCTACTGAGTTCATTTAGTCCATGATTTTGGGTTCCATCTGTCTTAACAGTTGTCGTGGTTTAACCCCAAATTGTAACCCAATACCATGCAGCGCGCTCGCTCACTCCCCCCTCCCCAGTGGGGTGGGGAGCAGAATTGGAGAGAAAGGAAAACTCGTGGGTTGAGATAAAAACAGCTCACCAGGACAGCAAAGGAAAAATATGAAATATATTAATAATGATAATATGTACAAGGATAATAGAATATATAAAACAAACGATACACAGTTTCTCACCACCCGACGACCGATACAGCCCGTCCCGAGCTGCAGTCAGGGAGCAGGGGTATTCCCCCCCAGCTATCCCAGAACAGCAAGTTCCAGGGAAAGCAGGCGAGGGAACAAACAGCCGAATGAACGAAAAACAAAAAGGAAAAAATAGGGAAACAAAAAGCAACCCGAAGGGAAGCTTAACGATTAAGGCAAGTTAAGGGTCTAAAAGCCTCAAAAGCCTCAAAAGTCTAGTAGCTCTAGCGGCCCACTGACCGACCCTCGCTTATATCAGGCATGACCTCTATGGTATGGAATACTCTCTTTGGCCAGTTTGGATCAACTATCCTGTCTCTACCCCTCCCAAGTTTTGCCCCTGCACATTAGCAGAGCCTGGAAAACAGCAAATGTCCTTGGTCATTCAGCAGCAACCAGCAACATCAGTGTGCTATCACTGTTCTTCTCACACTAAAGCCAAAACACAGGAGCTGCTGAAAACAAAACTAGCTCCATCCTGGCCCAAACCAGGACAACAGTCTTTCAGAGCAGGAGAGCTGATGTGCGGTAGTGAAGCACCAGTTGATTCAGCAATGATCCTAAAATGTGTCAAAATGCCCTTGAAGAAAGCAGCACTTTGGAAGAAATGAGGCTATGAGCTCTGGTATCCCTGGCATGCCTGAGGCCAGGACAACGTGTCCACTGAAGTCCACAGCAGGGTGACTCATGTTTGCCTGGAGTTCAGGGTTTTCCCAACTCTTCCGCATGACGATGACTCTCAGGTGCTCTGGGAGATTGACCTGATGTCCTTTTGTAGATTGACATGTGTGGAATGGGCCATCCCATCTCTGACCTAGGAAAAAGGGCCATGAGCTTTTGGCTCCCTGCCCTGTGCCTCTCCTCAAAAGCGGCCCATCCTCTGGCCTCTGGCCTCTGGGATGAACTTGCTGAGCAAAACAGGTCCATTTGGGTGTGGGTCTCTTTCAGGGAAGGACACGGGCATCTCTTTGATCACAAAACCAGGCCGTGGTAGAGCCTGATGACTATAAGCAAGGTCATTGTGGCCATCACTCCTACCTGCAGGGGGCTTCCCTCCAGCACACCATACTCTTTCCTTGCCATTGAGCTTTGCCACATCCCTGGAGAGGTGCGTCCCTTCTCCCATATGGGATTGGGCAGTCTTGACGATCTGCCTGAACTTACCGACAGTCTTCTGCGTGCCTACGATGACCTGTGGGGAGAAATGTCTCCCAGGGTTAGCCTGAGTGCCTGCACTGAAAGCACTTGAGAGCTGACTTGAGGTGTCCTTCAGGGCTCAATTTCACTGTGACTGGTGGCCATGCTCACCATGAAGAGGGCAACGTCACACAGACAATCTGTATCATGCAAACCCACTTCAAATCTTCCTCCACACTAGCCTGAGACCTCCCAGCTAATTGGCCTTATGAAGCTGGGAGACAGATGAATCATTTTGATGCTAGGAAGCATCATGCTTGCAGGCCCTGCTCCTCATAGGGGACGTCAACCACCCAGACATCTGCTGGAAAAGCAGCACAGCCAACTGCAAGCAGTCCAGGAAACTACTGGAGTGTGTTGAGGACAACCTGCTAGTACAGGTGATGGAGAGCCTGACCAGAGGAGAGGCACTGCTGGACCTGTTGTTTGCTAGTGTGGAAGAGGTTATCAGAGAGGTCAAGACTGGAGGTAGCCTGGGCTGCAGCAATCATGCCCTGGTGGAATTCTCAATCTTGAGGGATACAGGAAGGGTAAAAAGTAGCGTCAGGACCCTGAACCTCCGAAAGGCACACTTGGGGCTGTTTAGGGCGCTAGTGCATGGGATCCCTTGGGCAACTGCCCTCAGAGATACAGGAGCGAACGAGAGCTGGGAGATATTGAAAGACATTGTTCTTTGGGCTCGAGAGCTCTCAATCCCAACATGCAAAAAGTCATGCAGGGGAGGCAGGAGGTCAGCTTTGCTAAGTCAAGACCTCTTAGCCAAACTAAGGAGGCCGGGATACACATGCTGGGGAGATCACAGGGAGATGGCCCGCGAGTGCAAGGAGGGGATCAGGAAAGCCGTAGCACAGCTGGACTTGAACTTGGCTAGGGACATGCACAATAACAAGAAGGGTTTCTTCAGGTACATAGGACAACAAAGGAAGGTTTGACAGGTGGACCGCTCGGTGGATAAGGAATTGGCTGAATGGTTGCACTCAAAGAGTTGTAGTCAACAGCTTGATGTCCAGGCGGAGACCAGTGACGAGTGGCGTCCCTCAGGGCTACGTACTGGGACCAGTATTATTGAACATCTTTGTCAGAGATGTGGATAATGGGATGGAGAGAAACCATGAGCATGTCTGTGGATGACACCAAGCTGAGTGGTGTGGTTGCTACTCTGGAGGGAAGGCATGCCATCCAGAGGGACCTTGTCAGGCTAGAGAGGTGGGCCCGTGCGAACCTCATGAAGTTCAACAAGGCCAAGTGCAAGGTCCTGCACCTGGGTCAGGGCAATCCCAAACATGGATACGCCCTGGACTATGAATGGATTGAGAGCAGCCCTGCAGAGGCGGCCTTTGGGGGTATTGGTGGGTGAAAAACTGAATATGAGCTGGCAGTGTGCTCACAGCCCAGAAAGCCAATCGTACGCTGGGCTGCATCAAAGGGAGATGATTCTCCTCCTCTACTCCACTCTCGTGAGACCCCACCTGGAGTACTGTGTTTGTCTCTAGGGCCCCCAGCATAAGACAGACATGGACCTGCTGGATTGGGTCCAGAGCTGGGCCATAAAGATGACCATGGGGCTGGAGCACCTCCCCTAGGTGGAGAGGCTGAGAGAGTTGGGGTTGTTTACCCAAGAGAAGAGAGCTCCTGGGAGACCGTATAGCAGCCTTCCAGTACTTAAAGGGACCCTACAGGAAAGACTCTATATCAGGGAGTGTAGCGATAGGACGAGCAGTAATGGTTTTAAACTGCAAGAGGGTAGATTTAGATGGGATATTAGGAAGAAATTCTTTTCTCTGGAGGTGGTGAGACACTGGAACAGGTCATGCAGAGAAGTTGTGGATGCCCCATCCCTGGAAGTGTTCAAGGCCAATTGGATAGGGCTTTGAGCAACCTGATCTCGTGGAAGGTGTCCCTGCCCATGGCAGGGGGGGTGGAATCTTCAAGGTCCCTTCCAACCCAAAACCATTCTATGATTCATTCTATGACTCTAGGTGGTATGAAGTGGGAGCAATTCATTTCAGATGAAAGAGGCAAGGGCTTAATCACCAGGGAGGCCTCGGAAAGCGGCAACTGCTAGGCGTTCAGATGCTTCATGAGCAAGGAATGTTTGTGGCCCCGCAGGGCTCTGGGACACAGCATAAAAGCCTGTGCTGCTCCAGGCTCTGCATCCTCCTCTCTTGCCTCCCTTTCCTTGAGGAACAAGGTAAGCCTGGGTCCACTCTCTCTCCCCATGGGCTGAGCTACTGTCATGGTGGCTACTCAGGGTGATACTTGAGCTGCCGCAGCTTGGCCCTGCAATAGAACTCTTTAAGGACTGTCACCTCTTTTCCCTTTTGATCGTGTGTGGCTGGGGAGAGCTGGGAAGAGGGGGGTTCTTTCAAGCAGCAGGGGATCAGTGGGACTGAGCTGCAGGGAGATCTGCCCACCAAAATTTCCACCCACAGCAGATGGTCTCTAACCCAATGGCCAAGTGCATCCAGTGCCTTCTTCAATGCAGCACTGTTGGTTTTGGAGATGGGGTATGATCAGTCTTTCCACAGGTGCTTTAAACCCACTGTGCTGGGTCCTTTCCCAAAAGTGGATCAGCCTTCCTTTACCGTGCAATTTGGAGGGCACAATGAGTGCCATGGGAGCTGTAGGCACACTGTGTGTTTCCAAGAGGTGATTTCTGAGAGACCTGATCAACCCAGCTTATTTGTGCTTTGGTAATTCCATCAATCTTCATCTGTGCTCTTGCACCAGGACCTGCAGGAGGATGTCCTGGTGGAATAAGCAGCCAATTAGGCACACCATTGCTTTGAGGCTTTCAGATTTAGCCTTCGGGTGAGATGTCATGCCTGTTCTGTGATCAGCTGCAGGCCCTTTCTGTATGTGGAGCTAGAAATGTCAGCAAAGTGTAGCTGCAGAGAGAGCTGAGGAAAAGAAAGACAGACTTATGTTGAGGTCTGTGTTTCCTCTCTGCTCTGTGTTTCAGCTTTGCCTGCCTCACCCAGAGATGTCCTGCTTCAGACCCTGTCTCCCACGCCCCTGCGGCTCCTCTGGCCCAACCCCACTGGCAAGCAGCTGCAGTGAGCCCTGTATTGCCCGCTGCGCTGACTCGACGGTGGCCATCCAGGCCTCCCCGGTGGTGGTGACCCTGCCGGGCCCCATCCTCACCTCGTTCCCTCAGAGCACAGCCGTGGGCTCCTCCCTGTCAGCTGCTGTTGGGAGCTCCCTCAGTGCCGGAGGAGTTCCCATCTCTTCTGGGGGCTCCCTTGGTCTGGGCGGGTCAGGGCTGTGTCTGCCTCCCCCCCGCTGCAGTCTGAACTGCTGAAGCCGGCGGATCATCTCCTTCAGAGCAGGAAGGAAGAGGGGGACCCTGCAGCAGCAGGAGCGTGGCCGCAGCTTCCAGACAGGCTGGGTGTCCTCATCCCACCTGGCAGGAGGGACATGTGCCCACCGCTCCTCACTGCACGACAGGCCTCGCCGTGCTTCTTCTGGCTCTGCTTTGCTCTGAGCTCCTCTTCTTGCTCTTCTTCTCTGAGTTCTTCTTCTTGCATGGAGCTTGTCCTTAGGAAATGCGTCATTCTCGGTGCCTCCCTGAACCCTGCAGACATGTGTCTTGGTCTCTGTTCTGTGTCACTGCATTTGCTCCTTCTCATTAAAGACTTTGTGCAGCACAGCTGGAGACTCATGGTGGTTTGTTCTCCTCCTCCCTCACTTAGCCACCTGCTCTGCAAGGATGAGCATTGGCCTCTGCCCTGATCTTACCACCAGTTGTGGATAGAGTTCCCTGAATAGATACTAGAGCACCAAAAATAAGCAAGCAGGCAAGAGGAAGACTGAAAAGCCTTGGGGAAATGCAATGTGTGTCTGTAACCTGGTGATCATGGCCCTGTGATATCTCTCAGGGTCAGCCTTGAGTCCCAACAGTGAAAGCATTCAAGAGCTGATCTCGTTTCTTCTGCCAGCATACCCAGCATGTCTTGCATGTATGGTCAGGAAGCAGTGACGGTTCACTGCCTGCCCTGAGTATCCCCTGGCGGAGGACAGAAGCTGCCTTATGAACTGGGCTGAAATGACAACGCTTCCTCAGGTGGCAGGAAGGAATGGACACGTGTGCTCAGCTGAGTTGTGGAGGGTGCCTTCAGAAACAGGCAGGCACAAGTTGCCTTTCTGAGCCTCAATCTCAGCCAGAGTTGTGGCATCTGGAAGTCAGGTTTATGCCTCCTTTCCTTTTGGTGAGGCACCTTGCTACTCACAGGTGTTTTGGAGGAAAAAAGCACCAAAGCTGCTCAGCAGTAAAGCAAGGCCTCCTACATGCAAGCATGCAGCCGAGCACAAAGGAATATCCAGTGCCGCTGTTTAGTCTTGCAGATGATGCCTTTCTCTCCTCAATGCTGCACCACCAAAACCTCTCAGCAGTCCTTGCTGCTGCAGGTGCATGCACTTTGGGGCAGGAGCACGTCTTGCCCTGCCTGAATGCCGTTGCTTCTCTCTTGGTCCAATCTGTTCCTGGCACCAAGTGGAAAGCCTTCTGCAAGGCGTCCTTCCTCTGCAGGAGACCTGGACATCTTCTTGCCAGGTGCCCTTACAGGGCCTCCACCGGTGTCACCGTGTGGCTGATTCCCACTTCTGCACAGCTAGGGGCTCTGTCAGCCCTGCCAAAGGGACACTGAGGTGATTAAGGCCTTGGCTCATCTGTCATACAAGGACAGGCTGGGAGAGCTGGGGTTGGTTAGCCTGGGGAAGGGAAGGCTGAGGGTGCTGGAGAGTGGACAGGTGGATTAAAGGAGGGAGAGCCACCCTCTTGTCACTAGTGCCCAGTGAGAGGTCAAGAAGCAATGGACAGAGGTGGAAATAGGAGAAATGTCACACACACTAACCCAGTTTTACTGTGAGGGCGGTCACAGATGGGAACCAGTTTCCAAGGGAGGTTGTTCAGCCAAGTATTCAGACGTGAATGTTAATACAGACCTTTGGAGTTAACTTCTCGGTTCTCTCAATTGTTGTTCACAAACTTCATATGAAAAACAGTAATGGCACTTCTCTCTTTCAGAGAAGTTGTGGGAATAAACGCCAGGGGATGGGGATGGAGTGGAAAGGAGGAAAGCACTGGTTTTCAGCTCTGGATGTAGGCAGTGTGGCTGCAAGATGGGGTTAGGGCTGGCATTTCAGTAGGGAAGAGAGCATGCGCAATCACAATCCCCCTCCGTAACTCCAGTGCTAGCACTACTGACGACAGAGTGGGAGTGTGTAAATATTGTGCTAATACAAACCCTCCATACTACTCCACCACCCCGACTGGTATTTTGAGTGTCAGCACAGTGAAGAATGTTGCTTTTTTCCCTTAAAGCATGCCTGGAATCAGACACTTGAGAGGCTTTGTCCCCTTCAGGTAGAGGAGTTGAGAGAGGCTCCTTGTGTTTCCCTTGGCCCACAGGCTATAAGCTGCAAGATAAAAGAGGGTGTTTTACTGTTTATTTACCACCAACATCATTACACCCAACTCCAATACGCTTCAGAATGTCTCTGCAATGCTTAGGAATTGGGCAATGCTTGCCAGTGCTGGAGAAAAAGATCTGGATGTACCTACAGCACCAAAACAAGCTTTCTCCTGTCTCCCTCTGAGTCATCCACACCTCCCATTTATTCCCCCTTTGCCCCTCCACACCTCTCCTCAGCCAGTCTCCCCCTTGCCCTTCCCATAGATCTCTCCCACTCTTGCAAACCTTTCCCCCTACACACCAACAATCTGCACGGCGGTCCTGGTCTTTGTTCAAGGGTTGATACCACCTGACGTCCCCAGGAGGCTGGAGGTGCTGCCTGGAGTCACCATCTTCCCTGCAGGAATGTCCCCGCTCTAGTGCTCACAGCAGGCTTGGAGTCCCCCTCAGATAAGTTTGAGAAGCAAAGCAGGGTCCAATATCCCACCCCACAACTGCCACCATCCCTGGTTGTCTCCACACAGCTGCCTTCCCTTCTTCCCTGGAAGCAGTCGAGATCAACGGGGAAGTGAAAGCACTCCCCTTGTGGCAGGATATCCCGGATGCCCGGCTGAGGACAAGGCGCTGAGATCTACAGCTGTAACCCCTGGGGTTAGGACCCTCAAGGCATCTGGATGCCTGGTACATGTCATGCTCAGCGCAGGTCTGAACCGCAGGGCTTGGAGTGAAGCCTGGCCCTGAAACTCCCAGAGAGGCGCGTGTCATTGCTCAGGGCATGGGATCAGCAGGGCAGAGAGGGCTGGAGCAGGTAGTTGTGGCCGAGTGGTGAAGGCGATGGACTAGAAATCCATTGGGGTTTCCCCGCGCAGGTTCAAATCCTGCCAACTACGGGGTGCAGTCCCCTTTTGGGCTGCCTGCAATTGACCACGCTGCAGCTCTGGGACTCAGCTCCATACTGTACCTGGTGCCCAGGGAGACAGTAAAACCCCCTTGCCTACAGCACTTGTCCTCGCCCACCCCCTAGACGTGCCTGGATGAATGGGAAATCCTGCTCCCATTGACAAGGTAGGCAAGTTGCAGGGAAGAGAACAGACCACTGCTGAGTATGAGCCATGACAAGAGGTCCACTGTTGTTGGTTCTTGAGCAGAACTTAAGAGCCTGATCTCACCTGACATCCCAAGCAGCACAGCCCCACCAGCTCTCTTCCCTACACCTGAAACTACAGCAGCTCATCTCCAAAGAGAGTCTGCACAGCATGGCCTTCATTGCTAAAGATGAAGGGAAGTCACCTCATGGAGCTGAGATCTTGCCAGCACTCAAAGGGCCCCTCACTTCAGGTGTCGTGAAGGCAGACTTGCGTGGAGCAGCAGACAAGCGGGGGGAAGAGCCTCGCCACGAGGCTCTACCAGCTCAGGCTGCCCAGAGCCTTCCTAGGATGCCTTGCAGCATTTAAGACAGGGCACCACCCAGTCCAGCTGGTCTGGCCCTGCCCTGGGGTAACTGGGAGCCACCTCCACCCACCCCCAGCAGTGCTGGGCAGGACAGGAACCGTACCCAGCACGGAGAGGAGGGGTTGGGGGTTCTCTGACTCCCGGGCACCCTGCATGGTGGCAGGGGCAGCCCTCAGCTGTCAGGGAGCAGCAAGGGGAGGGCTGTGCCAGGGAGGAGGACAAGGCGAGAGATTTGAGGGAGTGCAGCACAACACAGGTAGGGCAAAGCCCACACAGATGGTGTGAAAGGCAAGGTGCTACTGCTATAGAACTTGCTTAGAGGAATGAACACTGCCTAGGACTAAGAGCTTTTACCTCAGGGTCAAGGTCCCCTGAAGACCCAACCTAAACCGGCTCTCAAAGGCTGAGAACACACCTTACAGATAATAAAACAATAGGAGATTTGTTTTTCAAAAAAACCCCAGGTATATAACCATGGCCAGAACAGCAATGGACAGAAATCTAGGATAAAACCCCTCCTCCTGCACGGGACATTGGTTTAGAACAATGAAGATTAACATCCCACTGACCGTACGTCCACACCACCTGCCTGGGACCAGCACATACTGATTGCTTGAGCAATAGTAACTGATTAGCCCATCCCTTAACATGAGTAATTTGATTGGTCAACACAACTGTATTGGAAACATGCATAAACCCTGCTTTCCTCTATATCGGGCTCCTCCATGCATTAGGCTGGGGCACTGCTATGTGCACAACTAAAATAGGAGAATTATTTGCCTTGGCAACTCCACGCTAAGCATCCTTGTCTCCCTCCTCGGCTGGCAAAGAACTGACTTTTACACCGGGCACAGTCCTGCAGCCCCCTGGAGCTGGATTTCTGGGCAAGGTCACAGCCCTCATGAGCCCACTGGAGAGCAGCTCCTCTCTGCCCTGCAAAGCGACAAGGCTGCCCCCTCGCTCTGGGGTTTCCTTCAGCGCCTGCAGAGCCAGCTCAGCTGGCCAAAGAGAAAGTCCCCACCCAGGTTATGGGCAGGAGGTGTGGGGAGAAGGGCAAAGCAAGGCCCTTGTGCTTCCCACCCCAGGCCCACGGCCACTGAGCTTTGCAGGGGTTCCTTTTGCCTGCCTGGGCAAGGGCATGGGTAAGAGGGAGGGAAGGAGGCATGACTGCTGGTGGTTCCAGGGAGCATTAGGCAGGGCTGTGGGAGGTCCCAGCTGAGGTGCTGGGAGGAGCAGAGTGGCACAGCAAGAGCATGCTGGGCCCATAACCCAGAGGTCCACAGATTGAAACTGTCCTCTGCTAATTGCTTTTTTCCCTGCTCCTGACAGCTCCTGCCTCTCCCAGCAAGTTTTAACCTGCACTGCTCAAGCTCTCTGGGCACCCATGGCCCTCCTGTTCCCTCAGCCCCTTCTCTCTGCCACTGCCACCTTCTTTCTCCTTTGCCTTCTTAGCAGCCAGCACTCCCAAAGTGCCCCTCAGCAAGGCAGACTGGTGGGTGTGGAGCAGCAGGCAGAGCTCCCCCCACAAGGCAGTGGGTGTCCTGGGGACACAGGTGTTTCTCCCTTCCCATCAGGCAGCTCAATTCCAACTTCCCAGCCACAAGCTGGGACCTCCAGGAGTCTGCAGGTGGGGAAGATGACAAGACTGGTGCTCCTTTGGGAAACACCAATGAGATCAACTGGACCATCTGGAGGTTTTCTCCATCCTAGTCTGTTTGCTGCCTTGCCCACTTGCAGGTCTACCCAGGAGCAGGGCCGAGCAGGTATTCCCAATGGGCACTGCAGCGCCTATATGTGGCTAGGTGTTGGTAGTGGAGGGGAGAGGGGGTGCTGCAGGGTGGCCTCTGTGAGAAAAGGTAGGGGGCTGCCCTGTGCCGCACACAGCTGGTTCCAGCTGCCTCCACAACACCAAGCGATCTGTGAAGTTTGTGGCATGCAGAGCACCCACTATGGAGCTCTGGGATGAGCTGCTCCTTCCTTTCCCAAGGCCATGACCTTTCAATTGCCATGACCCTTCAAAAACAATCCAGAGTGGCCTCTTCCAGGAGTCCTCCTGGTCTGAGTGCTTCCGTGAGCTGGCAGCAGGAAGAAGGCATGGGTACCTGCAAGGGAGCTCCCTGCCACCTGAGTACCTGATGGGCCAGAAGCCAGAAGATCGCCTCTGGCTCTGCAGGCAACGGGCCATCCAAAGGAATATTGCTTTTGCTAGGTGCTTGTCTTCATTCCATAGTGCATACCACTGCATGCTATATCTTTTTATATCCAAACACTTCGTGGTCCAAAGGAAGTGGACAGCCCATCAGAGGGAGGTCTGACAACATGCGAGCACGGCAGTGTCAAAAATGGCTGTCAGCCAATCACAAAGCAATATGAGAACCCATGGGGAATGCCACGGTCAAAATTTGCCTCTTCCCTGTACTTAATGAGTGGGGACTTTACATCTACCTAAAAGCAGGTGGGTATGACGGGGTCAAGACATGGCTGCCAGCCAATCACAGAGCAGTATGAAAACAGCTTAGTTATGGTGTTTAATAAAATGGCAGCTCCCTGCCATAAAATGGCAGCGGAAAGAAAATGGCGCTCCC
The DNA here is from genome assembly GCA_009819775.1 of Phoenicopterus ruber ruber. NCBI lineage: Eukaryota > Metazoa > Chordata > Aves > Phoenicopteriformes > Phoenicopteridae > Phoenicopterus > Phoenicopterus ruber. Next base: position 24,767,829 of record CM020225.1, read on the forward strand.
CCCCCCCCCCCCCCCCATGTATGTAGGGGAAGGTAGTTCCTGGTCAGGTGTACTTCCAGGTAAACGGGAAGGGGCGGCTTCCAGCTAATCACAACAGGCCACGTGACAGGGCGAGGGGAGTGACTTTAAGGGGAATGGTGCACCTGGCTGCCTGCTTGGGGGCTTGAGGCCCAGGGGCCTCTTTTGCCAGCAGTGGAGGGCAGGCACGTGTCACTTCTTATTTGGGGTAAAAGTTCTCCTCTACTACTGACAGCAATCGCTCCAAGTGATCAGTGATGTGGAGGGGACCAGACTGCTGCTGAGAGATTTGCTGTGGGGAATAGGGATATGACCCACTCTGGGCCAGCTGGCATGCGAGTTCACTTAGGTGAACTCCCATGTGAACTCGCCAGCTGCAGGGAGGTCTGCCCACCAGAACGTGCGCCTTCAGCAGATGGTTGCTTAGTAAATCGCCATGTCTTCCCTCTCTGCTTTGTGTTTCAGCTTTGCCTCCCTCACCGAGAGACATCTTCCACCACCCCTGCGGCACCTCTGGGCCAACCCCACGTGCATTCAAGTGCCTTCTTCAATGCAGCAATGTTTCTTCTGGAGATGGGGTATGATCAGTCTTTCCACAGGAACTTTAAACCCAGTGTGCTGGGTCCTATTCCAAAAGCGCATCAGCCTTCCTGTGCTGTGCAACTCGGAGAGCACGATGAGTGCTGTGGGAGCTGTAGGCGCAGCGTGTGTTTTTGAAACCAAATGTGTCCACGGAGAGAGCTGAGGAAAAGAAAGACAGAGTGATACTGAGGTTCATGCTCCCTGCCTGCTCTGTGTTTCAGCTTTGCCTGCCTCACCCAGAGAAGTCTTGCTTCAGACCCTGTCTCCCATCACCCTGCGGAGCCTCTGGCTCAGCCCCACTGGGAAGCAGTTGCAGTGAGCCCTGTATCGTCCGCTGCGCTGACTCGACGGTGGCCATCGAGGCCTCCCCAATGGCTGTGAACCTGCCAGGCCCCGTCCACACCTCTTTCCCTCAGAGCACAGCCGTGGGCTCCTCCCTGTCAGCTGCTGTTGGGAGCTCCCTCAGTGCCGGAGGAGCTCCCATCTCTTCTGGGGGCTCCCTTGGTCTGTCAGTTGCTGTGCCTGCCTCCCCCCGCTGCCGTCTGAACTGCTGAAGCCGGTGGATCATCCTGCAGCAAGAGCAGGGCCCAATCTCTAAAGGTTTTTCAAAGAGGAGGAAGAACCCCCCTCCAGGGAATGGGGTGAAGGGAAAAGAATAGCTCTTTCCCATACAGGGCAGCCAGAGATGTCCCAGAGCTCCCAAGCCCCTAGGAGCTGCAGCTCAGGCCAGGCTAACCCATACAGGAGGCACGTAGTTCCCTGATCCTGCACTCCTGAAGTCTTCCTGGCTGAAGGTAGGCCTTGGCAAGTCAGAGAGCCACCCTCACACAGCAGAAGACTGCAATCAGGTGCCCCCTCACCTTCTCTTCTCCAGGCTGAACAAACCCAGCTCCCGCAGCATCTCCCTCAATTACGACGTGCTCCAGCATGCGCTGATACCACCTTGTGCATGTCCCCTCTTCCTGTGTGCACAGGAAGACCTCTTCTGTGGCTCATACTTCCTGACTGCGGTCCTTCTGACAAATGCCACCAGTGCTCATGTAACCTGTGGTGGGGTGGCGTGAGGATGTCTCTGTCCTGTCAGCAGTGTCTCTGTCCTGCCCCTCTTCCCACTGGTGCTGGTTGCATTGCAGATGAGGAAGTGCCAGTTCAGGGAAACTTTCTGGGCTGAAAGCCTGCTGGTCAAGGCCTGGATTGGCACCTATAGTACGTGCCACCGGGCCTGAAAGAGGGAAGGATGCATCTCAGGGGCTCTCCAGCTTCAGGAGCAGAGGGCAGGGGAGATCCCTGGTGACTAATGAGAGGGGAAAGTTGCCCTAGTCTCCAAAAAAGGAGAAGCAGCAAGGAAAGATGATGAGAAACTGGAGCAACTTCAGCGGAGGATCCCTGGGATAGTCAGGGGCTGGGGGCTCTGGCCTTGTGAGGAGAGGCTGAGGACCCAAGGCTTGCTTAGGTGGGAGAAGAAGAGGCTTTGCGGGGATGTAATAGGAGCCTCCCAGTGCCTAGAAGGAGGTTACTGCAACGGCCGGAGGATGAGAGCCGTGGTCAGAAATCGAGCAGGCAGTTTGTGACTGGCTACTGGAACAAAAGTGATCACCCTGAGGGTGCCTAAGCATGGGAACAGGGGTCCAGAGAGGCTGTGAAATGTCTGTCCTCAAGGAATTTTATGACCCGAAAGGACAAAGCACTGATCAGCTAGTGTGAGCCTGCTTGAAGCAGGAGGATGCACTCTCTGACTCCCTGAAATGCCTTGCAACCACAAGAGCCATTGGAGGGGCAAGTGGAAGCAGGGAGAGAGGATTTTGTGGGTGAATGTTGAAGGATGTCCAAGATCCACATTTTAGGAGAGAGGCATGCAGAATGTGAGTTTGGCAGGGGAGAGTGGAAAAGTGGAATTGCCTAGGGCCTCTCCACCCACATGTCTGTTCTAAGCCCCGCTGCTAGTGGTGGTGGCTGGGCCATGCAGCAAGACCCAATCCAGAGACTGGAGAGCAGAGTGCCCAGAGGAGCAAGAGTCTCCCCTCAGGGAAAGGGGAGGAAACAAAGAGAGGAGAGCCTGTCAGGAGTGGGACTCGAACCCACGCCTCCCAGGGAGACTGCAACCTGAATGCAGCGCCTTCGACCGCTCGGCCATCCTGACCCGCTGCTGCTGCTGCTGCTGCTGCTGCTGCTGCTGCTGCTGCTGCTGCTGCTGCTGCTGCTGCTGCTGCTGCTGCTGCTGCTGCTGCTGCTGCTGCTGCTGCTGCTGCTGCTGCTGCTGCTCCTCCTCCTCCTCCTCCTCCTCCTCCTCCTCCTCCTCCTCCTCCTCCCCCTGTGGCTGCCAGAGCCACCCCACCTCAGCCAGCCTCCTCCTGGCACTGCTGCAGGGGCGCCTGGCTCCTGGGAGCACCCTTGCCCTGCTCCCACCAACGGCTGCTCACGGGCAACCGCAGCACCTCCAGGCACTTCAGACCACACAGTACCCAGCACAGGGGCAGTGTCTCGCAAGGACAAGGCGATCCTTCATGGGAGCAGCCAAAGGAACCCTCAGCAAATTATGGCTCTGTACATGCCGACATCCTGCCCAGGGGCTCCAGGCACACGTCTGCCTTTCCCATGACTTCCTCCATTCCCTCCAGAGCCTCAGGAAACGGCAAGTGCCGGCAGTGCTGCCTCTTGGATGGGTCCTGCGTCGACAAGGGTGCTTCCTTCTTCCCTGCTCGGGACAGGAAGGCTGGTCAAGGAGGGCTCTGCCACACCAACTCCCGGGGGAATGCTGTGCTGCTCTCAAGGAGTCAGTGTGTGGGAAAGAGGCGGGAGAGTCAAGGCCAAAGGAGAGGACATGCACCAAGTGCTGAGCAATGACCGAGCTCCAGTTCCTGTGGGGAAGAGGCTCCCTTACTGGCCCTGGTGCAGAGGAAGGAGGGCACAGCTGGGACTTGTTGCTTCATGAAAGCAACTAGACTGCAAGGCATCTCAGGAGGTCACTAGTCCAAATGCCTGCTCAAAGGAGGGCTGGCCCCAAAGCTAGAGCAGGCGGCTCAGTGCCTGAGCCCCATTGAGTGTGATAGCCAGGCATGGAGAACCCCAAAGCCTGGCCTTGCTAAAAGCCAGGCCTGTGTCTGCTGGGCTGGGAGGTGCCCAGAGGCCTGGCCATGAGGCAAGGCTGCGGGAGGTGTCAAGGGAGTGGATGACCTGCCCTATGGGAGCTGAACTTGCTGAGGGAAGCTGGGTTCTTTTAGAACAGGAGAGGCAAGGCACTGTGGAGCCTGACTGAAGAAAAGTTTCTCTGCGTTGGCCAGGAATCGAACCCGGGTCAACTGCTTGGAAGGCAGCTATGCTCACCACTATACCACAACGCACCCACTGCATGGCTGCCTCCTGCTCCTTTCCTTCACAGCCTGGCCGGCCTCCTCTTTCCAGCCCCTTGCACACACACACCACCTCAAGCTGCTAGGCTGTGTGTGTCTTCTGTGTCTGTAAGATGTTGGCTAGGGAATCTCAAGCTGCACTACCCGCCCGCTAGGGCAGAGCAGCATCCGGGACTGCCCAGGCTTGGAGCAGGACACTGCACAAACCGGGAGTGACCTCCGGGCATGGACTCTGCACAGACCTATGGTACAGCCCAGGGTTCGAGGGACCTGCTGGTGTGCATGGGGGAGGCAGGGGGTCTGTGTCCAGCACCGATCTCCAGTCCTGAGCAGCCAGAGGGAAAGAAAAGAATCGGGCCCGTCTCTCTTCTTCATGCCTGCGTGAGTGCTGTGGTTCTTCTGGGGGTGCTGGTAATGGTGCTGCTCCCCATCTGCGTTCATACGTGTGCCAGCTGTGCATGTACTACGCAAGTGTATGTGCCTTTGTGTGTATGTACCTGTGGCGGTTTAAGCACAGACAAACACCCACCCAGCTGCTCCTTCCTTTCCCCACCTTCAGTGAGTGCAGGGCACTGAAAACTGGATGAGAAAGGTCATGGGTCAAGATAAACACAAGGACATGGCTTAGCAAAAACTGCTGTGAGCCAACCAGGCTTGACTTGGGAAAAAATATTTTTTTGCCAATTAAAATAGATTTGTTGAGGTAACACAGTCGGAGTCTGTCCCAGACAGAGGCACATGCATGCTGTCCCGGGCTAACATGTGGTTGCATGTTGTGCCCTTTGGTTGAATGAAAAAGGCACAGCAACTGGCCTGTGTTTCTTCTTAGGCACTGGATGTGTCCATATCCAGTACACTTGACTAGTATTAGCTCAGCAATCGGTGAGTGAAAAGCAGGCCATGCTAGGGTAACGATTATTATTGCCATTGTATAACGTGCAAAGAGGCCAGGTGGATCATTTCTAGAACAGGTTTCTTGGTCTATGTAACTTGCTTGGATACGAGCATCTGCCACATTCCATGCTGCATGCCTGTAAGTAATTTGTTTTGCAGGAGTCTACCCATTACCTGTTCCTGGGCTGAAATCTGCCGTGTGCTGCTACTGGGTTTGGTGGTGGATGACTGCTCTGGTGAACCCCCGTGGCAGCACCGATGAATGATGAAGTACATCTGACCAGGACGTACCTTCCCCTCCATCCACAGGAGGCACCATTTTCTTTCAGCTGCCATTTTCTTATTAAACACCATGACCAAGAGTTTTCATACTGTTCTGTGATTGGCTGGCAGCCATTCCTTGACACCGTCATGCCCACATGTTCTCAGTTCTCCCTCTGATGGGCTGTCCACTTCCTTTGGGCCAAGAAGTGTTTGGATTAACAAAAAAGAGCATGCAGTGGCGTCCACTACGGAATGAAGACAAGCACCTAGCGCAGGCGATATTCCTGCGGATGGCCCATCGCCTGCAGAGCCAGAGGTGACTTCACAGTCAACATCCCAGTGATCTTCTGGCTTCTGGCCCATCAGGTACGCAGGCAGCAGGGACTCACTTGCAGGTGCCCATGCCATCTTCCTGCTGACAGCTCATGAAGCACTTAGACAAGGAGGACTCCTATAGACAAGGAGTCTGGTTGGAAGAGACCTCCAAGATCATCGAGTCCAACTGTTAACCTATCACTACCAAGTCCACCACTACATTATATCTCTTAGCGCCACATCTAAACGTCTTTTGAATACCTCCAGAAATGGGGACTCCACCACCTCCCTGGCAGCCTGTTCCAATGCCCGACAACCCTTTCGGTGAAGAAATTTTTACGAATGTCCAATCTAAACCTCCCCTGGTGCAACTTGAGGCCATTTCCTCTTGTCCTGTCGTCTGTAACTAGGGAGAAGAGACCGACCCCCCATCTCTCTACAACCTCCTTTCAGGGAGTTGTAGAGAGCAATAAGGTCTCCCCTCAGCCTCCTTTTCTCCAGACTAAACATCCCCAGGTCCCTCAGCCGCTCCTCATAGGACTTGTGTTCTAGACCCTTCGCCAGCTTTGTTGCCTGTCTCTGGACACGCTCCAGCACCTCAAGGTCTTTCTTGGAGTGAGGAGCCCAAAACTGAACCCAGTGCTCGAGGTGCGGCCTCACCAGGGCCGAGTACAGGGGGACGATCACTTCCCTACTCCTGCTGGCCACACTAGTTCTGATACAGGCCAGGATGCCATTGGCCTTCTTGGCCACCTGGGCACACTGCTGGCTCATATTCAGCCGGCTGTCGACCAACACCCCCAGGTCCTTTTCCGCCGGGCAGCTTTCCAACCACTCCCCACCAAGCCTGTAGCGTTGCCTGGGGTTGTTGTGACCCAAGTGCAGGACCCGGCACTTGGCCTTGTTGAATCTCATACCATTGGCCTCGTCCATCGATCCAGCCTGTCCAGATCCCGCTGTAGCGCCTGCCTGCCCCCCAGCAGATCAACCCTCCCTCCCAATTTGGTGTCATCTGCAAACTTACTGAGGGTGCACTCGATCCCCTCGTCCAGGTCATTGATAGAGATATTAAACAGAACTGGCCCCAATACCGAGCCCTGGGGAATGCCACTTGTGAGCGGCCGCCAACCGGATTGAACTCCATTCACCACAACTCTTTGGGCCCGGCCATCCAGCCAGTTTCCTACCCAGCGCAGAGTACGCCCATCCAAGCCATGGGTAGCTAGTTTCTCCAGGAGGATGCTGTGGGGGACGGTGTCAAAGGTTTTACTAAAGTCTAGGTACGCAATGTCCACAGCCTTTCCCTTATCCACTAAGCGGGTCACCATGTCGTAGAAGGAGATCAGGTTGGTCAGGCAGGTTTCATAAACCCATGCTGATTGGGCCCAATCGCCCAGTTGTCCCGTACGTGCCGCATGATGGCACTCAAGATGACCTGCTCCATAACCTTCCCAGGCACCGAGGTCAGGCTGACAGGCCTGTAGTTCCCCGGATCCTCCTTCCGGCCCTTCTTGTAAATGGGCGTCACATTTGCCAGCCTCCAGTCAACGGGGACCTCCCCGGTTAGCCAGGACTGCTGCTAAATGATGGAGAGTGGCTTGGTGAGCACTTCTGCCAGCTCTTTCAGCAGCCTTGGGTGGATCCCATGCGGCCCCATAGACTTGTGGGTGTCTGGGTGGCGTAGCAGGTCACTGACCATTTCCCCTTGGACTACGGGGTCTTCATTCTGTTCCCCATCCCTGTCTTCCTGCTCAGGGGGCTGGGTGCCCAGAGAACAACTTCCCTTGCTGTTAAAGACTGAGGCAAAGAAGGACCTGGGGAACTGCAGGCTGGTCAGCCTCACCTTGAGCACTGGAAGGAGGAAGGAGCAACTCATCCTGGAAACCCTTTCCAGACACATGAAGAACAAGAACGTAATTGCTAGTTTTATTATGCTCTCGTCCTAGCTCATTTCTATCGGACTGTGCCCTCTTTTTTTTTGTGGGAGTGTGTTTTTCTCTGTGTGCTTGAGATGTTGGCAGCTAAATCTGAAGCTGTAGTAGCCAGCAAGCACAAGGGTGAGCAGCAGCAAACAGGCTAGGAAATCTGAAGCAGCAGTAGCCAGCGAGTAGAGCAGATCAGCATCAGGGACTGCACAGGGTTTGGAGCAGGAAACCAGACAGATCCTGCTCGGGCTCCACACGCACTCTGCACAGACCTACAGTCAGTCCCAGGGTTCGGTGGACCTGCTATTCAGTGGACGTGCATGTGGGAGTGAGAGGAGGTTTACGTCCAGCAATGAATTCCAGTCCTGAGCAGCCAGAGGGGAAGAAAAGGATTGGGCCATGTGTGTTTTGGGGTAGTGAGGAATGAAAGACAAACAAACCACCGCCATTTCTCCCACTTTGTCCAGGCTCAAGTACAGTCCTTCACTGCAGACTGCTCCAGCATGGGTTCTCCATGAGCTACAGTTCGAAACAGGAAAATCTTTTCCAGCGTTGGCTCTTGCACAGGCTTCAGGCGTGTCAGCCTGCTCCAGTATGGGTGGTCCAGATGCCACAAGCTTCGCAGATGGCTCAGTGTTGTGGAGGTTGCTGGAACCAGCTGTGTCTGGCACAGAAGAGCCCCTTACCTCTTCTCACAGAGGCCACCCTGCAGCAACCCCTCTCCCCTCCACTACCAACACCTAAGCCACATATAGCCAATACCGTGCCCGTTGGGAATACCTGCTCGGCCCTGCTACTCGGCACGGCAGCAAACAGACAAGGATAAATAAAGCCCTGGGGTGGTCAAGTTGATCGCATTGGTGTGTCCCAGACTAGCATCAGCCTTGTTCTCCTCACGACCTGCAGAGCCCTGGAGCAGAGCAGTGCAGGGTACAGTTGCTGAAAGATGCAAGGGAGAGGCAAGGGGGGAAAAAACCACAATTAGCAGAGGATGGTTTCGATCCATCGACCTCTGGGTTATGGGCCCAGCACGCTTCCACTGCGCCACTCTGCTCCCCCCAGCACCTCAGCTGGCACCTCCCAAGCCCTGCCTGACGCTCCCTGGCACTGCCAGCACCAGTGGTTGCGCTCACACCTCTTTTCCTTCCTCTTACCTGCACCCTCGCCCGGTCGGGAAAAATGTCTCCCTGGAAAGCTCAGTTGCCGTGGGCCTGGCGTGGGAAGCACAAGGGCCTTGCTTTGCCCTTCTCCCCACACCTCCTGCCCATAACCCTGGGTGGGGACTTTCTCTTTGAACCCCCAGGCTGGCTCTCGATGCGCTGCAGAAAACCCCAGAGCGAGGGGACAGCCTTGTTGCTTTGCAGGGCAGAGAGGAGCTGCTCTCCAGTGGGCTCATGAGGGCTGTGACCTTGCCCAGAAATCCAGCTCCCAGGGGGGTGCAGGACTGTGCCCGGAGAAAACAAAACTAGCTCCGTCCCGGCCTAAACCAGGACACATGCCTGGGAGTTTTTTGAAAGACAAATCTCCTATTGTTTATCATCAGTACGTGGTGTTCTCAGCCACTGAGAACTCGTTCAAGGTAGGTCTTCAGGTCACCCTGAGGTAAAAGCTCTTAGTCTTAGGCAGTGTTCGTTCTAAGCAAGTTGCATTGCAGTTAGTGCCTCGCCTTTCACACCAGCTGGGAGGGTCTTGTCCTGCCCGTGTTGTGCTGCGCTTCTGCACAGCTCCCGGCTTCTCCTCCCTCCTGGCACAGCCCTCCCCTTGCTGCTCCCTGACAGCCAAGGGCTGTCCCTGCCACAACGAAGCCTGTGAGACAGCCACAGCAATCGTTCCTTTCTGTGCCTGGTGCCATTCCTGTGCTGCCCAACACTGCTGTGGGTGGAGGTGGCTCCCACTCGCCCCAGGGCCGGCTGGCCAAGCCCGACTGGGTGCTCACCAGCTTAGATCCTGTGAGATGTTCCAGGAAGGCTCTGGGCTGACTGAGCTGGTAGAGCCTGTTGGTGAGGCTGAGGGACGAGGTGGCAGTGCTGAGGCCTGCATTTTTGAGCTTGTGCTTGCTGGTTCTCTGTCCCATCCACAGGCATTAAGACGCAGCAGCCAGGCAGAGGAGACAGAAGCAAAAGCGGGCTGGAGAGGGCTGGGATGTGGGTGCAGATGTTAGTGTGGGGAGTGTGGCTGCAGCCTGCCTGCTACAGGGGCTACTCCTCAGGGCAGAGAATTTGACTGCAGATGAAGATGTCCCTGGCTCAGCTCCAGGTCCCCCTTCCACTGCCCCTTTCCTTCTTCATCCATGCTGACCAACTCTTTGAGCTTCCCTTTGCTTGCACTGCTTCCACCAACCTCAGCGGAAGGGCTGCGGGGATCGGACCATGCACCAGCAAGGGGCTTTTCTATCCTGCTCTCCTTCTTTCTCTGTCTCTGGTCTGTCTCTGCATGTGCCTCTCAGGGTTTCCCTTTTCCTTAAGATGCTGAGCCACCCAGGAAGGCTACTAGCAGCCCCTCTTCTTCTCAGGGGCTGTGAGACAGCCAACCCACCAAGGTCTGTGATGGCAGGGGATGGTGTCCTGATGGCACAGTCACCACCATGTCCTCTTTTGCACTTCCACGTCTTTCCCAGAAGAGGAGGAGACAGGATAGACCTGCCTCTCTCTCATCATCATCTCATCCCTAAGCTAAATTTAGGAAAGCCCCCTTGCAAAGGTTGTCCCGGTGCCCTGTGCAGCTGGAGGGACTTCTGTCTGTGGAACCGAGTCCTCTGGCTGTAGCCCCCTAGTTGGCAGGATTCGAACCTGCGCGGGGAAACCCCAATGGATTTCTAGTCCATCGCCTTCACCACTCGGCCACAACTACCTGCTCCAGCCCTCTCTGCCCTGCTGATCCCATGCCCTGAGCAATGACACCCACCTCCCTGGGGGTTTCAAGGTAATGCTCTACTCGAATCCTTGCAAGTGGGACCTGTACTGAGCACAACAGGCACCTGGTGCCAAGCTCTTCCAGAGGCCTTGAGAGCTGTAAACCAGAGCCTACAACTGCAGCTCCCAGTGCCTTGTCCTCAGCCGGGCATCTGGGATATCCTGCCACAAAGGGAGTGGTTTCACTCCCCAGCTGCCACCTCAGCTGCTTCCAGGGAAGAAGAGAAGGCAGCTGTGTGGAGACAACCAGGGATGGTGGCAGTTGTGGCGTGGGATACTAGACCCCGCTTTGCTTCTCAAATTTAGGGTGGAGCACTAGGGTGGGGACATTCCTGCAGGGAAGATGGTGACCTCCAGGCAGCACCTCCAGCCTCTTGGGGACATAGGGTGGTGTCAACCCTTGAGCAAAGACCACGACTGCCATGCAGGTTGTTGGTGTGTAGGGGGAAGGGTTGGTGCGAGTGGGAGAGGTCTATGGAAAGGGCAAGGTGGAGGCTGGCTGAGGAGAAGTGTGGAGGGGCAAAGGGAGAATAAATGGGAGGTTTAGATGACTTGGAGGGAGACAGGAGAGCTTGTTTTGGTGGAATAGGGATGTCCAGATCTTTTTGGCAGCACTGGCAAGCAGTGTCTAGTTCCTGAGCGTGGCCCAAAATACCAAACAACCTGCCAAACTGATCATTTCCATCACTAGATGAAAGTAGCTCTGATTCCCTTTTGGCTCTGGAGCAGGAATATTTGGAAGATGGTGTTAGGAGTCAGTGTGGAGGTGGGGCATCTGGCAGTGCCTGTCTGCAGGCAGGGCAAGGGTGGGAGGCGGTTGCAGTCGAGAGGGTGAGCATGAGGAGCGGCTTGAGGAAGTGTGTCTGCAGGGGGGATGGAAGGAGGCCAGCCAGTCTGTGAAGTGGAGGAGCAGGAGGCAGCACTGCCCACAGGTGTGTCGGTGGTACAGTGCTGAGCATAGTTGCCTTCCAAGCAGTCCATCTGGCCAATGCTGACAAACATGGCTTCAGCCTGGCTCCAGGGTGCCTTATATCTTCTGCAGGTAGCCTCTCTCAAATACCACCCAGCTTTCCTCTGAGCGTTCCAGCCGCTGCCCTCGCCTCCCAGCAGCCTTGAGGCCAACTGAGACCAGTGCTTTCTGCCTGCTGGGAGAGCTGCAGGCTGGGCTTCTGACTGCAGTGCTGGGACAGGAGCCAGGAGAGAGCCATGGAACTGCTGGTGCTGCTAGCTGCAACTGGCAGGAAAAGCACGCTGCTGTGGCAGGGTCAAGGGGCAGATGCTTCATGAGGCCAACTATGCAATTTTGTAAGGTGGTGGAAGGAGGCCTGTTCTTTATGTAATGGCTCAAAGGCCTGTCCGTGTGATCTGAAGCCACCCTGGGGACACTGGCCTACTCGGTCCAGGCTCCGGCATTGCAGAGACGTGCTGAAGTTTACTGGAACTGGATGTAACGATGTTCCTGGTAACTAAGAACTGAGACAACCTCATTTCTCTTGCAGCTTATAGCCTGTGGGCCGAGAGAAACACAAGGAGCCTCTCTCACCTAGACTCTCTACCTGAAGGGGACAAAGCTTCTCAAGTCTCTGATTCCAGGGTTGCTTAAAGAAAAAAAGCAATGTACTTCACTGTGCTGACGGACAAAAAACAATCTGGGCAGTGGGCTTGCATGGAGGGTTTAGGTTGGCACAGTATTTACAGACTCCCACTGTGTCATCAGCAGTGCTACAAGTAGGTGGAGTTATAAAAAGACGGGGATGGTGACTGCGCATGCTCTGTTCCCTGCTGAAATGCCCACCCTAAGCCCATCTTGCAGTCACACTGCTTACGTCGAGAGCTGAAAACCAGTGCTTTCCTCCTTTCCACTCCATACCCGTCCCCTGGAGTTTATTGCCACAACACCAATGAAAGAGAGAATAGCAATGGCTGTTTTTCGTATGAAGTTTGTGAACAACAGTTGAGAGGACCTGTCAAAATGTCTGTATTAACATTCACATCTGAGCAATTGGGACACTGGTCTTTGACCACCTTCACAGTAAACAGGCTAATGTGTGACATTTCTCGTATTTCCACCTGCGTCCACTGCTGCCTGCCCTCTCAACTGGGCATGTTGGAAAAGAAGATGGCTCTCTTCTTTACTCTGCCTGTCCACCCCTCCCATCCCAGGTGTTTGGAGACACGCATAAGGTGCCCCCTCGGCCTTCCCTTCCCCAGGCTAACCAACCCCAGCTCTCCCAGCCTGTCCTTGTATGACAGATGAGCCAAGGCCTTAATCACCTCAGTGTCCCTTTGGCAGGGCTGACAGAGCCCCTAGCTGTGCAGAAGTGGGAATCAGCCACACAGTGACACCAGTGGAGGCCTTGCTTTACTGCTGAGCAGCTTTGGTGCTTTTTTCCTCCAAAACACCCTGTGAGTAGCAAGGTGCATCACCAAAAGGAAAGAAGGCATAAACCTGACTTCCAGATGCCACAACTCTGGCTGAGATTGAGGCTCAGCCTGCCTGTTTCTGAAGGCGCCCTCCACAACTCAGCTGAGCGCACTTGTCAATTTTTCCTGCCACCTGAGGAAGTGTTATCGTCTCAGCCCAGTTCATAAGGCAGCTTCTGTCCTCTGCCAGGGGATACTCAAGGCAGGCAGTGAACTGTCACTGCTTCCTGACCATAAATGCAAGACGCACGGAGTATGCTGGCAGAAGAAATGAGATCAGCTCTTGGATGCTTTCACTGTTGGGACTCAAGGCTGACCCTGAGACATGTCACAGGACCGTGATCACCACGTTACAGACTCACACTCCGTTTCCCCGAGGCTTTTCAGTCTTTCTCTTGCCTGCTTGCTTATTTTTGGTGCTCTGGCTCAGGGAGCTCTAGCCACAACTGGTGGTAAGATCAGGACATAGGCCAATGCTCTTCCTTGCAGAGCAGGTGGCTAAGTGAGGGAGGAGGAGAACAAACCACCACGACTCTCCAGCTATGCTGCACAAAGTCTTTAATGAGAAGGAGCAAATGCAGTGGCACAGAACAGAGACCAAGAAACACCTCTGCAGGGTTCAGGGAGGAACAGAGAATGATCCATTTCCCAAGGACAAGCTCCACACAAAGCGCTTGCCTTTCCCCATTCTGCTCTACCTAGTGGGAATCCCAGCCCACCAAGAGCAGTCCCTAACTCCAGCACCCTCCCCCCGTCAGCAGGAGGTTCAGCAAAGCAGAAGAGAACGAGCCCTTTCTCGAGGAGCTCAGAGCAAAGCAGAGCCAGAGGAGGCACGGTGAGTCCTGCCGTGCAGTGCGGAGCAGTGGGAACAGGTCCCACCAGCCAGATGGGATGAGGACACTCAGCCGGTCTGGAAGTCGTGGCCACGCTCCTGCTGCTGCAGGGTCCCCGTCTTCCTTCTGCTCCGAAGGAGATGATCCGCCGGCTTCAGCAGTTCAGACTGCAGCGGGGGGGAGGCAGACACAGCCCTGACCCGCCCAGACCAAGGGAGCCCCCAGAAGAGATGGGAACTCCTCCGGCACTGAGGGAGCTCCCGACAGCAGCTGACAGGGAGGAGCCCACGGCTGTGCTCTGAGGGAATGAGGTGAGGATGGGGCCTGGCAGGGTCACCACCACTGGGGAGGCCTCGATGGCCACCGTCGAGTCAGCGCAGCGGGCGATGCAGGGCTCACTGCAGCTGCTTGCAAGTGGGGTTGGGCCAGAGGCGCTGCAGGGGTCTGGGAGACAGGGTCTGAAGCAGGACATCTCTGGGTGAGGCAGGCAAAGCTGAAACACAGAGCAGAGAGGAAACACGGACCCCAATATCAGCCTCTGTATCGTCTACTCAAATCTCCCTGCAGACACTCTTTGCTGCCATCCAGCTCCATGTCCAGAAAGGGCTGATCTTGCTAACACGCAGAAGAGGCAGGACAGGTCCACTTTTGGGATAGGACCCAGCACAGTGCGTTTAAAGCACCTGTGGAAAGACTGATCATACCCCATCTCCAGAACGAATGGAGATGGCACTGGATGCGTTTGGCCATTTGGTTAGAGACCATCTGCCACAGATGCACATTCTGGTGGGCAGACGTCCCTGCAGCTGAGCCCCACTGATCCCCTTCTGCTTGAAAGAAGCCCCCTCTTCCCAGCTCTCCCCAGCCACCCCCATCGAAAGGGAAAGAGGTCACATCCTCCTTTGCTTTTTAAACAGTTCTACTGCAGGGCCCGGCTGAGGCAGCCCAGGTATCAGCCTGAGTGGCCTCCATGACAGTAGCTCAGCCCACAGGGAGAGATGGAGCGGACCCAGGCTTACCTCGTTCCTCGAGGAAAAGGAGGCAAGAGAGGAGGATGCAGAGCCTGGAGCAGCACAGGCTTTTATGCTGTGTCCCAGAGCCCCACGGGGCCACAAACATTCCTTGCTCATGAAGCATCTGAACGCCTAGCAGTTGCCGCTTTCCGAGGCCTCGCTGGTGATTAAGCTCTTGCCTCTTTCATCTGAAATGTTGTGATCCCACTTCATGCTGTCTAATATCGATACAATTAATTTGTCTCCCAGCCTCCTAAGACCAATTGCCTTGGAGGTCTCAGGCTAGCTGTGCAGAGATTTTAAGTGAATTTCCATCACACGGATCGCGTTTGTTACATCGCTTTCTTCACGGTGACCTTGGCAACTAGTCACGGTGAAATTCAGCTATAAGGGACACCTCAAGTCAGCTCGCAAGTGCTTTCAGTGCACGGACTCAGGCTAGCCCTTGGAGACATCTCTTTCCCAGCGAGTGATCGTAGGCTCGCAGGAGATGGTGGGAGAAGAGACTCTCGTCTCCAGACATGGGTGCCAAAGCTCAACGGCAAGGAAGGGCCATTGTGGGCTGGAGGGAAGCACCTTGTGGGCAGGAGAGAGGGCCATGAGGACCTCACTTAAGCCTATCAGGCTCTGCCACAGCCTGTTTTTTCTGCCCACGAGGCCAGGGAACAAAGGCAGATTCATAACCATGAAGAGTAGACCGGAGGGTCAGGCAGGTCTCTTTCAGGTGACTTCTCCATGGGATCTCCATTGCCATGTCCCTGATGCGTTGACCAGGCCCTCACGCTCCTTCCAAGCAGGGTCTGGGCTCAGCTTCGGAAGTGGAGAACCTCTTGAAAACAAGCAAATCAACGCGTAGGAGGATGATCAAAGAGATGCCCGCGTCCTTCCCTGGAGGAGACCCACACCCACATTGACCTGTTTTGCTCAGCAAGTTCATCCCAGAGGCCCCAGGCCTGGATGGGCCGCTTTTGAGGAGAGGCACAGGGCAGGGAGCCAAAAGCTCACGGCTCTTTCTCCTGGGTCAGAGATGGGGTGGCCCATTCCACACATTTCAAACTACAAAGGGACATTGGATCAGTCTCCCAGAGCACCTGGGAGTCATCATGATGTGGAAGAGTTGGGAAAATCCCTGAACTCCAGACAAACATGAATCACCCTGCTGTGGACTTCAGTGGACACGGTGCCCCAGCATCAGGTGTGCCAGGGATAACCCAGGTTAGCAAGGTCCTTGTGGTTCTGATTCCTAGCGGCAAAGGGGCTTCCCTCCAGCGCACAATGGTCTTTCCTTGCCATTGAGCTTTGCCACATCCCTGGAGAGGTGTGTCTCTTCTCCCATATGGGATTGGGCAGTCTTGACGATCTGCCTGAACTTACCGACAGTCTTCTGCGTGCCTACGATGACCTGTGGGGAGAGATGTCTCCCAGGGTTAGCCTGAGTGCCTGCACTGAAAGCACTTGAGAGCTGACTTGAGGTGTCCTTCAGGGCTCGATTTCACTGTGACTGGTGGCCATGCTCACCATGAAGAGGGCAACGTCACACAGACAATCTGTATCATGCAAACCCACTTCAAATCTTCCTCCACACTAGCCTGAGACCTCCCAGCTAATTGGCCTTATGAAGCTGGGACACAGATGAATCATTTTGATGCTAGGAAGCATCATGCTTGCAGGCCCTGCTCCTGATAGGGGACGTCAACCACCCAGACATCTGCTGGAAAAGCAGCACAGCCAACTGCAAGCAGTCCAGGAAACTACTGGAGTGTGTTGAGGACAACCTGCTAGTACAGGGGATGGAGAGCCCGACCAGAGGAGAGGCACTGCTGGACGTGTTGTTTACTAGTGTGGAAGAGGTTATCAGAGAGGTCAAGACTGGAGGTAGCCTGGGCTGCAGCAATCATGCCCTGGTGGAATTCTCAATCTTGAGGGATACAGGAAGGGTTAAAAAGTAGCGTCAGGACCCTGAACCTCCGAAAGGCTCACTTGGGGCTGTTTAGGGCGCTAGTGCATGGGATCCCTTGGGCAACTGCCCTCAGAGATACAGGAGCGAACGAGAGCTGGGAGATATTGAAAGACATTGTTCTTTGGGCTCGAGAGCTCTCAATCCCAACATGCAAAAGTCATGCAGGGGAGGCAGGAGGTCAGCTTTGCTAAGTCAAGACCTCTTAGCCAAACTAAGGAGGCCAGGATACACATGCTGGGGAGATCACAGGGAGATGGCCCGCGAGTGCAAGGAGGGGATCAGGAAAGCCGTAGCACAGCTGGACTTGAACTTGGCTAGGGACATGCAAAATAACAAGAAGGGTTTCTTCAGGTACATAGGACAACAAAGGAAGGTTTGACAGGTGGACCGCTCGGTGGATAAGGAATTGGCTGAATGGTTGCACTCAAAGAGTTGTAGTCAACAGCTTGATGTCCAGGCGGAGACCAGTGACGAGTGGCGTCCCTCAGGGCTACGTACTGGGACCAGTATTATTGAACATCTTTGTCAGAGATGTGGATAATGGGATGGAGAGAAACCATGAGCATGTCTGTGGATGACACCAAGCTGAGTGGTGTGGTTGCTACTCTGGAGGGAAGGCATGCCATCCAGAGGGACCTTGTCAGGCTAGAGAGGTGGGCCCGTGCGAACCTCATGAAGTTCAACAAGGCCAAGTGCAAGGTCCTGCACCTGAGTCAGGGCAATCCCAAACATGGATACGGGCTGGACTATGAATGGATTGAGAACAGCCCTGCGGAGGCGGCCTTTGGGGGTATTGGTGGGTGAAAAACTGAATATGAGCTGGCAATGCGCTCGCAGCCCAGAAAGCCAATCGTACGCTGGGCTGCATCAAAGGAGATGATTCTCCTCCTCTACTCCACTCTCGTGAGACCCCACCTGGAGTACTGTGTTTGTCTCTAGGGCCCCCAGCATAAGACAGACATGGACCTGCTGGAGCAGGTCCAGAGGAGGGCCATGAAGATGACCATGGGGCTGGAGCACCTCCCCTATGTGGAGAGGCTGAGAGAGTTGGGGTTGTTTACCCAAGAGAAGAGAGCTCCTGGGAGACCTTATAGCAGCCTTCCAGTACTTAAAGGGTCCCTACAGGAAAGATGGGGGGAGGACTCTTTATCAGGGAGTGTAGTGGTAGGACGAGGGGTAATGGTTTTAAACTGCAAGAAGGTAGATTTAGATGGGATATAAAGAAGAATTTCTTTCCTGTGAGGGTGGTGAGACACTGGAACAGGTCGTGCAGAGAAGTTGTGGATGCCCCGTCCCTGGAAGTGTTCAAGACCAGGCTGGATGGGACTTTGAGCAACCCGGTCTAGTGGAAGGTATCTCTGCCCACGTGTCGTGGTTTAACCCTAGTCGGCAACTAAGAACCACGCACCCACTTGCTCAGTCTCCCCCGGTGGGGTGGGGAAAGGAATCAGAGGGGTAAAAGTGAGAAAACCTGTGGGTAGAGATAAAGACAGCTTAATAGGTAAAGCAAAAGCCACGCACGCAAGCAAAGCAAAACAAGGAATTCTTTCACTACTTCCTGTCGGCAGTTAGGTGTTCAGCCATCTCCAGGAAAGCAGGGCTCCATCATGTGCAATGGTTACTCGGGAAGACGAAACACTACAGCTCTGAACTTCCCCCCTTCCTCCTTCTTCCCCCAGCTTTATAAGCTGAGCATGACGTCATATGGTGTGGAATATCCCTTGGGTCAGTTGGGGTCAGCTGTCCCAGCTGTGTCCCCTCCCAACTTCTTGTGCAGCCCCAGTCTACTCGCTGGTGGGGAGGCATGAGAAGCAGAAGAGGCCTTGACTCTGTGTAAGCACTGCTCAGCAGTAACAAAAACATCCCTGTGTTATCAGCGCTCTTTTCAGAACACATCCAGAACATAGCCTCATATGAGCTACTATGAGGAAAATTAACTCTATGCCAGCCAAACCCAGCACATTCTCCACCCCTTATTCCATACCATTTACATCATCCTCAGGGTCCCACACTATCCAATATATTCTCATTAACGACCACCCCTCTTCCCATCCTTTGATATAACACACAGAGATTATTCCCTTAGTCTATGGACCACCCCTGTGAAATGTCTGTAAAATCGTAGAATCATAGAATTGTTTGGGTTGGAAGGGACCCTTAAAGGTCATCTAGCCCAACCAGCACACCACGGCAGGAGGGTTGGAACTAGATGGTCTTTAAGGTCCCTTCCAACCCCAAACCATTCTATGATTCATTCTATGACTCTAGGTGGTATGAAGTGGGAGCAATTCATTTCAGATGAAAGAGGCAAGAGCTTAATCACCAGGGAGGCCTTGGAAAGCGGCAACTGCTAGGCGTTCAGATGCTTCATGAGCAAGGAATGTTTGTGGTCCCACGGGGCTCTGGGACACAGCATAAAAGCCTGTGCTGCTCCAGGCTCTGCATCCTCCTCTCTTGCCTCCCTTTCCTCGAGGAACAAGGTGAGCCTGGGTCCACTCTATCTCTCCCCGTGGGATGAGCTACTGTCATGGTGGCTACTCAGGGTGATACTTGGGCTGCCGCAGCTTGGCCCTGCAATAGAACTGTTCAAGGGTTGTCAGCTCTTTCCCTTTTGATGGGGGTGGCTGGGGAGAGCTGGGAAGAGGGGGGTTCTTTCAAACAGCAGGGGATCAGTGGGACTGAGCTGCAGGCAGGTCTGCCCACCAAAATTTCCACCCACAGCAGATGGTCTCTAACCCAATGGCCAAGTGCATCCAGTGCCTTCTTCAATGCAGCACTGTTGGTTTTGGAGATGGGGTATGATCAGTCTTTCCACGGCTCTTCTAGAATGATAGAATTATAGAATAGTTTGGGTTGGAAGAGACCTTTAAAGGTCATCTACTCCTGGGAGCTGTAGGCACAGTGTGTGTTTTTAAGAGGTGATTTCTGAGACCTGATCAACGCACCCTGTTTGTGCTGGGATCATTTCATCAGTCTTCATCTATGCTATTGCACCAGGAACTGCAGGAGAATTCCTGGTGGAATAAGCACCCAGTTAGGCACATCTTTGCTCCCAGTCCTTCAAATCTAGCCTTAAGTTGAGATGTCACGCCTGTTGTGCACGACAGCAAGATCAGCTGCAGGCCCTTTCTGGACATGGAGCTAGAAATGGAGATGGAGGGCACCAAGGACTATCTGCAGAGAGAGCTGAGGAAAAGACAGACAAACTGATACTGAGGTTCATGCTCCCTGCCTGCTCTGTGTTTCAGCTTTGCCTCCCTCACCCAGAGATGTCTTGCTTCAGACCCTGTCTCCCACCACCCTGTGGAGCCTCTGGCCCAACCCCACTTGCAAGCAGCTGCAGTGAGCCCTGTATCGTCCGCTGCGCTGACTCGACGGTGGCCATCCAGGCCTCCCCAGTGGTGGTGACCCTGCCGGGCCCCATCCTCACCTCGTTCCCTCAGAGCACAGCCGTGGGCTCCTCCCTGTCAGCTGCTGTTGGGAGCTCCCTCAGTGCCGGAGGAGTTCCCATCTCTTCTGGGGGCTCCCTTGGTCTGGGCGGGTCAGGGCTGTGTCTGCCTCCCCCCCGCTGCAGTCTGAACTGCTGAAGCCGGCAGATCATCTCCTTCGGAGCAGAAAGGAAGAGGGGGACCCTGCAGCAGCAGGAGCGTGGCCGCGGCTTGCAGACTGGCTGAGTGTCCTCATGCCATCTGGCAGGAGGGACCTATGCCCACGGCTCCTCACTGCACGGCAGGCCTCGCCATGCCTCCTCTGGCTCTGCTTTACTCTGAGCTCCTCAAGAAAGGGCTCGTTCTCTTCTGCTTTGCTGAACCTCCTGCTGACGGGGGGAGGTGCTGGAGTTAGGGACTGCTCTTGGTGGGCTGGGATTCCCACCATATGGAGCAGAATGGGGAAAGGCAAGCGCTTTGTGTGGAGCTTGTCCTTGGGAAATGGGCCATTCTCAGTGCCTCCCTGAACCCTGCAGACGTGTTTCTTGGTCTCTGTTCTGTGCCACTGCATTTGCTCCTTCTCATTAAAGACTTTGTGCAGCATAGCTGGAGAGTCGTGGTGGTTTGTTCTCCTCCTCCCTCACTTAGCCACCTGCTCTGCAAGGAAGAGGGAGAATCGGCCCTCTCTCACGGCAACTATTATAACCCCAAGCATGGGGCACTGCCAGTTGTGGGAGGAGCTCCCTGAAGTGATACCAGAGGATCACAAATAAACAAGCAGGCAAGAAAAAGACAGGAAAGCCTCAGAGAAATGGAGAGCAAGAAGCAATGGACAGGGGTGGAAATACAAGTAATGCCACACACAGTAATCCTGTGAGGATGGTCAAAATGGGAAACAGTTGCCCAGGGAGATTGTAGAGTCTTTCTCTTTGGAGAGGTCCAACATCCAACTAGACAAAGCCATGAAAAAACCTCCTCTACTTGACCTTGCTTTCAGCCAGGCTTGGACTGCCTGATCTCCACCTCAGCTCTTTGTGTGATTTGCTGAGCTCCTGCTGGATCCCTTCAGACAGGAGCAGCCATCAAGACTAAGGGAGCAGAGGGGGCAAGGGCCAGGAAAGCTGCAGAAGTGTGGTGGGCACAGGGCAGGAGAAAGGGCACTGATGTCAGTCCCAGGGCTGGGAGCCCAGGAAAGGAAGGAAGATCGGAGTGCATTAACCCAAGGCTGTTAAGGTGTAAGCATGCTGAGGAAAGGCCTGAGGGAACCAAAAGCTTGAGGTCCACTGAGATTTGAACTCAGATCGCTGGATTCAGAGTCCAGAGTGCTCACCATTACACCATGGGACCTCGTGCACAGATGCTCTCTTTCCCCTGTGGCCACCCTTGCTGAGCCATATGTTCTGGCTGAGCCCAGCAGCGTCCCCCTCTCCCTGGCCACCACCAAGTGCAGCTTTCCTCCAGGGCCACAGGGCACTCTCTACTCACAAGGCCTTTCAAGGGAGTGGCAGAACTCTTTGGGCAAGCTTGGAATGCCCTCTCGTGCAAGACCCACCCTCTGAGAATCTTGCTTTCACATTATTAGACTAGTCTCCAGCAGAACCACTTCATCTTCGGTGCCCAGTGATTGGTAGTTCAGCGCTGGCACTTGTGGTCTCTGCTGCTGCCTTCTTTCACCCCCGTGTTGGACAGCCTGCCAGTCTGCCCGTGTAAGTTACTGCCTCTCCTGTTTCTCACTTGTTAGCTCACACAAAGCAGCCATTTAGAGTTTTGGGGGGTTAAACAGCAGGCAGGGAGAGGGTATTTATTGTGTTTTGAAAAGTGTCGAGAAAGCCATATTGTAGACAAGCCCTTTGCTGAATGGTGGAGATCTGCAAAAGTCATGCAGCATATATGTTTTGGAGGGGAGGCCAAGCGAGGGGAATCTGTCAGGAGTGGGACTTGAACCCACATCTCTGAGGGAGGCTGCAGCCTGAGTGCAGCACCTTAGACTGCTTGGCCATCCTGGCCATCTACTGGTGCTGGTGCTGGTGCTGTTGCTGGTGCTGGTGCTGGTGCTGGTGCTGGTGCTGCTGCTGCTGCTGCTGCTGCTGCCGCCACCAGAGCCAGCCCAGCTCAGCCAGCCTCCTCCTGGCACTGCTGCAGGGGCGCCTGGCTCCTGGGAGCACCCTTGCCCTGCTCCCACCAACGGCTGCTCACGGGCAACCGCAGCACCTCCAGGCACTTCAGACCACACAGTACCCAGCACAGGGGCAGTGTCTCGCAAGGACAAGGAGATCCTTCATGGGAGCAGCCAAAGGAACCCTCAGCAAATTATGACTCTGTACATGCCGACATCCTGCCCAGGGGCTCCAGGCACACGTCTGCCTTTCCCATGATTTCCTCCATTCCCTCCAGAGCCTCAGGAAATGGCAAGACAAACACTTGGCCAGCAGTGCTGCCTTGTGGATGGTTCCTGGTGCCACAAGGGTGCTTCCTTCTTCCCTGCTCGGGGCCGGGAAGGCTGGGCAAGGAGGGCTCTGCCACATCAACCACTGCTCAGTGCCCAACCCCATTGAAACTTCACCATGATACCCAAACATGGAGAATCCCAAAGTTCTCTGGGCACCTGCTCCAGTGCTTCAACACTCCCTGAGAAATTCTGAATGACTGAAAGACTCCCCCTCAGCCTGTTTTTCCCAGTGCTGGCAAGCAGGTGACTAGTCCACCTGCTCCAAGCAGGGCTAGCCCCAAAGCTAGGGCAGGCTCCGCATTTCCAGAGGAGGAGGCAGGGCTGCTGTGGGCACTGGGAGGAGCAGGGCAGAGCTCTGTACCTGTAAGCAAAGCTGCCTGCCAATCAACTGCTCTGTGCTTTGTTTCTTCTTGTTCAGTGTAGCCCCGTCCTCAGCAGTTCTTCTTCAGCCTCTTCAGTCTGCTCTTCCCAAGGCTGGCCTTGCTAAAGTCTCTCTGCTGGGCTGGGAGGGACTCATGGGGCCATGCATCAAGGCTGCAGGGAAGCTCCTCCAGTGCAGAGCCTGGCCCGCCTCCTGTTCCTCCACTGCCCAATCTCATCTGCCTCCTGCCCCTCCAGTACACAGACTGGTCGTCCTCCTGCTCCTCCACTTCACAGACTGGCTGGCCTCCTTCCATCCCCCCTGCAGACACACTTCCTCAAACCGCTCCTCATGCTCACCCTCTCAACTGCAACCGCCTCCCACCCTTGCCCTGCCTGCAGACAGGCACTGCCAGATGCCCCACCTCCACACTGACTCCTAACACCATCTTCCAAATATTCCTGCTCCAGAGCCAAAAGGGAATCAGAGCTACTTTCATCTAGTGATGGAAATGATCAGTTTGGCAGGTTGTTTGGTATTTTGGGCCACGCTCAGGAACTAGACACTGCTTGCCAGTGCTGCCAAAAAGATCTGGACATCCCTGTTCCACCAAAACAAGCTCTCCTGTCTCCCTCCAAGTCATCTAAACCTCCCATTTATTCTCCCTTTGCCCCTCCACACTTCTCCTCAGCCAGCCTCCACCTTGCCCTTTCCATAGACCTCTCCCATTCTCGCCAACCCTTCCCCCTACACACCAACAGCCTGCATGGCAGTCGTGGTCTTTGCTCAAGGGTTGACACCACCCTATGTCCCCAAGAGGCTGGAGGTGCTGCCTGGAGGTCACCATCTTCCCTGCAGGAATGTCCCCACCCTAGTGCTCCACCCTAAATTTGAGAAGCAAAGCGGGGTCTAGTATCCCACCCCACAACTGCCACCATCCCTGGTTGTCTCCATACAGCTGCCTTCTCTTCTTCCCTAGAAGCTGATGAGGTGGCAGCTGGGGAGTGAAACCACTCCCTTTGTGGCAGGATATCCCAGATGCCCGGCTGAGGACAAGGCACTGGGAGCTGCAGTTGTAGGCTCTGGGTTTACAGCTCTCAAGGCCTCTGGAAGAGCTTGGCACCAGGTGCCTGTTGTGTTCAGTACAGGTCCCACTTGCAAGGCTTCCAGTAGAGCATTACCTTGAAACCCCCAGGGAGGCGCGTGTCATTGCTCAGGGCATGGGATCAGCAGGGCAGAGAGGGCTGGAGCAGGTAGTTGTGGCCGAGTGGTGAAGGTAATGGACTAGAAATCCATTGGGGTTTCCCCGCGCAGGTTCGAATCCTGCCAACTACGGGGTGCAGTCCCCTTTTGGGCTGCCTGCAATTGACCACGCTGCAGCCAGAGGACTCGGTTCCACAGACAGAAGTCCCTCCAGCTGAGGTGCTGGGGGGAGCAGAGTGGCGCAGCGGAAGCATGCTGGGCCCATAACTGAGAGGTCGATGGATCAAAACCATCCTCTGCTAATTGTGTTTTTTCCCCCCCTGCCTCCCCCTTGCATCTTTCAGCAACTGTACCCTGCACTGCTCTGCTCCAGGGCTCTGCAGGTCGTGAGGAGAACAAGGCTGATGCTAGTCTGGGACACACCAATGCGATCAACTTGACCACCCCGGGGCTTTATTTATCCTTGTCTGTTTGCTGCCGTGCCGAGGAGCAGGGCCGAGCAGGTATTCCCAACGGGCACGGTATTGGCTATATGTGGCTTAGGTGTTGGTAGTGGAGGGGAGAGGGGTTGCTGCAGGGTGGCCTCTGTGAGAAGAGGTAAGGGGCTCTTCTGTGCCAGACACAGCTGGTTCCAGCAACCTCCACAACACTGAGCCATCTGCGAAGCTTGTGGCATCTGGACCACCCATACTGGAGCAGGCTGACACGCCTGAAGCCTGTGCAAGAGCCAACGCTGGAAAAGATTTTCCTGTTTCGAACTGTAGCTCATGGAGAACCCATGCTGGAGCAGTCTGCAGTGAAGGACTGTACTTGAGCCTGGACAAAGTGGGAGAAATGGCGGTGGTTTGTTTGTCTTTCATTCCTCACTACCCCAAAACACACATGGCCCAATCCTTTTCTTCCCCTCTGGCTGCTCAGGACTGGAATTCATTGCTGGACGTAAACCTCCTCTCACTCCCACATGCACGTCCACTGAATAGCAGGTCCACCGAACCCTGGGACTGACTGTAGGTCTGTGCAGAGTGCGTGTGGAGCCCGAGCAGGATCTGTCTGGTTTCCTGCTCCAAACCCTGTGCAGTCCCTGATGCTGATCTGCTCTACTCGCTGGCTACTGCTGCTTCAGATTTCCTAGCCTGTTTGCTGCTGCTCACCCTTGTGCTTGCTGGCTACTACAGCTTCAGATTTAGCTGCCAACATCTCAAGCACACAGAGAAAAACACACTCCCACAAAAAAAAAGAGGGCACAGTCCGATAGAAATGAGCTAGGACGAGAGCATAATAAAACTAGCAATTACGTTCTTGTTCTTCATGTGTCTGGAAAGGGTTTCCAGGATGAGTTGCTCCTTCCTCCTTCCAGTGCTCAAGGTGAGGCTGACCAGCCTGCAGTTCCCCAGGTCCTCTGTGCCCTTCTGGAAGACAGGAGTGACACTGACTTTCTTCCACGCCAAAGGAACCTCTTCCAATTGCCACGACCTTGCAAAGACAATCGAGGGAGAAAATTAGAAGGGCCAAAGCCCAACTTGAACTTAGTCTGGCTACTGCCGTAAAAGACAACAAAAGTCCTTCTACAATACATTAGCAATAAAAGGGGGCTAAGGAGAATCTCCCTCCTTTATTGGATGCGGGGGAAACATAGCGTCAAGGGACGAGGAAAAGGCTGAGGTGTTAATGCCTTCTTTGCCTCAGTCTTTAACAGCAAGGGAAGTTGTTCTCTGGGCACCCAGCCCCCTGAGCAGGAAGACGGGGCAGGGGAGCAGAATGAAGACCCCGTAATCCAAGGGGAAATGGTCAGTGACCTGCTACGCCACCCAGACACCCACAAGTCTATGGGGCCGGATGGGATCCACCCAAGGGTGCTGAAGAGCTGGCAGAAGTGCTCACCAAGCCACTCTCCATCATTTATCAGCAGTCCTGGCTAACCGGGGAGGTCCCCGTTGACTGGAGGCTGCCAAATGTGATGCCCATCTACAAGAAGGGCCGGAAGGAGGATCCGGGGAACTACAGGCCTGTCAGCCTGACCTCGGTGCCTGGGAAGGTTATGGAGCAGATCGTCTTGAGTGCCATCAGGTGGCACGTACGGGACAACTGGGCGATCGGGCCCAATCAGCATGGGTTTATGAAAGGCAGGTCCTGCCTGACCAACCTGATCTCCTTCTACGACATGGTGACCCGCCTAGCGGATGAGGGAAAGGCTGCGGACGTTGCGTACCTAGACTTTAGTAAAGCCTTTGACACCGTCCCCCACAGCATCCTCCTGGAGAAACTGGCTACCCATGGCTTGGATGGGCGTACTCTGCGCTGGGTAGGAAACTGGCTGGATGGCCGGGCCCAAAGAGTTGTGGTGAATGGAGTTCAATCCGGTTGGCGGCCGGTCACAAGTGGCATTCCCCAGGGCTCAGTATTGGGGCCAGTTCTGTTTAATATCTCTATCAATGACCTGGACGAGGGGATTGAGTGCACCCTCAGTAAGTTTGCAGATGACACCAAATTGGGAGGGAGGGTTGATCTGCTGGAGGGCAGGCAGGCGCTATGGCGGGATCTGGACAGGCTGGATCGATGGACGAGGCCAATGGTATGAGATTCAACAAGGCCAAGTGCCGGGTCCTGCACTTGGGTCACAACAACCCCAGGCAATGCTACAGGCTTGGTGGGGAGTGGTTGGAAAGCTGCCCGGCGGAAAAGGACCTGGGGGTGTTGGTCGACAGCCGGCTGAATATGAGCCAGCAGTGTGCCCAGGTGGCCAAGAAGGCCAACGGCATCCTGGCCTGTATCAGAACTAGTGTGGCCAGCAGGAGTAGGGAAGTGATCGTCCCCCTGTACTCGGCCCTGGTGAGGCCGCACCTCGAGCACTGGGTTCAGTTTTGGGCTCCTCACTACAAGAAAGGCCTTGAGGTGCTGGAGCGTGTCCAGAGACGGGCAACGAAGCTGGCGAAGGGTCTGGAACACAAGTCCTATGAGGAGCGGCTGAGGGACCTGGGGATGTTTAGTCTGGGGAAAAGGAGGCTGAGGGGAGACCTTATTGCTCTCTACAACTCCCTGAAAGGAGGTTGTAGAGAGATGGGGGGTCAGTCTCTTCTCCCTAGTTACGGACGACAGGACAAGAGGAAATGGCCTCAAGTTGCACCAGGGGAGGTTTAGATTGGACATTCGTAAAAATTTCTTCACCGAAAGGGTTGTCGGGCATTGGAACAGGCTGCCCAGGGAGGTGGTGGAGTCCCCATCCCTGGAGGTATTCAAAAGCTGTTTAGATGTGGCGCTAAGAGATACAATGTAGTGGTGGACTTGGTAGTGATAGGTTAACAGTTGGACTCGATGATCTTGGAGGTCTCTTCCAACCAGAACGATTCTATGATGCTATGATGCTATGAAAGTGGCCTCTCCTAGAAGTCCTCCTTGTCTATAGGAGTCCTACTTGTCTAAGTGCTTCATGAGCTCTCAGCAGGAAGATGGCATGGGCACCTGCAAGTGAGTCCCTGCTGCCTGCGTACCTGATGGGCCAGAAGCCAGAAGATCACTGGGATGTTGACTGTGAAGTCACCTCTGGCTCTGCAGGCGATGGGCCATCCGCAGGAATATCGCCTGCGCTAGGTGCTTGTCTTCATTCCGTAGTGGACGCCACTGCATGCTCTTTTTTGTTAATCCAAACACTTCTTGGCCCAAAGGAAGTGGACAGCCCATCAGAGGGAGAACTGAGAACATGTGGGCATGACGGTGTCAAGGAATGGCTGCCAGCCAATCACAGAACAGTATGAAAACATCTTGGTCATGGTGTTTAATAAGAAAATGGCAGCTGAAAGAAAATGGTGCCTCCTGTGGATGTAGGGGAAGGTACGTCCTGGTCAGATGTACTTCATCATTCATCGGTGCTGCCACGGGGGTTCACCAGAGCAGTCATCCACCACCAAACCCAGTAGCAGCACACGGCAGATTTCAGCCCAGGAACAGGTAATGGGTAGACTCCTGCAAAACAAATTACTTACAGGCATGCAGCATGGAATGTGGCAGATGCTCGTATCCAAGCAAGTTACATAGACCAAGAAACCTGTTCTAGAAATGATCCACCTGGCCTCTTTGCACGTTATACAATGGCAATAATAATCGTTACCCTAGCATGGCCTGCTTTTCACTCACCGATTGCTGAGCTAATACTAGTCAAGTGTACTGGATATGGACACATCCAGTGCCTAAGAAGAAACACAGGCCAGTTGCTGTGCCTTTTTCATTCAACCAAAGGGCACAACATGCAACCACATGTTAGCCCGGGACAGCATGCATGTGCCTCTGTCTGGGGCAGACTCCGACTGTGTTACCTCAACAAATCTATTTAATTGGCAAAAAAATATTTTTCCCAAGTCAAGCCTGGTTGGCTCACAGCAGTTTTTGCTAAGCCATGTCCTTGTGTTTATCTTGACCCATGACCTTTCTCATCCAGTTTTCAGTGCCCTGCACTCACTGAAGGTGGGGAAAGGAAGCAGCAGCTGGGTGGGTGTTTGTCTGTGCTTAAACCGCCACAGGTACATACACACAAAGGCACATACACTTGCGTAGTACATGCACAGCTGGCACACGTATGAACGCAGATGGGGAGCAGCACCATTAGCAGCACCCCCAGAAGCACCACCAGCCCTCACGCAGGCATGAAGAAGAGAGACGGCCCGATTCTTTTCTTTCCCTCTGGCTGCTCAGGACTGGAGATCGGTGCTGGACACAGACCCCCTGCCTCCCCCATGCACACCAGCAGGTCCCTCGAACCCTGGGCTGTACCATAGGTCTGTGCAGAGTCCATGCCCGGAGGTCACTCCCGGTTTGTGCAGTGTCCTGCTCCAAGCCTGGGCAGTCCCGGATGCTGCTCTGCCCTAGCGGGCGGGTAGTGCAGCTTGAGATTCCCTAGCCAACATGTTACAGACACAGAAGACACACACAGCCTAGCAGCTTGAGGTGGTGTGTGTGTGCAAGGGGCTGGAAAGAGGAGGCCGGCCAGGCTGTGAAGGAAAGGAGCAGGAGGCAGCCATGCAGTGGGTGCGTTGGTGGTATAGTGGTGAGCATAGCTGCCTTCCAAGCAGTTGACCCGGGTTCGATTCCTGGCCAACGCAGAGAAACTTTTCTTCAGTCAGGCTCCACAGTGCCTTGCCTCTCCTGTTCTAAAAGAACCCAGCTTCCCTCAGCAAGTTCAGCTCCCATAGGGCAGGTCATCCACTCCCTTGACACCTCCCGCAGCCTTGCCTCATGGCCAGGCCTCTGGGCACCTCCCAGCCCAGCAGACACAGGCCTGGCTTTAGCAAGGCCAGGCTTTGGGTTCTCCATGCCTGGCTATCACACTCAGTGGGGCTCAGGCACTGAGCCGCCTGCTCTAGCTTTGGGGCCAGCCCTCCGTTGAGCAGGCATTTGGACTAGTGACCTCCTGAGATGCCTTGCAGTCTAGTTGCTTTCATGAAGCAACAAGTCCCAGCTGTGCCCTCCTTCCTCTGCACCAGGGCCAGTAAGGGAGCCTCTTCCCCACAGGAACTGGAGCTCGGTCATTGCTCAGCACTTGGTGCATGTCCTCTCCTTTGGCCTTGACTCTCCCGCCTCTTTCCCACACACTGACTCCTTGAGAGCAGCACAGCATTCCCCCGGGAGTTGGTGTGGCAGAGCCCTCCTTGACCAGCCTTCCTGTCCGAGCAGGGAAGAAGGAAGCACCCTTGTCGACGCAGGACCCATCCAAGAGGCAGCACTGCCGGCACTTGCCGTTTCCTGAGGCTCTGGAGGGAATGGAGGAAGTCATGGGAAAGGCAGACGTGTGCCTGGAGCCCCTGGGCAGGATGTCGGCATGTACAGAGCCATAATTTGCTGAGGGTTCCTTTGGCTGCTCCCATGAAGGATCGCCTTGTCCTTGCGAGACACTGCCCCTGTGCTGGGTACTGTGTGGTCTGAAGTGCCTGGAGGTGCTGCGGTTGCCCGTGAGCAGCCGTTGGTGGGAGCAGGGCAAGGGTGCTCCCAGGAGCCAGGCGCCCCTGCAGCAGTGCCAGGAGGAGGCTGGCTGAGGTGGGGTGGCTCTGGCAGCCACAGGGGGGGGAGGAGGAGGAGGAGGAGGAGGAGGAGGAGGAGGAGGAGGAGGAGGAGAAGGAGCAGCAGCAGCAGCAGCAGCAGCAGCAGCAGCAGCAGCGGGTCAGGATGGCCGAGCGGTCGAAGGCGCTGCATTCAGGTTGCAGTCTCCCTGGGAGGCGTGGGCTCGAGTCCACTCCTGACAGGCTCTCCTCTCTTTGTTTCCTCCCCTTTCCCTGAGGGGAGACTCTTGCTCCTCTGGGCACTCTGCTCTCCAGTCTCTGGATTGGTTCTTGCTGCATGGCCCAGCCACCACCACTAGCAGCGGGGCTTAGAACAGACATGTGGGTGGAGAGGCCCTAGGCAATTCCACTTTTCCACTCTCCCCTACCAAACTCACATTCTGCATGCCTCTCTCCTAAAATGTGGATCTTTGGACATCCTTCAAACATTCACCCACAAAATCCTCTCTCCCTGCTTCCACTTGCCCCTCCAATGGCTCTTGTGGTTGCAAGGCATTTCAGGGAGTCAGAGAGTGCATCCTCCTGCTTCAAGCAGGCTCACACTAGCTGATCAGTGCTTTGTCCTTTCGGGTCATAAAATTCCTTGAGGACAGACATTTCACAGCCTCTCTGGACCCCTGTTCCCATGCTTAGGCACCCTCAGGGTGATCACTTTTGTTCCAGTAGCCAGTCACAAACTGCCTGCTCGATTTCTGACCACGGCTCTCATCCTCCGGCCGTTGCAGTAACCTCCTTCTAGGCACTGGGAGGCTCCTATTACATCCCCGCAAAGCCTCTTCTTCTCCCACCTAAGCAAGCCTTGGGTCCTCAGCCTCTCCTCACAAGGCCAGAGCCCCCAGCCCCTGACTATCCCAGGGATCCTCCGCTGAAGTTGCTCCAGTTTCTCATCATCTTTCCTTGCTGCTTCTCCTTTTTTGGAGACTAGGGCAACTTTCCCCTCTCATTAGTCACCAGGGATCTCCCCTGCCCTCTGCTCCTGAAGCTGGAGAGCCCTGAGATGCATCCTTCCCTCTTTCAGGCCCGGTGGCATGTACTATAGGTGCCAATCCAGGCCTTGACCAGCAGGCTTTCAGCCCAGAAAGTTTCCCTGAACTGGCACTTCCTCATCTGCAAATGCAACCAGCACCAGTGGGAAGAGGGGCAGGACAGAGATACTGCTGACAGGACAGAGACATCCTCACGCCACCCCACCACAGGTTACATGAGCACTGGTGGCATTTGTCAGAAGGACCGCAGTCAGGAAGTATGAGCCACAGAAGAGGTCTTCCTGTGCACACAGGAAGAGGGGACATGCACAAGGTGGTATCAGCGCATGCTGGAGCACGTCGTAATTGAGGGAGATGCTGCGGGAGCTGGGTTTGTTCAGCCTGGAGAAGAGAAGGTGAGGGGGCACCTGATTGCAGTCTTCTGCTGTGTGAGGGTGGCTCTCTGACTTGCCAAGGCCTACCCTCAGCCAGGAAGACTTCAGGAGTGCAGGATCAGGGAACTACGTGCCTCCTGTATGGGTTAGCCTGGCCTGAGCTGCAGCTCCTAGGGGCTTGGGAGCTCTGGGACATCTCTGGCTGCCTTGTATGGGCTCCGTTCCCTGGAGGGGGGTTCTTCCTCCTCTTTGAAAAACCTTTAGAGATTGGGCCCTGCTCTTGCTGCAGGATGATCCACCGGCTTCAGCAGTTCAGACGGCAGCGGGGGGAGGCAGGCACAGCAACTGACAGACCAAGGGAGCCCCCAGAAGAGATGGGAACTCCTCCGGCACTGAGGGAGCTCCCAACAGCAGCTGACAGGGAGGAGCCCATGGCTGTGCTCTGAGGGAAAGAGGTGTGGACGGGGCCTGGCAGGTTCACAGCCATTGGGGAGGCCTCGATGGCCACCGTCGAGTCAGCGCAGCGGACGATACAGGGCTCACTGCAGCTGCTTCCCAGTGGGGCTGAGCCAGAGGCTCCGCAGGGTGATGGGAGACAGGGTCTGAAGCAAGACATCTCTGGGTGAGGCAGGCAAAGCTGAAACACAGAGCAGGCAGGGAGCATGAACCTCAGTATCACTCTGTCTTTCTTTTCCTCAGCTCTCTCCGTGGACACATTTGGTTTCAAAAACACACGCTGCGCCTACAGCTCCCACAGCACTCATCATGCTCTCCGAGTTGCACAGCACAGGAAGGCTGATGCGCTTTTGGAATAGGACCCAGCACACTGGGTTTAAAGTTCCTGTGGAAAGACTGATCATACCCCATCTCCAGAAGAAACATTGCTGCATTGAAGAAGGCACTTGAATGCACGTGGGGTTGGCCCAGAGGTGCCGCAGGGGTGGTGGAAGATGTCTCTCGGTGAGGGAGGCAAAGCTGAAACACAAAGCAGAGAGGGAAGACATGGCGATTTACTAAGCAACCATCTGCTGAAGGCGCACGTTCTGGTGGGCAGACCTCCCTGCAGCTGGCGAGTTCACATGGGAGTTCACCTAAGTGAACTCGCATGCCAGCTGGCCCAGAGTGGGTCATATCCCTATTCCCCACAGCAAATCCCTCAGCAGCAGTCTGGTCCCCTCCACATCACTGATCACTTGGAGCGATTGCTGTCAGTAGTAGAGGAGAACTTTTACCCCAAATAAGAAGTGACACGTGCCTGCCCCTCCACTGCTGGCAAAAGAGGCCCCTGGGCCTCAAGCCCCCAAGCAGGCAGCCAGGTGCACCATTCCCCTTAAAGTCACTCCCCTCGCCCTGTCACGTGGCCTGTTGTGATTAGCTGGAAGCCGCCCCTTCCCGTTTACCTGGAAGTACACCTGACCAGGAACTACCTTCCCCTACATACATGGGGGGGGGGGGGGGGGGGGGGCGCCATTTTATTTCCGCGGCCATTTTATGGCAGGGAGCTGCCATTTTATTAAACACCATAACTAAGCTGTTTTCATACTGCTCTGTGATTGGCTGGCAGCCATGTCTTGACCCCGTCATACCCACCTGCTTTTAGGTAGATGTAAAGTCCCCACTCATTAAGTACAGGGAAGAGGCAATTTTGACCGTGGCATTCCCCATGGGTTCTCATATTGCTTTGTGATTGGCTGACAGCCATTTTTGACGCTGCCGTGCTCGCATGTTGTCAGACCTCCCTCTGATGGGCTGTCCACTTCCATTGGACCAAGAAGTGTTTGGAGACCAAGAAGAGTTTGGAGAAGTCCTTCCCTCCCTCTTACCCATGCCCTTGCCCAGGCAGGCAAAAGGAACCCCTGCAAAGCTCAGTGGCCGTGGGCCTGGGGTGGGAAGCACAAGGGCCTTGCTTTGCCCTTCTCCCCACACCTCCTGCCCATAACCCTGGGTGGGGTCTTTCTCTTTGGCCAGCTGAGCTGGCTCTGCAGGCGCTGAAGGAAACCCCAGAGCGAGGGGGCAGCCTTGTTGCTTTGCAGGGCAGAGAGGAGCTGCTCTCCAGTGGGCTCATGAGGGCTGTGACCTTGCCCAGAAATCCAGCTCCCAGGGGGCTGCAGGACTGTGCCTGGCATAAAAGTCAGTTCTTTGCCAGCCGAGGAGGGAGACAAGGATGCTTAGCGTGGAGTTGCCAAGGCAAATAATTCTCCTATTTTAGTTGTGCACATAGCAGTGCCCTAGCCTAATGCATGGAGGAGCCCGATATAGAGGAAAGCAGGGTTTATGCATGTTTCCAATACAGTTGTGTTGACCAATCAAATTACTCATGTTAAGGGATGGGCTAATCAGTTACTATTGCTCAAGCAATCAGTATGTGCTGGTCCCAGGCAGGTGGTGTGGACGTACGGTCAGTGGGATGTTAATCTTCATTGTTCTAAACCAATGTCCCGTGCAGGAGGAGGGGTTTTATCCTAGATTTCTGTCCATTGCTGTTCTGGCCATGGTTATATACCTGGGGTTTTTTTGACAAACAAATCTCCTATTGTTTTATTATCTGTAAGGTGTGTTCTCAGCCTTTGAGAGCCGGTTTAGGTTGGGTATTCGGGGGACCTTGACCCTGAGGTAAAAGCTCTTAGTCCTAGGCAGTGTTCATTCCTCTAAGCAAGTTCTATAGCAGTAGCACCTTGCCTTTCACACCATCTGTGTGGGCTTTGCCCTACCTGTGTTGTGCTGCACTCCCTCAAATCTCTCGCCTTGTCCTCCTCCCTGGCACAGCCCTCCCCTTGCTGCTCCCTGACAGCTGAGGGCTGCCCCTGCCACCACGCAGGGTGCCCGGGAGTCAGAGAACCCCCAACCCCTCCTCTCCGTGCTGGGTACGGTTCCTGTCCTGCCCAGCACTGCTGGGGGTGGGTGGAGGTGGCTCCCAGTTACCCCAGGGCAGGGCCAGACCAGCTGGACTGGGTGGTGCCCTGTCTTAAATGCTGCAAGGCATCCTAGGAAGGCTCTGGGCAGCCTGAGCTGGTAGAGCCTCGTGGCGAGGCTCTTCCCCCCGCTTGTCTGCTGCTCCACGCAAGTCTGCCTTCACGACACCTGAAGTGAGGGGCCCTTTGAGTGCTGGCAAGATCTCAGCTCCATGAGGTGACTTCCCTTCATCTTTAGCAATGAAGGCCATGCTGTGCAGACTCTCTTTGGAGATGAGCTGCTGTAGTTTCAGGTGTAGGGAAGAGAGCTGGTGGGGCTGTGCTGCTTGGGATGTCAGGTGAGATCAGGCTCTTAAGTTTCTGCTCAAGAACCAACAACAGTGGACCTCTTGTCATGGCTCATACTCAGCAGTGGTCTGTTCTCTTCCCCGCAACTTGCCTACCTTGTCAATGGGAGCAGGATTTCCCATTCATCCAGGCATGTCTAGGGGGTGGGCGAGGACAAGTGCTGTAGGCAAGGGGGTTTTACTGTCTCCCTGGGCACCAGGTACAGTATGGAGCTGAGTCCCAGAGCTGCAGCGTGGTCAATTGCAGGCAGCCCAAAAGGGGACTGCACCCCGTAGTTGGCAGGATTCGAACCTGCGCGGGGAAACCCCAATGGATTTCTAGTCCATCGCCTTCACCACTCGGCCACAACTGCCTGCTCCAGCCCTCTCTGCCCTGCTGATCCCATGCCCTGAGCAATGACACGCGCCTCCCTGGGGGTTTCAAGGTAATGCTCTACTGGAAGCCTTGCAAGTGGGACCTGTACTGAACACAACAGGCACCTGGTGCCAAGCTCTTCCAGAGGCCTTGAGAGCTGTAAACCCAGAGCCTACAACTGCAGCTCCCAGTGCCTTGTCCTCAGCCGGGCATCTGGGATATCCTGCCACAAAGGGAGTGGTTTCACTCCCCAGCTGCCACCTCATCAGCTTCTAGGGAAGAAGAGAAGGCAGCTGTATGGAGACAACCAGGGATGGTGGCAGTTGTGGGGTGGGATATTGGACCCTGCTTTGCTTCTCAAACTTATCTGAGGGGGACTCCAAGCCTGCTGTGAGCACTAGAGCGGGGACATTCCTGCAGGGAAGATGGTGACTCCAGGCAGCACCTCCAGCCTCCTGGGGACGTCAGGTGGTATCAACCCTTGAACAAAGACCAGGACCGCCGTGCAGATTGTTGGTGTGTAGGGGGAATGGTTTGCAAGAGTGGGAGAGATCTATGGGAAGGGCAAGGGGGAGACTGGCTGAGGAGAGGTGTGGAGGGGCAAAGGGAGAATAAATGGGAGGTGTGGATGACTCAGAGGGAGACAGGAGAAAGCTTGTTTTGGTGCTGTAGGTATGTCCAGATCTTTTTCTCCAGCACTGGCAAGCATTGCCCAATTCCTAAGCATTGCAGAGACATTCTGAAGCGTATTGGAGTTGGGTGTAATGATGTTGGTGGTAAATAAACAGTAAA
The DNA here is from genome assembly GCA_009819775.1 of Phoenicopterus ruber ruber. Taxonomy (NCBI): domain Eukaryota; kingdom Metazoa; phylum Chordata; class Aves; order Phoenicopteriformes; family Phoenicopteridae; genus Phoenicopterus; species Phoenicopterus ruber. The sequence goes on from CM020225.1 coordinate 24,803,573, forward strand.
ACACCCTCTTTTATCTTGCAGCTTATAGCCTGTGGGCCAAGGGAAACACAAGGAGCCTCTCTCAACTCCTCTACCTGAAGGGGACGAAGCCTCTCAAGTGTCTGATTCCAGGCATGCTTTAAGGGAAAAAAGCAACATTCTTCACTGTGCTGACACTCAAAATACCAGTCGGGGTGGTGGAGTAGTATGGAGGGTTTGTATTAGCACAATATTTACACACTCCCACTCTGTCGTCAGTAGTGCTAGCACTGGAGTTACGGAGGGGGATTGTGATTGCGCATGCTCTCTTCCCTACTGAAATGCCCACCCTAACCCCATCTTGCAGCCACACTGCCTACATCCAGAGCTGAAAACCAGTGCTTTCCTCCTTTCCACTCCATCCCCATCCCCTGGCGTTTATTCCCACAACTTCTCTGAAAGAGAGAAGTGCCATTACTGTTTTTCATATGAAGTTTGTGAACAACAATTGAGAGAACCGAGAAGTTAACTCCAAAGGTCTGTATTAACATTCACGTCTGAATACTTGGCTGAACAACCTCCCTTGGAAACTGGTTCCCATCTGTGACCGCCCTCACAGTAAAACTGGGTTAGTGTGTGTGACATTTCTCCTATTTCCACCTCTGTCCATTGCTTCTTGACCTCTCACTGGGCACTAGTGACAAGAGGGTGGCTCTCCCTCCTTTAATCCACCTGTCCACTCTCCAGCACCCTCAGCCTTCCCTTCCCCAGGCTAACCAACCCCAGCTCTCCCAGCTGTCCTTGTATGACAGATGAGCCAAGGCCTTAATCACCTCAGTGTCCCTTTGGCAGGGCTGACAGAGCCCCTAGCTGTGCAGAAGTGGGAATCAGCCACACGGTGACACCGGTGGAGGCCCTGTAAGGGCACCTGGCAAGAAGATGTCCAGGTCTCCTGCAGAGGAAGGACGCCTTGCAGAAGGCTTTCCACTGGTGCCAGGAACAGATTGGACCAAGAGAGAAGCAACGGCATTCAGGCAGGGCAAGACGTGCTCCTGCCCCAAAGTGCATGCACCTGCAGCAGCAAGGACTGCTGAGAGGTTTTGGTGGTGCAGCATTGAGGAGAGAAAGGCATCATCTGCAAGACTAAACAGCGGCACTGGATATTCCTTTGTGCTCGGCTGCATGCTTGCATGTAGGAGGCCTTGCTTTACTGCCTGAGCAGCTTTGGTGCTTTTTTCCTCCAAAACACCTGTGAGTAGCAAGGTGCCTCACCAAAAGGAAAGGAGGCATAAACCTGACTTCCAGATGCCACAACGCTGGCTGAGATTGAGGCTCAGAAAGGCAACTTGTGCCTGCCTGTTTCTGAAGGCGCCCTCCACAACTCAGCTGAGCACACGTGTCCATTCCTTCCTGCCACCTGAGGAAGCGTTGTCATTTCAGCCCAGTTCATAAGGCAGCTTCTGTCCTCCGCCAGGGGATACTCAGGGCAGGCAGTGAACCGTCACTGCTTCCTGACCATACATCCAAGACGCACGGAGTATGCTGGCAGAAGAAACGAGATCAGCTCTTGAATGCTTTCACTGTTGGGACTCAAGGCTGACCCTGAGAGATATCACAGGGCCATGATCACCAGGTTACAGACACACATTGCATTTCCCCAAGGCTTTTCAGTCTTCCTCTTGCCTGCTTGCTTATTTTTGGTGCTCTAGTATCTATTCAGGGAACTCTATCCACAAATGGTGGTAAGATCAGGGCAGAAGCCAGTGCTCATCCTTGCAGAGCAGATGGCTAAGTGAGGGAGGAGGAGAACAAACCACCATGAGTCTCCAGCTGTGCTGCACAAAGTCTTTAATGAGAAGGAGCAAATGCAGTGACACAGAACAGAGACCAAGACACATGTCTGCAGGGTTCAGGGAGGCACCGAGAATGACGCATTTCCTAAGGACAAGCTCCATGCAAGAAGAAGAACTCAGAGAAGAAGAGCAAGAAGAGGAGCTCAGAGCAAAGCAGAGCCAGAAGCAGCACGGCGAGGCCTGTCGTGCAGTGAGGAGCGGTGGGCACATGTCCCTCCTGCCAGGTGGGATGAGGACACCCAGCCTGTCTGGAAGCTGCGGCCACGCTCCTGCTGCTGCAGGGTCCCCCTCTTCCTTCCTGCTCCGAAGGAGATGATCCGCCGGCTTCAGCAGTTCAGACTGCAGCGGGGGGGAGGCAGACACAGCCCTGACCCGCCCAGACCAAGGGAGCCCCCAGAAGAGATGGGAACTCCCCCGGCACTGAGGGAGCTCCCAACAGCAGCTGACAGGGAGGAGCCCACGGCTGTGCTCTGAGGGAATGAGGTGAGGATGGGGCCCGGCAGGGTCACCACCACCGGGGAGGCCTGGATGGCCACCGTCGAGTCAGCGCAGCGGGCAATACAGGGCTCACTGCAGCTGCTTGCAAGTGGGGTTGGGCCAGAGGAGCCACAGGGGCGTGGGAGACAGGGTCTGAAGCAAGACATCTCTGGGTGAGGGAGGCAAAGCTGAAACACAGAGCAGGCAGGGAGCATGAACCTCAGTATCAGTCTGTCTTTCTTTTCCATGAACAATCTTTGTTTTAAAAACACGTGCCTACAGCTCCCACCGTCCTCATCATACCCTCCAAGTTGCCTGGCACAGGAAGGCTGACCCACTTCTGGAACAGAAACCAGCACAGTGGTTTTAAAGCACCTGTGGAAAGAAGGGTCATATCCTATCGCCAAAAAAAACATCGCTGCATTAAGGAAGGCACTGGATGCACTTGGCCATTTGGGGTTGGAGACATCTGCTGAGGGTGGAAATTCTAGTGGGCAGACCTGCCTGCAGCTCAGTCCCACTGATCCCCTGCTGCTTGAAAGAACCCCCCTCTTCCCAGCTCTCCCCAGCCACCCCCATCAAAAGGGAAAGAGCTGACAGCCCTTGAACTGTTTTACTGCAGGGCCAAGCTGCGGCAGCCCAAGTATCACCCTGAGTAGCCACCATGACAGCAGTTCAGCCCATGTGGAGAGATGGAGCAGACACAGGCTTACCTTGTTCCTCGAGGAAAGGGAGGCAAGAGAGGAGGATGCAGAGCCTGGAGCAGCACAGGCTTTTATGCTGTGTCCAGAGCCCCGTGGGACCACAAATATTCCTTGCTCATGAAGCATCTGAACGCCTAGCAGTTGCCGCTTTCCGAGGCCTCGCTGGTGATTAAGCCCTTGCCTCTTTCATCCAAAATGTTTGTACTCCCCTTTCATACTATCAGACATTGAAACGATTCAGCTGTGGCCCAGCTTCATAGGGCCAATTAACTTAGAGGTCTCAGGCTCACTGTGCAGAGGTTTAAGTGGGTTTGCGTCATACGGATTGCCTTTGTGACTTTGTCCTCTTCATGGTGAGCTTGTCCACGAATCACGGTGAAATTCAACCACGAAGGGCACCTCAAGTCAGCTCTCAAGTGCTTTCAGTGCAGGCACTCAGGTTGACCCCCGAGACATTTCTCCCCACAGACAGAAGACTGTGGGTCTTCATGCAGAAGATCAAGACTGCACAGTCCCATATGGGAGAAGAGACGCACCTCTCCAGAGATGTGGCAAGCTCAATGTCAAGGAAAGAGTATGGTGTGCTGGAGGGAAGCCCCCTGCGGGTAGGAGTGATGGCCACAATGACCTTGCTTCTGTTCATCAGGCTCTACCACGGCCTGGTTTTGTGATCAAAGAGATGCCGTGTCCTTCCCTGAAAGAGACCCACACCCAAATGGACCTGTTTTGCTCAGCAAGTTCCTCCCAGAGGCCAGAGGCCAGAGGATGGGCCACTTTTGAGGAGAGGCGCAGGGCAGGGAGCCAAAAGCTCACGGCTCTTTTTCCTGGGTCAGAGATGGGGTGGCCCATTCCACGCATTTCAAACTACAAAGGGACTATGGATCAGTTCCCACAGTATCTGGGAGTCATCATGATGTGGAAGAGTGGAAAATCCCTGAACTCCAGGCAAATATGAGTCACCCTGCTGTGGACTTCAGTGGACACGGTGCCCCGGCCTCAGGCGTGCCGGGGATAAGAGAGCTCACAGCCCCAAAGCGCCGCTTTCTGAGGATATTCTGAGTGCACTTCCTCAGGTTTTGTCACCATTCCTGAATCAACTGGTACTTGTGTGCAGTCTTGTGCCGCTGCCACCTTCCAAGGCATTGCCTTTCAGTGGCTGCTCAGGGGCCCATGAGACTCAGCGCACCCCAGAATAATGTGGGATGGTTGGTACCTCTGGAGGTTGTCTGGGCCAACTTCCTGCTCCAAGCAGGACCAAGCTTCCCAGTTACCTCAGAAAGCTCCATCAGCTTCTGAAACACTGCCACTGTCGGAGAGGTCACTGTCTCTATTCAGGTCCTCCAGGGCTGCACCGCGTCCCTGTCACTTCTTTTCCCACAAAGACAGCTGGCATTTCCCTTGTTGCAACTTGGGATTGTTGCCTCATGCCCTTGCACATCTCCGGAGAGTCTGGCTCCATCCTTTTCCATAACCTCCTGTAGCTGGTGGGAGGCCAGCGGTTCCATTGCCTCCTCTCCACCTCGCATCCTCTCCGCCAGGCTCTACAAACCTAGTACCCTCGCCTTGAGGCCAGGTCCCCACCCTACTAGCCATGGGCTCTCACAGCTGAGCCTGCCAGGCCCACAAGTGGGCCACCAGGAGATGAGAGTGAGGGTGCCAGCGCTGCTGAGCAGATCCCAGGGTTATGGGGTAAGGTCTGGAAATCAACGGGAAGTAAATACCAGGATTAGGAGTGAAGGCTCCCTCTGGGACTTGCAGTGAAAGCTGTGCTGGGACAGACTTTCCCTTCTCTTCCTTCCAGCCCCGAAAGGCCTATAGTCACTGCAAGTGAAATGCAGAGCAGTTGGTGTGCCCTGCACAAAGCCAGCCCTTGTGCTCTCTGTGGTGCCATGGAGCACACTCGGACCTCTCGGCTCATGCAGATCAAACCTACACCTAGGTGGGTTTGAAAAGTGGGATGAAACAACCAGGCTGAGAATGAGAGAGAGGAGTGGGCATCCCTGAGGTCTCATTGTACGGACCACGTGAAATGTTTTATTCAACCCAGTGACTAGGAAGCCAAGAATAAAGGCATTGCTGAAAAGGCCCTTTACTGCACACACTCTTTTCCCCAGGAGAGTGACTTGAGATTGTCGCACGAGCAGGAAACCTAAATGGCGTTTATTTGAATCAAAGGGTTGTATTTAAAACAGCAACAGCTGCAAAGCATGATGCAGTTCTAGGAAATATCTGTCGGAAGGCAGCTTGCAGGTAGGTAGGCCATCCTCCATCTCAGCGCAGGGCTAACTGCAAAGACAATGGAGGATCTTTGGCGCCGTGTCCAGCTGACCCCTGATGGACACCACTTGTCACTGATCTCCATGTGGACATTGAGCCATTGACCACTACCCTCTGGATGCGGCCATCCAACCAATTCCTCATCCACCGAAGAGTCTACCCATCAAATCCATGTCTCACCAATTTAGAGAGAAGGATGCTGCGGGGGACCGTGTCAAAGGCCTTACAGAAGTCCAGACGGATGACATCCATAGAAGGCGGCACATGGCTTGGTGTCGTGGTTGAACCCCAGGTGGTAACTGAATACCACGCAGCCGCTCGCTCACTCCCCCCCTCCCGGTGGGGTGGGGAGGAGAATTGGAGAGAAAGGAAAACTCATGGGTTGAGATAAAAACAGTTCACCAGGACAGCAAAGAAAAAGATAAAAAAATATTAATAATGATAATAATAATAATAAAATATAAGAATAATAGTATATATAAAATGAACGGTGCATAATTTCTCACCACCCAATGACCGATACAGCCTGTCAGGGAGCAGGGGTATCCCCCCCCCAGCTATCCCAGAACAGCAAGTTCCAGAGAGAGCAGGCGAGGGAAACGAACAGCCGAACGAACGAACGAAAAGGCCCAAATGAACCAAAAAAAGGAAAAGCAGGGAACAAGAAGAAGGGAACTGTCCCACCAGACAACCCTCACTGTACTGGGCATGACGTCTACGGTATGGAATACTCTCTTTGGACAGTTTGAATCAACTATACTGGCAAAACCCCTCCCAAGTTTTTGCCCCTGCACATTAGCAAAACCTGGGAACCTGCAAAATGTCCTTGATCGTTTAGCAGCAACCAACAACATCAGTGTACTATCACCCTTCTTCACACACTAAATCCAAAACACAGCAGCAGCTGGAGACAAAACTAGCTCCGTCCCAGCCTAAACCAGGACAGTATCCACCCCTTATTCTATACCATTTGCATCATGGTCAGGACTCACACTTTCCAATTAATCACTGCCACTTTTTATGTCTTTAATATATACACAGATATCATTCCCTTAGTCTATGGACCATCCCTCCAAAATTTCTACTGAGTTCATTTAGTCCATGATTTTGGGTTCCATCTGTCTTAACAGTTGTCGTGGTTTAACCCCAAATTGTAACCCAATACCATGCAGCCGCTCGCTCACTCCCCCTCCCCAGTGGGGTGGGGAGCAGAATTGGAGAGAAAGGAAAACTCGTGGGTTGAGATAAAAACAGCTCACCAGGACAGCAAAGGAAAAATATGAAAATATATAATAATGATAATATGTACAAGATAATAGAATATATAAAACAAACGATACACAGTTTCTCACCACCCGACGACCGATACAGCCCGTCCCGAGCTGCAGTCAGGGAGCAGGGGTATTCCCCCCCAGCTATCCCAGAACAGCAAGTTCCAGGGAAAGCAGGCGAGGGAACAAACAGCCGAATGAACGAAAAACAAAAAGGAAAAAATAGGGAAACAAAAAGCAACCCGAAGGGAAGCTTAACGATTAAGGCAAGTTAAGGGTCTAAAAGCCTCAAAAGCCTCAAAAGTCTAGTAGCTCTAGCGGCCCACTGACCGACCCTCGCTTATATCAGGCATGACCTCTATGGTATGGAATACTCTCTTTGGCCAGTTTGGATCAACTATCCTGTCTCTACCCCTCCCAAGTTTTGCCCCTGCACATTAGCAGAGCCTGGAAAACAGCAAAATGTCCTTGGTCATTCAGCAGCAACCGGCAACATCAGTGTGCTATCACTGTTCTTCTCACACTAAAGCCAAACACAGGAGCTGCTGAAAACAAAACTAGCTCCATCCTGGCCCAAACCAGGACAACAGTCTTTCAGAGCAGGAGAGCTGATGTGCGGTGGTGAAGCACCAGTTGATTCAGCAATGATCCTAAAATGTGTCAAAATGCCCTTGAAGAAAGCAGCACTTTGGAAGAAATGAGGCTATGAGCTCTGGTATCCCTGGCATGCCTGAGGCCAGGACAACGTGTCCACTGAAGTCCACAGCAGGGTGACTCATGTTTGCCTGGAGTTCAGGGTTTTTCCCAACTCTTCCGCATGACGATGACTCTCAGGTGCTCTGGGAGATTGACCTGATGTCCTTTTGTAGATTGACATGTGTGGAATGGGCCATCCCATCTCTGACCTAGGAAAAAGGGCCATGAGCTTTTGGCTCCCTGCCCTGTGCCTCTCCTCAAAGGCAGCCCATCCAGGCCTCTGGCCTCTGGGATGAACTTGCTGAGCAAAACAGGTCCATTTGGGTGTGGGTCTCTTTCAGGGAAGGACGCGGGCATCTCTTTGATCACAAAACCAGGCCGTGGTAGTCCGATGACTATAAGCAAGGTCCTTGTGGTTCGGACTCCTAGCGGCAAAGGGGCTTCCCTCCAGCACACAATGGTCTTTCCTTGCCATTGAGCTTTGCCACATCCCTGGAGAGGTGCGTCCCTTCTCCCATATGGGATTGGGCAGTCTTGACGATCTGCCTGAACTTACCGACAGTCTTCTGCGTGCCTACGATGACCTGTGGGGAGAGATGTCTCCAGGGTTAGCCTGAGTGCCTGCACTGAAAGCACTTGAGAGCTGACTTGAGGTGTCCTTCAGGGCTCGATTTCACTGTGACTGGTGGCCATGCTCACCATGAAGAGGGCAACGTCACTCAGACAATCTGTATCATGCAAACCCACTTCAAATCTTCCTCCACACTAGCCTGAGACCTCCCAGCTAATTGGCCTTATGAAGCTGGGACACAGATGAATCATTTTGATGCTAGGAAGCATCATGCTTGCAGGCCCTGCTCCTGATAGGGGACGTCAACCACCCAGACATCTGCTGGAAAAGCAGCACAGCCAACTGCAAGCAGTCCCAGGAAACTACTGGAGTGTGTTGAGGACAACCTGCTAGTACAGGGGATGGAGAGCCCGACCAGAGGAGAGGCACTGCTGGACGTGTTGTTTACTAGTGTGGAAGAGGTTATCAGAGGTCAAGACTGGAGGTAGCCTGGGCTGCAGCAATCATGCCCTGGTGGAATTCTCAATCTTGAGGGATACAGGAAGGGTAAAAGTAGCGTCAGGACCCTGAACCTCCGAAAGGCACACTTGGGGCTGTTTAGGGCGCTAGTGCATGGGATCCCTTGGGCAACTGCCCTCAGAGATACAGGAGCGAACGAGAGTGGGAGATTGAAAGACATTGTTCTTTGGGCTCGAGAGCTCTCAATCCCAACATGCAAAAAGTCATGCAGGGGAGGCAGGAGGTCAGCTTTGCTAAGTCAAGACCTCTTAGCCAAACTAAGGAGGCCGGGATACACATGCTGGGGAGATCACAGGGAGATGGCCCGCGAGTGCAAGGAGGGGATCAGGAAAGCCGTAGCATAGCTGGACTTGAACTTGGCTAGGGACATGCACAATAACAAGAAGGGTTTCTTCAGGTACATAGGACAACAAAGGAAGGTTTGACAGGTGGACCGCTCGGTGGATAAGGAATTGGCTGAATGGTTGCACTCAAAGAGTTGTAGTCAACAGCTTGATGTCCAGGTGGAGACCAGTGACGAGTGGCGTCCCTCAGGGCTACGTACTGGGACCAGTATTATTGAACATCTTTGTCAGAGTTGAGGACAGTGGGATGGAGAGAAACCATGAGCATGTCTGTGGATGACACCAAGCTGAGTGGTGTGGTTGGTACTCTGGAGGGAAGGCATGCCATCCAGAGGGACCTTGTCAGGCTAGAGAGGTGGGCCCGTGCGAACCTCATGAAGTTCAACAAGGCCAAGTGCAAGGTCCTGCACCTGGGCCAGGGCAATCCCAAACATGGATACGGGCTGGACTATGAATGGATTGAGAACAGCCCTGCGGAGGCGGCCTTTGGGGGTATTGGTGGGTGAAAAGCTGAATATGAGCTGGCAGTGTGCTCACAGCCCAGAAAGCCAATCGTACGCTGGGCTGCATCAAAAGGAGATGATTCTCCTCCTCTACTCCACTCTCGTGAGACCCCACCTGGAGTACTGTGTTCGTCTCTAGGGCCCCAACACAAGAAGGACATGGACCTGCTGGATTGGGTCCAGAGGAGGGCCATAAAGATGACCATGGGGCTGGAGCACCTCCCCTAGGTGGAGAGGCTGAGAGAGTTGGGGTTGTTTGGGGTTGTGAGTTAGGTACGAGGCCCTGCCACTGGAACCAAACAATGACCAGGCTGATGGTTCAGCCAGCCTGGAGGTGCCGCTGAGGACTAGTCAGCCTAGGGCCTGCATCAAAAATGCCCCCACAAAGGAAAACAAGAGACAGGTCATTGTCATAGGAGACTCCCTTCTGAAAGGAACAGAAGGGCCAATATGCAGACCGGACCCGCTCCTTAGGGAATTCTGCTGTCTCCCAGGGGCCCGGGTCAAGGATGTGAGGAGGAAGCTTCCCACCCTAGTAAGGCCCTCAGACTACTATCCCCTGTGATCTTCCAGGTAGGCAGTGAGGAGGTGGCAAAAAGAAGTCCCGGGGCAATCAAGAGGGACTTCAGGGCCTTGGGGCGACTGGTTAAGGGATCAGGAGCACAGGTAGTGTTCTCCTCTATCCCTCCAGTTCTGGGGAAGGATGAGGGAAGAAACAGGAGGAGCCAGCAGATCAACAACTGGCTCTGAGCCTGGTGTCACCGGCAGGACTTTGGGTTCTTCGACCATGGGTTGGTTTACATGGCACCAGGCCTGCTGGCGGCAGACGGGGCACACCTGTCCCAAAGGGGGAAAAGGATCCTAGCACAGGAGTTAGCAGGGCTCATTGAGAGGGCTTTAAACTAGATTTGAAGGGGGAAGGGGATAAAACTAGGCTTGCTAGAGAGAAGCCTGGGGGTGGCACACCAATGAATGAGGGATGGCGTGCCAGCGAGGCCCTTCGGTCAGCTGTCTCAGATGAGGTAGGACAGAGAGACCCGTGCGGCAGCAGGGACACAGGGGTCATTGATCAGCTAGGAACCACAGAAATACCTGAGATGGGACATGTAGGGAGTAGGGCTTCTCCCACCACAAAGGCAACAGGATCACTAGCCCAGCTGAAGTGCATCTACACGAATGCACGGAGCATGGGCAACAAACAGGAGGAGCTTGAGGCTGTTGTGAAAGGGGAAAACTATGATATAGTTGCCATCACGGAAACATGGTGGGATGACACACATAGCTGGAGTGCCGCGATGGACGGCTATAAACTCTTTAGAAGGGATAGGCAAGGAAGGAGAGGCGGTGGGGTAGCCCTCTATGTTAAGGAGAGTCTGGACTGCCTTGAGCTCGAGGATGGTGACGTGAGGGTTGAGTGCCTATGGGTTAGAATCAGGGGGAAGGCCACCAAGTCAGACATTGTGGTGGGAGTCTGTTATAGACCACCCAACCAGGATGAGGAGGCAGATGAAGTATTCTACAGGCAGCTGGGAGAAGCCTCACGATCGCTGGCCCTTGTTCTCGTGGGGGACTTCAACTTGCCAGATGTCTGCTGGAAATACAATGCAGCAGAGAGGAGACAGTCCAGGAGGTTCCTGGAGTGTGTGGAAGAGAACTTCCTCACGCAGCTGGTGAGGGAGCCCACGAGAGAAGGCGCCCCGCTGGACCTGTTGTTTGTGAACAGAGAAGGTCTTGTGGGTGATGTGACGGTCGGAGGCCGTCTTGGGCACAGTGACCACGCAATGATAGAGTTCTCGATTCTCAGAGAAGTAAAGAGGAGGGTCAGCAGAACTGCCACCTTGGACTTCCGGAGGGCAGACTTTGGCCTGTTTAGGAGTCTGGTTGGCAGAGTCCCTTGGGAGGCAGTCCTAGAGGGCAAAGGCGTCCAGGAAGGCTGGACATTCTTCAAGAGGGAAATCTTAAAGGCGCAGGAGCAGGCCGTCCCCATGAGCCGAAAGATGAGCCGGCGGGGAAGAAGACCAGCCTGGCTGAGCAGAGAGCTCCGACTGGAACTTAGGAAAAAAAAGAGAGTCTACCACCTTTGGAGGAAGGGGCAAGCAACTCAGGAGGACTACAAGGATGTTGTAAGGTTATGTAGAGAGAAAATTAGAAGGGCCAAAGCCCAACTAGAACTTAGTCTGGCTACTGCCGTAAAAGACAACAAAAAGTCCTTCTACAAATACATTAACAATAAAAAGGGGGCTAAGGAGAATCTCCCTCCTTTATTGGATGTGGAGGGAAACTTAGTGTCAAGGGATGAGGAAAAGGCTGAGGTGCTAAATACCTTCTTTGCCTCAGTCTTCAACAGCAAGGGAAGTTGCTCTCTGGGCACCCAGCCCCCTGAGCAGGAAGACAGGGATGGGGAGCAGAATGAAGCCCCCGTAATCCAAGGGGAAATGGTCAGTGACCTGCTACGCCACCTAGACACGCACAAGTCTATGGGGCCGGATGGGATCCACCCAAGGCTGCTGAAAGAGCTGGCAGAAGTGCTCACCAAGCCACTCTCCATCATTTACCAGCAGTCCTGGCTAACCGGGGAGGTCCCCGTTGACTGGAGGCTGGCAAATGTGACGCCCATCTACAAGAAGGGCCGGAAGGAGGATCCGGGGAAGTACAGGCCTGTCAGCCTGACCTCGGTGCCCGGGAAGGTTATGGAGCAGATCATCTTGAGTGCCATCACGCGGCACATACAGGACAACCGGGTGATTGGGCCCAGTCAGCATGGGTTTATGAAAGGCAGGTCCTGCCTGACCAACCTGATCTCCTTCTATGACATGGTGACCCGCCTAGTGGATGAGGGAAAGGCTGTGGACGTTGTGTACCTGGACTTTAGTAAAGCCTTTGACACCGTTCCCCACAGCATCCTCCTGGAGAAACTGGCTACCCACGGCTTGGATGGGCGTACTCTGCGCTGGGTAGGAAACTGGCTGGATGGCCGGGCCCAAAGAGTTGTGGTGAATGGAGTTCAATCCGGTTGGCAGCCGGTCACAAGTGGTGTTCCCCAGGGCTCAGTACTGGGGCCAGTTCTGTTTAATATCTTTATCAATGACCTGGACGAGGGGATTGAGTGCACCCTCAGTAAGTTTGCAGATGACACCAAGTTGGGAGGGAGTGGTGATCTGCAGGAGGGCAGGCAGGCGCTACAGTGGGATCTGGACAGGCTGGATCGATGGGCCGAGGCCAATTGTATGAGATTCAACAAGGCCAAGTGCCGGGTCCTGCACCTGGGTCACAACAACCCCAGGCAACGCTACAGGCTTGGGGTGGGAGTGGCTGGAAAGCTGCCCGGCGGAAAAGGACCTGGGGGTGTTGGTCGACAGCCGGCTGAATATGAGCCAGCAGTGTGCCCAGGTGGCCAAGAAGGCCAACGGCATCCTGGCCTGTATCAGAAATAGTGTGGCCAGCAGGAGTAGGGAGGTGATTGTCCCCCTGTACTTGGCCCTGGTGAGGCCGCACCTCGAGCACTGTGTTCAGTTTTGGGCCCCTCACTCCAAGAAAGACATTGAGGTGCTGGAGCGTGTCCAAAGAAGGGCAACGAGGCTGGCGAAGGGTCTGGAACACAAGTCCTACGAGGAGCGGCTGAGGGAACTGGGGATGTTTAGTCTGGAGAAAAGGAGGCTGAGGGGAGATCTTATTGCTCTCTACAACTCCCTGAAAGGAGGTTGTAGAGAGATGGGGGTCGGACTCTTCTCCCTAGTAACAGACGAGAAGACAAGAGGAAATGGCCTCAAGTTGCACCAGGGGAGGTTTAGATTGGACATTCGTAAAAATTTCTTCACCGAAAGGGTTGTCAGGCATTGGAACAGGCTGCCCAGGGAGGTGGTGGAGTCCCCATCTCTGGAGGTATTCAAAAGACGTTTAGATGAGGCCCTAAGGGATATGATTTAGTGGGGGACTTGGTAGTGATAGGTTAATAGTTGGACCCGATGATCTCGGAGGTCTCTTCCAACCAGAACAATTCTATGATTCTATGATTCTATGTTTACCCAAGAAAGAGAGCTCCTGGGAGACCATATAGCAGCCTTCCAGTACTTAAAGGGACCCTACAGGAAAGACTCTATATCAGGGAGTGTAGCGATAGGACGAGCAGTAATGGTTTTAAAGTGCAAGAGGGTAGATTTAGATGGGATATTAGGAAGAAATTCTTTCCTCTGGAGGTGGTGAGACACTGGAACAGGTCGTGCAGAGAAGTTAAGGATGCCCCATCCCTGGAAGTGTTCAAGGCCAATTGGATAGGGCTTGAGCAGTCTGATCTCGTGGAAGGTGTCCCTGCCCATGGCAGGGGGGGTGGAATCTTCAAGGTCCCTTCCAACCCAAAACCATTCTATGATTCATTCTATGACTTTAGGTGGTATGAAGTGGGAGCAATTCATTTCAGATGAAAGAGGCAAGGGCTTAATCACCAGGGAGGCCTCGGAAAGCGGCAACTGCTAGGCATTCAGATGCTTCATGAGCAAGGAATGTTTGTGGCCCCGCAGGGCTCTGGGACACAGCATAAAAGCCTGTGCTGCTCCAGGCTCTGCATCCTCCTCTCTTGCCTCCCTTTCCTTGAGGAACAAGGTAAGCCTGGGTCCACTCTATCTCTCCCCGTGGGATGAGCTACTGTCATGGTGGCTACTCAGGGTGATACTTGGGCTGCCGCAGCTTGGCCCTGCAATAGAACTCTTTAAGGACTGTCACCTCTTTTCCCTTTTGATCGTGTGTGGCTGGGGAGAGCTGGGAAGAGGGGGGGTTCTTTCAAGCAGCAGGGGATCAGTGGGCCTGAGCTGCAGGGAGATCTGCCCACCAAAATTTCCACCCACAGCAGATGGTCTCCAACCCAATGGCCAAGTGCATCCAGTGCCGCCTTCAATGCAGCACTGTTGGTTTTGGAGATGGGGTATGATCAGTCTTTCCACAGGTGCTTTAAACCCACTGTGCTGGGTCCTATCCCAAAAGTGGATCAGCCTTCCTTTACCGTGCAATTTGGAGGGCACAATGAGTGCCATGGGAGCTGTAGGCACACTGTGTGTTTCCAAGAGGTGATTTCTGAGAGACCCGATCAACCCAGCTTATTTGTGCTTTGGTAATTTCATCAATCTTCATCTGTGCTCTTGCACCAGGAACTGCAGGAGGAGGTCCTGGTGGAATAAGCAGCCAATTAGGCACACCATTGCTTTGAGGCTTTCAGATTTAGCCTTCGGGTGAGATGTCATGCCTGTTCTGTGTGTTAGCAAGATCAGCTGCAGGCCCTTTCTGTATGTGGAGCTAGAAATGTCAGCAAAGTGTAGCTGCAGAGAGAGCTGAGGAAAAGAAAGACAGACTTATGTTGAGGTCTGTGTTTCCTCTCCGCTCTGTGTTTCAGCTTTGCCTGCCTCACCCAGAGATGTCCTGCTTCAGACCCTGTCTCCCACGCCCCTGCGGCTCCTCTGGCCCAACCCCACTTGCAAGCAGCTGCAGTGAGCCCTGCATCGCCCGCTGCGCTGACTCGACGGTGGCCATCCAGGCCTCCCCAGTGGTGGTGACCCTGCCGGGCCCCATCCTCACCTCGTTCCCTCAGAGCACAGCCGTGGGCTCCTCCCTGTCAGCTGCTGTTGGGAGCTCCCTCAGTGCCGGAGGAGTTCCCATCTCTTCTGGGGGCTCCCTTGGTCTGGGCGGGTCAGGGCTGTGTCTGCCTCCCCCCCGCTGCAGTCTGAACTGCTGAAGCCGGCGGATCATCTCCTTCGGAGCAGGAAGGAAGAGGGGGACCCTGCAGCAGCAGGAGCGTGGCCGCGGCTTGCAGACTGGCTGAGTGTCCTCATCCCATCTGGCAGGAGGGACCTGGGCCCACGGCTCCTCACTGCACGGCAGGCCTTGCCGTGCCTCCTCTGGCTCTGTGGCTCTGTGCCTCTGCTTTACTCTGAGCTCCTCGAGAAAGGGCTCGTTCTCTCTCTCCTGCTGACGGGGGGAGGGTGCTGGAGTTAGGGACTGCTCTTGGTGGGCTGGGATTCCCACTAGGTAGAGCAGAATGGGGAAAGGCAAGCGCTTTGTGTGGAGCTTGTCCTTGGGAAAGGGGCCATTCTCGGTGCCTCCCTGAACCCTGCAGACGTGTTTCTTGGTCTCTGTTCTGTGCCACTGCATTTGCTCCTTCTCATTAAAGACTTTGTGCAGCATAGCTGGAGAGTCGTGGTGGTTTGTTCTCCTCCTCCCTCACTTAGCCACCTGCTCTGCAAGGAAGAGGGAGAATCGGCCCTCTCCCACGGCAACTATTATAACCCCAAGCATGGGGCACTGCCAGTTGTGGGAGGAGCTCCCTGAAGTGATACCAGAGGATCACAAATAAACAAGCAGGCAAGAAAAAGACAGGAAAGCCTCAGAGAAATGGAGAGCAAGAAGCAATGGACAGGAGTGGAAATACAAGTAATGCCACACACAGTAATCCTGTGAGGATGGTCAAAATGGGAAACAGTTGCCCAGGGAGATTGTAGAGTCTTTCTCTTTGGAGAGGTCCAACATCCAACTAGACAAAGCCATGAAAAAAACCTCCTCTACTTGACCTTGCTTTCAGCCAGGCTTGGACTGCCTGATCTCCACCTCAGCTCTTTGTGTGATTTGCTGAGCTCCTGCTGGATCCCTTCAGACAGGAGCAGCCATCAAGACTAAGGGAGCAGAGGGGGCAAGGGCCAGGAAAGCTGCAGAAGTGTGGTGGGCACAGGGCAGGAGAAAGGGCACTGATGTCAGTCCCAGGGCTGGGAGCCCAGGAAAGGAAGGAAGATCGGAGTGCATTAACCCAAGGCTGTTAAGGTGTAAGCATGCTGAGGAAAGGCCTGAGGGAACCAAAAGCTTGAGGTCCCACTGAGATTTGAACTCAGATCGCTGGATTCAGAGTCCAGAGTGCTCACCATTACACCATGGGACCTCGTGCACAGATGCTCTCTTTCCCCTGTGGCCACCCTTGCTGAGCCATATGTTCTGGCTGAGCCCAGCAGCGTCCCCCTCTCCCTGGCCACCACCAAGTGCAGCTTTCCTCCAGGGCCACAGGGCACTCTCTACTCACAAGGCCTTTCAAGGGAGTGGCAGAACTCTTTGGGCAAGCTTGGAATGCCCTCTCGTGCAAGACCCACCCTCTGAGAATCTTGCTTTCACATTATTAGACTAGTCTCCAGCAGAACCACTTCATCTTCGGTGCCCAGTGATTGGTAGTTCAGCGCTGGCACTTGTGGTCTCTGCTGCTGCCTGCTTTCACCCCCGTGTTGGACAGCCTGCCAGTCTGCCCGTGTAAGTTACTGCCTCTCCTGTTTCTCACTTGTTAGCTCACACAAAGCAGCCATTTAGAGTTTTGGGGGTTAAACAGCAGGCAGGGAGAGGGTATTTATTGTGTTTTGAAAAGTGTCGAGAAAGCCATATTGTAGACAAGCCCTTTGCTGAATGGTGGAGATCTGCAAAAGTCATGCAGCATATATGTTTTGGAGGGGAGGCCAAGCGAGAGGAATCTGTCAGGAGTGGGACTGGAACCCACATCTCTGAGGGAGGCTGCAGCCTGAGTGCAGCACCTTAGACTGCTTGGCCATCCTGGCCATCTACTGGTGCTGGTGCTGGTGCTGGTGCTGGTGCTGGTGCTGCTGCTGCTGCTGCTGCTGCTGTCGCTGCCCCTGCTGCTCCTCCCCCTGCGGCTGCCAGAGCCACCCCACCTCAGCCAGCCTCCTCCTGGCACTGCTGCAGGGGCACCTGGCTCCTGGGAGCACCCTTGCCCTGCTCCCACCAACGGCTGCTCACGGGCAACCGCAGCACCTCCAGGCACTTCAGACCACACAGTACCCAGCACAGGGGCAGTGTCTCGCAAGGACAAGGCGATCCTTCATGGGAGCAGCCAAAGGAACCCTCAGCAAATTATGGCTCTGTACATGCCGACATCCTGCCCAGGGGCTCCAGGCACACGTCTGCCTTTCCCATGACTTCCTCCATTCCCTCCAGACCCTCAGGAAATGGCAAGACAAACACTTGGCCGGCAGTGCTGCCTTGTGGATGGTTCCTGGTGCCACAAGGGTGCTTCCTTCTTCCCTGCTCGGGGCCGGGAAGGCTGGGCAAGGAGGGCTCTGCCACATCAACCACTGCTCAGTGCCCAACCCCATTGAAACTTCACCATGATACCCAAACATGGAGAATCCCAAAGTTCTCTGGGCACCTGCTCCAGTGCTTCAACACTCCCTGAGAAATTCTGAATGACTGAAAGACTCCCCCTCAGCCTGTTTTTTCCCAGTGCTGGCAAGCAGGTGACTAGTCCACCTGCTCCAAGCAGGGCTAGCCCCAAAGCTAGGGCAGGCTCCGCATTTCCAGAGGAGGAGGCAGGGCTGCTGTGGGCACTGGGAGGAGCAGGGCAGAGCTCTGTACCTGTAAGCAAAGCTGCCTGCCAATCAACTGCTCTGTGCTTTGTTTCTTCTTGTTCAGTGTAGCCCCGTCCTCAGCAGTTCTTCTTCAGCCTCTTCAGTCTGCTCTTCCCAAGGCTGGCCTTGCTAAAGTCTCTCTGCTGGGCTGGGAGGGACTCATGGGGCCATGCATCAAGGCTGCAGGGAAGCTCCTCCAGTGCAGAGCCTGGCCCGCCTCCTGTTCCTCCACTGCCCAATCTCATCTGCCTCCTGCCCCTCCAGTACACAGACTGGTCGTCCTCCTGCTCCTCCACTTCACAGACTGGCTGGCCTCCTTCCATCCCCCCTGCAGACACACTTCCTCAAGCCGCTCCTCATGCTCACCCTCTCGACTGCAACCGTCTCCCGCCATCCTCTTGACACCCACCCTTCAGATATTGTAAGCATTGATGAGGTCCCCTCTCCGTCTTCTCTTCCTCAGGCCAAACAGCCCCAGCTCCCTCCGCCGTTCCCCAGAGGCAAGATGCTCCAGTCCCCTCATCATCTTTGTACCCTCCGCTGGCCTCTTTCCAGTAGTTCCTCATCTTTCTTGAACTGGGGAGGCCAGAACTGGATGCAGTACTCCAGATGGGGCCTCAGTAGGGCAGAGTAGAGGGGGAGGATAACCTCCCTCGACCTGCTGGCCACACTCTTCTTAATGCACCCCAGGATGCCGTTGGCCTTCCTCTTCCTTGCTGAGCACGTGGCTAAGTGAGGGTGGAGGAGGACAATCCACCACGACTCTCCAGCTATGCTGCACAAAGTCTTTAATGAGAAGGAGCAAATGCAGTGGCACAGAACAGAGACCAAGAAACACGTCTGCAGGGTTCAGGGAGGAACAGAGAATGGCCCATTTCCCAAGGACAAGCTCCACACAAAGCGCTTGCCTTTCCCCATTCTGCTCCACATGGTGGGAATCTCAGCCCACCAAGAGCAGTCCCTAACTCCAGCACCTCCCCCCGTCAGCAGGAGGTTCAGCAAAGCAGAAGAGAACGAGCCCTTTCTTGAGGAGCTCAGAGTAAAGCAGAGCCAGAGGAGGCATGGCGAGGCCTGCCGTGCAGTGAGGAGCCGTGGGCATAGGTCCCTCCTGCCAGATGGGATGAGGACACTCAGCCAGTCTGCAAGCCGCGGCCACGCTCCTGCTGCTGCAGGGTCCCCCTCTTCCTTTCTGCTCCGAAGGAGATGATCCGCCGGCTTCAGCAGTTCAGACTGCAGCGGGGGGGAGGCAGACACAGCCCTGACCCGCCCAGACCAAGGGAGCCCCCAGAAGAGATGGGAACTCCCCCGGCACTGAGGGAGCTCCCGACAGCAGCTGACAGGGAGGAGCCCACGGCTGTGCTCTGAGGGAACGAGGTGAGGATGGGGCCCGGCAGGGTCACCACCACTGGGGAGGCCTGGATGGCCACCGTCGAGTCAGCGCAGCGGACGATACAGGGCTCACTGCAGCTGCTTGCAAGTGGGGTTGGGCCAGAGGCTCCACAGGGTGGTGGGAGACAGGGTCTGAAGCAAGACATCTCTGGGTGAGGGAGGCAAAGCTGAAACACAGAGCAGGCAGGGAGCATGAACCTCAGTATCACTCTGTCTTTCTTTTCCTCAGCTCTCTCTGCAGATAGTCCTTGGTGCCCTCCATCTCCATTTCTAGCTCCATGTCCAGAAAGGGCCTGCAGCTGATCTTGCTGTCGTGCACAACAGGCGTGACATCTCAACTTAAGGCTAGATTTGAAGGACTGGGAGCAAAGATGTGCCTAACTGGGTGCTTATTCCACCAGGAATTCTCCTGCAGTTCCTGGTGCAATAGCATAGATGAAGACTGATGAAATGATCCCAGCACAAACAGGGTGCGTTGATCAGGTCTCAGAAATCACCTCTTAAAAACACACACTGTGCCTACAGCTCCCAGGAGTAGATGACCTTTAAAGGTCTCTTCCAACCCAAACTATTCTATAATTCTATCATTCTAGAAGAGCCGTGGAAAGACTGATCATACCCCATCTCCAAAACCAACAGTGCTGCATTGAAGGCGGCACTGGATGCACTTGGCCATTGGGTTAGAGACCATCTGCTGTGGGTGGAAATTTTGGTGGGCAGACCTGCCTGCAGCTCAGGCCCACTGATCCCCTGCTGTTTGAAAGAACCCCCCTCTTCCCAGCTCTCCCCAGCCACCCCCATCAAAAGGGAAAGAGCTGACAACCCTTGAACAGTTCTATTGCAGGGCCAAGCTGCGGCAGCCCAAGTATCACCCTGAGTAGCCACCATGACAGTAGCTCAGCCCACGGGGAGAGATAGAGTGGACCCAGGCTCACCTTGTTCCTCGAGGAAAGGGAGGCAAGAGAGGAGGATGCAGAGCCTGGAGCAGCACAGGCTTTTATGCTGTGTCCCAGAGCCCCGTGGGGCCACAAACATTCCTTGCTCATGAAGCATCTGAACGCCTAGCAGTTGCCGCTTTCCGAGGCCTCCCTGGTGATTAAGCTCTTGCCTCTTTCATCTGAAATGAATTGCTCCCACTTCATACCACCTAGAGTCATAGAATGAATCATAGAATGGTTTTGGGTTGGAAGGGACCTTAAAGACCATCTAGTTCCAACCCTCCTGCTGTGGTGTGCTGGTTGGGCTAGATGACCTTTAAGGGTCCCTTCCAACCCAAAAAATTCTATGATTCTACGATTTTACAGACATTTCACAGGGGTGGTCCATAGACTAAGGGAATAATCTCTGTGTGTTATATCAAAGGATGGGAAGAGGGGTGGTCGTTAATGAGAATATGTTGGATAGTGTGGGACCTGAGGATGATGTAAATGGTATGGAATAAGGGGTGGAGAATGTGCTGGGTTTGGCTGGCATAGAGTTAATTTTCCTCATAGTAGCTCGTATGAGGCTATGTTCTGGATGTGTTCTGAAAAGAGCGCTGATAACACAGGGATGTTTTTGTTACTGCTGAGCAGTGCTTACACAGAGTCAAGGCCTCTTCTGCTTCTCATGCCTCCCCATGCCTCATGCCTCCCAGTCTACTCCCCCAGCGAGTAGACTGGGGCTGCACAAGAAGTTGGGAAGGGACACAGCTGGGACAGCTGACCCCGACTGACCCAAGGGATATTCCACACCATATGACGTCATGCTCAGCTTATAAAGCTGGGGGAAGAAGGAGGAAGGGGGGAAGTTCGGAGCTATAGTGTTTCGTCTTCCCGAGTAACCATTGCACATGATGGAGCCCTGCTTTCCTGGAGATGGCTGAACACCTAACTGCCGACAGGAAGTAGTGAAAGAATTCCTTGTTTTGCTTTGCTTGCGTGCGTGGCTTTTGCTTTACCTATTAAACTGTCTTTATCTCTACCCACAGGTTTTCTCACTTTTACCCCTCTGATTCCTTTCCCCACCCCACCGGGGGAGACTGAGCAAGTGGGTGCGTGGTTCTTAGTTGCCGACTAGGGTTAAACCACGACACGTGGGCAGAGATACCTTCCACTAGACTGGGTTGCTCAAAGTCCCATCCAGCCTGGTCTTGAACACTTCCAGGGACGGGGCATCCACAACTTCTCTGCACGACCTGTTCCAGTGTCTCACCACCTCCAGAGAAAAGAATTTCTTCCTAATATCCCATCTAAATCTACCCTCTTGCACTTTAAAACCATTACTGCTCGTCCTATCGCTACACTCCCTGATATAGAGTCTTTCCTGTAGGGTCCCTTTAAGTACTGGAAGGCTGCTATACGGTCTCCCAGGAGCTCTCTTCTCTTGGGTAAACAACCCCAACTCTCTCAGCCTCTCCACCTAGGGGAGGTGCTCCAGCCCCATGGTCATCTTTATGGCCCAGCACCACACCACTCAGCTTGGTGTCATCCACGGACATGCTCATGGTTTCTCTCCATCCCACTGTCCACATCTCTGACAAAGATGTTCAATAATACTGGTCCCAGTACGTAGCCCTGAGGGACACCACTCGTCACTGGTCTCCACCTGGACATCAAGCTGTTGACTACAACTCTTTGAGTGCAACCATTCAGCCAATTCCTTATCCACCGAGCGGTCCACCTGTCAAACCTTCCTTTGTTGTCCTATGTACCTGAAGAAACCCTTCTTGTTATTTTGCATGTCCCTAGCCAAGTTCAAGTCCAGCTGTGCTACGGCTTTCCTGATCCCCTCCTTGCACTCGCGGGCCATCTCCCTGTGATCTCCCCAGCATGTGTATCCCGGCCTCCTTAGTTTGGCTAAGAGGTCTTGACTTAGCAAAGCTGACCTCCTGCCTCCCCTGCATGACTTTTTGCATGTTGGGATTGAGAGCTCTCGAGCCCAAAGAACAATGTCTTTCAATATCTCCCAGCTCTCGTTCGCTCCTGTATCTCTGAGGGCAGTTGCCCAAGGGATCCCATGCACTAGCGCCCTAAACAGCCCCAAGTGTGCCTTTCGGAGGTTCAGGGTCCTGACGCTACTTTTTACCCTTCCTGTATCCCTCAAGATTGAGAATTCCACCAGGGCATGATTGCTGCAGCCCAGGCTACCTCCAGTCTTGACCTCTCTGATAACCTCTTCCACACTAGTAAACAACACGTCCAGCAGTGCCTCTCCTCTGGTCGGGCTCTCCATCCCCTGTACTAGCAGGTTGTCCTCAACACACTCCAGTAGTTTCCTGGACTGCTTGCAGTTGGCTGTGCTGCTTTTCCAGCAGATGTCTGGGTGGTTGACGTCCCCTATCAGGAGCAGGGCCTGCAAGCATGATGCTTCCTAGCATCAAAATGATTCATCTGTGTCCCAGCTTCATAAGGCCAATTAGCTGGGAGGTCTCAGGCTAGTGTGGAGGAAGATTTGAAGTGGGTTTGCATGATACAGATTGTCTGAGTGACGTTGCCCTCTTCATGGTGAGCATGGCCACCAGTCACAGTGAAATCGAGCCCTGAAGGACACCTCAAGTCAGCTCTCAAGTGCTTTCAGTGCAGGCACTCAGGCTAACCTGGGTTATCCCTGGCACACCTGATGCTGGGGCACCGTGTCCACTGAAGTCCACAGCAGGGTGACTCATGTTTGTCTGGAGTTCAGGGATTTTCCCAACTCTTCCACATCATGATGACTCCCAGGTGCTCTGGGAGACTGATCCAATGTCCCTTTGTAGTTTGAAATGCGTGGAATGGGCCACCCCATCTCTGACCCAGGAGAAAGAGCCGTGAGCTTTTGGCTCCCTGCCCTGCGCCTCTCCTCAAAAGCAGCCCATCCAGGCCTGGGGCCTCTGGGATGAACTTGCTGAGCAAAACAGGTCAATGTGGGTGTGGGTCTCCTCCAGGGAAGGACGCGGGCATCTCTTTGATCATCCTCCTACGCGTTGATTTGCTTGTTTTCAAGAGGTTCTCCACTTCCGAAGCTGAGCCCAGACCCCTGCTTGGAAGGAGCGTGAGGGCCTGGTCAACGCATCAAGGGACATGGCAATGGAGATCCCATGGAGAAGTCACCTGAAAGAGACCTGCCTGACCCTCTTCATGGTTGTGAATCTTCCTTTGTTCCCTGGCCTCGTGGGCAGAAAAAACAGGCTGTGGCAGAGCCTGATAGGCTTAAGTGAGGTCCTTATGGCCCTCTCTCCTGCCCACAAGGTGCTTCCCTCCAGCCCACAATGGCCCTTCCTTGCCGTTGAGCTTTGGCACCCATGTCTGGAGATGAGGGTCTCTTCTCCCACCATCTCCTGCGAGCCTATGATCACTCGCTGGGAAAGAGATGTCTCCAAGGGCTAGCCTGAGTCCGTGCACTGAAAGCACTTGCGAGCTGACTTGAGGTGTCCCTTATAGCTGAATTTCACCGTGACTAGTTGCCAAGGTCACCGTGAAGAAAGCAATGTAACAAACGCGATCCGTGTGATGGAAATTCACTTAAAATCTCTGCACAGCTAGCCTGAGACCTCCAAGGCAATTGGTCTTAGGAGGCTGGGAGACAATTGTATCGATATTAGACAGCATGAAGTGGGATCACAACATTTCAGATGAAAGAGGCAAGAGCTTAATCACCAGCGAGGCCTCGGAAAGCGGCAACTGCTAGGCGTTCAGATGCTTCATGAGCAAGGAATGTTTGTGGCCCCGTGGGGCTCTGGGACACAGCATAAAAGCCTGTGCTGCTCCAGGCTCTGCATCCTCCTCTCTTGCCTCCTTTTCGTCGAGGAACGAGGTAAGCCTGGGTCCGCTCCATCTCTCCCTGTGGGCTGAGCTACTGTCATGGAGGCTACTCAGGCTGATATCTGGGCTGCCTCAGCCGGGCCCTGCAGTAGAACTGTTTAAAAAGCAAAGGAGGATGTGACCTCTTTCCCTTTTGATGGGGGTGGCTGGGGAGAGCTGGGAAGAGGGGGGTTCTTTCAAGCAGCAGGGGATCAGTGGGGCTCAGCTGCAGGGACGTCTGCCCACCAGAATGTGCATCTGTGGCAGATGGTCTCTAACCAAATGGCCAAACGCATCCAGTGCCATCTCCATTCGTTCTGGAGATGGGGTATGATCAGTCTTTGCACAGGTGCTTTAAACCCACTGTGCTGGGTCCTATCCCGAAAGTGGGCCTGTCCTGCCTCTTCTGCGTGTTAGCAAGATCAGCCCTTTCTGGACATGGAGCTGGATGGCAGCAAAGAGTGTCTGCAGAGAGATTTGAGTAGACGATACAGAGGCTGATGTTGGGGTCCGTGTTTCCTGCCTGCTCTGTGTTTCAGCTTTGCCTGCCTCACCCAGAGATGTCCTGCTTCAGACCCTGTCTCCCACGCCCCTGCGGCTCCTCTGGCCCAACCCCACTGGCAAGCAGCTGCAGTGAGCCCTGCATCGCCCGCTGCGCTGACTCGACGGTGGCCATCCAGGCCTCCCCAGTGGTGGTGACCCTGCCGGGCCCCATCCTCACCTCATTCCCTCAGAGCACAGCCGTGGGCTCCTCCCTGTCAGCTGCTGTCGGGAGCTCCCTCAGTGCCGGGGGAGTTCCCATCTCTTCTGGGGGCTCCCTTGGTCTGGGCGGGTCAGGGCTGTGTCTGCCTCCCCCCCGCTGCAGTCTGAACTGCTGAAGCCGGCGGATCATCTCCTTCGGAGCAGAAGGAAGATGGGGACCCTGCAGCAGCAGGAGCGTGGACACGACTTCCAGACCGGCTGAGTGTCCTCATCCCACCTGGCTGGTGGGACCTGTTCCCACTGCTCCTCACTGCACCGCACTGTGCCTCCTCTGGCTCTGCTTTGCTCTGAGCTCCTCAAGAAAGGGCTTGTTCTCTTCTGCTTTGCTGAACCTCCTGCTGATGGGGGGAGGGTACTGGAGTTAAGGACTGCTCTTGGTGGGCTGGGATTCCCACTAGGTAGAGCAGAATGGGGAAAGGCAAGCGCTTTGTGTGGAGCTTGTCCTTGGGAAATGGATCATTCTCGGTGCCTCCCTGAACCCTGCAGAGGTGTTTCTTGGTCTCTGTTCTGTGTCACTGCTATTGCTCCTTCTCATTAAAGACTTTGTGCAGCACAGCTGGAGAGTCGTGGTGGTTTGTTCTCCTCCTCCCTCACTTAGCCACCTGCTCTGCAAGGAAGAGCATTGGCCTATGTCCTGATCTTACCACCAGTTGTGGCTAGAGCTCCCTGAGCCAGAGCACCAAAAATAAGCAAGCAAGCAAGAGAAAGACTGAAAAGCCTTGGGGAAACGGAGTGTGAGTCTGTAACGTGGTGATCACGGTCCTGTGACATGTCTCAGGGTCAGCCTTGAGTCCCAACAGTGAAAGCATCCAAGAGCTGATCTCATTTCTTCTGCCAGCGTACCCAGCATGTCTTGCATTTATGGTCAGGAAGCAGTGACAGTTCACTGCCTGCCCTGAGTATCCCCTGGCAGAGGACAGAAGCTGCCTTATGAACTGGGCTGAGAAAACTACGTTTCCTCAGGGGGCAGGAAGGAATGGACACGTGCACTCAGCTGAGTTGTGGAGGGCGCCTTCAGAAACAGGCAGGCACAAGTTGCCTTTCTGAGCCTCAATCTCAGCTGGAGTTGTGGCATCTGGAAGTCAGGTTTATGCCTTCTTTCCTTTTGGTGATGCACCTTGCTACTCACAGGTGTTTTGGAGGAAAAAAGCACCAAAGCTGCTCAGCAGTAAAGCAAGGCCTCCACTGGTGTCACTGTGTGGCTGATTCCCACTTCTGCACAGCTAGGGGCTCTGTCAGCCCTGCCAAAGGGACACCGCGGTGATTAAGGCCTTGGCTCATCTGTCATACAAGGACAGGCTGGGAGAGCTGGGGTTGGTTAGCCTGGGGAAGGGAAGGCCGAGGGGGCACCTTATGCGTGTCTCCAAACACCTGGGATGGGAGGGTGGACAGGCAGAGTAAAGAAGAGAGCCATCTTCTTTTCCGACATGCCCAGTGAGAGGGCAAGCAGCAGTGGACGCAGGTGGAAATACGAGAAATGTCACACATTAAGCCTGTTTTACTGTGAAGGTGGTCAAAGACCAGTGTCCCAATTGCTCAGATGTGAATGTTAATACAGACATTTTGACAGGTCCTCTCAACTGTTGTTCACAAACTTCATACGAAAAACAGCCATTGCTATTCTCTCTTTCATTGGTGTTGTGGCAATAAACTCCAGGGGACGGGTATGGAGTGGAAAGGAGGAAAGCACTGGTTTTCAGCTCTCGACGTAGGCAGTGTGACTGCAAGATGGGCTTAGGGTGGGCATTTCAGCAGGGAACAGAGCATGCGCAGTCACCATCCCCGTCTTTTTATAACTCCACCTACTTGTAGCACTGCTGATGACACAGTGGGAGTCTGTAAATACTGTGCCAACCTAAACCCTCCATGCAAGCCCACTGCCCAGATTGTTTTTGTCCGTCAGCACAGTGAAGTACATTGCTTTTTTTCTTTAAGCAACCCTGGAATCAGAGACTTGAGAAGCTTTGTCCCCTTCAGGTAGAGAGTCTAGGTGAGAGAGGCTCCTTGTGTTTCTCTCGGCCCACAGGCTATAAGCTGCAAGAGAAATGAGGTTGTCTCAGTTCTTAGTTACCAGGAACATCGTTACATCCAGTTCCAGTAAACTTCAGCATGTCTCTGCAATGCCAGAGCCTGGACCGAGTAGGCCAGTGTCCCCAGGGTGGCTTCAGATCACACGGACAGGCCTTTGAGCCATTACATAAAGAACAGGCCTCCTTCCACCACCTTACAAAATTGCATAGTTGGCCTCATGAAGCATCTGCCCCTTGACCCTGCCACAGCAGCGTGCTTTTCCTGCCAGTTGCAGCTAGCAGCACCAGCAGTTCCATGGCTCTCTCCTGGCTCCTGTCCCAGCACTGCAGTCAGAAGCCCAGCCTGCAGCTCTCCCAGCAGGCAGAAAGCACTGGTCTCAGTTGGCCTCAAGGCTGCTGGGAGGCGAGGGCAGCGGCTGGAACGCTCAGAGGAAAGCTGGGTGGTATTTGAGAGAGGCTACCTGCAGAAGATATAAGGCACCCTGGAGCCAGGCTGAAGCCATGTTTGTCAGCATTGGCCAGATGGACTGCTTGGAAGGCAACTATGCTCAGCACTGTACCACCGACACACCTGTGGGCAGTGCTGCCTCCTGCTCCTCCACTTCACAGACTGGCTGGCCTCCTTCCATCCCCCCTGCAGACACACTTCCTCAAGCCGCTCCTCATGCTCACCCTCTCGACTGCAACCGCCTCCCACCCTTGCCCTGCCTGCAGACAGGCACTGCCAGATGCCCCACCTCCACACTGACTCCTAACACCATCTTCCAAATATTCCTGCTCCAGAGCCAAAAGGGAATCAGAGCTACTTTCATCTAGTGATGGAAATGATCAGTTTGGCAGGTTGTTTGGTATTTTGGGCCACGCTCAGGAACTAGACACTGCTTGCCAGTGCTGCCAAAAAGATCTGGACATCCCTGTTCCACCAAAACAAGCTCTCCTGTCTCCCTCCAAGTCATCTAAACCTCCCATTTATTCTCCCTTTGCCCCTCCACACTTCTCCTCAGCCAGCCTCCACCTTGCCCTTTCCATAGACCTCTCCCACTCGCACCAACCCTTCCCCCTACACACCAACAGCCTGCATGGCAGTCGTGGTCTTTGCTCAAGGGTTGACACCACCCTATGTCCCCAAGAGGCTGGAGGTGCTGCCTGGAGGTCACCATCTTCCCTGCAGGAATGTCCCCACCCTAGTGCTCCACCCTAAATTTGAGAAGCAAAGCGGGGTCTAGTATCCCACGCCACAACTGCCACCATCCCTGGTTGTCTCCACACAGCTGCCTTCTCTTCTTCCCTGGAAGCTGCCGAGGTGGCAGCTGGGGAGTGAAACCACTCCCTTTGTGGCAGGATATCCCAGATGCCCGGCTGAGGACAAGGCACTGGGAGCTGCAGTTGTAGGCTCTGGGTTTACAGCTCTCAAGGCCTCTGGAAGAGCTTGGCACCAGGTGCCTGTTGTGCTCAGTACAGGTCCCACTTGCAAGGATTCGAGTAGAGCATTACCTTGAAACCCCCAGGGAGGTGGGTGTCATTGCTCAGGGCATGGGATCAGCAGGGCAGAGAGGGCTGGAGCAGGTAGTTGTGGCCGAGTGGTGAAGGCGATGGACTAGAAATCCATTGGGGTTTCCCCGCGCAGGTTCGAATCCTGCCAACTACGGGGCGCAGTCCCCTTTTGGGCTGCCTGCAATTGACCACGCTGCAGCCAGAGGACTCGGTTCCACAGACAGAAGTCCCTCCAGCTGCACAGGGCACCGGGACAACCTTTGCAAGGGGGCTTTCCTAAATTTAGCTTAGGGATGAGATGATGGTGAGAGAGAGGCAGGTCTATCCTGTCTCCTCCTCTTCTGGGAAAGACGTGGAAGTGCAAAAGAGGACATGGTGGTGACTGTGCCATCAGGACACCATCCCCTGCCATCACAGACCTTGGTGGGTTGGCTGTCTCACAGCCCCTGAGAAGAAGAGGGGCTGCTAGTAGCCTTCCTGGGTGGCTCAGCATCTTAAGGAAAAGGGAAACCCTGAGAGGCACATGCAGAGACAGACCAGGGAAAGAGAAAGAAGGAGAGCAGGATAGAAAAGCCCCTTGCTGCTGCATTGTCCGATCCCCGCAGCCCTTCCGCTGAGGTTGGTGGAAGCAGTGCAAGCAAAGGGAAGCTCAAAGAGTTGGTCAGCATGGATGAAGAAGGAAAGGGGCAGTGGAAGGGGGACCTGGAGCTGAGCCAGGGACATCTTCATCTGCAGTCAAATTCTCTGCCCTGAGGAGTAGCCCCTGTAGCAGGCAGGCTGCAGCCACACTCCCCACACTAACATCTGCACCCACATCCCAGCCCTCTCCAGCCCGCTTTTGCTTCTGTCTCCTCTGCCTGGCTGCTGCGTCTTAATGCCTGTGGATGGGACAGAGAACCAGCAAGCACAAGCTCAAAAATGCAGGCCTCAGCACTGCCACCTCGTCCCTCAGCCTCACCAACAGGCTCTACCAGCTCAGTCAGCCCAGAGCCTTCCTGGAACATCTCACAGGATCTAAGCTGGTGAGCACCCAGTCGGGCTTGGCCAGCCGGCCCTGGGGCGAGTGGGAGCCACCTCCACCCACAGCAGTGTTGGGCAGCACAGGAATGGCACCAGGCACAGAAAGGAACGATTGCTGTGGCTGTCTCACAGGCTTCGTTGTGGCAGGGACAGCCCTTGGCTGTCAGGGAGCAGCAAGGGGAGGGCTGTGCCAGGAGGGAGGAGAAGCCGGGAGCTGTGCAGAAGCGCAGCACAACACGGGCAGGACAAGACCCTCCCAGCTGGTGTGAAAGGCGAGGCACTAACTGCAATGCAACTTGCTTAGAACGAACACTGCCTAAGACTAAGAGCTTTTACCTCAGGGTGACCTGAAGACCTACCTTGAACGAGTTCTCAGTGGCTGAGAACACCACGTACTGATGATAAAACAATAGGAGATTTGTCTTTCAAAAAACTCCCAGGCATGTGTCCTGGTTTAGGCCGGGACGGAGCTAGTTTTGTTTTCTCCGGGCACAGTCCTGCACCCCCCTGGGAGCTGGATTTCTGGGCAAGGTCACAGCCCTCATGAGCCCACTGGAGAGCAGCTCCTCTCTGCCCTGCAAAGCAACAAGGCTGCCCCCTCGCTCTGGGGTTTTCTGCAGCGCATCGAGAGCCAGCCTGGGGGTTCAAAGAGAAAGTCCCCACCCAGGGTTATGGGCAGGAGGTGTGGGGAGAAGGGCAAAGCAAGGCCCTTGTGCTTCCCACGCCAGGCCCACGGCAACTGAGCTTTCCAGGGAGACATTTTTCCCGACCGGGCGAGGGTGCAGGTAAGAGGAAGGAAAAGAGGTGTGAGCGCAACCGCTGGTGCTGGCAGTGCCAGGGAGCGTCAGGCAGGGCTTGGGAGGTGCCAGCTGAGGTGCTGGGGGGAGCAGAGTGGCGCAGCGGAAGCGTGCTGGGCCCATAACCCAGAGGTCGATGGATCGAAACCATCCTCTGCTAATTGTGGTTTTTTTCCCCCCTTGCCTCTCCCTTGCATCTTTCAGCAACTGTACCCTGCACTGCTCTGCTCCAGGGCTCTGCAGGTCGTGAGGAGAACAAGGCTGATGCTAGTCTGGGACACACCAATGCGATCAACTTGACCACCCCGGGGCTTTATTTATCCTTGTCTGTTTGCTGCCGTGCCAAGGAGCAGGGCCGAGCAGGTATTCCCAACGGGCACGGTATTGGCTATATGTGGCTTAGGTGTTGGTAGTGGAGGGGAGAGGGGTTGCTGCAGGGTGGCCTCTGTGAGAAGAGGTAAGGGGCTCTTCTGTGCCAGACACAGCTGGTTCCAGCAACCTCCACAACACTGAGCCATCTGCGAAGCTTGTGGCATCTGGACCACCCATACTGGAGCAGGCTGACACGCCTGAAGCCTGTGCAAGAGCCAACGCTGGAAAAGATTTTCCTGTTTCGAACTGTAGCTCATGGAGAACCCATGCTGGAGCAGTCTGCAGTGAAGGACTGTACTTGAGCCTGGACAAAGTGGGAGAAATGGCGGTGGTTTGTTTGTCTTTCATTCCTCACTACCCCAAAACACATATGGCCCAATCCTTTTCTTCCCCTCTGGCTGCTCAGGACTGGAATTCATTGCTGGACGTAAACCTCCTCTCACTCCCACATGCACGTCCACTGAATAGCAGGTCCACCGAACCCTGGGACTGACTGTAGGTCTGTGCAGAGTGCGTGTGGAGCCTGAGCAGGATTTGTCTGGTGTCCTGCTCCAAACCCTGTGCAGTCCCTGATGCTGATCTGCTCTACTCGCTGGCTACTGCTGCTTCAGATTTCCTAGCCTGTTTGCTGCTGCTCACCCTTGTGCTTGCTGGCTACTACAGCTTCAGATTTAGCTGCCAACATCTCAAGCACACAGAGAAAAACACACTCCCACAAAAAAAAAGAGGGCACGGTCCGATAGAAATGAGCTAGGAAGAGAGCATAATAAAACTAGCAATTACGTTCTTGTTCTTCATGTGTCTGGAAAGGGTTTTCAGGATGAGTTGCTCCTTCCTCCTTCCAGTGCTCAAGGTGAGGCTGACCAGCCTGCAGTTCCCCAGGTCCTCTGTGCCCTTCTGGAAGACAGGAGTGACACTGACTTTCTTCCACGCCAAAGGAACCTCTTCCAATTGCCACGACCTTGCAAAGACAATCGAGGGAGAAAATTAGAAGGGGCAAAGCCCAACTAGAATTTAGTCTGGCTACTGCCGTAAAAGACAACAAAAAGTCCTTCTACAAATACATTAGCAATAAAAAGGGGGCTAAGGAGAATCTCCCTCCTTTATTGGATGTGGGGGGAAACATAGCGTCAAGGGACGAGGAAAAGGCTGAGGTGTTAATGCCTTCTTTGCCTCAGTCTTTAACAGCAAGGGAAGTGGCTCTCTGGGCACCCAGCCCCCTGAGCAGGAAGAAGGGGCAGGGGAGCAGAATGAAGCCCCCGTAATCCAAGGGGAAATGGTCAGTGACCTGCTACACCACCTAGACACACACAAGTCTATGGGGCCAGATGGGATCCACCCAAGGCTGCTGAAAGAGCTGGCAGAAGTGCTCACCAAGGCACTCTCCATCATTTACCAGCAGTCCTGGCTAACCGGGGAGGTCCCCGTTGACTGGAGGCTGCCAAATGTGATGCCCATGTACAAGAAGGGCCGGAAGGAGGATCCGGGGAAATACAGGCCTGTCAGCCTGACCTCGGTGCCCGGGAAGGTTATGGAGCAGATCATCTTGAGTGCCATCACGCGGCACATACAGGACAACCGGGTGATCGGGCCCAATCAGCATGGGTTTATGAAAGGCAGGTCCTGCCTGACCAACCTGATCTCCTTCTACGACATGGTGACCCGCCTAGTGGATGAGGGAAAGGCTGTGGACATTGCGTACCTAGACTTTAGTAAAGCCTTTGACACCGTTCCCCACAGCATCCTCCTGGAGAAACTGGCTACCCACGGCTTGGATGGGCGTACTCTGCGCTGGGTAGGAAACTGGCTGGATGGCCGGGCCCAAAGAGTTGTAGTGAATGGAGTTCAATCCGGTTGGCGGCCAGTCACAAGCGGTGTTCCCCAGGGCTCAGTACTGGGGCCAGTTCTGTTTAATATCTCTATCAATGACCTGGACGAGGGGATTGAGTGCACCCTCAGTAAGTTTGCAGACGACAGCAAGTTGGGAGGGAGTGTTGATCTGCTGGAGGGCAGGCAGGCGCTACAGCGGGATCTGGACAGGCTGGATCGATGGGCCGAGGCCAATTGTATGTGTTTCAACAAGGCCAAGTGCCGGGTCCTGCTCTTGGGTCACAACAACCCCAGGCAACGCTACAGGCTTGAGGGGGAGTGGCTGGAAAGCTGCCCGGCGGAAAAGGACCTGGGGGTGTTGGTCAACAGCCGGCTGAATATGAGCCAGCAGTGTGCCCAGGTGGCCAAGAAGGCCAACGGCATCCTGGCCTGTATCAGAAATAGTGTGGCCAGCAGGAGTAGGGAAGTGATCGTCCCCCTGTACTCGGCCCTGGTGAGGCCACACCTCGAGCACTGGGTTCAGTTTTGGGCCCCTCACTACAAGAAAGGCCTTGAGGTGCTGGAGCATGTCCAGAGGCAGGCAACGAAGCTGGTGAAGGGTCTAGAACACAAGTCCTATGAGGAGCGGCTGAGGGAACTGGGGATGTTCAGCCTGCAGAAAAGGAGGCTGAGGGGAGACCTTATTGCTCTCTACAACTCTACTTCTACAGAACAAGAGGAAATGGCCTCAAGTTGCACCAGGGGAGGTTTAGATTGGACATTTGTAAAAATTTCTTCACCGAAAGGGTTGTCGGGCATTGGAACAGGCTGCCCAGGGAGGTGGTGGAGGCCCCATCCCTGGAGGTATTCAAAAGACGTTTAGATGTGGCGCTAAGAGATATAATGTAGTGGTGGACTTGGTAGTGATAGGTTAACAGTTGGACTCGATGATCTTGGAGGTCTCTTCCAACCAGACTCCTTGTCTATAGGAGTCCTCCTTGTCTAAGTGCTTCATGAGCTGTCAGCAGGAAGATGGCATGGGCACCTGCAAGTGAGTCCCTGCTGCCTGCGTACCTGATGGGCCAGAAGCCAGAAGATCACTGGGATGTTGACTGTGAAGTCACCTCTGGCTCTGCAGGCGATGGGCCATCCGCAGGAATATCGCCTGCGCTAGGTGCTTGTCTTCATTCCGTAGTGGACGCCACTGCATGCTCTTTTTTGTTAATCCAAACACTTCTTGGCCCAAAGGAAGTGGACAGCCCATCAGAGGGAGAACTGAGAACATGTGGGCATGACGGTGTCAAGGAATGGCTGCCAGCCAATCACAGAACAGTATGAAAACATCTTGGTCATGGTGTTTAATAAGAAAATGGCAGCTGAAAGAAAATGGTGCCTCCTGTGGATGGAGGGGAAGGTACGTCCTGGTCAGATGTACTTCATCATTCATCGGTGCTGCCATGGGGGTTCACCAGAGCAGTCATCCACCCAAACCCAGTAGCAGCACACGGCAGATTTCAGCCCAGGAACAGGTAATGGGTAGACTCCTGCAAAACAAATTACTTACAGGCGTGCAGCATGGAATGTGGCAGATGCTCGTATCCAAGCAAGTTACATAGACCAAGAAACCTGTTCTAGAAATGATCCACCTGGCCTCTTTGCACGTTATACAATGGCAATAATAATCGTTACCCTAGCATGGCCTGCTTTTCACTCACCGATTGCTGAGCTAATACTAGTCAAGTGTACTGGATATGGACACATCCAGTGCCTAAGAAGAAACACAGGCCAGTTGCTGTGCCTTTTTAATTCAACCAAAGGGCACACCATGCAACCACATGTTAGCTCGGGACAGCATGCATGTGCCTCTGTCTGGGGCAGACTCCGACTGTGTTACCTCAACGAATCTATTTTAATTGGCAAAAAAATATTTTTTCCCAAGTCAAGCCTGGTTGGCTCACAGCAGTTTTTGCTAAGCCATGTCCTTGTGTTTATCTTGACCCGTGACCTTTCTCATCCAGTTTTCAGTGCCCTGCACTCACTGAAGGTGGGGAAAGGAAGCAGCAGCTGGGTGGGTGTTTGTCTGTGCTTAAACCGCCACAGGTGCATAGACACAAAGGCACATACACTTGCGTAGTACATGCACAGCTGGCACACGTATGAACGCAGATGGGGAGCAGCACCATTACCAGCACCCCGAAAAGCACCACCAGTACTCGCACAGGCATGAAGAAGAGAGACGGCCCGATCCTTTTCTTTCCCTCTGGCTGCTCAGGACTGGAGATCGGTGCTGGACACAGACCCCCTGCCTCCCCCATGCACACCAGCAGGTCCCTCGAACCCTGGGCTGTACCATAGGTCTGTGCAGAGTCCATGCCCGGAGGTCACTCCCGGTTTGTGCAGTGTCCTGCTCCAAGCCTGGGCAGTCCCGGATGCTGCTCTGCCCTAGCGGGCGGGTAGCGCAGCTTGAGATTCCCTAGCCAACATCTTACAGACACAGAAGACACACACAGCCTAGCAGCTTGAGGTGGTGTGTGTGTGCAAGGGGCTGGAAAGAGGAGGCCGGCCAGGCTGTGAAGGAAAGGAGCAGGAGGCAGCCATGCAGTGGGTGCGTTGGTGGTATAGTGGTGAGCATAGCTGCCTTCCAAGCAGTTGACCCGGGTTTGATTCCTGGCCAACGCAGAGAAACTTTTCTTCAGTCAGGCTCCACAGTGCCTTGCCTCTCCTGTTCTAAAAGAACCCAGCTTCCCTCAGCAAGTTCAGCTCCCATAGGGCAGGTCATCCACTCCCTTGACACCTCCCGCAGCCTTGCCTCATGGCCAGGCCTCTGGGCACCTCCCAGCCCAGCAGACACAGGCCTGGCTTTTAGCAAGGCCAGGCTTTGGGGTTCTCCATGCCTGGCTATCACACTCAATGGGGCTCAGGCACTGAGCCGCCTGCTCTAGCTTTGGGGCCAGCCCTCCTTTGAGCAGGCATTTGGACTAGTGACCTCCTGAGATGCCTTGCAGTCTAGTTGCTTTCATGAAGCAACAAGTCCCAGCTGTGCCCTCCTTCCTCTGCACCAGGGCCAGTAAGGGAGCCTCTTCCCCACAGGAACTGGAGCTCGGTCATTGCTCAGCACTTGGTGCATGTCCTCTCCTTTGGCCTTGACTCTCCCGCCTCTTTCCCACACACTGACTCCTTGAGAGCAGCACAGCATTCCCCCGGGAGTTGGTGTGGCAGAGCCCTCCTTGACCAGCCTTCCTGTCCCGAGCAGGGAAGAAGGAAGCACCCTTGTCGACGCAGGACCCATCCAAGAGGCAGCACTGCCGGCACTTGCCGTTTCCTGAGGCTCTGGAGGGAATGGAGGAAGTCATGGGAAAGGCAGACGTGTGCCTGGAGCCCCTGGGCAGGATGTCGGCATGTACAGAGCCATAATTTGCTGAGGGTTCCTTTGGCTGCTCCCATGAAGGATCGCCTTGTCCTTGCGAGACACTGCCCCTGTGCTGGGTACTGTGTGGTCTGAAGTGCCTGGAGGTGCTGCGGTTGCCCGTGAGCAGCCGTTGGTGGGAGCAGGGCAAGGGTGCTCCCAGGAGCCAGGCGCCCCTGCAGCAGTGCCAGGAGGAGGCTGGCTGAGGTGGGGTGGCTCTGGCAGCCGCAGGGGGAGCAGCAGCAGCAGCAGCAGCAGCAGCAGCAGCAGCAGCAGCAGCAGCAGCAGCAGCAGCAGCAGCAGCAGCAGCAGCAGCAGCAGCAGCAGCAGCAGCAGCAGCAGCAGCAGCAGCAGCAGCAGCAGCAGCAGCAGCAGCGGGTCAGGATGGCCGAGCGGTCGAAGGCGCTGCATTCAGGTTGCAGTCTCCCTGGGAGGCGTGGGTTCGAGTCCCACTCCTGACAGGCTCTCCTCTCTTTGTTTCCTCCCCTTTCCCTGAGGGGAGACTCTTGCTCCTCTGGGCACTCTGCTCTCCAGTCTCTGGATTGGGTCTTGCTGCATGGCCCAGCCACCACCACTAGCAGCGGGGCTTAGAACAGACATGTGGGTGGAGAGGCCCTAGGCAATTCCACTTTTCCACTCTCCCCTACCAAACTCACATTCTGCATGCCTCTCTCCTAAAATGTGGATCTTTGGACATCCTTCAAACATTCACCCACAAAATCCTCTCTCCCTGCTTCCACTTGCCCCTCCAATGGCTCTTGTGGTTGCAAGGCATTTCAGGGAGTCAGAGAGTGCATCCTCCTGCTTCAAGCAGGCTCACACTAGCTGATCAGTGCTTTGTCCTTTCGGGTCATAAAATTCCTTGAGGACAGACATTTCACAGCCTCTCTGGACCCCTGTTCCCATGCTTAGGCACCCTCAGGGTGATCACTTTTGTTCCAGTAGCCAGTCACAAACTGCCTGCTCGATTTCTGACCACGGCTCTCATCCTCCGGCCACTGCAGTAACCTCCTTGTAGGCACTGGGAGGCTCCTATTACATCCCCGCAAAGCCTCTTCTTCTCCCACCTAAGCAAGCCTTGGGTCCTCAGCCTCTCCTCACAAGGCCAGAGCCCCCAGCCCCTGACTATCCCAGGGATCCTCCGCTGAAGTTGCTCCAGTTTCTCATCATCTTTCCTTGCTGCTTCTCCTTTTTGGAGACTAGGGCAACTTTCCCCTCTCATTAGTCACCAGGGATCTCCCCTGCCCTCTGCTCCTGAAGCTGGAGAGCCCCTGAGATGCATCCTTCCCTCTTTCAGGCCCGGTGGCATGTACTATAGGTGCCAATCCAGGCCTTGACCAGCAGGCTTTCAGCCCAGAAAGTTTCCCTGAACTGGCACTTCCTCATCTGCAAATGCAACCAGCACCAGTGGGAAGAGGGGCAGGACAGAGATACTGCTGACAGGACAGAGACATCCTCACGCCACCCCACCACAGGTTACATGAGCACTGGTGGCATTTGTCAGAAGGACCGCAGTCAGGAAGTATGAGCCACAGAAGAGGTCTTCCTGTGCACACAGGAAGAGGGGACATGCACAAGGTGGTATCAGCGCATGCTGGAGCACGTCGTAATTGAGGGAGATGCTGCGGGAGCTGGGTTTGTTCAGCCTGGAGAAGAGAAGGTGAGGGGGCACCTGATTGCAGTCTTCTGCTGTGTGAGGGTGGCTCTCTGACTTGCCAAGGCCTACCCTCAGCCAGGAAGACTTCAGGAGTGCAGGATCAGGGAACTACGTGCCTCCTGTATGGGTTAGCCTGGCCTGAGCTGCAGCTCCTAGGGGCTTGGGAGCTCTGGGACATCTCTGGCTGCCTTGTATGGGCTCCGTTCCCTGGAGGGGGGTTCTTCCTCCTCTTTGAAAAACCTTTAGAGATTGGGCCCTGCTCTTGCTGCAGGATGATCCACCGGCTTCAGCAGTTCAGACGGCAGCGGGGGGAGGCAGGCACAGCAACTGACAGACCAAGGGAGCCCCCAGAAGAGATGGGAACTCCTCCGGCACTGAGGGAGCTCCCAACAGCAGCTGACAGGGAGGAGCCCATGGCTGTGCTCTGAGGGAAAGAGGTGTGGACGGGGCCTGGCAGGTTCACAGCCATTGGGAGGCCTCGATGGCCACCGTCGAGTCAGCGCAGCGGACGATACAGGGCTCACTGCAGCTGCTTCCCAGTGGGGCTGAGCCAGAGGCTCCGCAGGGTGATGGGAGACAGGGTCTGAAGCAAGACATCTCTGGGTGAGGGAGGCAAAGCTGAAACACAGAGCAGGCAGGGAGCATGAACCTCAGTATCACTCTGTCTTTCTTTTCCTCAGCTCTCTCCGTGGACACATTTGGTTTCAAAAACACACGCTGCGCCTACAGCTCCCACAGCACTCATCATGCTCTCCGAGTTGCACAGCACAGGAAGGCTGATGCGCTTTTGGAATAGGACCCAGCACACTGGGTTTAAAGTTCCTGTGGAAAGACTGATCATACCCCATCTCCAGAAGAAACATTGCTGCATTGAAGAAGGCACTTGAATGCACGTGGGGTTGGCCCAGAGGTGCCGCAGGGGTGGTGGAAGATGTCTCTCGGTGAGGGAGGCAAAGCTGAAACACAAAGCAGAGAGGGAAGACATGGCGATTTACTAAGCAACCATCTGCTGAAGGCGCACGTTCTGGTGGGCAGACCTCCCTGCAGCTGGCGAGTTCACATGGGAGTTCACCTAAGTGAACTCGCATGCCAGCTAGCCCAGAGTGGGTCATATCCCTATTCCCCACAGCAAATCCCTCAGCAGCAGTCTGGTCCCCTCCACATCACTGATCACTTGGAGCGATTGCTGTCAGTAGTAGAGGAGAACTTTTACCCCAAATAAGAAGTGACACGTGCCTGCCCTCCACTGCTGGCAAAAGAGGCCCCTGGGCCTCAAGCCCCCAAGCAGGCAGCCAGGTGCACCATTCCCCTTAAAGTCACTCCCCTCGCCCTGTCACGTGGCCTGTTGTGATTAGCTGGAAGCCGCCCCTTCCCGTTTACCTGGAAGTACACCTGACCAGGAACTACCTTCCCCTACATACATGGGGGGGGGGGGGGGGGGGCGCCATTTTCTTTCCGCTGCCATTTTATGGCAGGGAGCTGCCATTTTATTAAACACCATAACTAAGCTGTTTTCATACTGCTCTGTGATTGGCTGGCAGCCATGTCTTGACCCCGTCATACCCACCTGCTTTTAGGTAGATGTAAAGTCCCCACTCATTAAGTACAGGGAAGAGGCAAATTTTGACCGTGGCATTCCCCATGGGTTCTCATATTGCTTTGTGATTGGCTGACAGCCATTTTTGACGCTGCCGTGCTCGCATGTTGTCAGACCTCCCTCTGATGGGCTGTCCACTTCCATTGGACCAAGAAGTGTTTGGAGACCAAGAAGAGTTTGGAGAAGTCCTTCCCTCCCTCTTACCCATGCCCTTGCCCAGGCAGGCAAAAGGAACCCCTGCAAAGCTCAGTGGCCGTGGGCCTGGGGTGGGAAGCACAAGGGCCTTGCTTTGCCCTTCTCCCCACACCTCCTGCCCATAACCCTGGGTGGGGACTTTCTCTTTGGCCAGCTGAGCTGGCTCTGCAGGCGCTGAAGGAAACCCCAGAGCGAGGGGGCAGCCTTGTTGCTTTGCAGGGCAGAGAGGAGCTGCTCTCCAGTGGGCTCATGAGGGCTGTGACCTTGCCCAGAAATCCAGCTCCCAGGGGGCTGCAGGACTGTGCCCGGTGTAAAAGTCAGTTCTTTGCCAGCCGAGGAGGGAGACAAGGATGCTTAGCGTGGAGTTGCCAAGGCAAATAATTCTCCTATTTTAGTTGTGCACATAGCAGTGCCCCAGCCTAATGCATGGAGGAGCCCGATATAGAGGAAAGCAGGGTTTATGCATGTTTCCAATACAGTTGTGTTGACCAATCAAATTACTCATGTTAAGGGATGGGCTAATCAGTTACTATTGCTCAAGCAATCAGTATGTGCTGGTCCCAGGCAGGTGGTGTGGACGTACGGTCAGTGGGATGTTAATCTTCATTGTTCTAAACCAATGTCCCGTGCAGGAGGAGGGGTTTTATCCTAGATTTCTGTCCATTGCTGTTCTGGCCATGGTTATATACCTGGGGTTTTTTTGACAAACAAATCTCCTATTGTTTTATTATCTGTAAGGTGTGTTCTCAGCCTTTGAGAGCCGGTTTAGGTTGGGTCTTCAGGGGACCTTGACCCTGAGGTAAAAGCTCTTAGTCCTAGGCAGTGTTCATTCCTCTAAGCAAGTTCTATAGCAGTAGCACCTTGCCTTTCACACCATCTGTGTGGGCTTTGCCCTACCTGTGTTGTGCTGCACTCCCTCAAATCTCTCGCCTTGTCCTCCTCCCTGGCACAGCCCTCCCCTTGCTGCTCCCTGACAGCTGAGGGCTGCCCCTGCCACCATGCAGGGTGCCCGGGAGTCAGAGAACCCCCAACCCCTCCTCTCCGTGCTGGGTACGGTTCCTGTCCTGCCCAGCACTGCTGGGGGTGGGTGGAGGTGGCTCCCAGTTACCCCAGGGCAGGGCCAGACCAGCTGGACTGGGTGGTGCCCTGTCTTAAATGCTGCAAGGCATCCTAGGAAGGCTCTGGGCAGCCTGAGCTGGTAGAGCCTCTTGGCGAGGCTCTTCCCCCTGCTTGTCTGCTGCTCCACGCAAGTCTGCCTTCATGACACCTGAAGTGAGGGGCCCTTTGAGTGCTGGCAAGATCTCAGCTCCATGAGGTGACTTCCCTTCATCTTTAGCAATGAAGGCCATGCTGTGCAGACTCTCTTTGGAGATGAGCTGCTGTAGTTTCAGGTGTAGGGAAGAGAGCTGGTGGGGCTGTGCTGCTTGGGATGTCAGGTGAGATCAGGCTCTTAAGTTCTGCTCAAGAACCAACAACAGTGGACCTCTTGTCATGGCTCATACTCAGCAGTGGTCTGTTCTCTTCCCCGCAACTTGCCTACCTTGTCAATGGGAGCAGGATTTCCCATTCATCCAGGCACGTCTAGGGGGTGGGCGAGGACAAGTGCTGTAGGCAAGGGGGTTTTACTGTCTCCCTGGGCACCAGGTACAGTATGGAGCTGAGTCCCAGAGCTGCAGCGTGGTCAATTGCAGGCAGCCCAAAAGGGGACTGCACCCCGTAGTTGGCAGGATTCGAACCTGCGCGGGGAAACCCCAATGGATTTCTAGTCCATCGCCTTCACCACTCGGCCACAACTACCTGCTCCAGCCCTCTCTGCCCTGCTGATCCCATGCCCTGAGCAATGACACGCGCCTCTCTGGGAGTTTCAGGGCCAGGCTTCACTCCAAGCCCTGTGGTTCAGACCTGCGCTGAGCATGACATGTACCAGGCATCCAGATGCCTTGAGGGTCCTAACCCCAGAGGTCACAGCTGTAGATCTCAGCACCTTGTCCTCAGCTGGGTATCTGGGATATCCTTTCACTTCCCCGTTGGTCTTGACTGCTTCCAGGGAAGAAAGGAAGGCAGCTGTGTGGAGACAACCAGGGATGGTGGCAGTTGTGGGGTGGGACATTAGACACCGCTTTGATTCTCAAATTTATCTGAGGGAGACTCCAAGCCTGCTGTGAGCACTATGGTGCAGTAAAGTGTGCCTTTCTGAGGTTCAGGGTCCTGACGCTACCTTTTACCCTTCCTGTATCCCTCAAGATTGAGAATTCCACCAGGGCATGATTGCTGCAGCCCAGGCTACCTCCAGTCTTGACCTCTCTGATAACCTCTTCCACACTAGTAAACAACACGTCCAGCAGTGCCTCTCCTCTGGTCGGGCTCTCCATCCCCTGTACTAGCAGGTTGTCCTCAACACACTCCAGTAGTTTCCTGGACTGCTTGCAGTTGGCTGTGCTGCTTTTCCAGCAGATGTCTGGGTGGTTGACGTCCCCTATCAGGAGCAGGGCCTGCAAGCATGATGCTTCCTAACATTGCAACAATTCATCTGTGTCCCAGCTTCATAAGGCCAATTAATTCAGAGGTCTCACGCTAGTATGGAGGAAGATTTGAAGTGGGTTTCTGTCATACAGATTGTCTGTGTGACGTTGCCCTCTTCATGGTGAGCATGGCCACCAGTCACGGTGAAATCGAGCCATGAAGGACACCTCAAGTCAGCTCTCAAGTGTTTTCAGTCAGGCTAACCCTGGGAGACATTTCTCCAATGGGTCATCGTAGGCACACAGGAGATTGTGGCAGAATGTTCAGGCAGAATGTCAAGACTGCACAATCCCATACGGGAAAAGGTACTCACTGCTCCGGGGATGTGGCAAAGCTCAATGGCAAAGAAGGATCATTGTGGGCTGGAGGAAAGCCCTTTGCAGGCGGGAGTGAGGGCTATGAAGACTTTGCTTACGCTCATCAGGCTCTACCACAGCCTGTTTTTTCTACCCACAAAGACAGGGAACAAAGGCAGATTCATAATGATGAAGAGTCGACCAGAGGGTCAGGCAGGTCTCTTTCAAGTGACTTCTCCTTGGGATCTCCATTGCCATGTCCCTTGATGACTTGACCAGGCTTTCACGATTCTTCCAAGCAGGGGTCTGGGCTCAGCTTGGGAAGTGGAAAACCTGTTGGAAACAAGCAAATCAACGCGCAGGAGGGTGATCAAAGCTATGCACGCATCCTTCCCTGAAAGAGACCCACACCCACATTGACCTGTTTTGCTCAGCAAGTTCATCCCAGAGGCCAGAGGCCTGGATGGGCTGCTTTTGAGGAGAGGCACAGGGCAGGGAGCCAAAAGCTCACGGCTCTTTTTCCAGGGTCAGGGATGGGATGGCCCATTCCATGCATTTCAATCTACAAAGGGACATCTGATCAGTCTCCCAGAGCACCTGGGAGTCATTGTGATGTGGAAGAGTTGGGAAAATCCCTGAACTCCAGGCCAACATGAGTCACCCTGCTGTGGACTTCAGTGGACACAGCGTCCCATAACCGTGGGATCTGCTTGCCAGAACCCTCAGTCTCATCTCCTGTTGGCCCACTTGTGGGCCTGGGAGGCTCAGCTGTGAGAGCCCATGGCTAGTAGGGTGGGGACCTGGCCTCAAGGCGAGGGTACTAGGTTTGTAGAGCCTGGCGGAGAGGAGGCAAGGTGGAGAGGAGGCAATGGAACCGCTGCCTCCCACCAGCTACAGGAGGATATGGAAAGGATGGAGCCAGACTCTCTGGAGATGTGCAAGGGCAAGAGGCAACAATCCCAAGTTGCAACAAGGGAAATGCCAGCTGTCTTTGTGGGAAAAGAAGTGACAGGGGACGCGGTGCAGCCCTGGAGGACCTGAATAGAGACAGTGACCTCTCCGACAGTGGCAGTGTTCAGAAGCTGATGGGAGCTTTCTGAGGTAACTGGGAAGCTTGGTCTGCTTGGAGCAGGAAGTTGGCCCAGACAACCTCCAGAGGTACCAACCATCCCACATTATTCTGGGGTGCGCTGAGTCTCATGGGCCCCTGAGCAGCCACTGAAAGGCAATGCCTTGGAAGGTGGCAGCGGCACAAGACTGCACACAGGTACCAGTTGATTCAGGAATGGTGACAAAACCTGAGGAAGTGCACTCAGAAATATCCTCAGAAAGCGGCGCTTTGGGGCTGTGAGCTCTCTTATCCCTGGCACGCCTGAGGCCGGGGCACCGTGTCCACTGAAGTCCACAGCAGGGTGACTCATGTTGGCCTGGAGTTCAGGGATTTTCCCAACTCTTCCACATCACGATGACTCCCAGGTGCTCTGGGAGACTGATCTGATGTCCCTTTGTAGTTTGAAATGCGTGGAATGGGCCATCCCATCCCTGACCCTGGAAAAAGAGCCGTGAGCTTTTGGCTCCCTGCCCTGTGCCTCTCCTCAAAAGCAGCCCATCCAGGCCTCTGGCCTCTGGGATGAACTTGCTGAGCAAAATAGGTCAATGTGGGTGTGAGTCTCTTTCAGGGAAGGACGCAGGAATCTCTTTGATCACAAAACCAGGCCATGGTAGAGCCTGGTGAGCATAAGCAAGGTCATCGTGGCCATCACTCCTGCATAAGCAAGGAATAACTGTGGTCCCGTGGAGCTCTGGGGCACAACATAAAAGCCTGCGCTGCTCCAGGCTCTGCATCCTCCTCTCTTGCCTCCCTTTCCTTGATGAAAGAGGTAAGCCCAAGTCCTCTCGATCTCTCCATATTAGCTGAACTGCTGTCATGGAGGCTACTCAGGTTGATACTTGGGCTGCCCCGGCTTGGCCCTGCAGTAGAACTTTTGAAGGGCTGTCTCCTCTTTCCCTTTTGATGGGGGTGGCTGGGGAGAGCTGGGAAGAGCTTCTTTCAAGCAGAAGGGGATCAGTGGGGCTCAGCTGCAGGGACACCCGCAGCAGATGGTCTCTAACCAAATGGCCAAGTGCATCCAGTGCCTTCTTCAATAAAGCAATGTTTCTTCTGGAGATGGGGTATGATCAGTCTTTCCACAGGAACTTTAAACTCAGTGTGCTGGGTCGTATCCCAAAAGTGCATCAGCCTTCCTGTGCTGTGTAATTCGGAGAGCACAATGATTGCTCTGGGAGCTGTAGGCACAGTGTGTGTTTTTAAATCAAAGAGTGTCCACGGAGACAGCTGAGCTGAGGAAAAGTGAGTGATACTGAGGTTCATGCTCCCTGCCTGCTCTGTGTTTCCGCATTGCCTCCCTCAC
Organism: Phoenicopterus ruber ruber; assembly: GCA_009819775.1. Classification (NCBI taxonomy): domain Eukaryota; kingdom Metazoa; phylum Chordata; class Aves; order Phoenicopteriformes; family Phoenicopteridae; genus Phoenicopterus; species Phoenicopterus ruber. Next base: position 24,847,645 of record CM020225.1, read on the forward strand.
CCAGAGATGTCTTCTGTCATCTCCTGGTGGCCCACTTGTGGGCCTGGGAGGTTCAGCCGTGAGAACCCCTGGCTAGTAGAGTGGGGACCAGGCCTCAAGCCCCTGCTCAGGTGAAAGCATAGCTGTTTGGTGGGTACATGGTTGGAGTGGGTCATCTCAAAAGCTCCTTTCCAACACAAGCTCATTGATGAAAGCTGAGGGGAACAATCGTTGCCTGTCCCATGGCACCGCAGAGGCCACATCTGGATTGGTTTGCCCATTTTGGTTTGATGCAGCCAGGAAGTTTCCTGGTTAATACCTCACACACACACACACACACAAACACACACCCCCACAGAAAGAAGAGAGCACAGTCACACAGAAATGGGCTAGGAATAGTGTAATGAAAAAGCAATCACCTTCTTGTTCTCCATTTGTCCGGAAAGGGTTTCCAGCATGAGTTGCTCTTTCCCCTTCCCAGGGATCAAGGTGAGGCTGGCCAGGCTGCAGTTCCCCAGGTGTTCCTCTGTGCCCTTCTGGAAGGTGGTAGTGACATTGACTTCTTCCAGGCCTCAGGAACCTCTCCCAATTGCCATCACCTTTCAAAGACAATCCAGAGTTTCCTCTTCCAGAAGTCCTCCTTGTCTGAGTGCTTCACGAGCTGTCAGCAGGAAGACAGCATGGGTATCTGCAAGTGAGCTCCCTGCAATCTGAGTACCTGACGGGCCAGAAGTCCAGAACATGGCTTGGATGTTGAATGTGAGGTCACCTCTGGCTCCACAGGCCATCTGCAGGAACAAGGTTTGTGCTAGGTGCTTGTGTTCCTGCTAGGCCGCAGCATGCACGTTTTGGGCTATGTGCATGTGAGTTCCCTTCTACCTCACTGCCTGCTAGGCCAGCAGCAGGCACGTTTTGGGCTATGTGCATGTGAGTTCCCTTCTACCTCACTGCCTGCTAGGCCAGCAGCAGGCGTTGTGGTTTGCATTTTGATTTTAAGGTCACTTCTGTCTCTGCAGCTGATGGGCCAGAGTAGCCCGTGGCAGCACTAGGTGCTTGTGAGGTCACTTGTGCCTGAATACCCAGTAGGAAAGAAGGAGGCACATGGCTTAGATGCTGATTGCAAGGTCATTGGTACCTGAGTAGCAGATGGGCCAGTGGAAGGAAAATTCCAGGCAAGTGAAAAACTGCAGTCTCCCAACAGCTACAGGAGGTTGTGTAAGGATGGAGCCAGACTCTCCAGAAAGGTGCGCTGCGAAAGGGCAAGATCAACACTAACAAGTTGCAACAAGGGAAATGCCTGCTGTCTTTGTGGGAAAAGAAGTGACAGGGGCACGGTGCAGCCCTGGAAGAGCTGCCCAGGAGACAGTGGCCTCTCCGACAGTCGCAATGTTCAGAAGTTGACAGGACAAGGCCCGGAGCCTGCTGAGGTACCTGGGAAGTTTGGTCTGCTAGGAGCAGGAGGTCGGCCCAGAGGACCCCAGAGGTCTCTTCTAACCTTTATTATTATAGGGTGCACTGAGTCTCACGGGCCCTGGATCACCCAGCAAAAGTCGCTGAGCAATCAGCTCCAGTGCCCGGCACGACCTGCAGCAGAGCATCCTAGCGCGGTCACAGGTGTCCTGGTTGCGGCTGGGATAGGATTAATTTTCGCCAGAAGCTGGCTGGGGTCTATTCTATACCATGGGACCGTCACGCTCACTATTTAGAGGGGGTCGACCGGAGGGGCGGGGATCGCTGCTCAGGAGCGGGCTGGGCGTTTAGGCTCCAGGTGGGGAGCGACCTGTACGGGAAGCACCGCTAAGTACACGCTGTTGTTGTTATTGTTGGGGTTTCTCGTTTGTTGTTTTCTTTCCCTTTGTTGTCCCGGTTAAACTGTTGTTGTTAACCCACCGAGTTTGCCTTTCTTTGTCCCGATTCTCTCCCCATCCCACCGGGAGAAGGGGGGTGAGCGAGCAACCACGTGGCTCAGCTTCCAGCTGGGGCTAAGCCACGACAGTCCTTTTTGGCGCCCAACATGGGCACAACAACAGAACTTTTGTATTAAGTGTGCTCTAGCTGTAGTAGTTACTAAGCGACAAGCTCCTGCACAGGTCAAAAAAGTTTGCTTGGCTGCACTGTTTATCTCTTTACTTTTGGCAACATGTTAATGCGAACAATGCAAATGTGCTTTGTCCTGGCATTGACGGTCTCACTGTCCTGGGGGAGCTATCTGGTGGAGAGGATGAGGGAATACATCATCGCCCTCTCCCTACCCAGGATTAATGGGGACAGGTTTTATTACACAGGCTCCTGACGTCCTTGCTCACCCTTATGTGAGCTGCCTAGTACTACTTATTAATATTGTTGGCATATTATGGGGTTTGTGGAATCTGGTCTCATCCTGGTGGAAGAAAAGACAACTTTTGGGTGAGGCTACATTGAAGAGTGACCTGAGGCGGCCAGTCCCAGGGTGGCAGGGTGTGTGGAAGGACTTGGGCAGGTTCCTAGGGCGGTTAACACCTCCCATAGCCTGAGACTTTACACCTGAACAAGTGAGCAACCCTAGCAAACTGACACGCCACCTGATAGAAGCATGCTTTGGCCTATCCCAATGAGAACCACCGGCTTCTAGCACTGTACTGGGGCCTGGCTCGTGCCTATCGAGCTGCAGTTCAGCATTCTCAGAGGACTCTGGTTGAGGCAGGAACCCAAACTGCACCTGAGGACACCATGGGTGAGATAGGCACCCAAACAACACCACCAACTACAGTAATTGCCCCAGTAGTTAAAAAGAAACAATGGACAAGGAGGACAACGGGACCATATCCTCAATTAGTAAGGGAAGAGGAAGAAGAGGAAAGGTTTGATCATGAAGCCGGTCCTTCGACAAAGACATCGGAGGAAGGAGTGAGAGAATTCCGAAGGGAAGCAGAAACTACCCGGTCCCTGACCTCAGCAAGAACTTCGAGACATGCGGAAAGATTACAGCCGCCAGCCAGGTGAGCGGTTGCTGCCTGGCTGCTCCGATGCTGGGATAGCGGGGCCGACAGCCAGCACTTGAAGGCAAGGAAGCCCAACAGCTGGGATCCCTTGCTAGGAACCGGGGAATTGAGAGAGGAATTGGAAAAGAGGCAGCAATTGGCGGTCTCTGGAGACGGCTCCTCTCAAGTGTGAGGGCAAGGTATCCATTCAGGGAAGATCTTGTGAACTCCCCAGGAATGTGGACCACTGCAGATGAAGGCATCCAGTACCTGAGAGAATTAGCGGTACTGGAAGTCATCTACAGGGATCTAGACAATGATGAGGTCTCCAAAGATCAGAGGATGTCCTGTGCACACGGGCTATGTGGAGAAAGGTGAGTCAGAGTGCCCCAGCGTCATATTCTAACAGCCTGGCAGCGATGTATTGCCCGGATATTGATACGCCAACTGTGGAGAGAGTGTCGTCCTGGCTCCAAAACTTGGAAGAAAATCTCTGTACCTCCTCATCCCTACGGGCCAGTGCCTTGGCTATCAGGGGTGCCCCAAGAAATCAGTCCTCTCCTGCCTCGGTCGGAGGGAAAGGGAGCCCCAGACGCACGCCACGTGGAGCACTCTGGTTCTTCCTGCGTGACCAGGGGGAGGACATGAGGAAGTGGGACGGTGAACCCACCTTGAAGCTGGAAGCCCATGTACGCGAATTGAGAGGGAAGACAGCTCTTCAGAAGGGGCCACCCAGGAAATCTGTCAGCAGAGTTGCTGTAGAGACCACACAAGGCAATCAGCGATTTCCCAAACAGAGAAGAACTGAAATCACCTCCCTTGATCCTTGAGGAGGGACCTTCTGGTCTGTGCTGCAAGGGTCAGAAAGAGAATACTCTGAGGAAGAACAGGAATAGAAGGTCCCTGCCTTCGGCCAGGAGGAGGAAAGGGATGACCGTGTATACTGGACTGTGTGAGTTCGATGGCCTGGCACATCAGACCAACAGAAGTATAAGGCTTTTGGTAGACACTGGTGCACAGTGTAGTCTGATGCCATCAGAATATAGGGGCACAGAACCCATCTGGATCTCGGGAGTGACAGGGGGATGCCAAGAATTGTCGGTATGGGAGGCTGAGGTGAGCTTAACGGGGAACAAGTAGGAAAAGCACCCCATTGTGACCGGCCCAGAGGCCCCTTGTATCCTTGCATAGACTACCTCAGTAGAGGGTACTTCAAGGACCCAAAGGGATACCGATGGGCTTTTTGGTGTAGCCACGGTGAATGCAGAGAAGACCAACAGCTATCTACCCTGCCTGGCCTCTCGGAAGATCCCTGCGTTGTGGGATTGCTGCGAGCTGAAGAACTCAAGGTACCAATTTCTACCAGGACGGTGCACCGGCGGCAATATCGCACCAACCGAGACTCCCTGGCTCCCATCCATGAGCTGATTCATCAACTGGAGAGCCAAGGAGTCATTAGTAAGACTCATTCACCTTTTAATAGTCCTATATGGCCAGTAAGGAAATCTAATGGGGAATGGGAGATTAATGGTGGACTATCGTGGCCTGAATGAAGTCACGCCACCACTGAGTGCTGCCGTGCTGGACATGCTAGAACTTCAGTATGAACTGGAGTCCAAGGCAGCCAAGTGGTATGCCACCATTGATATTGCCAATGCATTCTTCTCAATCCCTTTGGCAGCAGAGGGCAGGCCACAGTTTGCTTTCACTGGGAGGGGCAATCCAGTACACCTGGAATCAACTGCCCCAGGGGTGAAAACACAGCCCCACCCTTTGCCATGGGCTGATCCAGACTGCACTGGAAAAGGGTGGAGCTCCAGAACACCTGCAATACATTGATGACATCATCGTGTGGGGCAACACAGCAGAAGAGGTTTTTGGAGAAAGGGGAAAAAATAATTCAAATTCTTCTGAGAGCTGGCTTTGCCATAAAACGAGGTAAGGTCAAAGCACCTGCAGAGGAGATCCAGTTCCTAGGAATAAAATGGCAAGATGGACGTCGTCAGATTCTGACAGATGTGATCAACAAAATAGCAGCTATGTCTCCACCAGCTAACAAAAAGGAGACCCAAGCTTTCTTAGGCGTTGTGGGTTTCTGGAGAATGCATATTCCAGATTACAGTATCATTGTAAGCCCTCTCTATCACGTGACCTGAAAGAGAAGAACCATTTCACATGGGGCCCTGAGCAACGACATGCCTTTGAACAAATTAACAGGAGATAGTTCATGCAGTAGCCCTTGGGCCAGTCCGGGCCAGGGCAAGATGTTAAAAATGTGCTCCACACTGCAGCTGGGGAGAACGGCCCTACCTGGAGCTTCTGGCAGAGAGCACCAGGGAGACTCAAGGTCGATACCTGGGGTTTTGGAGCCGGGGATACAGAGGATCTGAGGCCCGCTACACTCCACACTGAAAAAGAGATTTTGGCAGCATATGAAGGGGTTTGAGCTGCTTCACAGGTGATTGGTACTGAAGCACAGCTCCTCCTGGCACCCCGACTGCCGTTGCTGGGCTGGATGTTCAAAGGGAGAGTCCCCTCTACACATCATGCAACTGATGCTACATGGAGTAAGTGGGTCGCGCTGATCACACACGAGCTCGAATAGGAAAACCCCAGTCTCCCAGGAATCTTGGAAGTGATCATGCCAGAAGGCAAAGATTTTGGAATGTCGACAGAGGAAGAGGTGACACGTGCTGAAGGGGCCCCACCGTATAATGAACTACCAGAATATGAGAAGGAATATGCCCTGTTCACTGCTGGGTCCGTCGTATGTGGGAAAGCATTGAAGGTGGAAAGCTGCTGTGTGGAGTCCTACACGACGAGTTGCAGAAGCCACGAAGGACAAGGTGAATCGAGTCAGTTTGCAGAGGTGAAAGCCTCAGCTGACTTTAGATATTGCTGAGCGAGAGAAGTGGCCAGTGCTCCTACCTCATATACCGACTCCTGGATGGTGGCAAATGCCCTGTGGGGGTGTTTACAGCAATGGAAGCAGAGCACTGGCAGCGCAGAGGCAAACCCATCTGGCTGCCAAATTGTGGCAAGATGTTGCTGCCTGGCTAGAGAAGCTGGTTCTAAAAGTACGCCACGTAGATGCCCACGTACCTAAGAGTGGGGCCACTGAGGAACATCAAAACAAACCAGCAGGTGGATCAGGCTGCTAGGATTGAAGTGGCGCAGGTGGATCTGGACTGGCAACATAAAGGTAGTTACTCCTAGCTCGGTGGGCCCATGACACCTCAGGCCATCAGGGAAGAGATGCAAGATATAGATGGGCTCGTGATCGAGGGGTGGATTTGACCATAGACACTATGCACAAGTTATCCATGAGTGTGAAACGTGCTGCAATCAAGCAAGCCAAGCGGTCAAAGCCTCTCTGGTGTGGAGGACGATGGCTGAAACAGAAATATTGGGAGGCCTGGCAGATGATTATATCACACTCCCACAGACCTGCCAAGGCAAGCGCCATGTCCTCACAATGGTGGAAGCAACCACAGGATGGCTGGAAACATATCCCATGCCCCACGCCACCGCCCCCGAACACCATCCTGGGCCTTGAGAAGGAAGTCTTATGGCGACATGGCACCCAGAAAGGATTGAGTCAGACAATGGGACTCATTTCCGAAACAACCCCATAGACACCTGGGCCAAAGAGCATGGCACTGAGTGGGTGTATCACATCCCCTCTCATGCACCAGACTCTGGGAAAATTGAACGACACAATGGACTACTGAAAACAACACTGAGAGCAATGGGTGGTGGGACCCTCCAACATTGGGACAGACATTTAGCAAAAGCCACCTGGTTAGTTAACACTAGAGGATCTACCAATCGAGCTGGTCCTGCCCAATCAAAGCCTTTCCATACTGTAGAAGGGGATAAAGTTCCTGTAGTGCACATGAAGAATATGTTAGGGAAGACAGTCTGGGTTTCTCCTGCCTCAGGCAAAGGCAAACCCACCCGTGGGATTGTTTTTGCTCAAGGACCTGGGTGCACTTGGTGGGTGATGCGAAAGGATGGGGAATTCTGATGTGTCCCTCGAGGGGATTTGATTTTGGGTGAGAATAGCCAATGAATGAAACTGTATGATGTTAATTGCTATATAACCTTGTCACTGTATGTCATCTCTATCATGGTTGCTATATGCCAAATCAATGATATTATAGCAAGAATTACCCAAATTAATAAAGAATGAACTATTGATAAAACTGAGCAAAGTGCAGCAGTAATGGAAGCAGAACTGGCTTTAGCAACTGGCGCCCATCAACTTCCTCAAGAGATCGACCCACAGACCGTGGACATGATGCCACCAGCGAGCCAGATACCGTGACTGCAAGCTCCAGATGCAACAATCCAACACTACACACCATCCTCCCACTGCGTCCAGTTTCACCTGCCTCGCACCGCGCCGAGACCCGGCCCTGTTTCACCGACTGAGCAAACTCCACATCATCTCTCCTGCCCCAAGAGACTATTATGACAGATGGAGCGCAAAGTCATGGACTAAATGAACTCAATAGACACTTCAAAGGGATGGTCCATAGACTAAGGGAATGATGTCTCTGTGTGTATCTATCTATATATACATAAAAAACAGGAAAAGTGGTGGTGATTAATTGGGAAGGGTAGGATCTGATGGTGACATATATGGTATAGATAAGGGGTGGATAATGTCCTGGTTGTGCCTGGGATAGGGTAATTTTCGCCAGAAGCTGGCTGGGGTCTATTCTATACCATGGGACCGTCACGCTCACTATTTAGAGGGGGTCGACCGGAGGGGCGGGGATCGCTGCTCAGGAGCGGGCTGGGCGTTAGGCTCCCAGGTGGGGAGCGACCTGTACGGGAAGCACCGCTAAGTACACGCTGTTGTTGTTATTGTTGGGGTTTTCTCGTTTGTTTGTTTTCTTTCCCTTGTTGTCCGGTTAAACTGTTGTTGTTAACCCACGAGTTTTGCCTTTCTTTGTCCCGATTCTCTCCCCATCCCACCGGGAGGAGGGGGGTGAGTGAGCGACCGCGTGGCTCAGCCTCTGGCTGGGGCTAAACCACGACAGTAGATGTCAAGAAATGGCTGTCACCCAATCACAGAGCAGTATGAAAACATCTTGGTCATGGTGTTTTATAAGAAAATGGCAGCTGAAAGAAAATGGTGCCTCCTGTGGATGTATGGGAAGGTACTTCCTGGTCAGATGTACTTCTTCATTCATCGGTGCTGCCATGGGGGTTCACCAGAGCAATCTTCCACCACCAAACCCAGTAGCAGCACAAGGCAGATTTTAGCGCAGGAATCGGTAATGGGTAGACTCCTGCAAAGCAAATTACTTAGAGGCATGCAGCATGGAATGTGGCAGATGCTCATATCCAAGCAAGTTACACAGACCAAGAAACCTGTTCTAGCAATAATCCACCTGGCCTCTTTGCACATTATACAATGGGAATAATCACCGATTGCTGAGCTAATACTAGTCAAGTGTACTGGATATGGACACATCCAGTGCCTAAGAAGAAACACAGGCCAGTTGCTGTGCCTTTTTAATTCAACCAAAGGGCACACCATGCAACCACATGTTAGCCCGGGACAGCATGCATGTGCCTCTGTCTGGGGCAGACTCCAACTGTGTTACCTCAATGAATCTGTATTTTAATTGCAAAAAAATATTTTTTCCCAAGTCAAGCCTGGTTTGCCCACAAGAGTTTTGCTAAGCCATGTCTTTGTGTTTATCTTGACCCGTGAGCTTTTTCATCCTGCTTTCAGTGCCCTGCACCCACTGAAGGTGGGGAAAGGAGGGAGCAGCTGGGTGGGTGTTTGTGCTTAAACCGCCACAGGTACATACACACAAACGCACATACACTTGCGTAGTACGTGCACAGCTGGCACACGTATGAACGCAGATGGGGAGCAGCACCATTACCAGCACCCCGAAAAGCACCACCAGTACTCGCACAGGCATGAAGAAGAGAGACGGCCCGATTCTTTTCTTTCCCTCTGGCTGCTCAGGACTGGAGATCGGTGCTGGACACAGACCCCCTGCCTCCCCCATGCACACCAGCAGGTCCCTCGAACCCTGGGCTGTACCATAGGTCTGTGCAGAGTCCATGCCCGGAGGTCACTCCCGGTTTGTGCAGTGTCCTGCTCCAAGCCTGGGCAGTCCCGGATGCTGCTCTGCCCTAGCGGGCGGGTAGCGCAGCTTGAGATTCCCTAGCCAACATCTTACAGACACAGAAGACACACACAGCCTAGCAGCTTGAGGTGGTGTGTGTATGCAGGGGGCTGGAAGGAGGAGGCCGGCCAGCTTGTGAAGTGGAGGAGCAGGAGGCAGCCATGCAGTGGGTGCGTTGGTGGTATAGTGGTGAGCATAGCTGCCTTCCAAGCAGTTGACCCGGGTTCGATTCCTGGCCAACGCAGAGAAACTTTTCTTCAGTCAGGCTCCACAGTGCCTTGCCTCTCCTGTTCTAAAAGAACCCAGCTTCCCTCAGCAAGTTCAGCTCCCATAGGGCAGGTCATCCACTCCCTTGACACCTCCCGCAGCCTTGCCTCGTGGCCAGGCCTCTGGGCACCTCCCAGCCCAGCAGACACAGGCCTGGCTTTTAGCAAGGCCAGGCTTTGGGGTTCTCCATGCCTGGCTATCACACTCAGTGGGGCTCAGGCACTGAGCCGCCTGCTCTAGCTTTGGGGCCAGCCCTCCTTTGAGCAGGCATTTGGACTAGTGACCTCCTGAGATGCCTTGCAGTCTAGTTGCTTTCATGAAGCAACAAGTCCCAGCTGTGCCCTCCTTCCTCTGCACCAGGGCCAGTAAGGGAGCCTCTTCCCCACAGGAACTGGAGCTCGGTCATTGCTCAGCACTTGGTGCATGTCCTCTCCTTTGGCCTTGACTCTCCCGCCTCTTTCCCACACACTGACTCCTTGAGAGCAGCACAGCATTCCCCCGGGAGTTGGTGTGGCAGAGCCCTCCTTGACCAGCCTTCCTGTCCCCGAGCAGGAAAGTAGGAAGCAGCCTTGTTGCCCCAGGTACCATCCACAAGGCAGCACTGCTGGCACTTGCCATTTCCCGAGGCTCTGGAGGGAATGGAGGAAGTCATGGGAAAGGCAGACGTGTGCCTGGAGCCCCTGGGCAGGATGCCAACATGTACAGAGCCATAATTTGCTGAGGGTTCCTTTGGCTGCTCCCATGAAGGATCGCCTTGTCCTTGCGAGACACTGCCCCTGTGCTGGGTACTGTGTGGTCTGAAGTGCCTGGAGGTGCTGCGGTTGCCCGTGAGCAGCCGTTGGTGGGAGCAGGGCAAGGGTGCTCCCAGGAGCCAGGCGCCCCTGCAGCAGTGCCAGGAGGAGGCTGGCTGAGGTGGGGTGGCTCTGGCAGCCGCAGGGGGAGGAGCAGCAGGGGCAGTGACAGCAGCAGCAGCAGTGGGTCAGGATGGCCGAGCGGTCGAAGGCGCTGCATTCAGGTTGCAGTCTCCCTGGGAGGCGTGGGTTCGAGTCCCACTCCTGACAGGCTCTCCTCTCTTTGTTTCCTCCCCTTTCCCTGAGGGGAGACTCTTGCTCCTCTGGGCACTCTGCTCTCCAGTCTCTGGATTGGGTCTTGCTGCATGGCCCAGCCGCCACCACTAGCAGCGGGGCTTAGAGCAGACATGTAGGTGGAGAGGCCCTAGACCATTCCACTTCTCCACTCTCCCCTACCAAACTCGCATTCTGCATGCCTCTCTCCTAAAATGTGGATCTTTGGACATTCTTCAAACATTCACCCACAAAAGCAACAAGCGCGGCAAACAGGGCGGGCAAACAGGGTGTGGCGCGTCAGGAAGGGTGTGGCACGGCAGTTTGCATGGCAGTTCCCCCCACAAGGCAGTGGGTGTCCTGGGGACACAGGTGTTTCTCCCTTCCCATCAGGCAGCTCAAGCCCAACTTCCCAGCCACAAGCTGGGACCTCCAGGAATCTGCAGGTGGGGAGGATGACAAGACTGGTGCTCCTTTGGGAAACACCAATGAGATTAAAACTGGACCATCTGGAGGTTTTCCTCCATCCTAGTCTGTTTGCTGCCTTGCCCTCTTGCAGGTCTACCCAGGAGCAGGGCCGAGCAGGTATTCCCAATGGGCACTGCAGCGCCTATATGTGGCTAGGTGTTGGTAGCGGAGGGGAGAGGGGGTGCTGCAGGGTGGCCTCTGTGAGAAAAGGTAGGGGGCTGCCCTGCGCCACACACAGCTGGTTCCAGCTGCCTCCACAACACCAAGCGATCTGTGAAGTTTGTGGCATGGAGAGCACCCGCTGTGGAGCTCCGGGATGAGCTGCTCCTTCCTTTCCCAAGGCCATGTCCTTTCAATTGCCATGACCCTTCAAAAACAATCCAGAGTGGCCTCTTCCAGGAGTCCTCCTGGTCTGAGTGCTTCCATGAGCTTTTGCCTTTCTTTGCCTCGATTCTCTCCCCGTCCCACTGGGAGGAAGGGGGGTGAGCGAGCGACTGCGTGGCTCAGCCTCCGGCTGGGGCTAAACCATGACAACAGCGCGGTTTCCCGAGCCGGGGAAATCTCAGGGGGAGCTGAGGGACCCGCCAGGAGCTGGCAGCTTGCGTGAGAGCAGCTGATGAGACCTGGGCGGGGCCAGGAGCCGTGGCGGCCAACCCCCCCACATATAAAAGAAGCCCCTGGGGAGCGCCAGCGACCTGGAGCGTGGCAAACAGGGCGGGCAAACAGGGTGTGGCGCGGCAGCAAGGGTGTGGCACGGCAGTTTGCGTGGCAGTTCACGCAGGAAGGGTGTGCAGGAAGGGCGCTGAAGCTCCGCCGGCTCGACGGGGGGAAGCAATGGTGTCCACCCGGCAGAAAGTCATGGCTGCTCTAAGCCTTGCACCCGCCACGGCTGACGCAGCTTCCCCAGACCGAGCTGCAGTGGGAACACGCTGCCACCCAGGTGTCAGGCTGCAGGGTGTGCCCTACTCTGATGCCAGTGCCAGACGGCAGCATCAGCGAGTATGCCTGTGGGAGGTGTGCCCAGGTCGAGGAACTCCTCCACCTGGTGACAGAGTTCCGGCAGGAGGTGAGCAGGTTGAGGAGTATCAGGGAGTGTGAGAGGGAGATCGACGACTGGACTCACACCCTGCCCTCCCTGAGACAGGCTCAACAGGCAGCCGAGGTGCCTGTCGCGGGGACTCCCTATCCCGATCCTCTCCCTGCACGGCTGAACACAGGGACGTAGGGGACAGGGGACAATGGCAACTAGTTCCTCCCTGGCACGGCAGGCATATCTCCTCAGTGCCTACCCCACCTCCACAGGTGCCATTGCACAATCGGTATGAGGCTCTGCAAGTGGAACCGAACAAAGACTGGCTGATGGTTCAGCTAGCTCGGAGGTGCCGCTGAGGATTAGTCGGCCTATGTCCTGCATCAAAACCGACCCCATAAAAGAAAAAAAGAGATGGGTCGTTGTCATAGGTGACTCCCTTCTGAAAGGAACAGAAGGGCCAATATGCAGACCGGACCCGCTCCTTAGGGAAGCCTGCTGCCTCCCTGGGGCCCGGGTCAAGGATGTGAAGAGAAAGCTTCCTACCCTAGTATGGCCCTCAGACTACTATCCCCTGTTGATCTTCCAGGTAGGCAGCGACGAGGTGGCAATAAGAAGTCCTGGGGCAATCAAGAGGGACTTCAGGGCCTTGGGGCGACTGGTTAAGGGATCAGGAGCACAGGTAGTGTTCTCCTCTATCCCTCCAGTTCTGGGGAAAGATGAGGGAAGAAACAGGAGGAGCCAGCAGATCAATGCCTGGCTCCGAGCCTGGTGTCACCTGCAGGACTTTGGGTTCTTTGGCCACAGGCCAGTTTACACGGCACCAGGCCTGCTGGCGGCAGACGGGGCGCACCGGTCCCAAAGGGGGAAAAAGATCCTTGCACAGGAGTTAGCAGGGCTCATTGAAAGGGCTTTAAACTAGATTTAAAGGGGGAAGGGGATAAAACCAGGCTCGCTAGAGATAAGCCTGGGGGTGGCACGCCAATGAATGAGGGATGGTGTGCCAGCGAGGCCCTTCCGTCTGCCGTCTCAGATGAGGTAGGACAGAGAGACCCATGCGGCAGCAGAGACACAGGGGTCATTGATCTGTTAGGAACCACAGAAACGCCTGAGATTGGACATGTAGGAATTAGGGCTTGTCCCACCACAAAGGTGACAGGATCATTAGCCCAGCTGAAGTGCATCTACACGAATGCACAGAGTATGGGCAACAAACAGGAGGAGCTGGAAGCCGTTGTGCAGGGGGAAAACTATGATACAGTTGCTATCACAGAAACATGGTGGGATGACTTGCACAACTGGAGTGCTGCGACGGATGGCTACAAACTCTTCAGAAGGGATAGGCAAGGAAGGAGAGGCGGTGGGGTAGCCCTCTGCGTTAGGGAGAGTCTTGACTGTCTAGAGCTCGAGGATGGTGACGAGAGGGTTGAGTGTCTATGGGTAAGAGTCAGGGGGAAGGCCAACAAGGCAGATGCCATGGTGGGAGGCTGTTATAGACCACCCAACCAGGATGAGGAGGCAGATGAAGTATTCTACAAGCAGCTGGGAGAAGCCTCACGATCGCTAGCCCTTGTTCTCGTGGGGGACTTCAACTTGCCAGATGTCTGCTGGAAATACAATGCAGCAGAGAGGAAACAGTCCAGGAGGTTCCTGGAGTGTGTGGAAGAGAACTTCCTGACAGAGCTGGTGAGGGAGCCAACGAGAGAAGGCACCCTGTTGGACCTGTTGTTCGTGAACAGAGAAGGTCTTGTGGGTGATGTGATGGTCAGAGGCCGTCTTGGGCACAGTGACCACGAAATGATAGAGTTTTCGATTCTCAGAGAAGCAAAGAGGAGGGTCAGCAGAACTGCCACCTTGGACTTCCGGAGGGCAGACTTTGGCCTGTTTAGGAGACTGGAGGGCAAAGGCGTCCAGGAAGGCTGGACATTCTTCAAAAGGGAAATCTTAAAGGAGCAGGAGCAGGCCGTCCCCATGAGCCGAAAGATGAGCCGGCGGGGAAGAAGACCGGCCTGGCTGAGCAGAGAGCTCCGGCTGGAACTTAGGAAAAAAAAGAGAGTCTACCACCTTTGGAGGAAGGGGCAGGCAACTCAGGAGGACTACAAGGATGTTGTGAGGTTATGTAGGGAGAAAATTAGAAGGGCCAAAGCCCAACTAGAACTTAGTCTGGCTACTGCCGTAAAAGACAACAAAAAGTGTTTCTACAAATACATTAACAATAAAAAGGGGGCTAAGGAGACTCTCCCTCCTTTATTGGATGCGGAGGGAAACTTAGTGTCAAGGGATGAGGAAAAGGCTGAGGTGCTAAATGCCTTCTTTGCCTCAATCTTTAACAGCAAGGGTAGTTGTTCTCTGGGCACCCAGCCCCCTGAGCAGGAAGACAGGGATGGGGAGCAGAATGAACACCCCGTAATCCAAGGGGAAATGGTCAGTGACCTGCTACGCCACCTAGACACGCACAAGTCTATGGGGCCGCATGGGATCCACCCAAGGCTGCTGAAAGAGCTGGCAGAAGTGCTCACCAAGCCACTCTCCATCATTTATCAGCAGTCCTGGCTAACCGGGGAGGTCCCAGTTGACTGGAGGCTGCCAAATGTGACGCCCATTTGCAAGAAGGGCCGGAAGGAGGATCCGGGGAAGTACAGGCCTGTCAGCCTGACCTCGGTGCCCGGGAAGGTTACGGAGCAGATCATCTTGAGTGCCATCACGCGGCACATACAGGACAACCGGGTGATCGGGCCCAATCAGCATGGGTTTATGAAAGGCAGGTCCTGCCTGACCAACCTGATCTCCTTCTACGACATGGTGACCTGCTTAGTGGATGAGGGAAAGGCTGTGGACGTTGTGTACCTAGACTTTAGTAAAGCCTTTGACACCGTTCCCCACAGCAGCCTCCTGGAGAAACTGGCTACCCCTGGCTTGGACGGGTGTACTCTGCGCTGGGTAGGAAACTGGCTGGATGGCCGGGCCCAAAGAGTTGTGGTGAATGGAGTTCAATCCGGTTGGCGGCCAGTCACAAGTGGTGTTCCCCAGGGCTCAGTATTGGGGCCAGTTCTGTTTAATATCTTTATCAGGATCGAGTGCACCCTCAGTAAGTTTGCAGATGACACCAAATTGGGAGGGAGTGTTGATCTGCTGGAGGGCAGGCAGGCGCTACAGCGGGATCTGGACAGGGTGGATCGATGGGCCGAGGCCAATGGTATGAGATTCAACAAGGCCAAGTCACAACAACCCCAGGCAACGCTACAGGCTTGGGGGGGGAGTGGCTGGAAAGCTGCCTGGCGGAAAAGGACCTGGGGGTGTTGGTCGACAGCCGGCTGAATATGAGCCAGCAGTGTGCCCAGGTGGCCAAGAAGGCCAATGGCATCCTGGCCTGTATCAGAACTAGTGTGGCCAGCAGGAGTAGGGAAGTGATCATCCCCCTGTACTCGGCCCTGGTGAGGCCTCAACTCGAGTACTGTGTTCAGTTTTGGGCCCCTCACTACAAGAAAGACATTGAAGTGCTGGAGCGTGTCCAGAGAAGGGCAATGAAGCTGGTGAAGGGTCTGGAACACAAGTCCTATGAGGAGCGGCTGAGGGACCTGGGGATGTTTAGTCTGGAGAAAAGGAGGCTGAGGGGAGATCTTATTGCTCTCTACAGCTACCTGAAAGGAGGATGTAGAGAGATGGGCGTCAATCTCTTCTCCCTAGTTACAGACGACAGGACAAGAGGAAATGGCCTCAAGTTGCACCAGGGGAGGTTTAGATTGGACATTCGTAAAAATTTCTTCACCAAAAGGGTTGTCAGGCACTGGAACAGGCTGCCCAGGGAGGTGGTGGAGTCCCCATCTCTGGAGGTATTCAAAAGACGTGTAGATATGGCGCTAAGGGACATGATTTAGTGGTGGACTTGGTAGTGATAGGTTAATGGTTGGACTCGATGATCTTGGAGGTCTCTTCCAACCAGAACGATTCTATGATTCTATGGTTCTATGAAAAGGAAATGCCTTGGAAGGCAGCAGCAGCAACATGAGATTGCATAGGAGCACCAGTTGATTCAGCAATGGTCCTAAAATACGTGGAAATGCCCTTGAAGAAAGCAGCACTTTGGGAGGAATGAGGCTATGAGCTCTGGCATCCTTGGCACACCTGAGGCTGGGGCATCATGTCCACTGAAGTCCACAGCATGATGACTCATGTTTGCCTGGATGGAGAGCCCAACCAGAGGAGAGGCACTGCTTGACCTGTTGTTTACCAGTGTGGAAGAATTTATCGGATGGGTCAAGACTGGAGGTAGCTTGGGCTGCGATCATGCCCTGGTGGAATTCTCAATCTCTGCATGGGATCCCTTGGGAAACTGCCCTCAGAGACAAAGGACCGAACCATTGCTGGGAGATATTGAAAGACATTATTCTAAGGGTGCTAGAGCTCTCAATCCCAAAGTGCAAGAAGGCATGCAGGGGAGGCAGGAGGCGAGCTTGGCTAAGTCAAGACCTCTTAACCAAACTAAAACACAAAACCAAAATGCATAGGCAGTGGAGGCAGGGATATACATCCTGGGGATATTATAGGGAGATGGCCCGAGAGTGCAAGGAGGGCATCAGGAAAGCCAAGGCGCAGTTGGAGTTGAACGTGGCTGAGGATATGAAAAATAACAAGAAGTTTTTCTTCAGGTACATAGGACAACAAAGGAAGATGAAAGAAACTGTACACCCTCCACCCCCACCCCCCCTGATGAGCGGAACGGGAGACCTGGCTACAACCAACATGGAAAAATTCAAGGTACTCATCAACTTTTTTGCCTAGTTTTCACCGACAAGTACTCCAGTCAGTCCACCCAATTCACAGAATTCAAAGGCAGGGACTAGGAGAATGAAGTACCACCCACTGCAGGAGAAGATCAGGTTCAAGACCATCTAAAGAACCTGAATGTGCCCAAGTCCATGGGACCTGATGAGATGCATCTGAGGGTCCTGTAGGAACTGGGAGATAAAGTTGCTAAGCCACTATCCATCAAATTTGAAAGGTTGTGGCAGACTGGTGAAGTTCCCAGTAACTGGAGAAAGGGAAACATAACCCCCATTTTAAAAAAGGGACAAAAGGAAGACCTGGAGAACTGCAGGCCAGTCAGTCTCACCTCTGTGCCCGGCAGGATGATATAGCAGATCCTCCTGGAAGATATGCTAAGGCACATGGAAAACAGAGAGATGACAGCCAACATGGCTTCCCTAAGGGCAAATTGTGCCTGACAAACTTAGTGTAACAACAGGGTTACAACCATGGTGGATAAGGAAAGAGCAACTGACGTCATTTACCTGTGTGAAGCATTTGATACTGTCCAACACAACATCCTTGTCTCTGCAATGGAGAGACATGGATTTGATGGGTGGACCACTCAATGGATAAGGAATTGGCTGAATGGTTGCACTCAAAGTGTTTCAGTGAACGGCTCGACATCTGGGTGGACACCACTGACGAGCGGCGTCCCTCAGGGCTATGTACTGGGACCAGTATTATTGAACATCTTTGTCAGAGATGTGGATAATGGGATGGAGTGCACCATGAGCATGTCTGTGGATGACACCAAGCTGAGTGGTGTGGTTGCTACTCTGGAGGGGAGGGATGCCATCCAGAGGGACCTTGTCAGGCTAGAGAGGTGGCCGCATGCAAACGTCATGAAGTTCAACAAGGCCAAGTGCAAGGTCCTGCACCTGGGTCAGGGCAATCCCAAACATGGATACAGGCTGGGTGATGAGTGGATTGGGAGCAGCCCTGCGGAGAAGGCCTTGGGGGCATTGGTGGATGAAAAACTGAATATGAGCCAGCTTGCAGCCCAGAAAGCCAATTGTATCCTGGGCTGCGTCAAAAGAAGTGTGGCTAGCAGGTCGAGGGAGGTGGTTCTCCTCTACTCCACTCTCGTGAGACCCCACCTGGGGCACTGTGTTCAGTTCTAGGACTCCCAGCATAAGAAAGACATAGACCTGCTGGAGCGGGTCCAGAGGAAGGGCACAAAGATGATCAGGGGGCTGGAGCACCTCCCCTAGGAGGACAGCCTGAGACAGTTGGGGTTGTTTAGCCTAGAGAAGAGAAGGCTTCCAAGAGACCTTCAGGAAAGATGGGGAGGGACTCTTGATCAGGGAGTGTAGTGATATGTATAGGGGTACTGGTTTTAGACTGAAAGAGGGTTTAGATTAGATGTTAGAAAGAAATTCTTCTCTGTGAGGGTGGTGAAGCACTGGAAGAGGTTGCCCAGCAAAGTTGTGGATGCCCCATCCCTGGAAGTGTTCAAGGCTAGTTAGACTGGGCTTTGAACAACCTGGTCTAGTGGAAGGTGTCCCTGCCCATGGCCGGGGAGGTTGCAACTAAATGATCTTCAAGGTCCCTTCCAACCCAAAACTATTCTATGATTCATTGTATGATTCTAGGTGGTATGAAGTGGGAGCAATTCATTTCAGATGAAAGAGGCAAGAGCTTAATCACCAGGGAGGCCTCGGAAAGCAGCAATTACTAGGTGTTTCGATGCTTCGGGAGCAAGGAACGTTTGTGCCCCCGCGGGGCTCTGGGACACAGCATAAAAGCCTGTGCTGCTCCAGGCTCTGCATCCTCCTTTCTTGCCTCCCTTTCCTCAAGGAACGAGGTAAGCCTGAGTCCGCTCCATCTCTCCACATGGGCTGAACTGCTGTCATGGTGGCTACTCAGGTTGATACTTGGGCTGCCGCTGCTTGGCCCTGCAATGGCCCTGCAATGTTCAAGGGCTGTCACCTCTTTTCCTTTTGATGGGGGTGGCTGGGGAGGTGTACCCACAAGAATTTCCACCTGCAGCAGATGGTCTCTAACCAAATGGCCAAGTGCATCCAGTGCCTTCTTGCGATGTTTCTTCTGGAGTGGGGGGTATGATCCTTCTTTCCACAGGTGCTTTAAACCCACTGTGCTGGGTCCTATCCCAAAAGTGGGTCAGCCTTCCTGTGCCGTGCAACTCAGAGGGCACAATGAGGGCCGTGGGAGCTGTAGGCACAGCCAGTTAGACACATCTTTGCTCCCTGTACTTTAAATGTAGCCTTAAGATGCGACGTCACACATGTTGTGCATGTTACCAAGATCAGCTGCAGGGCTTTTGTGGACATGGAGTTAGAGATGGAGATGGAGGGCAGCAAAGTCTATCTGCAGAGAGAACTGAGGAAAAGAAAGACAGACTGGTGTTGGGCTCAGTGTTTCCTCTCTGCTCTGTGTTTCAGCTTGGCCTCCCTCACCCAGAGATGTCCTGCTTCAGACCCTGTCTCCCACCACCCTGTGGAGCCTCTGGCCCAACCCCACTTGCAAGCAGCTGCAGTGAGCCCTGTATTGTCCGCTGCGCTGACTCGACAGTGGCCATCCAGGCCTCCCCGGTGGTGGTGACCCTGCTGGGCCCCATCCTTACCTCATTCCCTCAGAGCACAGCTGTGGGCTCCTCCCTGTCAGCTGCTGTCGGGAGTTCCCTCAGCACCATGGGGGGTTTGCATCTCTTCTGGGGGCTCCCTTGGTCTGGGGGGGTCAGGGTTGTGTCTGCCTCTCCCCTGCTGCAGTCTGAACTGCTGAAGCCAGTGGATCATCCCATTTGGAGCAGGAAGGGAAACGAGGACCCTGCAGCAGCAGGAGTGTGGCTGTGGCTTGCTCATCCCACCTGGCAGGAGAGACCTGTGCCTGCTGCTCCTCACTGCATGGCAGGCCTCGCTGTGCCTCCTCTGGCTCTGCTTTGCTCTGAGCTCCTTGAGAAAGGGCTCGTTCTCTTCTGCTTTGCTGAGCCTCCTGCTGACAGGGGGAGGGTGCTGGAGTTAGGGACTGCTCTTGGTGGGCTGGGATTCCCACCATGGCGAGCAGAATGGGGAAAGGCAAGCGCTTTGTGTGGAGCTTGTCCTTGGGAAATGGGTCATTCTCGGTGCCTCCTGGAACCTGCAGAGGTGTTGCTTGGTCTCTGTTCTGTGCCACTGCATTTGCTCCTTCTCATTAAAGACTTTGTGCAGCACAGCTGGAGACTTGTGGTGGTTTGTTCTCCTCCCCCCTCAGCTTGCCAACACCTCTGCAAGGAAGAGGAGGAACATGCCCTCTCCCATGACAGTGAGTCTGTCCCCAGGCATGGGGCACTGCCAGTTGTGGGTGGAGCTCCCTGAACGGATAGCAGAGTAACAAAAATAAACAAGCAGGCAAGAGAAAGACAGAAAAGCCTCAGAGAAATGGATGGAACAAGCAGCAATGGACAGTGGTGGAAATACAAGTAATGCCACACACAGTAAACCTGTTATACTGTGAGGGTGGTTAAACATTGGAAACAGTTGCCCAGGGAGTGTTGTAGAGTCTCCATCTCTGGAGATGCCCAACATCCAACCAGACAAGGCCCTGAACAGCCTCCTCTACTTGACCCTGCTTTGAGCTGGGCTTGAACTGCATGACCTCCACCTCAGCTGTTGTGTGATTTTGGTGAGCCACTACTGGATCTCCCAGCCAGGAGCAGCCATCAAGCACCAGAGAGCAGAGAGCAGGAAGGGGCCAGCGCCCAGGAAACGGCAGAGGTGTGGTGGCACAGGGGAGGAGAAGGGCACTGATGTCAGTCCCAGGCTGGGAGCCCAGGAAAGGAAGGAAGATCGGATGTGCATTAAATAAGTGAGCTAACAGCAAGGCTGTTAAGGTGTAAGCATGCTGAGGAAAGCCTTGAGGGAAACCAAAAGTCTTGAGGTCCCACAGATACTTGAACTCAGATCGCTGGATTCAGAGTCCAGAGTGCTCACCATTACACCATGGGACCTCGTGCACAGATGCTGTCTTTCCCCTGTGGCCACCCTTGCTGAGCCATATGTTCTGGCTGAGCCCAGCTGCGTCCCCCTCTCCCTGGCCGTCACCAAGTACAGCTTTCCTCCAGGGCCACAGGGCACTCTCTACTCACAAGGCCTTTCAAGGGAGTGGCAGAGTTATTTTGCACAAGCTGGCATGGCCTCTCTTATAAGAACCAGGCTGTGAGAATCGTGCTTTCTCCTGATTAGACCTGATTATGAAGCTTCCAGCGGAGCCTCTTCAACGTTGCACCTCACAGAGTACATTCATGGCCCAGCAGTTGCTGGTTCGATGCTTGCAGTTGTCGTCTCTGCTGCTGCCTCCCTTCACTCTCATGTTGGACAGCCAGTCAGTCTGCCTTTGTAAGTTATTGCCTCTCCTGTTTCTCACCTTGTAGCTCATACTAAGCAGCCTTTAACCAGATGTCCTTACTCTTGGTTGCAGTCCTAGCTGAGCTCCTGACCTTGCTAAATGAGGGGACCAAGAGAGAGGGCAGGGGATGAGGTTCAACAGAGGGAAGAGCTGGCAGGAGGACACAAAGCAGCCTTGTTATGGGTTTTGCACAAGCTGGACTGCCTTCCTCTGCTGGGACAGTCTTGGCTGACTACAAACTCTGGTCCTTTTTTCCAGGACACGCTGTCCCCTTCTGCTCCAAAGTGGCCTCTGGCTCAGCAACAATGAGGTTTTCTCTCCTGAGGCTGCTCCAGACTCAGGTACATTTCACTGTGAGCCTGACGGAACTTTCCCTCACGCCCTCGGACCACCACACTGCCTGCCCAAAAAGGGTCCATGCACGGAGCGGGGAAAAGCTGCACTGGAGCTATCCTCCTTCTGCCAAGGTTGAGTCTGTGTGTTGAGAGCAGGGCCCTTCCCTCCCAGCAGTCAGACGGGGGGAAACACATGCGGGGAAAACTCTACTGGATCTCAGACTTAGTCAAGACACTGAGGACACAACGTCCTGGTGCCTTCAGACTGCCTGAAGCACTGGGCTGGCATCTGGTACTTCTGAACCCACAGGAGAGACCATGCGGCATGCCCAAGGCTAAGCTACCACATCGCAGGTTACATTCAGCAAGGGCATGAGAAACGCCCAGTCACTGGAGAAGGGTTAACTCTCTACAGAGTCACAACTCTGAAAGCATGTCCCGCAGAAGCAGCTTTGCTGAGTGCTTTCCTCATCCACCCCTGGGATCTGCAGGACAGAGCAGGGTGGGAGGAATTTCTGGGAGCAGCAAGATCAGGGCCCAATCTCTGCAGGTCTTGCAAAAAGGTGGAGGGACCCTGTCTTCAGGGGATGGGGCACAGGGAAGGGGACAGCCCTGATGCTCCCTGATGACTAACGAGACGAAAAAGTTACCCTAGTCACCAAAAAGGGGAAGAACCAAGGAAAGATGATGATAAACTGGAGCAACTTCAGCAGATGATCCCTAGCATAGTCGGGGCTGGGGGCTCTGGCCTTGTGAGGAGAGGCTGAGGACCCAAGGCTTGCTTAGGTGGGAGAAGAAGAGGCTTTGCGGGGATGTAATAGGAGCCTCCCAGTGCCTACAAGGAGGTTACTGCAGTGGCTGGAGGATGAGAGCCGTGGTCAGAAATCGAGCAGGCAGTTTGTGACTGGCTACTTGACCACCCTAAGGGTGCTTAAGCATGGGAACAGGGGTCCAGAGAGGCTGTGAAATGTCTGTCCTCAAGGAATTTTATGACCCGAAAGGACAAAGCACTGATCAGCTAGTGTGAGCCTGCTTGAAGCAGGAGGATGCACTCTCTGACTCCCTGAAATGCCTTGCAACCAGAAGAGCCATTGGAGGGTCAGGTGGAAGCAGGGAGAGAGGATTTTCATAGAATCATAGAATTGTTCTGGTTGGAAGAGACCTCCAAGATCATTGGGTCCAACCATTAACCTATCACTACCAAGTCCACCACTAAATCATATCCCTTAGGGCCTCATCTAAACGTCTTTTGAATACCCCCAGAGATGGGGACTCCACCACCTCCCTGGGCAGCCTGTTCCAGTGCCTGACAACCCTTTTGGTGAAGAAATTTTTACGAATGTCCAATCTAAACCTCCCCTGGTGCAACTTGAGGCCATTTCCTCTTGTTTTGTTGTCTGTTACTAGGGAGAAGAGTCCGACCCCCATCTCTCTACAACCTCCTTTCAGGGAGTTGTAGAGAGCAAGAAGGTCTCCCCTCAGCCTCCTTTTCTCCAGACTAAACATCCCCAGGTCCCTCAGCCACTCCTCATAGGACTTGTGTTCCAGACCCTTCACCAGCCTCATTGCCCTTCTTTGGACACGCTCCAGCACTTCAATGTCTGTCTTGTAGTGAGGGGCCCAAAACTAAACACAGTACTCGAGGTGTGGCCTCACGAGGGGCGAGTACAGGGGGACGATCACTTCCTTAGTCCTGCTGGCCACATTATTTCTGATACAAGCCAGGATGTCATTGGCCTTCTTGGCCACCTGGGCACACTGCTGGCTCATATTCAGCCGGCTGTCGACCAACACCCCCAGGTCCTTTCCCGCCGGGCAGCTTTCCAGCCACTCCCCCTCAAGCCTGTAGCGTTGCCTGGGGTTGGTGTGACCCAACAGCAGGACCCGGCACTTGGCCTTGTTGAACCTCATACCATTGGCCTCGGCCCATCGATCCACCCTGTCCAGATCCCGCTGTAGTGCCTGCCTGCCCTCCAGCAGATCAACACTCCCTCCCAATTTGGTGTCATCTGCAAACTTACTGAGGGTGCACTCGATCCTGATAAAGATATTAAACAGAACTGGCCCCAATACTGAGCCCTGAGGAACACCACTTGTGACTGGCCGCCAACCGGATTGAACTCCATTCACCACAACTCTTTGGGCCCGGCCATCCAGCCAGTTTCCTACCCAGCGCAGAGTACACCCGTCCAAGCCAGGGGTAGCCAGTTTCTCCAGGAGGCTGCTGTGGGGAACGGTGTCAAAGGCTTTACTAAAGTCTAGGTACACAACGTCCACAGCCTTTCCCTCATCCACTAAGCAGGTCACCATGTCGTAGAAGGAGATCAGGTTGGTCAGGCAGGACCTGCCTTTCATAAACCCATGCTGATTGGGCCCGATCACCCGGTTGTCCTGTATGTGCCGCGTGATGGCACTCAAGATGATCTGCTCCGTAACCTTCCCGGGCACCGAGGTCAGGCTGACAGGCCTGTACTTCCCCGGATCCTCCTTCCGGCCCTTCTTGCAAATGGGCGTCACATTTGGCAGCCTCCAGTCAACTGGGACCTCCCCGGTTAGCCAGGACTGCTGATAAATGATGGAGAGTGGCTTGTGAGCACTTCTGCCAGCTCTTTCAGCAGCCTTGGGTGGATCCCATGCGGCCCCATAGACTTGTGCGTGTCTAGGTGGCGTAGCAGGTCACTGACCATTTCCCCTTGGATTACGGGGTGTTCATTCTGCTCCCCATCCCTGTCTTCCTGCTCAGGGGGCTGGGTTCCCAGAGAACAACTACCCTTGCTGTTAAAGATTGAGGCAAAGAAGGCATTTAGCACCTCAGCCTTTTCCTCGTCCCTTGACACTAAGTTTCCCTCCGCATCCAATAAAGGAGGGAGAGTCTCCTTAGCCCCCTTTTCATTGTTAATGTATTTGTAGAAACACTTTTTGTTGTCTTTTACGGCAGTAGCCAGACTAAGTTCTAGTTGGGCTTTGGCCCTTCTAATTTTCTCGCTACATAACCTCACAACATCCTTGTAGTCCTCCTGAGTTGCCTGCCCCTTCCTCCAAAGGTGGTAGACTCTCTTTTTTTTCCTAAGTTCCAGCCGGAGCTCTCTGCTCAGCCAGGCCGGTCTTCTTCCCCGCCGGCTCATCTTTTGGCTCATGGGGACGGCCTGCTCCTGCTCCTTTAAGATTTCCCTTTTGAAGAATGTCCAGCCTTCCTGGACGCCTTTGCCCTCCAGTCTCCTAAACAGGCCAAAGTCTGCCCTCCGGAAGTCCAAGGTGGCAGTTCTGCTGACCCTCCTCTTTGCTTCTCTGAGAATCGAAAACTCTATCATTTCGTGGTCACTGTGCCCAAGACGGCCTCTGACCATCACATCACCCACAAGACCTTCTCTGTTCACGAACAACAGGTCCAACAGGGTGCCTTCTCTCGTTGGCTCCCTCACCAGCTCTGTCAGGAAGTTCTCTTCCACACACTCCAGGAACCTCCTGGACTGTTTCCTCTCTGCTGCATTGTATTTCCAGCAGACATCTGGCAAGTTGAAGTCCCCCACGAGAACAAGGGCTAGCGATCGTGAGGCTTCTCCCAGCTGCTTGTAGAATACTTCATCTGCCTCCTCATCCTGGTTGGGTGGTCTATAACAGCCTCCCACCATGGCATCTGCCTTGTTGGCCTTCCCCCTGACTCTTACCCATAGACACTCAACCCTCTCGTCACCATCCTCGAGCTCTAGACAGTCAAGACTCTCCCTAACGCAGAGGGCTACCCCACCGCCTCTCCTTCCTTGCCTATCCCTTCTGAAGAGTTTGTAGCCATCCGTCGCAGCACTCCAGTTGTGCAAGTCATCCCACCATGTTTCTGTGATAGCAACTGTATCATAGTTTTCCCCCTGCACAACGGCTTCCAGCTCCTCCTGTTTGTTGCCCATACTCTGTGCATTCGTGTAGATGCACTTCAGCTGGGCTAATGATCCTGTCACCTTTGTGGTGGGACAAGCCCTAATTCCTACATGTCCAATCTCAGGCGTTTCTGTGGTTCCTAACAGATCAATGACCCCTGTGTCTCTGCTGCCGCATGGGTCTCTCTGTCCTACCTCATCTGAGACGGCAGACGGAAGGGCCTCGCTGGCACACCATCCCTCATTCATTGGCGTGCCACCCCCAGGCTTATCTCTAGCGAGCCTGGTTTTATCCCCTTCCCCCTTTAAATCTAGTTTAAAGCCCTTTCAATGAGCCCTGCTAACTCCTGTGCAAGGATCTTTTTCCCCCTTTGGGACCGGTGCGCCCCGTCTGCCGCCAGCAGGCCTGGTGCCGTGTAAACTGGCCTGTGGCCAAAGAACCCAAAGTCCTGCAGGTGACACCAGGCTCGGAGCCAGGCATTGATCTGCTGGCTCCTCCTGTTTCTTCCCTCATCTTTCCCCAGAACTGGAGGGATAGAGGAGAACACTACCTGTGCTCCTGATCCCTTAACCAGTCGCCCCAAGGCCCTGAAGTCCCTCTTGATTGCCCCAGGACTTCTTATTGCCACCTCGTCGCTGCCTACCTGGAAGATCAACAGGGGATAGTAGTCTGAGGGCCATACTAGGGTAGGAAGCTTTCTCTTCACATCCTTGACCCGGGCCCCAGGGAGGCAGCAGGCTTCCCTAAGGAGCGGGTCCGGTCTGCATATTGGCCCTTCTGTTCCTTTCAGAAGGGAGTCACCTATGACAACGACCCATCTCTTTTTTTCTTTTATGGGGTCGGTTTTGATGCAGGACATAGGCCGACTAATCCTCAGCGGCACCTCCGAGCTAGCTGAACCATCAGCCAGTCTTTGTTCGGTTCCACTTGCAGAGCCTCATACCGATTGTGCAATGGCACCTGTGGAGGTGGGGTAGGCACTGAGGAGATATGCCTGCCGTGCCAGGGAGGAACTAGTTGCCATTGTCCCCTGTCCCCTACGTCCCTGTGTTCAGCCGTGCAGGGAGAGGATCGGGATAGGGAGTCCCCGCGACAGGCACCTCGGCTGCCTGTTGAGCCTGTCTCAGGGAGGGCAGGGTGTGAGTCCAGTCGTCGATCTCCCTCTCACACTCCCTGATACTCCTCAACCTGCTCACCTCCTGCCGGAACTCTGTCACCAGGTGGAGGAGTTCCTCGACCTGGGCACACCTCCCACAGGCATACTCGCTGATGCTGCCGTCTGGCACTGGCATCAGAGTAGGGCACACCCTGCAGCCTGACACCTGGGTGGCAGCGTGTTCCCACTGCAGCTCGGTCTGGGGAAGCTGCGTCAGCCGTGGCGGGTGCAAGGCTTAGAGCAGCCATGACTTTCTGCCGGGTGGACACCATTGCTTCCCCCGTCGAGCCGGCGGAGCTTCAGCGCCCTTCCTGCACACCCTTCCTGCGTGAACTGCCACGCAAACTGCCGTGCCACACCCTTGCTGCCGCGCCACACCCTGTTTGCCCGCCCTGTTTGCCACGCTCCAGGTCGCTGGCGCTCCCCAGGGGCTTCTTTTATATGTGGGGGGGTTGGCCGCCACGGCTCCTGGCCCCGCCCAGGTCTCATCAGCTGCTCTCACGCAAGCTGCCAGCTCCTGGCGGGTCCCTCAGCTCCCCCCGAGATTTCCCCGGCTCGGGAAACCGCGCTGTTGTCATGGTTTAGCCCCAGCCGGAGGCTGAGCCACGCAGTCGCTCGCTCACCCCCCTTCCTCCCAGTGGGACGGGGAGAGAATCGAGGCAAAGAAAGGCAAAAGCTCATGGAAGCACTCAGGACCAGGAGGACTCCTGGAAGAGGCCACTCTGGATTGTTTTTGAAGGGTCATGGCAATTGAAAGGACATGGCCTTGGGAAAGGAAGGAGCAGCTCATCCCGGAGCTCCACAGCGGGTGCTCTCCATGCCACAAACTTCACAGATCGCTTGGTGTTGTGGAGGCAGCTGGAACCAGCTGTGTGTGGCGCAGGGCAGCCCCCTACCTTTTCTCACAGAGGCCACCCTGCAGCACCCCCTCTCCCCTCCGCTACCAACACCTAGCCACATATAGGCGCTGCAGTGCCCATTGGGAATACCTGCTCGGCCCTGCTCCTGGGTAGACCTGCAAGAGGGCAAGGCAGCAAACAGACTAGGATGGAGAAAACCTCCAGATGGTCCAGTTTTAATCTCATTGGTGTTTCCCAAAGGAGCACCAGTCTTGTCATCCTCCCCACCTGCAGATTCCTGGAGGTCCCAGCTTGTGGCTGGGAAGTTGGGCTTGAGCTGCCTGATGGGAAGGGAGAAACACCTGTGTCCCCAGGACACCCACTGCCTTGTGGGGGGAACTGCCATGCAAACTGCCGTGCCACACCCTTCCTGACGTGCCACACCCTGTTTGCCCGCCCTGTTTGCCGCGCTTGTTGCTTTTGTGGGTGAATGTTTGAAGAATGTCCAAAGATCCACATTTTAGGAGAGAGGCATGCAGAATGCGAGTTTGGTAGGGGAGAGTGGAGAAGTGGAATGGTCTAGGGCCTCTCCACCTACATGTCTGCTCTAAGCCCCGCTGCTAGTGGTGGCGGCTGGGCCATGCAGCAAGACCCAATCCAGAGACTGGAGAGCAGAGTGCCCAGAGGAGCAAGAGTCTCCCCTCAGGGAAAGGGGAGGAAACAAAGAGAGGAGAGCCTGTCAGGAGTGGGACTCGAACCCACGCCTCCCAGGGAGACTGCAACCTGAATGCAGCGCCTTCGACCGCTCGGCCATCCTGACCCACTGCTGCTGCTGCTGTCACTGCCCCTGCTGCTCCTCCCCCTGCGGCTGCCAGAGCCACCCCACCTCAGCCAGCCTCCTCCTGGCACTGCTGCAGGGGCGCCTGGCTCCTGGGAGCACCCTTGCCCTGCTCCCACCAACGGCTGCTCACGGGCAACCGCAGCACCTCCAGGCACTTCAGACCACACAGTACCCAGCACAGGGGCAGTGTCTCGCAAGGACAAGGCGATCCTTCATGGGAGCAGCCAAAGGAACCCTCAGCAAATTATGGCTCTGTACATGTTGGCATCCTGCCCAGGGGCTCCAGGCACACGTCTGCCTTTCCCATGACTTCCTCCATTCCCTCCAGAGCCTCGGGAAATGGCAAGTGCCAGCAGTGCTGCCTTGTGGATGGTACCTGGGGCAACAAGGCTGCTTCCTACTTTCCTGCTCGGGGACAGGAAGGCTGGTCAAGGAGGGCTCTGCCACACCAACTCCCGGGGGAATGCTGTGCTGCTCTCAAGGAGTCAGTGTGTGGGAAAGAGGCGGGAGAGTCAAGGCCAAAGGAGAGGACATGCACCAAGTGCTGAGCAATGACCGAGCTCCAGTTCCTGTGGGGAAGAGGCTCCCTTACTGGCCCTGGTGCAGAGGAAGGAGGGCACAGCTGGGACTTGTTGCTTCATGAAAGCAACTAGACTGCAAGGCATCTCAGGAGGTCACTAGTCCAAATGCCTGCTCAAAGGAGGGCTGGCCCCAAAGCTAGAGCAGGCGGCTCAGTGCCTGAGCCCCACTGAGTGTGATAGCCAGGCATGGAGAACCCCAAAGCCTGGCCTTGCTAAAAGCCAGGCCTGTGTCTGCTGGGCTGGGAGGTGCCCAGAGGCCTGGCCACGAGGCAAGGCTGCGGGAGGTGTCAAGGGAGTGGATGACCTGCCCTATGGGAGCTGAACTTGCTGAGGGAAGCTGGGTTCTTTTAGAACAGGAGAGGCAAGGCACTGTGGAGCCTGACTGAAGAAAAGTTTCTCTGCGTTGGCCAGGAATCGAACCCGGGTCAACTGCTTGGAAGGCAGCTATGCTCACCACTATACCACCAACGCACCCACTGCATGGCTGCCTCCTGCTCCTCCACTTCACAAGCTGGCCGGCCTCCTCCTTCCAGCCCCCTGCATACACACACCACCTCAAGCTGCTAGGCTGTGTGTGTCTTCTGTGTCTGTAAGATGTTGGCTAGGGAATCTCAAGCTGCGCTACCCGCCCGCTAGGGCAGAGCAGCATCCGGGACTGCCCAGGCTTGGAGCAGGACACTGCACAAACCGGGAGTGACCTCCGGGCATGGACTCTGCACAGACCTATGGTACAGCCCAGGGTTCGAGGGACCTGCTGGTGTGCATGGGGGAGGCAGGGGGTCTGTGTCCAGCACCGATCTCCAGTCCTGAGCAGCCAGAGGGAAAGAAAAGAATCGGGCCGTCTCTCTTCTTCATGCCTGTGCGAGTACTGGTGGTGCTTTTCGGGGTGCTGGTAATGGTGCTGCTCCCCATCTGCGTTCATACGTGTGCCAGCTGTGCACGTACTACGCAAGTGTATGTGCGTTTGTGTGTATGTACCTGTGGCGGTTTAAGCACAAACACCCACCCAGCTGCTCCCTCCTTTCCCCACCTTCAGTGGGTGCAGGGCACTGAAAGCAGGATGAAAAAGCTCACGGGTCAAGATAAACACAAAGACATGGCTTAGCAAAACTCTTGTGGGCAAACCAGGCTTGACTTGGGAAAAAATATTTTTTTGCCAATTAAAATACAGATTCATTGAGGTAACACAGTTGGAGTCTGCCCCAGACAGAGGCACATGCATGCTGTCCCGGGCTAACATGTGGTTGCATGGTGTGCCCTTTGGTTGAATTAAAAAGGCACAGCAACTGGCCTGTGTTTCTTCTTAGGCACTGGATGTGTCCATATCCAGTACACTTGACTAGTATTAGCTCAGCAATCGGTGATTATTCCCATTGTATAATGTGCAAAGAGGCCAGGTGGATTATTGCTAGAACAGGTTTCTTGGTCTGTGTAACTTGCTTGGATATGAGCATCTGCCACATTCCATGCTGCATGCCTCTAAGTAATTTGCTTTGCAGGAGTCTACCCATTACCGATTCCTGCGCTAAAATCTGCCTTGTGCTGCTACTGGGTTTGGTGGTGGAAGATTGCTCTGGTGAACCCCCATGGCAGCACCGATGAATGAAGAAGTACATCTGACCAGGAAGTACCTTCCCATACATCCACAGGAGGCACCATTTTCTTTCAGCTGCCATTTTCTTATAAAACACCATGACCAAGATGTTTTCATACTGCTCTGTGATTGGGTGACAGCCATTTCTTGACATCTACTGTCGTGGTTTAGCCCCAGCCAGAGGCTGAGCCACGCGGTCGCTCACTCACCCCCCTCCTCCCGGTGGGATGGGGAGAGAATCGGGACAAAGAAAGGCAAAACTCGTGGGTTAACAACAACAGTTTAACCGGACAACAAAGGGAAAGAAAACAAACAAACGAGAAACCCCAACAATAACAACAACAGCGTGTACTTAGCGGTGCTTCCCGTACAGGTCGCTCCCCACCTGGAGCCTAACGCCCAGCCCGCTCCTGAGCAGCGATCCCCGCCCCTCCGGTCGACCCCCTCTAAATAGTGAGCGTGACGGTCCCATGGTATAGAATAGACCCCAGCCAGCTTCTGGCGAAAATTAACCCTATCCCAGGCACAACCAGGACATTATCCACCCCTTATTCTATACCATATATGTCACACTCAGATCCTACACTTCCCAATTAATCACCACCACTTTTCCTGTTTTTTATGTATATATATAGATAGATACACACAGAGACATCATTCCCTTAGTCTATGGACCATCCCTTTGAAGTGTCTATTGAGTTCATTTAGTCCATGACTTTGCGCTCCATCTGTCATAATAGTCTCTTGGGGCAGGAGAGATGATGTGGAGTTTGCTCAGTCGGTGAAACAGGGCCGGGTCTCGGCGCGGTGCGGCAGGTGAAACTGGACGCAGTGGGAGGATGGTGTGTAGTGTTGGATTGTTGCATCTGGAGCTTGCAGTCACGGTATCTGGCTCGGCTGGTGCATCATGTCCACGGTCTGTGGGTCGATCTCTTGAGGAAGTTGATGGGCGCCAGTTGCTAAAGCCAGTTCTGCTTCCATTACTGCTGCACTTTGCTCAGTTTTATCAATAGTTCATTCTTTATTAATTTGGGTAATTCTTGCTATAATATCATTGATTTGGCATATAGCAACCATGATAGAGATGACATACAGTGACAAGGTTATATAGCAATTAACATCATACAGTTTCATTCATTGGCTATTCTCACCCAAAATCAAATCCCCTCGAGGTACACATCGGACTTCCCCATCCTTTCGCATCACCCACCAAGTGCACCCAGGTCCTTGAGCAAAAACAATCCCACGGATGGGTTTGCCTTTGCCTGAGGCAGGAGAAACCCAGACTGTCTTCCCTAACATATTCTTCATGTGCACTACAGGAACTTTATCCCCTTCTACAGTATGGAAAGGCTTTGATTGGGCAGGACCAGCTCGATTGGTAGATCCTCTAGTGTTAACTAACCAGGTGGCTTTTGCTAAATGTCTGTCCCAATGTTGGAGGGTCCCACCACCCATTGCTCTCAGTGTTGTTTTCAGTAGTCCATTGTGTCGTTCAATTTTCCCAGAGTCTGGTGCATGAGAGGGGATGTGATACACCCACTCAGTGCCATGCTCTTTGGCCCAGGTGTCTATGGGGTTGTTTCGGAAATGAGTCCCATTGTCTGACTCAATCCTTTCTGGGGTGCCATGTCGCCATAAGACTTCCTTCTCAAGGCCCAGGATGGTGTTCGGGGCGGTGGCGTGGGGCATGGGATATGTTTCCAGCCATCCTGTGGTTGCTTCCACCATTGTGAGGACATGGCGCTTGCCTTGGCGGGTCTGTGGGAGTGTGATATAATCAATCTGCCAGGCCTCCCCATATTTCTGTTTCAGCCATCGTCCTCCACACCAGAGAGGCTTTGACCGCTTGGCTTGCTTGATTGCAGCACGTTTCACACTCATGGATAACTTGTGCGATAGTGTCTATGGTCAAATCCACCCCTCGATCACGAGCCCATCTATATCTTGCATCTCTTCCCTGATGGCCTGAGGTGTCATGGGCCCACCGAGCTAGGAGTAACTCACCTTTATGTTGCCAGTCCAGATCCACCTGCGCCACTTCAATCCTAGCAGCCTGATCCACCTGCTGGTTGTTTTGATGTTCCTCAGTGGCCCCACTCTTAGGTACGTGGGCATCTACGTGGCGTACTTTTAGAACCAGCTTCTCTAGCCAGGCAGCAACATCTTGCCACAATTTGGCAGCCCAGATGGGTTTGCCTCTGCGCTGCCAGTTGCTCTGCTTCCATTGCTGTAACCACCCCCACAGGGCATTTGCCACCATCCAGGAGTCGGTATAGAGGTAGAGCACTGGCCACTTCTCTCGCTCAGCAATATCTAAAGTCAGCTGGATGGCTTTCACCTCTGCAAACTGACTCGATTCACCTTGTCCTTCGGTGGCTTCTGCAACTCGTCGTGTAGGACTCCACACAGCAGCTTTCCACCTTCAATGCTTTCCCACAATACGACAGGACCCAGCAGTGAACAGGGCATATTCCTTCTCATATTCTGGTAGTTCATTATACGGTGGGGCCCCTTCAGCACGTGTCACCTCTTCCTCTGTTGACATTCCAAAATCTTTGCCTTCTGGCATGATCACTTCCAAGATTCCTGGGAGACTGGGGTTTCCTATTCGAGCTCGTTGTGTGATCAGCGCGACCCACTTACTCCATGTAGCATCAGTTGCATGATGTGTAGAGGGGACTCTCCCTTTGAACATCCAGCCCAGCAACGGCAGTCGGGGTGCCAGGAGGAGCTGTGCTTCAGTACCAATCACCTGTGAAGCAGCTCAAACCCCTTCATATGCTGCCAAAATCTCTTTTTCAGTTGGAGTGTAGCGGGCCTCAGATCCTCTGTATCCCCGGCTCCAAAACCCCAGGTATCGACCTTGAGTCTCCCCTGGTGCTCTCTGCCAGAAGCTCCAGGTAGGGCCGTTCTCCCCGGCTGCAGTGTGGAGCACATTTTTAACATCTTGCCCTGCCCGGACTGGCCCAAGGGCTACTGCATGAACTATCTCCTGTTTAATTTGTTCAAAGGCATGTCGTTGCTCAGGGCCCCATGTGAAATGGTTCTTCTTTCAGGTCACGTGATAGAGAGGGCTTACAATGATACTGTAATCTGGAATATGCATTCTCCAGAAACCCACAACGCCTAAGAAAGCTTGGGTCTCCTTTTTGTTAGCTGGTGGAGACATAGCTGCTATTTTGTTGATCACATCTGTCAGAATCTGACGACGTCCATCTTGCCATTTTATTCCTAGGAACTGGATCTCCTCTGCAGGTGCTTTGACCTTACCTCGTTTTATGGCAAAGCCAGCTCTCAGAAGAATTTGAATTATTTTTTCCCCTTTCTCAAAAACCTCTTCTGCTGTGTTGCCCCACACGATGATGTCATCAATGTATTGCAGGTGTTCTGGAGCTCCACCCTTTTCCAGTGCAGTCTGGATCAGCCCATGGCAAAGGGTGGGGCTGTGTTTTCACCCCTGGGGCAGTTGATTCCAGGTGTACTGGATGCCCCTCCCAGTGAAAGCAAACTGTGGCCTGCCCTCTGCTGCCAAAGGGATTGAGAAGAATGCATTGGCAATATCAATGGTGGCATACCACTTGGCTGCCTTGGACTCCAGTTCATACTGAAGTTCTAGCATGTCCAGCACGGCAGCACTCAGTGGTGGCGTGACTTCATTCAGGCCACGATAGTCCACCATTAATCTCCATTCCCCATTAGATTTCCTTACTGGCCATATAGGACTATTAAAAGGTGAATGAGTCTTACTAATGACTCCTTGGCTCTCCAGTTGATGAATCAGCTCATGGATGGGAGCCAGGGAGTCTCGGTTGGTGCGATATTGCCGCCGGTGCACCGTCCTGGTAGAAATTGGTACCTTGAGTTCTTCAGCTCGCAGCAATCCCACAACGCAGGGATCTTCCGAGAGGCCAGGCAGGGTAGATAGCTGTTTGGTCTTCTCTGCATTCACCGTGGCTACACCAAAAGCCCATCGGTATCCCTTTGGGTCCTTGAAGTACCCTCTCCTGAGGTAGTCTATGCCAAGGATACAAGGGGCCTCTGGGCCGGTCACAATGGGGTGCTTTTCCTACTTGTTCCCCGTTAAGCTCACCTCAGCCTCCCATACCGACAATTCTTGGCATCCCCCTGTCACTCCCGAGATCCAGATGGGTTCTGTGCCCCTATATTCTGATGGCATCAGACTACACTGTGCACCAGTGTCTACCAAAGCCTTATACTTCTGTGGGTCTGATGTGCCAGGCCATCGAACTCACACAGTCCAGTATACACGGTCATCCCTTTCCTCCTCCTGGCCGAAGGCAGGGACCTTCTATTCCTGTTCTTCCTCAGAGTATTCTCTTTCTGACCCTTGCAGCACCAGACCAGAAGGTCCCTCCTCAGGATCAAGGGAGGTGATTTCAGTTCTTCTCTGTTTGGGAAATCGCTGATTGCCTTTGTGTGTCTCTACAGCAACTCTGCTGACAGATTTCCTGGGTGGCCCCTTCTGAAGAGCTGTCTTCCCTCTCAATTCGCGTACATGGGCTTCCAGCTTCAAGGTGGGTTCACCGTCCCACTTCCTCATGTCCTCCCCCTGGTCACGCAGGAAGAACCAGAGTGCTCCACGTGGCGTGCGTCTGGGGCTCCCTTTCCCTCCGACCGAGGCAGGAGAGGACTGATTTCTTGGGGCACCCCTGATAGCCAAGGCACTGGCCCGTAGGGATGAGGAGGTACAGAGATTTTCTTCCAAGTTTTGGAGCCAGGACGACACTCTCTCCACAGTTGGCGTATCAATATCCGGGCAATACATCGCTGCCAGGCTGTTAGAATATGACGCTGGGGCACTCTGACTCACCTTTCTCCACATAGCCCGTGTGCACAGGACATCCTCTGATCTTTGGAGACCTCATCATTGTCTAGATCCCTGTAGATGACTTCCAGTACCGCTAATTCTCTCAGGTACTGGATGCCTTCATCTGCAGTGGTCCACATTCCTGGGGAGTTCACAAGATCTTCCCTGAATGGATACCTTGCCCTCACACTTGAGAGGAGCCATCTCCAGAGACCGCCAATTGCTGCCTCTTTTCCAATTCCTCTCTCAATTCCCCGGTTCCTAGCAAGGGATCCCAGCTGTTGGGCTTCCTTGCCTTCCAAGTGCTGGCTGTCGGCCCCGCTATCCCAGCATCGGAGCAGCCAGGCAGCAATCCGCTCACCTGGCTGGCGGCTGTAATCTTTCCGCATGTCTCGAAGTTCTGCTGAGGTCAGGGACCGGGTAGTTTCTGCTTCCTGTCGGAATTCTCTCACTCCTTGCTCCGATGTCTTTGTCGAAGGACCGGCTTCATGATCAAACCTTTCCTCTTCTTCCTCTTCCCTTACTAATTGAGGATATGGTCCCGTTGTCCTCCTTGTCCATTGTTTCTTTTTAACTACTGGGGCAATTACTGTAGTTGGTGGTGTTGTTTGGGTGCCTATCTCACCCATGGTGTCCTCAGGTGCAGTTTGGGTTCCTGCCTCAACCAGAGTCCTCTGAGAATGCTGAACTGCAGCTCGATAGGCACGAGCCAGGCCCCAGTACAGTGCTAGAAGCCGGTGGTTCTCATTGGGATAGGCAAAGCATGCTTCTATCAGGTGGCGTGTCAGTTTGCTAGGGTTGCTCACTTGTTCAGGTGTAAAGTCTCAGGCTATGGGAGGTGTTAACCGCCCTAGGAACCTGCCCAAGTCCTTCCACACACCCTGCCACCCTGGGACTGGCCGCCTCAGGTCACTCTTCAATGTAGCCTCACCCAAAAGTTGTCTTTTCTTCCACCAGGATGAGACCAGATTCCACAAACCCCATAATATGCCAAACAATATTAATAAGTAGTACTAGGCAGCTCACATAAGGGTGAGCAAGGACGTCAGGAGCCTGTGTAATAAACCTGTCCCCATTAATCCTGGGTAGGGAGAGGGCGATGATGTATTCCCTCATCCTCTCCACCAGATAGCTCCCCCAGGACAGTGAGACCGTCAATGCCAGGACAAAGCACATTTGCATTGTTCGCATTAACATGTTGCCAAAAGTAAAGAGATAAACAGTGCAGCCAGCAAACTTTTTTGACCTGTGCAGGAGCTTGTCGCTTAGTAACTACTACAGCTAGAGCACACTTAATACAAAAGTGCTGTTGTTGTGCCCCATGTTGGGCGCCAAAAAGGACTGTCGTGGCTTAGCCCCAGCTGGAAGCTGAGCCACGTGGTTGCTCGCTCACCCCCCTTCCTCCCGGTGGGATGGGGAGAGAATCGGGACAAAGAAAGGCAAAACTCGTGGGTTAACAACAACAGTTTAACCGGACAACAAAGGGAAAGAAAACAAACAAACGAGAAACCCCAACAATAACAACAACAGCGTGTACTTAGCGGTGCTTCCCGTACAGGTCGCTCCCCACCTGGAGCCTAACGCCCAGCCCGCTCCTGAGCAGCGATCCCCGCCCCTCCGGTCGACCCCCTCTAAATAGTGAGCGTGACGGTCCCATGGTATAGAATAGACCCCAGCCAGCTTCTGGCGAAAATTAATCCTATCCCAGCCGCAACCAGGACACCTGTGAACCGCGCTAGGATGCTCTGCTGCAGGTCGTGCCGGCACTGGAGCTGATTGCCTCAGCGACTTTTGCTGGGTGATCCAGGGCCCGTGAGACTCAGTGCACCCTATAATAATAAAGGTTAGAAGAGACCTCTGGGGGTCCTCTGGGCCGACCTCCTGCTCCTAGCAGACCAAACTTCCCAGGTACCTCAGCAGGCTCCGGGCCTTGTCCTGTCAACTTCTGAACATTGCGACTGTCGGAGAGGCCACTGTCTCCTGGGCAGCTCTTCCAGGGCTGCACCGTGCCCCTGTCACTTCTTTTCCCACAAAGACAGCAGGCATTTCCCTTGTTGCAACTTGTTAGTGTTGATCTTGCCCTTTCGCAGCGCACCTTTCCGGAGAGTCTGGCTCCATCCTTACACAACCTCCTGTAGCTGTTGGGAGACTGCAGTTTTTCACTTGCCTGGAATTTTCCTTCCACTGGCCCATCTGCTACTCAGGTACCAATGACCTTGCAATCAGCATCTAAGCCATGTGCCTCCTTCTTTCCTACTGGGTATTCAGGCACAAGTGACCTCACAAGCACCTAGTGCTGCCACGGGGCTACTCTGGCCCATCAGCTGCAGAGACAGAAGTGACCTTAAAATCAAAATGCAAACCACACGCCTGCTGCTGGCCTAGCAGGCAGTGAGGTAGAAGGGAACTCACATGCACATAGCCCAAAACGTGCCTGCTGCTGGCCTAGCAGGCAGTGAGGTAGAAGGGAACTCACATGCACATAGCCCAAAACGTGCATGCTGCGGCCTAGCAGGAACACAAGCACCTAGCACAAACCTTGTTCCTGCAGATGGCCTGTGGAGCCAGAGGTGACCTCACATTCAACATCCAAGCCATGTTCTGGCTTCTGGCCCGTCAGGTACTCAGATTGCAGGGAGCTCACTTGCAGATACCCATGCTGTCTTCCTGCTGACAGCTCGTGAAGCACTCAGACAAGGAGGACTTCTGGAAGAGGAAACTCTGGATTGTCTTTGAAAGGTGATGGCAATTGGGAGAGGTTCCTGAGGCCTGGAAGAAGTCAATGTCACTACCACCTTCCAGAAGGGCACAGAGGAACACCTGGGGAACTGCAGCCTGGCCAGCCTCACCTTGATCCCTGGGAAGGGGAAAGAGCAACTCATGCTGGAAACCCTTTCCGGACAAATGGAGAACAAGAAGGTGATTGCTTTTTTCATTACACTATTCCTAGCCCATTTCTGTGTGACTGTGCTCTCTTCTTTCTGTGGGGGTGTGTGTTTGTGTGTGTGTGTGTGTGTGAGGTATTAACCAGGAAACTTCCTGGCTGCATCAAACCAAAATGGGCAAACCAATCCAGATGTGGCCTCTGCGGTGCCATGGGACAGGCAACGATTGTTCCCCTCAGCTTTCATCAATGAGCTTGTGTTGGAAAGGAGCTTTTGAGATGACCCACTCCAACCATGTACCCACCAAACAGCTATGCTTTCACCTGAGCAGGGGCTTGAGGCCTGGTCCCCACTCTACTAGCCAGGGGTTCTCACGGCTGAACCTCCCAGGCCCACAAGTGGGCCACCAGGAGATGACAGAAGACATCTCTGGGTGAGGGAGGCAATGCGGAAACACAGAGCAGGCAGGGAGCATGAACCTCAGTATCACTCACTTTTCCTCAGCTCAGCTGTCTCCGTGGACACTCTTTGATTTAAAAACACACACTGTGCCTACAGCTCCCAGAGCAATCATTGTGCTCTCCGAATTACACAGCACAGGAAGGCTGATGCACTTTTGGGATACGACCCAGCACACTGAGTTTAAAGTTCCTGTGGAAAGACTGATCATACCCCATCTCCAGAAGAAACATTGCTTTATTGAAGAAGGCACTGGATGCACTTGGCCATTTGGTTAGAGACCATCTGCTGCGGGTGTCCCTGCAGCTGAGCCCCACTGATCCCCTTCTGCTTGAAAGAAGCTCTTCCCAGCTCTCCCCAGCCACCCCCATCAAAAGGGAAAGAGGAGACAGCCCTTCAAAAGTTCTACTGCAGGGCCAAGCCGGGGCAGCCCAAGTATCAACCTGAGTAGCCTCCATGACAGCAGTTCAGCTAATATGGAGAGATCGAGAGGACTTGGGCTTACCTCTTTCATCAAGGAAAGGGAGGCAAGAGAGGAGGATGCAGAGCCTGGAGCAGCGCAGGCTTTTATGTTGTGCCCCAGAGCTCCACGGGACCACAGTTATTCCTTGCTTATGCAGGAGTGATGGCCACGATGACCTTGCTTATGCTCACCAGGCTCTACCATGGCCTGGTTTTGTGATCAAAGAGATTCCTGCGTCCTTCCCTGAAAGAGACTCACACCCACATTGACCTATTTTGCTCAGCAAGTTCATCCCAGAGGCCAGAGGCCTGGATGGGCTGCTTTTGAGGAGAGGCACAGGGCAGGGAGCCAAAAGCTCACGGCTCTTTTTCCAGGGTCAGGGATGGGATGGCCCATTCCACGCATTTCAAACTACAAAGGGACATCAGATCAGTCTCCCAGAGCACCTGGGAGTCATCGTGATGTGGAAGAGTTGGGAAAATCCCTGAACTCCAGGCCAACATGAGTCACCCTGCTGTGGACTTCAGTGGACACGGTGCCCCGGCCTCAGGCGTGCCAGGGATAAGAGAGCTCACAGCCCCAAAGCGCCGCTTTCTGAGGATATTTCTGAGTGCACTTCCTCAGGTTTTGTCACCATTCCTGAATCAACTGGTACCTGTGTGCAGTCTTGTGCCGCTGCCACCTTCCAAGGCATTGCCTTTCAGTGGCTGCTCAGGGGCCCATGAGACTCAGCGCACCCCAGAATAATGTGGGATGGTTGGTACCTCTGGAGGTTGTCTGGGCCAACTTCCTGCTCCAAGCAGACCAAGCTTCCCAGTTACCTCAGAAAGCTCCCATCAGCTTCTGAACACTGCCACTGTCGGAGAGGTCACTGTCTCTATTCAGGTCCTCCAGGGCTGCACCGCGTCCCCTGTCACTTCTTTTCCCACAAAGACAGCTGGCATTTCCCTTGTTGCAACTTGGGATTGTTGCCTCTTGCCCTTGCACATCTCCAGAGAGTCTGGCTCCATCCTTTCCATATCCTCCTGTAGCTGGTGGGAGGCAGCGGTTCCATTGCCTCCTCTCCACCTTGCCTCCTCTCCGCCAGGCTCTACAAACCTAGTACCCTCGCCTTGAGGCCAGGTCCCCACCCTACTAGCCATGGGCTCTCACAGCTGAGCCTCCCAGGCCCACAAGTGGGCCAACAGGAGATGAGACTGAGGGTTCTGGCAAGCAGATCCCACGGTTATGGGACGCTGTGTCCACTGAAGTCCACAGCAGGGTGACTCATGTTGGCCTGGAGTTCAGGGATTTTCCCAACTCTTCCACATCACAATGACTCCCAGGTGCTCTGGGAGACTGATCAGATGTCCCTTTGTAGATTGAAATGCATGGAATGGGCCATCCCATCCCTGACCCTGGAAAAAGAGCCGTGAGCTTTTGGCTCCCTGCCCTGTGCCTCTCCTCAAAAGCAGCCCATCCAGGCCTCTGGCCTCTGGGATGAACTTGCTGAGCAAAACAGGTCAATGTGGGTGTGGGTCTCTTTCAGGGAAGGATGCGTGCATAGCTTTGATCACCCTCCTGCGCGTTGATTTGCTTGTTTCCAACAGGTTTTCCACTTCCCAAGCTGAGCCCAGACCCCTGCTTGGAAGAATCGTGAAAGCCTGGTCAAGTCATCAAGGGACATGGCAATGGAGATCCCAAGGAGAAGTCACTTGAAAGAGACCTGCCTGACCCTCTGGTCGACTCTTCATCATTATGAATCTGCCTTTGTTCCCTGTCTTTGTGGGTAGAAAAAACAGGCTGTGGTAGAGCCTGATGAGCGTAAGCAAAGTCTTCATAGCCCTCACTCCCGCCTGCAAAGGGCTTTCCTCCAGCCCACAATGATCCTTCTTTGCCATTGAGCTTTGCCACATCCCCGGAGCAGTGAGTACCTTTTCCCGTATGGGATTGTGCAGTCTTGACATTCTGCCTGAACATTCTGCCACAATCTCCTGTGTGCCTACGATGACCCATTGGAGAAATGTCTCCCAGGGTTAGCCTGACTGAAAACACTTGAGAGCTGACTTGAGGTGTCCTTCATGGCTCGATTTCACCGTGACTGGTGGCCATGCTCACCATGAAGAGGGCAACGTCACACAGACAATCTGTATCATGCAAACCCACTTCAAATCTTCCTCCACACTAGCCTGAGATCTCCAAGTTAATTGGCTTTATGAAGCTGGGACACAGATGAATCATTTTGATGCTAGGAAGCATCATGCTTGCAGGCCCTGCTCCTGATAGGGGACATCAACCACCCAGACATCTGCTGGAAAAGCAGCACAGCCAACTGCAAGCAGTCCAGGAAACTACTGGAGTGTGTTGAGGACAACCTGCTAGTACAGGGGATGGAGAGCCCGACCAGAGGAGAGGCACTGCTGGACGTGTTGTTTACTAGTGTGGAAGAGGTTATCAGAGAGGTCAAGACTGGAGGTAGCCTGGGCTGCAGCAATCATGCCCTGGTGGAATTCTCAATCTTGAGGGATACAGGAAGGGTAAAAAGTAGCGTCAGGACCCTGAACCTCCGAAAGGCACACTTGGGGCTGTTTAGGGCGCTAGTGCATGGGATCCCTTGGGCAACTGCCCTCAGAGATACAGGAGCGAACGAGAGCTGGGAGATATTGAAAGACATTGTTCTTTGGGCTCGAGAGCTCTCAATCCCAACATGCAAAAAGTCATGCAGGGGAGGCAGGAGGTCAGCTTTGCTAAGTCAAGACCTCTTAGCCAAACTAAAACACAGACCCAAAATGCATAGGCAGTGGAGGCAGGGACACACATCCTGGGGAGATTATAGGGAAATGGCTCAATCATGCAAGGAGGGGATCACAAGTTCAGCTGCAGCTGAACTTTTCTATGGTCATGAAAAATAGCAAGAAGGGTTTCTTCAGGGACATAGGACAACAAAGGAAGATGAAAGAAAATGTACACCCCTGATGAGCGGAACGGGAGACCTGGCTAAAACTGACATGGAGAAAATTGAGGTACTCAACAACTTTTTTTGCCTCAGTCTTCACCAGCAAATTCTCCAACCACCCTGCTCAATTCACAGAATCCAAAGGCAGGGACTGGCAGAATGAAGTACCGCCCACCCTAGGAGAAGATCAGGTTCAAGACCATCTAAAGAACCTGAATGTGCCCAAGTCCATGGGACCTGATGAGATGCATCTGAGGGTCCTGAAGGAACTGGCAGATGAAGTTGCTAAGCCACTATCCATGAAATTTGAAAAGTCGTGGCAGACTGGTGAAATTCCCAGTGACTGGAGAAAGGG
Organism: Phoenicopterus ruber ruber; assembly: GCA_009819775.1. Taxonomy (NCBI): domain Eukaryota; kingdom Metazoa; phylum Chordata; class Aves; order Phoenicopteriformes; family Phoenicopteridae; genus Phoenicopterus; species Phoenicopterus ruber. The sequence goes on from CM020225.1 coordinate 24,889,871, forward strand.
GAAATATAACCCCATTTTTAAAAAGGGACAAAAGGAAGACCTGGGGAACCACAGAACAGTCAGCCTCACCTCTGTGCCCGGCAAGATCATGGAGCAGATCCTCCTGCAAACTATGCTAAGGCACATGGAAAACAGAGAGGTGATTGGTGGCAGCCAACATGGCTTCCATAAGGGCAAATCATGCCTGATAAACTTTGTGGTCTTCTACAACAGCGTTACAACATTGGTGGATATGGGAAGAGTGACTGACGTCATCTACCTGGACTTGTGCAAAGCATTTGATACTGTCCCACACAACATCCTTGTCTCTAAAATGCAGAGGCATGGATTTGACTGGTGGACCACTTGGTGGATAAGGAATTGGCTGAATAGTCGCACTTATGAGCAGTAGTCAACAGCTCGATGTCCGGGTGGAGACCAGTGATGAGTTGTGTCACTCAGGTGTCCGTATTGGGACCAGTATTATTTAACATCTTTGTTGGGGACATGGACAGCGGGATAGAGTGCACCCTCAGCAAGTTTGTGGATGACACCAAGCCAAGTGGTGTGGTTGATACTTGTGTGAAGTTCATGAAGTTCAACAAGACCAAGTGCAAGGTCCTGCACCTGGGTCAGGGCAATCCCAAACATGGATACAGGCTGGGTGATGAGTGGATTGAGAGCAGCCGTGTGGAGAAGGACTTGGGGGTATTGGCAGGTGAAAAACTGAATATAAGCCGGCAATGCACGCTCGCAGCACAGAAAGCCAATCGTATCCTGGGCTGCAACAAATAAGTGTGATGAGCAGGTCCAGGAAGGTGATTCTCGTGAGACCCCACCTGGAGTACTGTGTCCAGCTCTAGAGACCCATCATAAGAAAGACATGGACCTGCTGGAGCAGGTCCAGAGGAGGGCCATGAAGATGATCAAAGGGCTGGGGCACCTCCCCTAGGAGGACAGCCTGAGACAGTTGGGGTTGTTTAGCCTAGAGAAGAGAAGGCTCCCGAGAGACCTTCAGGAAAGATGGGGAGGGACACTTTATCAGGCAGTGTAGTGATAAGTCGAGAGGTAATGGTTTTAGACTGAAAGAAGGTAGATTTAGATTAGATGTTAGAAAGAAATTCTTCTCTGTGAGGGTGGTGAGGCACTGGAACAGGTCATCCAGAGAAGCTACGGATGCCCCATCCCTGGAAGTATTCAAGCCCAGGTTGGATAGGGCTTTGAGCAACCTGGTCTAGTGGAAGGTGTCCCTGCCCATGGCAGGGGGGCGGGAACTAGAATCACAGAATTGTTTGGGTTGGAAGGGACCCTTAAAGGTCATCTAGCCCAACCAGCACACCATGGCAGGAGGGTTGGAACTAGATGGTCTTTAAGGTCCCTTCCAACCCAAAACCATTCTACGATTCATTCTATGACTCTAGATGGTATGAAGTGGGAGCAATTCATTTCAGATGAAAGAGGCAAGGGCTTAATCACCAGGGAGGCCTCGGAAAGCGGCAACTACTAGGTATTTAGATGCTTCATGAGCAAGGAATGTTTGTGGCCCCGCGGGGCTCTGGGACACAGCATAAAAGCCTGTGCTGCTCCAGGCTCTGCATCCTCCTCTCTTGCCTCCCTTTCCTCGAGGAACAAGGTAAGCCTGAGTCCGCTCCATCTTTCCCCGTGGGCTGAACTGCTGTCATGGTGGCTACTCAGGGTGATACTTGGGCTGCCGCACCTTGGCCCTGCAATGGAAATGTTCAAGGGCTGTCACCTCTTTCTCTTTTGATGGGGGTGGCTGGGGAGAGCTGGGAAGAGGGGGGTTCTTTCAAGCAGAAGGGGATCAGTGAGGCTGAGCTACAGGGAGGTCTGCCCGCCAGAAATTTGCACCTGCAGCAGATTGTCTCTAACCCAATGGCCAAGTGCATCCAGTGCCGCCTTCAATGCAGCACTGTTGGTTTTGGAGATGGGGTATGATCAGTCTTTCCACAGGTGCTTTAAACCCACTGTGCTGGGTCCTATCCCAAAAGCGGGTCAGCCTTCCTGTGCCGTGCAATTCAGAGGGCACAATGAGGGCCGTGGGACCTGTAGGCACAATGTGCATTTCTCAGAGGTGATTTCTGAGAGAACTGATCAACCCAGCCTATTTGTGCTGGGATAATTCCATCAATCTTCATCTGTGCTCTTGCACCAGGAACTGCAGGAGGAGGTCCTGGTGGAATAAGCAGCCAGTTAGATGCACATTTGCTTTAAACATATCCTTAAGATGCGATGTCACACCTGTCGGGTATGTCAGCAAGACCAGCTGCAGGGACTTTGTGGACATGGAGCTAGAAATGGAGACGGAGGGCAGCAAAGTGTGTCTGCAGTGAGAACTGAGGAAAAGAAAGACAGACTGGTGTTGGGCTCAGTGTTTCCTCTCTGCTCTGTGTTTCAGCATTGCCTCCCTCACCCAGACATGTCCTGCTTCAGACCCTGTCTCCCACCACCCTGTGGAGCCTCTGGCCCAACCCCACTTGCAAGCAGCTGCAGTGAGCCCTGCATCGCCCGCTGCGCTGACTCGACGGTGGCCATCCAGGCCTCCCCGGTGGTGGTGACCCTGCCGGGCCCCATCCTCACCTCTTTCCCTCAGAGCACAGCCGTGGGCTCCTCCCTGTCAGCTGCTGTTGGGAGCTCCCTCAGTGCCGGGGGAGTTCCCATCTCTTCTGGGGGCTCCCTTGGTCTGGGCGGGTCAGGGCTGTGCCTGCCTCCCCCCCGCTGCAGTCTGAACTGCTGAAGCCGGCGGATCATCCCATTTGGAGCGGGAAGAGAGACAATGACCTTGCAGCAGCAGGAGCGTGGCCACAGCTTGTAGACCGGCTGGGTGTCCTCATCCCACCTGGCAGGAGGGACCTGTTCCCACGGCTCCTCACTGCACGGCAGGCCTCGCCGTGCCTCCTCTGGCTCTGCTTTGCTCTGAGCTCCTCAAGAAAGGGCTCATTCTCTTCTGCTTTGCTGAACCTCCTGCTGATGGGGGGAGGGTGCTGGAGTTAGGGACTGCTCTTGGTGGGCTGGGATTGCCACCCGGTAGACAGAATGGGGAAAGGCAAGTGCTTTGTGTGGAGCTTGTCCTTTGGAAATGGATCATTCTCAGTGCCTCCCTGAACCCTGCAGACATGTTTCTTGGTCTCTGTTCTGTGCCACTGCATTTGCTCCTTCTCATTAAAGACTTTGTGCAGCATAGCTGGAGACTCGTGGTGGTTTGTTCTCCTCCTCCCTCACTTAGCCACCTGCTCTGCAAGAAAGAGGGAGAATCGGCCCTCTCCCACGGCAACAATTATAATTCCAAGCATGGGGCACTGCCAGTTGTGGGAGGAGCTCCCTGAAGTGATACCAGAGGATTGAAATAAACAAGCAGGCAAAAGATAGACAGAAAAGCCTCAGAGAAATGGATGGAACAAGAAGCAATTGACAGGGTGGAAATACAAACAGTGCCACACACAGTGATGGTGGCTTGAGGTCCCACAGAGATTTGAACTCAGATCACTGGATTCAGAGTCTAGAGTGCTCACCATTGCACCATGGAACCCTATGCACAGATGCTGTCTTTCCCCTGTGGCCACCCTTGTTGAGCCATACGTCCTGGCTGAGCCCAGCAGCGTCCCCATCTCCCTGGCCATCACCAAATGTAGCTTTCGTCCAGGGCCACGGGGCACTCTCTACTCACAAGGCTTTTCAAGGGAGTGGCAGAGCTCTTTGCACAAGCCTGGCATGGCCTCTCTTACAAGAACCGGGCTGTGAGAATTGTGCTTTCTCCTGATTAGACCTGGTTATGAAGCTTCCAGCAGAGCCTCTTCAACATTGCGCCTCACAGAGTATATTCTTATTGCCTCTCCTGTTTCTCACCTTGTAGCTCATACTAAGCAGCCATTATCCAGATCTCCTTATTCTTGGTTGCAGTCCTAGCTGAGCTCCTGACCTTGCTAAATGAGGGGACCAAGAGAGAGGGCAGGGGATGAGGTTCAACAGAGGGAAGAGCTGGCAGGAGGACACAAAGCAGCTTGTTATGGGTTGCACAAGCTGGACTGCCTTCCTCTGCTGGGACAGTCTTGGCTGACTACAAACTCTGGTCCTTTTTTCCAGGACACGCTGTCCCCTTCTGCTCCAAAGTGGCCTCTGGCTCAGCAACAATGAGGTTTTCTCTCCTGAGGCTGCTCCAGACTCAGGTACATTTCACTGTGAGCCTGAGGGAACTTTCCCTCATGCCCTGGGACCACCACAATGCCTGCCCAAAAAGGGTCCATGCACGGAGCGGGGAAAAGCTGTGCTCCAGCATGCGCTGATACCACCTTGTGCAAGTTCCCCTCTTCCTGTGTGCACAGGAAGACCTCTTCTGTGGCTCATACTTTCTGACTGCGGTCATTCTGAAAAATGCCACCAGTGCTTGTGTAACCTGTGGTGGGATGGCATGAGGTTGTCTCTGTCCTTTCAACAGTGTTGGAGAGAAATGCTCTAGAGCCTGTGACGTCCCTGTTGGCTGCTTACCGGTGGGGCTTTACTCTCACCTGCTCCTCTTCCCACTGGTACTGGTTGCATTTGCAGGTGAGGAAGTGCCAGTTCAGGGAAACTTTCTGGGCTGAAAGCCTGCTGGTCAAGGCCTGGATTGGCACCTATAGTACGTGCCACCGGGCCTGAAAGAGGGAAGGATGCATCTCAGGGGCTCTCCAGCTTCAGGAGCAGAGGGCAGGGGAGATCCCTGGTGACTAATGAGAGGGGAAAGTTGCCCTAGTCTCCAAAAAAGGAGAAGCAGCAAGGAAAGATGATGAGAAACTGGAGCAACTTCAGCGGAGGATCCCTGGGATAGTCAGGGGCTGGGGGCTCTGGCCTTGTGAGGAGAGGCTGAGGACCCAAGGCTTGCTTAGGTGGGAGAAGAAGAGGCTTTGCGGGGATGTAATAGGAGCCTCCCAGTGCCTAGAAGGAGGTTACTGCAACGGCCGGAGGATGAGAGCCGTGGTCAGAAATCGAGCAGGCAGTTTGTGACTGGCTACTGGAACAAAAGTGATCACCCTGAGGGTGCCTAAGCATGGGAACAGGGGTCCAGAGAGGCTGTGAAATGTCTGTCCTCAAGGAATTTTATGACCCGAAAGGACAAAGCACTGATCAGCTAGTGTGAGCCTGCTTGAAGCAGGAGGATGCACTCTCTGACTCCCTGAAATGCCTTGCAACCACAAGAGCCATTGGAGGGGCAAGTGGAAGCAGGGAGAGAGGATTTTGTGGGTGAATGTTTGAAGGATGTCCAAAGATCCACATTTTAGGAGAGAGGCATGCAGAATGTGAGTTTGGCAGGGGAGAGTGGAAAAGTGGAATTGCCTAGGGCCTCTCCACCCACATGTCTGTTCTAAGCCCCGCTGCTAGTGGTGGTGGCTGGGCCATGCAGCAAGACCCAATCCAGAGACTGGAGAGCAGAGTGCCCAGAGGAGCAAGAGTCTCCCCTCAGGGAAAGGGGAGGAAACAAAGAGAGGAGAGCCTGTCAGGAGTGGGACTCGAACCCACGCCTCCCAGGGAGACTGCAACCTGAATGCAGCGCCTTCGACCGCTCGGCCATCCTGACCCGCTGCTGCTGCTGCTGCTGCTGCTGCTGCTGCTGCTGCTGCTGCTGCTGCTGCTGCTGCTGCTGCTGCTGCTGCTGCTGCTGCTGCTGCTGCTGCTGCTCCTCCTCCTCCTCCTCCTCCTCCTCCTCCTCCTCCTCCTCCTCCTCCTCCTCCCCCCCCTGTGGCTGCCAGAGCCACCCCACCTCAGCCAGCCTCCTCCTGGCACTGCTGCAGGGGCGCCTGGCTCCTGGGAGCACCCTTGCCCTGCTCCCACCAACGGCTGCTCACGGGCAACCGCAGCACCTCCAGGCACTTCAGACCACACAGTACCCAGCACAGGGGCAGTGTCTCGCAAGGACAAGGCGATCCTTCATGGGAGCAGCCAAAGGAACCCTCAGCAAATTATGGCTCTGTACATGCCGACATCCTGCCCAGGGGCTCCAGGCACACGTCTGCCTTTCCCATGACTTCCTCCATTCCCTCCAGAGCCTCAGGAAACGGCAAGTGCCGGCAGTGCTGCCTCTTGGATGGGTCCTGCGTCGACAAGGGTGCTTCCTTCTTCCCTGCTCGGGACAGGAAGGCTGGTCAAGGAGGGCTCTGCCACACCAACTCCCGGGGGAATGCTGTGCTGCTCTCAAGGAGTCAGTGTGTGGGAAAGAGGCGGGAGAGTCAAGGCCAAAGGAGAGGACATGCACCAAGTGCTGAGCAATGACCGAGCTCCAGTTCCTGTGGGGAAGAGGCTCCCTTACTGGCCCTGGTGCAGAGGAAGGAGGGCACAGCTGGGACTTGTTGCTTCATGAAAGCAACTAGACTGCAAGGCATCTCAGGAGGTCACTAGTCCAAATGCCTGCTCAAAGGAGGGCTGGCCCCAAAGCTAGAGCAGGCGGCTCAGTGCCTGAGCCCCATTGAGTGTGATAGCCAGGCATGGAGAACCCCAAAGCCTGGCCTTGCTAAAAGCCAGGCCTGTGTCTGCTGGGCTGGGAGGTGCCCAGAGGCCTGGCCATGAGGCAAGGCTGCGGGAGGTGTCAAGGGAGTGGATGACCTGCCCTATGGGAGCTGAACTTGCTGAGGGAAGCTGGGTTCTTTTAGAACAGGAGAGGCAAGGCACTGTGGAGCCTGACTGAAGAAAAGTTTCTCTGCGTTGGCCAGGAATCGAACCCGGGTCAACTGCTTGGAAGGCAGCTATGCTCACCACTATACCACCAATGCACCCACTGCATGGCTGCCTCCTGCTCCTTTCCTTCACAGCCTGGCCGGCCTCCTCTTTCCAGCCCCTTGCACACACACACCACCTCAAGCTGCTAGGCTGTGTGTGTCTTCTGTGTCTGTAAGATGTTGGCTAGGGAATCTCAAGCTGCGCTACCTGCCCGCTAGGGCAGAGCAGCATCCGGGACTGCCCAGGCTTGGAGCAGGACACTGCACAAACCGGGAGTGACCTCCGGGCATGGACTCTGCACAGACCTATGGTACAGCCCAGGGTTCGAGGGACCTGCTGGTGTGCATGGGGGAGGCAGGGGGTCTGTGTCCAGCACTGATCTCCAGTCCTCAGCAGCCAGAGGGAAAGAAAAGAATCGGGCCGTCTCTCTTCTTCATGCCTGCGTGAGTGCTGGTGGTGCTTCTGGGGGTGCTGGTAATGGTGCTGCTCCCCATCTGCGTTCATACGTGTGCCAGCTGTGCATGTACTACGCAAGTGTATGTGCGTTTGTGTGTATGTACCTGTGGCGGTTTAAGCACAGACAAACACCCACCCAGATGCTCCCTCATTTCCCCACCTTCAGTGAGTGCAGGGCACTGAAAACTGGATGAGAAAGCTCATGGGTTAAGATAAACACAGGGACATGGCTTAGCAAAACTCTTGTGGGCAAACCAGGCTTGACTTGGGGAAAATTAATTTTTTGCCAATTAAAACAGATTCATGTAGCGAGAAACAAGAAGACAAACATAAAACAGCGCCTTTCCTCTCCCCTGTCCCAGGCTCAACTTTGCTCCCTCACACCCGTCTCCTTTACCTGCCCAAGTGGGATGCATCTTCCCTCTGCTCTTTCCACCTCATTTTCTTCCTTCCTCCTCTCTCTGTCTGGTGTTTTCTGCCCTTTCTGGAATAAGTTTTCACAGCTGATGGCTCAGCTGTGTCATGCGGTGCGTCACTGTGGAGCTGGAACTGGCTGTGTCCCACACAGGCAGCCCCTGACCTTGTCTCACAGAGGCCACCCGTCATCACCCCCTAACCCCTCCACTACCAACACCTTGCATATGTAGCCAATACAGTGCCCATCGGGAATACTATAGGGCACAACACTGAGGTAACACATGCAGGGGTACTCTACTGGATCTCAGACTTAGCCTGGGACACTGAGGACACAATCTCCTGGTGCCTTTGGAGTGCCTGAAGCACTGGGCTGGCATCCGGTACTTCTGAACCCATGAGACAGGCCATGCTGTCATGCCTAAGTCTAAGATACGAGACAGCAGGTCACATTCAGCGAGGGCATGCGAAACACCCAGTCACTGGAATACGGTTAAATATCTGAAGAGTCACAACTAATGAAGAATCACTGGAGTAGGGTTAAATCTCTAAAGAGTCACTGTTCCTTAAGAGTCACTCTGTCACTCTTGACCAAACAAGCCCCTTCCTCAATTGTTCAGCTGTGGGAAAAACAGCTCTGTGCTTGGTTGATGCTGGCAGCTTTCCTTCCACTCTGTGCACTTCTGACTTTTCACATGTCTCTTTGTCTTAATAAAAGTCGGTCTATAGCCTATTATAGCTCTGCATTAGATCCTGTAACTGCAGATCTACCACCTTGCCAACAAGCAGTTGCTGCTGCTGCTCTTCTGGTTAAAAGGCTGATACTCTGGCCCTGGGTCATCCCTTAGCTGTTGCTGTTCTCCACCCTGTTGCAGCCCTTCTGTCGAAAGGGAAGACCCGGCCTATTTCCAACTCACCCTTGACTAAGTACAAAAACTACTCCAAGCAGCAGGCAACATTTCTCTTCCTGGCTGTTCTGTCCTTAACCCTGCATCATGACTTTCTGCCCTTTCTGAGGGAGACCCACAGGACTCTCTTTTTTGTCACAGAACAACCCCTGACACCCTTCCCTGACCTCCGAGGAATTCCCCTGCAGAACCCAATCAGAATCCTTTTTGCAAATGAGTCTCATCATAACGCCACATGGGAAAGCAGCTGCAGGATATGCTGTCTGCACTTCCACGAGTGCTCTAGAAGCTTATTCGTTACCATCACGCCTTCATCACAAATTGCTGAACTTATTGCCTTGATCCACACCTGTATACTTGCACACGGGCAATCAGCGACTCTTTACACTGATTCCCGATATCCCTTTGGGCTCCTGTGTGATTGGTTTGGGTCATGTTTTATGCGGTATGTAAGCCCAGCTGTTTGACATTTGTCATCTCTTCCCCTCTGAATGTCATTGCAAAAGGTGAACTATCTCAGAGTGTGAAAGATTTGGAGCTCTTATTTTCCCCATGTATGGGATGACAAGAGCATTGAAGAAATTTGTGTATTAGCTGTTCTTTCAGAGCAAATTAGTAATGACGCTGCAGATTGTTTTGGCCAAGTAAGAACTGAAATTATCACTCTCTGTACAGTCACTCTCAAAACAGGTTAGCACTTGACTTTAGAGAGGCTCATAAGGGTACAGCATAAGCCCTAAATGGAAAAGAATGTTGTGCAATTCTGGAATGAACACAAGCATCTAGTGCAAGCGATATTCCTGTGGAGGGCCTATTGCCTGCAGAGCCAGAAGCAACCTCACAGTCAACATCCAAGCCATGTTCAGGCTTCTGACCCATCAGGTACTCAGGTAGCAGGGACCTCACCTGCGGATACCCATTGTGTCTTCCTGCTGCCAGCTCAAGAAGCACTCAGAGAAGAAGGACTTCTGGAAGAGGCCACTCTCGATTGTCTTTGAAGAGTCAGGGCAGTTGGGAGAAGTTCCTGAGGCCTGGAAGAAAGTCAGTGTCACTCCTATCTTCCAGAAGAGCATGAAGGAGGACTTGGGGAACTGCAGGTTGGCCAGACTCACCTTGATCCCTGGAAAGGGAAGGAGCAACTCATCCTGGAAACCCTTTTCAGACACATGAAGAACAAGAAGGTCATTAGGGTTTTTTTTTCATTATACTCTGTTCCTAGCTCATTTCTGTCTGACTGTGCTCTCCTTTTTTTGTGGGTGCTGTGTGTGGGAGAGATTGGCTAGGAAATCTCAAGCTGCACTAGCCAGCAAGTACAAGGGTGAACAGCAGAAAACAGACTAGGTCAAGGTTGTAGAGTCCATCTCATAGAATCATAGAATCATAGAATTGTTCTGGTTGGAAGAGACCTCCAAGATCATCGGGTCCAACCATTAACCTATCACTACCAAGTCCACCACTAAATCATATCCCTTAGGGCCTCATCTAAACACCTTTTGAATCCCTCCAGGGATGGGGACTCCACCACCTCCCTGGGCAGCCTGTTCCAATGTCTGACAACCGTTTTGGTGAGGAAATTTTTACGAATGTCCAATCTAAACCTCCCCTGGTGCAACTTGAGGCCATTTCCTCTTGTTTTGTTGTCTGTTACTAGGGAGAAGAGTCCGACCCCCATCTCTCTACAACCTCCTTTCAGGGAGTTGTAGAGAGCAAGAAGGTCTCCCCTCAGCCTCCTTTTCTCCAGACTAAACATCCCCAGGTCCCTCAGCCGCTCCTCATAGGACTTGTGTTCCAGACCCTTCACCAGCCTCGTTGCCCTTCTCTGGACATGCTCCAGCACCTCAAGGTCTTTCTTGGAGTGAGGGGCCCAAAACTGAACACAGTACTTGAGGTGCAGCCTCACCAGGGCCGAGCACAGGGGGATGATCACTTCCCTACTCCTGCTGGCCACAATATTTCTGATAGAGGCCAGGATGCCATTGGCCTTCTTGGCCACCTGGGCACACTGCTGGCTCATATTCAGCCGGCCGTCAACCAACACCCCCAGGTCCTTTTCCGCCAGGCAGCTTTCCAGCCACTCCCCCCCAAGCCTGTAGCGTGCGGGGTTGTTGTGACCCAAGTGCAGGACCCAGCACTTGGCCTTGTTGAACCTCATACCATTGGCCTCGGCCCATCGATCCACCCTGTCCAGATCCCGCTGTAGTGCCTGCCTGCCCTCCAGCAGATCAACACTCCCTCCCAATTTGGTGTCATCTGCAAACTTACTGAGGGTGCACTCGATCCTGATAAAGATATTGAACAGAACTGGCCCCAGTACTGAGCCCTGAGGAACACCACTTGTGACCGGCCGCTAACCGGATTTAGCTCCATTCACCACAACTCTTTGGGCCCAGCCATCCAGCCAGTTTCCTACCCAGCGCAGAGTACGCCCATCCAAGCCAAGGGTAGCCAGTTTCTCCAGGAGGATGCTGTGGGAGACGGTGTCAAAGGCTTTACTAAATTCCAGGTAAACAACGTCCGCAGCCTTTCCCTCATCCACTAAGCAGGTCACCATGTCATAGAAGGAGATCAGGTTGGTCAGGCAGGATATCCCTTTCATAAACCCATGCTGACTGGGCCTGATGACCCGATTGTCCTGTATGTGCCGCGTGATGGCACTCAAGATGATCTGCTCCATAACCTTCCCGGGCACCGAGGTCAGGCTGACAGGCCTGTAGTTCCCCAGATCCTCGTTCTGGCCCTTCTTGTAAATGGGCGTCACATTTGGCAGCCTCCAGTCAACGGGGACCTCCCCGGTTAGCCAGGACTGCTGATAAATGATGGAGAGTGGCTTGGTGAGCACTTCTGCCAGCTCTTTCAGCAGCCTTGGGTGGATCCCATGCGGCCCCATAGACTTGTGCGTGTCTAGGTGGCGTAGCAGGTCACTGACCATTTCCCCTTGGACTTCGGGGTCTACATTCTGCTCCCCATCCCTGTCTTCCTGCTCAGGGGGCTGGGTGCCCAGAGAACAACTTCCCTTGCTGTTAAAGACTGAGGCAAAGAAGGTATTTAGCACCTCAGCCTTTTCCTCGTCCCTTGACACTAAGTTTCCCTCCGCATCCAATAGAGGAGGGAGATTTTCCTTAGCCCCCTTTTTATTGTTAATGTATTTGTAGAAACACTTTTTGCTGTCTTTTACGGCAGTAGCCAGACTAAGTTCAAGTTGGGCTTTGGCCCTTCTAATTTTCTCCCTACATAACCTCACAACATCCTTGTAGTCCTCCTGAGTTGCCTGCCCCTTCCTCCAAAGGTGGTAGACTCTCTTTCTTTTCCTAAGTTCCAGCCGGAGCTCTCTGCTCAGCCAGGCCGGTCTTCTTCCCCGCCGGCTCATCTTTCGGCTCATGGGGACAGCCTGCTCCTGCGCCTTTAAGATTTCCCTCTTGAAGAATGTCCAGCCTTCCTGGACGCCTTTGCCCTCTAGGACTGCCTCCCAAGGGACTCTGCCAACCAGACTCCTAAACAGGCCAAAGTCTGCCCTCCGGAAGTCCAAGGTGGCAGTTCTGCTGACCCTCCTCTTTACTTCTCTGAGAATCGAGAACTCTATCATTTCGTGGTCACTGTGCCCAAGACGGCCTCCGACCGTCACATCACCCACAAGACCTTCTCTGTTCACAAACAACAGGTCCAGCGGGGCGCCTTCTCTCGTGGGCTCCCTCACCAGCTGCTTGAGGAAGTTCTCTTCCACACACTCCAGGAACCTCCTGGACTGTTTCCTCTCTGCTGCATTGTATTTCCAGCAGACATCTGGCAAGTTGAAGTCCCCCACGAGAACAAGGGCCAGCAATTGTGAGGCTTCTCCCAGCTGCCTGTAGAATACTTCATCTGCCTCCTCATCCTGGTTGGGTGGTCTATAACAGCCTCCCACCATGGCATCTGCCTTGTTGGCCTTCCCCCTGACTCTTACCCATAGACACTCAACCCTCTCGTCACCATCCTCGAGCTCAAGGCAGTCCAGACTCTCCTTAACACAGAGGGCTACCCCACCGCCTCTCCTTCCTTGCCTATCCCTTCTAAAGAGTTTATAGCCGTCCATCGTGGCACTCCAGCTATGTGTGTCATCCCACCATGTTTCCGTGATGGCAACTATATCGTAGTTTTCCCCTTTCACAACAGCCTCAAGCTCCTCCTGTTTGTGGCCCATGCTCCGTGCATTCGTGTAGATGCACTTCAGCTGGGCTAGTGATCCTGTTGCCTTTGTGGTGGGACAAGCCCTACTCCCTACATGTCCCATCTCAGGTATTTCTGTGGTTCCTAGCTGATCAATGACCCCTGTGTCCCTGCTGCCGCATGGGTCTCTCTGTCCTACCTCATCTGAGACAGCTGACCGAAGGGCCTCGCTGGCACACCATCCCTCATTCATTGGTGTGCCACCCCCAGGCTTATCTCTAGCGAGCCTGGTTTTATCCCCTTCCCCCTTCAAATCTAGTTGAAAGCCCTCTCAATGAGCCCTGCTAACTCCTGTGCTAGGATCCTTTTCCCCCTTTGGGACCGGTGCGCCCCGTCTGCCGCCAGCAGGCCTGGTGCCATGTAAACCAACCCATGGTCGAAGAACCCAAAGTCCTGCCGGTGACACCAGGCTCGGAGCCAGTTGTTGATCTGCTGGCTCCTCCAGTTTCTTCCCTCATCCTTCCCCAGAACTGGAGGGATGGAGGAGAACACTACCTGTGCTCCTGATCCCTTAACCAGTTGCCCCAAGGCCCTGAAGTCCCTCTTGATTGCCCCGGGACTTCTTTTTGCCACCTCCTCACTGCCTACCTGGAAGATCAACAGGGGATAGTAGTCCGAGGGCCGTACTAGGGTGGGAAGCTTCCTCCTCACATCCTTGATCTGGGCCCCTGGGAGACAGCAGACTTCCCTAAGGAGCAGGTCCGGTCTGCATATTGGCCCTTCTGTTCCTTTCAGAAGGGAGTCTCCTATGACAATGAACCGTCTCTTGTTTTCCTTTGTGGGGGCAGTTTTGATGCAGACCCTCGGCTGACTAGTCCTCGGCGGCACCTCCAGGCTGGCTGAACCATCAGCCTGGTCATTGTTTGGTTCCAGTGGCAGGGCCTCATACCTATTGTGCAAAGGCACCTGCGGAGGTGGGGTAGGCACTGAGGAAACACGCCTGCCTCGCCGGGGAGGCACTAGTTGCCACTGTCCCCTGTCCCCTACGTCCCTGCGTTCAGCTGTGCAGGGAGAGGGTCGGGATAGGGAGTCCCCCGTGACAGGCACCTTGGCTGCCTGTTGCGCCTGTCTCAGGGAGGGCAGGGTGCGAGTCCAGTCGTCGATCTCCCTCTCGCACTCCCTGATACTCCTCAACCTGCTCACCTCCTGCCGGAGCTCTGTCACCAGGTGGAGGAGTTCCTCGACCTGGGCACACCTCCCACAGGCGTGCTCGCTGCCGCTGTCGCCCGGTGCTGGCGTCAGAGTAGGGCACACCCTGCATCCTGACACCTGGGTGGCAGCGTGTTCCCACTGCAGCTCCGTCTGGGAAGCTGTGTCAGCTGTAGCGGGTGCAAGGCTTGGAGCGGCCATGGCTTTCTGCCGGGTGGACACCATTGCTTTCCCCGTCAAGCCGGCGGAGCTTCAGCGCCCTGCCTGCATGCCCTGCCGGCGCGAACTGTCGCGCAAACTGCCGCGCTGCGCCCTTCCTGACGCGACGCGCCCTGTTTGCCCACCCTGTTCGCCGCGCTCCGGGTCGCTGGTGCTCCCCAGGGGCTTTTTTATACGCCGCTGCGGCTCCTGGCCCCGCCCAGGTCTCGTCAGTCGCTCTCGCGTGAGCTGCCGGCTCCTGGTGGGTCCCTCGGCTCCCTCTGAGGCTCCCCGGTTCGGGAGACCCCCCTGTACGCCGCGCTAGGACGCTCCGCTGCAGGTCGTGCCGGCACCGGAGCTGATCGCCTCGGCAACTCGTTGCTCCTCCCTGAAGTAGCACCTGAAGGTGACTTCCCTGAAGTAGTCTTGTCCTCCTCCCCACCTCAAGAGCCCTGAAGGTCCTCGCTTGTGGTTGGGAAGTCGACAATTTAGATGTCTGATGGGAAAGGAGAAATATATTTGTCCCCACGACACACATTGCCTAGTAAGGGGAGCTCTGTGCTGTGCTCTGCCTGCTGCTCCACACCAGTCTGCCTTCGTTGAGACCTAAAGTGAGGGGCACTTTGTGAGTGTTGGCAAGATCTCAGATCCATGAGGTGTCTTCCCTTCATCTTTAGCTCTGAGGGCCATGTTGTGCAGACTCTCTTTGGAGATGAGCTGCTGTAGTTTCAGGTGTAGGGAAGAGAGCTGGTGGGGCTGTGCTGCTTGGGATGTGTGGTCAGGTCAGGCTCTTAAGTTCTGCTCGAGAATCAACAACACTGGACCTCTTGTCATGGCTCATTCTCAGCACTGGCCCTTTCTCTTTCCCCCTCTTGCCTACCTATTTACAAGGGAGAAGGTTTTCCCATCTGTCCAGGCATTTCTAGGGGAAGGCGAGGACAAGTGTGGTGAGCAAGGGGTTTTGCTGTGTCCCTGGGTGCCCTGTGCAGCTGGACGGCCTGTTTCTCACAGTTGCAGTGTGGTCAATTGCAGGGAGCCCAAAAGGGGACTGCGCCCGTAGTTGGCAGGATTTGAACCTGTGTGGGGAAACCGCAATTTCTAGTCTATTGCCTTCACCACTTGGCCCAGCCCTCTCTGCACTGCTGATCACACGCCCTGTGCAATGACACCCGGCTCCCTGGGAGTTTCAGGACAAGGATCCACTCAAAGCCCTGCAGTTCGTACCTGCACTGAGTCTTCTAGAGGCTGGGAAAGGCATAAACCCAGGGGCTACCACTGTAGCTCCCAGCACCTTGTCCTCAGATTGGAATCTGGGATATTCTGTCATTGGGGGATGGTTTCTCAGAGCAAGCAGAGTCAGCTCAGGTGGTCAAACAGAAAGTCCTTGTCCAGGGTTATGGGCAGGAGATGTGAGAAGGGCAAAGCAAGCCCATCCCAGTTACCTTTCCAGGGAGACAATTTTCCTGCCTGAGCGCTGGCATAGGCCAGAAAGAAGGGAAAGAGGCATAAGCACTAGTGCTGGTGCTGGCAGTGCCAGAGAGCTTCAGAAAGGGCTCTGGGAGATCCCAGTTGAGGTGCTGGGGGGAGCAGAGTGTCACAGCAGAAGCATGCTAGGCCCAAAACCCAGCACAGCATTGCAGAGACAACCCAAAGCTTATTGGAGTAGGGTGTAATGATGTTGCTGGTAAATAAGAAGTAAAACACCCTCATTTATCTTGCAGCTTATAGTCTGTGGACCAAGGGAAACACAAGGAGCCTCTCTCAACTCCTCTACCTGAAGGGGACAAAGCCTCTCAAGTCTCTGATTCCAGGCATGCTTAAAGAAAAAAAAGCAACATTCTTCACTGTGTTGACACTCAAAATACCAGTCTGTGTGGTGGGGTAGTACTGAGGGTTTGTGTTAGCACAGAATTTACAGTCTCACACTCTGTCATCAGCAGTGCTACATGTAGGTGGAGTTACACAGAGGCAGATCGTGACTGTGCATGCTCTCTTCCCTACTGAAATGCCCACCCTAACCCCATCTTGCAGTCACACTGCCTATGTGCAGACATGAAAACCAGTGCTTTCCACCTGTCCAATCCATACCAGTCTCCACAACTTCTCTGACAGAAAGAATTTCCAAGACTATTCTTCATATGAAGTTTGTGAACAACGGTTGAGAGAACTGAGAAGTTAACTCGAAAGGTTTGCATTAACATTCACCTCTGAATACTTGGCTGAACAACCTCCCTCGGAAACGGGTTCCCATCTGTGACCACCCTCACAGTAAAACTGGGTTAGTGTGTGTGACATTTCTCCTATTTCCACCTGCGTCCATTGCTTCTTGACCTCTCACTGGGCACTAGTGACAAGAGGGTGGCTCTCCCTCCTTTAATCCACCTGTCCACTCTCCAGCACCCTCAGCCTTCCCTTCCCCAGGCTAACCAACCCCATCTCTCCCAGCCAGTCCTTGTATGACAGATGAGCCAAGGCCTTAATCACCGCGGTGTCCCTTTGGCAGGGCTGACAGAGCCCCTAGCTGTGCAGAAGTGGGAATCAGCCACACAGTGACACCGGTGGAGGCCTTGCTTTACTGCTGAGCAGCTTTGGTGCTTTTTTCCTCCAAAACACCTGTGAGTAGCAAGGTGCATCACCAAAAGGAAAGGAGGCATAAACCTGACCTCAAAATGCCAGGACTGGCTGAGATTGAGGCTCAGAAAGGCAACTTGTGCCTGCCTGTTTCTGAAGGCACCCTCCACAACTCAGCTGAGCACACATGTCCATTTTTTCCAGCCACCTCAGGAAGTGGTGTCATCTCAGCCCAGTTCATAAGTTCTGTCCTCTGCCAGGGAGTAATCAAGGCAGACAGTGAAAAGTCACTGCTTCCTGATCATGCATGCAAAGCCCACTGGGTACAGTGGCAGAAGAAATGAGGTCAGTTCTTGAGTGCTTTCAGTGGCAGGACTCAAGGCTGACCCTGAGAGACATCACAGAGCTGTGATCACCACGTTACAGACACACATTCCATTTCCCCAAGGCTTTTAGTCTTTCTCTTCCTGCTTGCTTATTTTGGTGCTCTCGTTTCAGTTCAGGGAGCTCCACCACAACTGGTGGTATGATCAGGACAAAGGCCAGTGCTCTTCCTTAGACAGTGGGTGGCTAAGTGAGGAAGGAGGAGAACAAACCACCACGACTCTCCAGCTATGCTGCACAAAGTCTTTAATGAGAAGGAGTAAATACAGTGGCACAGAACAGAGACCAAGAAACATGTCTGCAGGGTTCAGGGAGGCACCAAGAATGGCCTATTTCCCAAGGACAAGCTCCACACAAAGCGCTTGCCTTTCCCCATTCTGCTCTAACTGGTGGGAATCCCAGACCACCAAGAAGAGTCCCTAACTCCAGCACCCTCCCTCCCATCAGCAGGAGGTTCAGCAAAGCAGAAGAGATTAAGCCCTTTCTCGAGAAGCTCAGAGCAAAGCAGAGCCAGAGGAGGCACAGCGAGGCCTGATGTGCAGCAAGGAGTCATGGCACAGGTCCCTCCTGCCAGGTGGGATGAGGACACCCAGCCGGTCTACAAGCTGTGGCCACGCTCCTGCTGCTGCAGGGTCCCTGTCTTCCTTCCTGATGATGATCTGCTGGCTTCAGCATTTCAGACTGCAACAGGGGTGGGGCAGACACAGCCCTGACCCGCCCAGACCAAGGGAGCCCCCAGAAGAGATGGGAACTCCTCCGGCACTGAGGGAGCTCCCAACAGCAGCTGACAGGGAGGAGCCCACAGCTGTGCTCTGAGGGAACGAAGTGAGGATGGGGCCCGGCAGGGTCACCACCACCGGGGAGGCCTGGATGGCCACCGTTGAGTCAGCGCAGCGGACGATACAGGGCTCACTGCAGCTGCTTGCAAGTGGGGTTGGGCCAGAGGCTCCACAGGGGTCTGGGAGACAGGGTCTGAAGCAAGACATCTCTTGGTGAGGGAGGCAAAGCTGAAACACAGAGCAGGTAGAAAGGAAGCATGGACCCCAACATCAGACTGTCTATCGTTTCCTCAGATTTATCCACGGATACTCTTTGCTGCCCTCCGTCTCCATTTCTAGCTCCATGTCCTGAAAGAGCCTGCATCTGATCTTGCTAACACAGAGAATGGGCATGACATCTCATTTTAAGGCTAGATTTAAAGCACAGGGAGAAAAGATGTGTCTAAGCGTATTCCACCAGGATCTCCTCCTGCAGTTCCTGGTGCAATAGCATGGATGAATATTGATGGAATTGCCAAAGCACAAATATGCTAGATATTGAAAAAGTGTCTCAGAAATCACCTCTTAAAAACACACACTGTCCCTGCAGCTCACATGGCACTCACTGCGCCCTCTGAATATCATGGCACAGGAAGGCTGACCCACTTTTGGGTAGGACCCAGCACAGTGAGTTTAAAGCATCTATGGAAAGAAGGATCATATCCCATCTCCAGAACAAACATCGCTGCATTAAAGATGGCACTGGATGCACTTGGCCATTGGGTTAGAGACAATCTGCTGCAGGTGCAAATTTCTGGCGGGCAGACCTCCCTGTAGCTCAGCCCCACTGATCCCCTTCTGCTTGAAAGAATCCCCCTCTTCCCAGCTCTCCCCAGCCACCCCCATCAAAAGGGAAAGAGGAGACAGCCCTTCAAAGGTTCTACTGCAGGGCCAGGCCGGGGCAGCCCAAGTATCAACCTGAGTAGCCACCATGACAGCAGTTCAGCCCATATGGAGACATGGAGCGGACCCAGGCTTACCTTGTTCCTCGAGGAAAGGGAGACAAGAGAGGAGGATGCAGAGCCTGGAGCAGCGCAGGCTTTTATGCTGTGTCCCAGAGCCCCGCGGGGCCACAAACATTCTTTGCATGTGATGCATCTAAACACCTTGTAGTTGCCGCTTTCTGAGGCTTCCCTGGTGATTAAGCCCTGGCCTCTTTCATCTGACATGTTTTGCTCCTACTGCACATTGTCTAACATCAATATGATTAATTTGTGTTCCATCCTCCTAAGACCAATTGGCTCAGAGGTCTCAGGCTAGCTGGGCAGAGATTTTAAGTGGCTTTCCATCACATGGATCGCATTCAGCACATCACCTTCTTCATGGTGACCTGTGACATTCATGTGTCACAGTGAAATTCAGCAATGAGGAACACCTCAAGTCAGGTCTCAAGTGCTTTCAGTGCACACACTCAAGATAACCCCGGGAGACATCTCTTTCCCTGCTGGTGATCATAGGCTTGCAGGAGGTGGTGGGAGAAGAGACTCACATCTCCAGGGTTGTAGCAAGGCTCAATGACAAAGAAGGACCATTGTGGGCTGGAGGGAAACCCCTTGCAGGCAGAAGCAGGGGCCATGAGGATCTTATAGCCGTCAGGCTCTGCCACAGCCTGATTTTTCTGCCCACAAGCCCAGGGAACAAAGACAGATTCATAATCATGAAAAGTGGACCAGAGGGTCAGGCAGGTCTCTTTCAAGTGACTTCTCCATGGAATCTCCATAGCCATGTCCCTTGATGACTTGACCAGGCCCTCATGCTTCTTCCCAGAAGGGGTCTGAGGTCAGTTTGGGAAGTGGAGAACCTGTTGGAAACAAGCAAATCAACGCGTAGGAGGATGATCAAAGAGATGCCCGCGTCCTTCCCTGAAAGAGACCCACACCCACATTGACCTGTTTTGCTCAGCAAGTTCATCCCAGAGGCCCCAGGCCTGGATGGGCTGCTTTTGAGGAGAGGCGCAGGGCAGGGAGCCAAAAGCTCACGGCTCTTTCTCCTGGGTCAGAGATGGGGTGGCCCATTCCACGCATTTCAAACTACAAAGGGACATTGGATCGGTCTCCCAGAGCATCTGGGAGTCATCGTGATGTGGAAGAATTGGGAAAATCCCTGAACTCCAGGCAAACATGAGTCACCCTGCTGTGGACTTCAGTGGACACGTTGTCCCGGCCTCAGGTGTGCCAGGGATACCAGAGCTCATAGCTTCATTCCTCCCAAAGTGCTGCTTTCCTCCAGGCTATTTCCACATATTTTAGGACCATTGCCAGTTATCTCAGGAAGCTCTGGGCCTTGTCCTGTCGACTTCTGAACACTGCCACTGTCAGAGAGCCCTTCCAGGGCTGCAGTGCACCTACTGTTACATCTTTTCCCACAAAGACAGCTGGCATTTCCCTTGTTTCTGCTTGTGAGCTTTGCCTCTTGCCCTTTTCAAGTGCATCCTTTCCATGATCTCCTGTAGCTGGTGGGAGACAGCGGTTCCATCCCCTCCTCCCCACCTTACCTCCTCTCTACCAGGTTCCACAAACCTCGAGCCCTCCGCTTTGTGTGCTTCAGTCCTTATGTTCTGCCTCGTCCTCTGCAAGTACCTCTCTCCATGAGAGATCATCAACACCTCTCTTGTCCCTGGGGGCCAAAAATGGGTTGCCCCTGAGGAGGGGCTTGAGGCCTGGACCCCTCCCTACCAGCCAAGGATTCTCCCAACTGAGCTTCCTAGGCCCAAAACTGGGAGAGAAGAGAGAGAAGTGAGCATCCTTGAGGTGTCATCATATGGACCACCTGGAAACTTGTGTTCAACCCATCTAATTAGGAAGTCAGAGCAAATGCATTTCTGCAAAGGCCCTTTAACTGCACATAGTCCTCTCCTCAGGACAGGCAGTAACTTGGGATTGTCACATGAACAGGAAACCTTCCCACAAGAGCCCTGTCTCCTACGGATAACCCTCACCCCACAAAAAACACACACAAAGTGGACATTATGGCTCAGGCTCTAATTTTGATTTGTGTGGAGAGTGGCAAAGGGGCATCCCCAGGGGCTCTGTGTCTGCGTTTCCGCTCTAAGTCAAACAGGATCAAAAACATTCACCCTGAGGGTCACTAAGAATGGGGACAGAGGTCCAGAGGGGCTGTGAAATCTGTGTCCTCGGGGTATTTCATGACCAGAGAGGACAAAGAACCAATCGGCTGCTGTGAAGCAGCTTCTTGAAGCAGGAGGATGCACTCTCTGACTCCCTGATATGCTTTCCAATGAGAAGAGTTGCGGGGTTAAAGAGCAGGCAGGGAGAGGGTATTTATTGTGTTTTGAAGAGTGTCAAGAAAGCCATACTGTAGACAAACCCTTTGCTGAATGGTGGAGATCTGCAAAAGTCATGCAGCATATATGTTTTGGAGGGGAGGCCAAGCGAGAGGAATCTGTCAGGAGTGGGACTCAAACTCACACCTCCCAGGGAAACTATAAGGTGAGTGCAGCACCTTAGACTGCTTGGCCATCCTGGCCACCTGCTGCCGCTGCCGCTGCCGCTGCCGCTGCCTCCACCAGAACCAGCCCACCTCAGCCAGCCTCCTCCTGGCACTGCTGCAGGGGCACCTGGCTCCTGGGAGCACCCTTGCCCTGCTCCCACCAACGGCTGCTCACGGGCAACCGCAGCACCTCCAGGCACTTCAGACCACACAGTACCCAGCACAGGGGCAGTGTCTCGCAAGGACAAGGCGATCCTTCATGGGAGCAGCCAAAGGAACCCTCAGCAAATTATGGCTCTGTACATGCCGACATCCTGCCCAGGGGCTCCAGGCACACGTCTGCCTTTCCCATGACTTCCTCCATTCCTTCCAGAGCCTCAGGAAATGGCAAGACAAACACTTGGCCGGCAGTGCTGCCTTGTGGATGGTTTCTGGGGCAACAAGGCTGCTTCCTTCTTCCTGCTTGAGGCCGGGAAGGCTGGTCAAGGAAGGCTCTGCCACGCTAACCCCCGGGGGTATGCTGTGCTGGTCTCAAGGAGCTCTGTACCTGTAAGCAAAGCTGCCTGCCAATCAGCTGCTCTGTGCTATGTTTCTTCTTGTTCACGGTAGCCCCCATCCTCAGCCCCTTCAGTCTGCTTTTGCCAAGGCTGGCCTTGCTCAAGTCTCTCTGCTGGGCTGGGAGGGACTCATGGGGCCATGCATCAAGGCTGCAGGGAAGCTCCTCCAGTGCAGAGCCTGGCCTGTCTCCTGCTCCTCCACTTCACAGACTGGCCATCCTCCTCCTTCCAGCCCGCCGCACACACACTTCCTCAAGCCACTCCTCATGCTCACCTTCGCGCCTGCAACCACCTCCCACCCTTGCTCTGCGTGCAGACAGGCACTGCCAGATGCACCACCTCCACACCAACTGCTCAATGCCATTTTCCAAATATTCCTGCTCCAGAGTCAAAAGGCAATGAGAACTACTTTCATCTAGTGATGGAAATGATCACTTTTCCAGATTGTTTGGTTTTCTGGTCCCTGCTCAAGTATTGGACATCCCTTGCCAGTGCTAGCAAAAGACCTCATTAATTTGACTGGTCGACACAACTGTATTGTGAACATTTCTCACCACTTGCTGACTGATGCCCAGCCCATCCCCGAGCAGCGATCCCTCCCTGGCCAGCTTCACCCAGTTTATATACTGAGCATGATACTATATGGTATGGAATATCCCTTTGGCCAGTCTCAGTCAGCTCTCTTGCCTATGCTTCCTCCCAGCTTCTTGTGCCTCTCCTCTCTGGCAGGGTATGGGAAGCTAAAAAGTCCTTGACTGAGTATAAGCACTACTTAGCAACAACTAAAAACATCAGTGTGTTATCATCATTATTCTCATACTAAATCCAAAACACCGCACTATACCTGCTGAAAACCTGAAAACCACCGCTTTCCTCCTTTCCACTCCATATTCATCCCCTGGAGCATATTAATGTTCATATCTGAACAGCTGTCATCAATCCACATTTCCTGTAACCTTGTCCACCACTCCTAAAGCCTAAAAGGCCCACGGCTCCACGTTTAACCACAAAACACCTTCTTTTGAATGGTGTCATGCAACACTATGGGGACAGGCAGACTTCTCAGGGATCCTTGGTAGAAAGTTGTTGGAATCAAACGTGTGTCATTCTGACTCTCCTGGGCGCCCAGACCCCTTCAAAGGAGAAGGGGGTACGTGACCCGTGGCTAAAGGCTGCCTGCCCAACAAGATGGCATACCAGGGCTTAGGAGTTGGAGGCATCGGTCACAATGGCTTCTGGGATCTGAAATTATTTTTACGCTCCACTATAAGAAACTTTTATAACTTTTTGTGTCTCCCACTGTGCTCTTTCCCAATATAGACAGGATGAGAAAATGAAGACTGGAGACTGAGACAGCTTGTCCTGGGTCTTCATTGCCAGCTTTACCAGAGCCCTGGTTTGAAGACAAGCCCCTGCCTGGGGATTCTGGTGGCTTTGCCCTGGAGAGGTGGTTGGTGCCAGGCCTGTACTTGGCTCCTGGGCACAGCATCTGGCCTGGTCACTTCACGGTGGGAAGGGAGGGCTCAGCACTGCTGAGCTCCTCCAGAGCCCTGCAATGACCAGTGCTCCTGGGGAGCTGCACAAGGCCCTGATAGTGCTATGCCTTTCTGCAAATGTCACTGGGGATGAGAGTGGGGTGGCTTTTGCCCATCTACCTTGTGCCTCTCCCCTCTGGGTATCCAAGTGAAGCCCTGGGAAGTTCTCCCACGATCTGGCTTCCAGCAGACACCTTTGTTTGACCCACATCTCAGCCCAACTGGGCTCCCGACAGCCTCCAAGGCCAGAGGCACATGGACAAGCCACTCTCTGGCTTGCCAAGCCTGCCATCAGCCAGAAAGACCTCAGGAAGGTCTTTCCAACTTCTAGGGAGAACAGCAGCCCCACTGGGCCCATCTACAAAACCAGAACCTGCAGAAAGGCCAAGGAGGAAGCAGGCAAATGTCTGGACATGGAGGACTCAGCCCAGTGGGGCTTGAAGCATCTTTGAGATTTATTGCTGCCTGTAACCCATGTGTGCACAGCCATCCAGGGGAGTAGCCCTCCTGGAAACCCTCTGGGAAGGGCTGGACCCCTGACAAAGAGACTTGGGGGCATGGGGCAGATCTGGTCTTCAGGGCCAGCACTGGCATACACTGATACCACCTTTTGCATGTTCCCTTTCCCAGATAAACGTGTGCACAGGAAGACCTCTTCTGTGGCTCATACTTATTGACCACGGTCCTTCAGAAATATGCCATCAGTGCTCATGCAAGGGAAAGGGACAGAACTGCTGTCTCTCAGCAGCTACAGGAGGTTGTGGAAACTATGGAGATAGACTCTCCTGAGATGTGCACTGTAAAAGAGCAAGAGGTAGCAGTCATAAGGTGCAGCAAGTGATCTTGTCACTCCCAAGTTGCAACAAGGGAAATGTGAGCTGTTTCTTTGGTAAAAGAACTGACAGAGGGCGCACTGTAGCCCTGGAAGAGCTGGAATGAGGCTACGAGCACTGTTATCCCTGGCACACCTGAGGCTGAGGCACAGTGTCCACTGAAGTCCACAGCACAATGACTCATGTTTGCCTGGAGTTCAGGGATTTTCCCAACTCTTCCACATCACGATGACTCCCAGATGCTCTGGGAGACTGATCCAATGTCCCTTTGTAGTTTGAAATGCATGGAATGGGACAATTTGCATCTCTGACCCAGGAAAAAGAGTCGAGAGCTTCTCCTTAAAAGCAGGCCATCCAGGCCTTTACCCTCTGGGATGGCCTTGCTGAGGAAAACAGGTCAATTTGAGCATGGCAGTCTTTGAGGGAAGGACGTGGGCATCTCTTTCATCACCCTCCTACGCCTTGATCTGCTTGTTTCCAACAGGTTCTCCACTTCCAAGCTGAGCCAGGACCCTTGGTTGGAAGAAGCGTCAAGGGACATGGCTATGGAGATCCCAGGGATTAATCACTTGAGAGCTGCCTGACTCTCTGGTTTGCTCTTCGTTGTTATGAATCTGCCTTTGTTCCCTGGGCTCGTGGGCAGAAAAAACAGGCTGTGGCAGAGCCTGATAGGCTTAAGTGAGGTCCTCTTGGCCCTCACTCCTGACTGCAAGGGGCTTCCCTCCAGCGCAGAGTGATCCTTCTTTCCATTGAGCTTTGCCACATCCTTCGAGAGGTGATTACATTCTCCCATATGGGATTTGCAGTCTGGATGTTCTGCCTGAACTTACCCCACTGTATTCTGCATATCTGCGATGACCTGCAGGAAGAGATGTCTCTCGTGGTTAGCCTGAGTGTCTGCACTGAAAGCACTTGAGAGTTGAGTTGAGATATTCCTCATAGCTGAATTTGATCATGATTGGTGGCTGTGCTCACCATGAAGATGGCAGTGTGACAAAGGCATTCCGTACAACGCAAATCCTCTTAAAATCTCCCTGCACACTAACCTGAGACCTCCAAGTTAATTGGCCTGAGGAGATGGGGACACAGATGAAACTTAAGGTGTTATGAAGCAGTAGCAAAACATTTCAGATGAAAGAGGCAAGGGCTTAATCACCAGGGATGCCTTGGAAGCGGCAGCTACTAGGTATTTAGATGCTTCATGTGCAAGGAATGTTTGTGGCCCTGCGGGACTCTGGGACACAGCATAAAAGCCTGTGCTGCTCCAGGCTCTGCATCCTCCTCTCTTGCCTCCCTTTTCTTGAGGAACAAGGTAAGCCTGGGTCCACTCTATCTCTCCCCGTGGGCTGAGCTACTGTCATGGTGGCTACTCAGGGTGATACTTGGGCTGCCGCAGCTTGGCCCTGCAATAGAACTCTTTAAGGACTGTCACCTCTTTTCCCTTTTGATCGTGTGTGGCTGGGGAGAGCTGGGAAGAGGGCGGTTCTTTCAAGCAGAAGGGGATCAGTGGGGCTGAGCTACAGGGAGGTCTGCCCACCAGAAATTTGCACCTGCAGCAGATGGTCTCTAACCCAATGGCCAAGTGCATCCAGTGCCATCTTCAATGCCACGATGTTTGTTTTGGAGATGATCAGTCTTTCCACAAGGAGGGATCTGTGCCCACTGCTCCTCACTGCATGGCACGCCTTGCCGTGCCTCCTCTGGCTCTGCTTTGCTATGAGCTCCTCGAGAAAGGGCTTAATCTCTTCTGCTTTGCTGAACCTCCTGCTGATGGGAGGGAGGGTGCTGGAGTTAGGGACTCTTCTTGGTGGTCTGGGATTCCCACCAGTTAGAGCAGAATGGGGAAAGGCAAGCGCTTTGTGTGGTGCTTGTCCTTGGGAAATAGGCCATTCTCGGTGCTTCCCTGAACCCTGCAGACGTGTTTCTTGGTCTCTGTTCTGTGCCACTGTATTTACTCCTTCTCATTAAAGACTTTGTGCAGCATAGCTGGAGAGTCTGTCCTGACCTTACTACTTTCTACTGTAAACGGAGGAGTGTAAAAAACTGCCCTCTCCCATGGCAGTGAGTGTCCTCAAGCATGGAGCACTGCCAGTTGTGGGTGGAGCTCCCTGAACTGATATCAGAGCACCCTGTGATGTTTCTCATGGTCAGCCTTGAGTCCTGCCACTGAAAGCACTCGAGAGCTGACCTCATTTCTTCTGCCAGTGAATGCTCAGGAAGGAGTGATTCCTCACTGACTTTTCAGTGCCTGCCCTGAGTACTTCCTGGCAGAAGACGGAAGAACGCTTATGAACTGGGCTGAGATGACAACACTGTTCCATGAGTTTGAAGCCCCCCAGTCTTCCTATTGTCCTGCTGAAGGTGAGGAAGTTGGAGCCCATTGACCAAGGTAAACATGGCTACAGCTGTTTGCTGTACTGATGTGGAGGAGCAGCATAGGAGAGGTAGGTGGTACAGAGTGTAAAGGAACTTGCCAAGAGACTTGGCAACATGGCATCTCCTGAGGGTGATGTTTGTGCCAGGAGGGAAAGTGTGGAGTGTGGTTTGTGGTGAGGATTAATGAGGTGGTAGGAAAAAATGGACATGTGTGCTCAGCTGAGTTGTGGAGGGCGCCTTTAGTAACAGGCAGGAACAAGTTGCCTTTCTGAGCCTGAAACTCAGACAGAGTCCTGGCATTTGGGAATCAGGTTTATAGTTCATTTATTTTTGCTAAGATGCCTGGTTACTCACAGGCATTGGCAGCAAGAAACACTGGACTGTAGTGCTCTGTAGTTAACCAAGGCAACTACATAGGTTGCATGTTGCCAAGCACAAAGGAATATCCAGTGTCGCTGTTTAGCCTTGCAGATGATGCCTTTCTCTCCTCAAAGCTGCACCACCAAAACCTCTCAGCAGTCATTGCTGCTCCAGGTGCATGAACTTTGGGGCAGGAGCACGTCTTCCCCTGCCTGAATACTGTTGCTTCCACTTTCTCTCTTGGTCCAATCTGTTCCCAACACCAAGTGGAAAGCCTTCTGCAAGGCGTCCTTCCTCTGCAGGAAACCGGGACGTCTGCATGCCAGATGACCTTACAGGGACTCCACCGGTGTCACCGTGTGGCTGATTGCCACTTCTGCACAGCTAGGGGCTCTGTCAGCCCTGCCAAAGGGACACTGAGGTGATTAAGGCCTTGGCTCATCTGTCATACAAGGACAGGCTGGGAGAGCTGGGGTTGGTTAGCCTGGGGAAGGGAAGGCTGAGGGGGAACCTTATGTGTGTCTCTAAACACCTGGGGCAGACGGGTGAACAGGTGGAGTTAAGAAGAGAGCGCCATCCTCTTTTCACTGGTGCACAGTGAGCGGGCAAGAGGCCATGGACAGAGGTGGAAATAGGAGAAATGTCACACACACTAACCCTGTTTTACTGTGAGGGTGGTCACAGATGGGAACCAGTTTCCAAGGGAGGTTTTTCAGCCAATTTTTCAGACATGAATGTCAATACAGACCTTTTGAGTTAACTTCTCAGTTCTCGCATTTTCTCCAGAAACTGCATATGAAAAACAGTCATGGCACTACTCTCTTTCAGAGAAGGTGTGGGAAAAAACTCCAGGGGATGGGTATGGAGTGGAGAGGAGGAAAGCGCTCGTTTTCATGTCTGGACATAGGCAGTGTGATTGCAAGATGGAGTTAGGGTGGACATTTCAGTAGGGAACAGAGCATGCGCAATAATGGTCACCCTCTTCATAACTCCACCTGCTTGTAGTATTGCCAATGACAGTCTGTAATTTCTGCACTAACCCAAACCCTGCATACAACCCCACTGCCCAGATTGGTGATTTGACTGTCAGTATAGTGAAGAACATTGCTTTTTTTGCTTTAAGCAACCCTGGAATCAGTCACTTAAGAAGCTTTGTCCCCTTCAGGTAGAGGAGTTGAGAGAGGCTCCTTGTGTTTCCCTTGGCCCATAGGTCATAACCTGCAAGAGAAATGAAGGTGTCTCAGTTCTTAGTTACCAGGAACATTATTACATCCAATTCCAGTAGACTTCAGGACGTCTCTGCAATGCTGAAGCCTCAGCAGGGTAGGTCAGCAGCTCTGCATATGTGCTGGAGACATAAGGTCTCTGAGATGTGAAGTCTTGTTTGTTAAACAGAGTATTTCAAACCGAGTTACAATCTGTACCAGGATCTGTTATCAGGCAAGAGTGCTGTAGAGAGAATAATGCCATGCTCTGAACACAGGCATTGTACATACCAGCATCCCCTCTGAAGGGGATGAAACCCCACGTTTGACCAGTCAGCATTGGAAAGATGGAAAGAATGGAGGAGGATAAAGAGCAAATTCACTCCATTTTTACTTCAGATCAGACAGAAGGTTTTTGAGACATTACAGGAAGAACGTCTCCTCCTGCTGCCCCTGAATTGCATACCTGGCCTCATGAAGCACAGTGTGTTCCTTGACCACCACCTAGGCATCTGTACCCTGCCACAGCCTCATGCTTTTTTTTGCCAGGTGCAACTGGCAGCAGCAGCAGCAGGTGCAGCTCTGGGCCAGGCCAAAAATGCCTGTCCTCTGGCTCCTGTACCAGCACCGCAGTTAGGAGCCCAGCCTGGAGCCCCCACAACTGGCAGAAAGCACTGGTCTCATCATGAAAGTCAGCCAGGGCTGTTACAGCTGGCACTGTATCACATGCAGTCCCTGGGAGTGAAACCAGGGAGCACCAGGGATGAAGAGAGAGACCCTGGCTAGAGGAAGTAGAGGCATCCTTGGAGGGATGAGAGGGACAGGGCAGGGCAGGGGCTGGTGCCTCTCTCGCCCAGGGTTACGGGACCCCTGTGCTGCTCTGATCGTACCAGTCAGGTGAGGCTGCCTGCAGGAGATGCAAGGCATCCTGGAGTGAGGCTGAAGAAAAGTTTCTCTGCGTTGGCCAGGAATCGAACCCGGGTCAACTGCTTGGAAGGCAGCTATGCTCACCACTATACCACCAACGCTCCTGAGTGCAGTGCTGCCTCCTGCTTCTCCAGCCCAGAGCCTGGCCTGCTCCTGCATTTCCCAATCTTGCCTGCCTCCTCCTCCTGCCTTTCCCAATCTTGCCTGCCTCCTCCTCTCCCACTTCATAAACTTGTCTGATTCCAGCTCCTCCACATCAGAGACTGGGCTACCTCCTGCTTCTTCACCTCAGAGACTGGCTGCCTCCTCCTTCCTGCACACACACGACCTCAAGCTGCTGGGATATGTGTGTTTTTCTCTATATGTGAGATGTTGACTAGGAAATCTCAAGCTGCACTAGCCGGCAACTGGGGAGATCAGCATCAGGGACTGCCCAGGCTTGGAGCAGGACACTGAACACACCAGGACTGAGCTTCGGGCATGGAGTCTGCACAGACCTATGGTACAGCCCAGGGTTCAAGGGACTTGCTGGTGTGCATGGGGGAGGCAGGGGGTCTGTGTCCAGCACTGATCTCCAGCCCTGAGCAGCCAGAGGGAAAGAAAAGGATCAGGCCGTCTCTCTTGTTCATGCCTGCGTGAGTGCTGGTGGTGCTTTTTGGGGTGCTGGTAATGGTGCCGCTCCCCATCTGTGTTCATACGTGTGCCAGCTGTGCATGTACTACGCAAGTGTATGTGCGTTTGTGTGTATGTACCTGTGGTGGTGTAAGCATAGCTAACAGCCAAACACCCACCCAGCTACTCATTCCTTTCCCCACTCTCAGGGGGATGCAGAGCACTGAAAACAGTATAAGAAATCTCATGGGTCAAGATAAAAACAAGGACATGACATATCAAAAACTGTTGTGGGCAAATCAGGCTTGACTTGGGGAAAATTAATTTTTTGCCAATTAAAACAGATTCACATAGTGAGAAACAAAAAGACAAACATGACACAGCACCTTTCCTCTCCCCTTTCCCAGGCTCAACTTTACGCCTTCACATCAGACTCCTTTACCTGCCCAAGCAGTGCAGAGGGAATGCATCTTCCCTCTGCTCTTTCTCACTCATTTTGTTCCTTCCTCCTCTCTCTGTCTGGTGTTTTCTACCTTTTCTGGAATATGTATTCACAGAGGCGTGACAAACTTTGCTGATGGCTCAGCTGCGTCCTTTGGTGGGTGCACTGTGGAGCTGGAACCAGCTGTATGAGGCGCAGGGCAGCCCCCTACCTTTTCTCACAGAGGCCACCCTGCAGCACCCCCTCTCCCCTCCACTACCAACACCTAGCCACATACAGGCACTGCAGTGCCCATTGGGAATACCTGCTCGGCCCTGCTCCTGGGTAGACCTGCAAGTGGGCAAGGCAGCAAACAGACTAGGATGGAGAAAAACCCCAGATGGTCAAGCTGATCTCATTGGTGTTTCCCAAAGGAGCACCAGTCTTGTCATCTTCCCCACCTGCAGATTCCTGGAGGTCCCAGTTTGCAGCTGGGAAGTTGGGCTTGAGCTGCCTGATGGGAAGGGAGAAACACCTGTGTCCCCAGGACACCCACTGCCTTGTGGGGGGAGCTCTGCCTGCTGCTCCACACCCACCAGTCTGCCCTGCTGAGGGGCACTTTGGGAGTGCTGGCTGCTAAGAAGGCAAAGGAGAAAGAAGGTGGCAGTGGCAGAGAGAAGGGGCTGAGGGAACAGGAGGGCCATGGGTGCCCAGAGAGCTTGAGCAGTGCAGGTTAAAACTTGCTGGGAGAGGCAGTAGCTGTCAGGAGCAGGGAAAAAAAGCAATTAGCAGAGGACGGTTTCAATCTGTGGACCTCTGGGTTATGGGCCCAGCATGCTCTTGCTGTGCCACTGTGCTCCTTGTAGCATCTTAGCCAGGACCTCCCACAGCCTGGCCTGACACTCCCTGGCACTGCCAGCACCAGCACTTGTGCTCACACCTCTTTTCCTTCCTCTTACCTGCACCCATGCCCGAACAGGAAACTTGTTTCCCTGTAAAGCTCAGTGGCCGTGGGCCTGGGAAGCACAAGGGCCTTGCTTTGCCCTTCTCCCCACACCTCCTGCCCATAACCCTGGGTGGGGACTTTCTCTTTGGCCAGCTGAGCTGGCTCAGCAGGTGCTGCAGGAAACCCTAGAGCGAGGGGGCAGCCTTGTTGCTTTGCAGAGCAGAGAGGAGCTGCTCTCCAGTGAGCTCATGAGGGCTGCAACCCTGCCCAGAAATCCAGCTCCCTGGGGGCTGCGGCTGTGTGACTGTCTGCCAGGGCCTTGCCCTGCCCACACTGTGCTGTGCTACCCCACAGCTCCTGGCTTGTCCTCTCTCCTTGTGTAGCCTTGCTGTTGCTGCTCTGTGCCAGCAGAGTGCTGCCCCTCTTACCACGCAGCCTTCCAGGGAGTCATAAAACCCCTCCTCTCTGTACCTGACCTGCCCACCACTGCTGGGGGTAGAGGTGGCTCCCAGTCTCCCCAGGACAGGGCTGGCCCAGCTGACCTGGGTGGTGGCCAACCTTAGATGCTGCCAGGTGTTCCAGAAATGCTCTGGGCAAGATGATCTGGTAGAGCCTGTTGTTGAGGGCAAGGGATGAGGTGGCAGTGCTGAGGCCTGCATGTTTGTGCATGTGTCTGCTGGTTCTCTGTCCCATCCACAAGCCAGAGCATGCAGAGGAGACAAAGCAAAGGCAGCACAGAGAGGGCTGGGTGTGCAGATGTGAGCATGCATAACCAATCAGGGGAATCTGATTATGCACCCAGGCCGTGCGTATACGCCTAGCTTCCTAAGGCAAATCTCCTATTCTTTTTATCATCAGTATGTTCTCAGCAGGTGAGAGCCAGTTTAGGTTGGGTCTTCAGGTCATGTCAGTTCTGAGGTTAAAAGTTCATAATCTTACATAGTGTTTGTTCTTCTAAGCAAGTGGTATTGCAGTTAGCATCTTGCCATTCACATCCCCCACTTTCAGTGGCATGGCTTCGGGGGACAAACCATGCACTAACAATGGGGTTTTATCACCTTCTTTTTATCTGCCCTCTCTCCACATGAGCACCTCGGGTTTTCTTTTTCTTTAAGATGCTGCACCATCCAGGCAGGCTATCATCATTAGCAATGAGGGCCATGTGTGCACAGAAGGACCTCTTTCATGGCTCACATTCAGTGCTGGCACTTTCTCTTCCCCCCACTTTCTTTTTTACCTTGTAAATGGGAGCAGGATTTCCCATCCCTCCCAGCAAAGGGGTTTTTGCTGTGTCCCTGGGCTTTGTGAGGCTGAGTGCCACAGCTGCAGCATGGTCAATTGCAGGCAGCCCAAAAGGGGACTGCGCCCCATAGTTGGCAGGATTCAAACCTGTGCAGGGAAACCCCAATGGATTTCTAGTCCATCGCCTTCACCACTAGGCTACAACTACCTGCTCCAGCCCTCTCTGCCCTGCTGATCCCATGCCCTGAGCAATGACACGCGCCTCCCTGGGAGTTTCAGGCCCACTTTACTTGAGGTCCTGTGGTTTAAACCTGTATGGAGCATGGCAGGCATCTGGTGCCAAGCTCTTCCAGAGGCCTTGAGAGGCGTAACGCCAGGGGCTACAGCTGCAGCTCCCGGTGCCTTGTCATCAGCCAGGCATCTGGCTGGATATCCTTGCCATGGGGTGAAGGTTTCACTCCCCAGCTGGCATCACTGTTGTTTCCAGGGAAGAAAGGAAGGCAGCTGTGTGGAGACAACCAGGGATGGTGGTAGTTGTGGGGTGGGATATTAGAACCTGCTTTGCTTCTCAAACTTATCTGAGGGGGACTCCAAGCCTGCTGTGAGCACTAGGGTGGGGACATTCCTGTGGGGAAGATGGTGACTCCAGGCAGCCCCTCCAGCCTCTTGGGGACATAGGGTGGTGTCAAGCCTTGAACAAAGACCACGACTGCCGTGCAGGTTGTTGGTATGTAGGGAGAATGGCTTGCAAGAGTGGGAGAGATCTATGGAAAGGGCAAGGCAGAGCCTGGCTGAGGAGAAGTGAGGAGGGGCAAAGAGAAAATTAATGGGAGGTGTGGGTGACTTGGCGGGAGACAGGAGAGAGTTTGTTTTGGTGGAATAGATATGTCTAGATCTTTTTGCCAGCACTGGCAAGGCATGTCCAATGTCTGAGCAGGAACCAGAAAGCCAAATGATCTGCAAAAGTGATCATTTTCATTACTAGATGAAAGTAGCTCTGGTTCTCTTTTAACTCTGGAGCAGGAATATTTGGAAAATGGCATTAAGGAGTCAGTGTGGAGGTGGTACATCTGGCAATGTCTGTTGTTGGGGAATTTTTATTGCACCCCTTGATGCGAATTAAACATATGTTTCCACTTAAATATAAAGATTTAATGAGTAGTGCTTTGGACAGCAGGAGTCCTACTTCCATAAGATTTTCTACATGTAGTCTGCAAAGACGCAGCACAAGCCTTTTCCTTATATACAGTTGCACCAGCATGGATCATGTGAGTGTCGGTATCAGGCACCTCAGCCTGGCATTGGGTGCATCCCCTGGCTGATCAAAGGTGGCCCCTGAGCGCTCGTGTTCCAGGATTCCTACAAGGCAATATTGCCATAATTCTTATCTCATCAGCAAGGGAAACTTCACTCCCTTACAGGGAATACTTTTCTCTCTGGGATTCCTGCACCCAGCCAGTTCTGCAGTTAGGCCTTCTTGCCCTCCGTGACAGATCATTCATTGGTCACAATTTACCGTTGCATTGCAATTTGAATTTACCCATCATCCCCTCCTTTTGTGAGTCATAATTACTCAAAGAGATCATTGCAAGTGATCAAAATTTCTCCTTATGCTTCCTATCTATTTCCATTTCCAAAAAAAATTGTTTCACCTCACTTCCCTTTACTCCCTCCTCCTTTTATTTACAGCTCATTTTCAGGTACCTTCAGAAAAGGACACTCTAGGCAGTGCATCCTCTTACAAATAATCCACTCCTTTTTGAAGTAAATTGTGCTGACTGGTAAGACCATTAGCTGCAATTTTTTTTTTAATTATTGAGGCCTGCAAGGGCCTGTGAGACTTTTTGAGACTTATAGTTTCATCACACCATCGTTGTCTTAAAGATCTTGACAATGGTAGAAGGGCCGCAGACTCCTGGGAGCCCAGGATCAATCACCATGTGGGCTCTGCTGTCCCATCACCCATTCCTGCCTCTAGATTTTACAATAATTTATAGTCATTAGTCCAAGCACTTCTTCCTTTATTCTTCCTTATCCTCTAATATATTCAGCGTCATTGTTCTGGCCTCTGCTTGAGTCATCTAGCCATCTATCCTTTTACATACCAATTTGCTATAACATAAGAGCAGCTGAACCCCACATATACACAACCACCAAAGTTAATAATTTCAACAAAGTACACTTCAATGCTATCTTAAGCAGTTTTTCCTCACCATCTTTCTATGTTTGGAAGTCATTCCCATCAGTCAAAAGCATTTTTTTTCTCCAGGTATATCATGCAGTATCTGAAATTTACCTCGGGTTTTATGTACATCCATTTCTATTCTCTGATCTTGGTCTGCATATGTACAGCAAGAGGTGTTAACTAATACACATACACTTCCTTGAGCGACAAGTACATAATCTAACGCCCCGCTGTTTTGCAGGGCTACGTGAGATGTTTGTTCTACCTCTAAGCGTAAGGTGAAATAGTGTTAACTGTAGCATTACCCATCTCTTCTATTCCAGCATATATATTTACAATAGCTCTTTCTAATTCTGATACTCCTAGCCAGAGGAGGAGATTTTGTGCAAACTGGTGGAAGGCAGTTTGTCAAATAACAAGTGGATTTTACACACAGCATTTTGTACTTTGTTTAGTAGTTTGGGATAAGTTGTGTCTGTCATTCCAGAAGAGGTGTGGAAGCATTGAGATGCCATGAAAAAAACCCCATCCTTATATACCTGTGCCAGTCCAATTAACAGGCAGTATCTTATGGGTCTGAGATCCACATATTGCTCTTAATTCTTCATTACCTAAGGCCATAACACAAATAATTCTTACAGGTTAGTGTATGACCAGTAATAATATAAATCCAAATGCAAAATTCCAGAGCAAAGCTACAATTTCCCAAAACAATTGACAGGTTCAGGTGATATCAATCACTTCGACATCATCAAAGTCTATTTGCAGGGTTGTAGGTTGTTGTTCTGTTGACATTTGAGCAAAGGAAGTTCATCTAGAACATTCAGCTCTGCTGTGACAGGTGATACTCTATTTTGTGTCTGAAGCCGATATGACTATTTTACAATGGGAAACACAGATCCTGTTGAGCAGGCCCTTGCACTTTACCACCATATTGGTCATTACCAGTACCTACTAACGTCCCTTCCAGCACAACTGAAGTGCATGTTTTCTCTAGCATACCTTAACATAGAACCAGTCTCCTGGTTTCATGCAGTGACAGATTTCAGTGGAAAGGTGTATAGACGTAGCACAAGCCTACTCCGTATATACACTTCCACAAACACTGATCATGTGAGCATCAGCATTAGGTGCTTTCTGCCAGCTCTTCCCTCTGTTGAACCTCATCTCCTGCCCTCTCTCTTGGTCCCCTCATTTGGCAAGGTCAGGAGCTCGGCTAGGACTGCAACCAAGAGTAATGACATCTGGTTAAAGGCTGCTTAGTATGAGCTACAAGGTGAGAAACAGGAGAGGCAATAACTTACACAGGCAGATTGACAGACTCTCCAACACAGAGTGAAGGGAGGCAGCAGCAGAGACCGCAAATGCAAGCATCGAACCAGCAATTACTGGGCCATGAATATACTCTGTGAGGTGCAATGTTGAAGAGGTTAAGCAAGATTCTCAAAGGTAACCAGCCTGGTTCTTGTAAGAGAGGCCATGCCAGGCTTGTGTGAAGAGCTCTGCCACTCCCTTGAATGGTCCTGTGAGTAGAGAGTACCCTGTGGCCCTGGAGGAAAGCTGCACTTGGTGATGGCCAGGGAGATGGGAACACTGCTAGGGCTCAGCCAGGACATATGGCTCAGTGGGGGTAGCCACAGGGGAAAGACAGCATCTGTGCACAAGGTCCCATGGTGTAATGGTGAGCACTCTGGACTCTGAATCCAGTGATCTGAGTTCAAATCTCAGTGGGACCTCAGCTTTTTGTCTCCCTCAGGGCTTTCCTCAGCATGCTTACTCCTTATCCCCTTGCCTGCTTAGTCCACACAGTCTCCAGCCCATTTACTTACACAAAGTCATGGTACACTGCTCCTACCACAAGAGCCTCCAGTGCTGCTCCTCCCTGGGCGACACTGTGGGGAGGACAGTTTGTGCCACCCTTACAGGTTTCAATGGGCAGCCAGAGACCTCCCAGAGCTCCCCAGCACCTGGCAGCTACTGCTCAGGTGAGGCTGACCCACACAGGAGGCCAGGTGAGCACAAGCATTGAATCCTTACAGCTGGCCCTGAAGACCAGATCTGCCCCATGCCCCCAAGTCTCTTTGTCAGGGGTCCAGCCCTTCCCAGAGGGTTTCCAGGAGGGCTACTCCCCTGGATGGCTGTGCACACATGGGTTACAGGCAGCAATAAATCTCAAAGATGCTTCAAGCCCCACTGGGCTGAGTCCTCCATGTCCAGACATTTGCCTGCTTCCTCCTTGGCCTTTCTGCAGGTTCTGGTTTTGTAGATGGGCCCAGTGGGGCTGCTGTTCTCCCTAGAAGTTGGAAAGACCTTCCTGAGGTCTTTCTGGCTGATGGCAGGCTTGGCAAGCCAGAGAGTGGCTTGTCCATGTGCCTCTGGCCTTGGAGGCTGTCGGGAGCCCAGTTGGGCTGAGATGTGGGTCAAACAAAGGTGTCTGCTGGAAGCCAGATCGTGGGAGAACTTCCCAGGGCTTCACTTGGATACCCAGAGGGGAGAGGCACAAGGTAGATGGGCAAAAGCCACCCCACTCTCATCCCCAGTGACATTTGCAGAAAGGCATAGCACTATCAGGGCCTTGTGCAGCTCCCCAGGAGCACTGGTCATTGCAGGGCTCTGGAGGAGCTCAGCAGTGCTGAGCCCTCCCTTCCCACCGTGAAGTGACCAGGCCAGATGCTGTGCCCAGGAGCCAAGTACAGGCCTGGCACCAACCACCTCTCCAGGGCAAAGCCACCAGAATCCCCAGGCAGGGGCTTGTCTTCAAACCAGGGCTCTGGTAAAGCTGGCAATGAAGACCCAGGACAAGCTGTCTCAGTCTCCAGTCTTCATTTTCTCATCCTGTCTATATTGGGAAAGAGCACAGTGGGAGACACAAAAAGTTATAAAAGTTTCTTATAGTGGAGCGTAAAAATAATTTCAGATCCCAGAAGCCATTGTGACCGATGCCTCCAACTCCTAAGCCCTGGTATGCCATCTTGTTGGGCAGGCAGCCTTTAGCCACGGGTCACGTACCCCCTTCTCCTTTGAAGGGGTCTGGGCGCCCAGGAGAGTCAGAATGACACACGTTTGATTCCAACAACTTTCTACCAAGGATCCCTGAGAAGTCTGCCTGTCCCCATAGTGTTGCATGACACCATTCAAAAGAAGGTGTTTTGTGGTTAAATGTGGAGCCGTGGGCCTTTTAGGCTTTAGGAGTGGTGGACAAGGTTACAGGAAATGTGGATTGATGACAGCTGTTCAGATATGAACATTAATATGCTCCAGGGGATGAATATGGAGTGGAAAGGAGGAAAGCGGTGGTTTTCAGGTTTTCAGCTCTGGACATAGGCAGTGTGACTGCAAGATGGGGTTAGTGTGGGCATTTCAGTAGGGAACAGAGCATGCACAATCACAATCTCCGTCTTTGTAACTCCACCTGACTGTAGCATCTCCAATGACAGAGTGGGAGTCTGTAAATTCTGCACTAATCCAAACCTCACATATGACCCCGCTGAGCAGATTGGTGTTTTGATTATCAGCATAGCAAAGAACGTTGTTTTTTTTTCTTTAAGCAACCCTGGAATCAGAGACTTGAGAAGCTTTGTCCCCTTCAGGTAGAGAGTCTAGTTGAGAGAGGCTCCTTGTGTTTCCCTTAGCCCATAGGCCATAAGCTGCAAGAGAAATGAGGTTGTCTTACTTTTAGTTACTTCATACTCAAAAGGGAATTGAAGGGACTTTCATATAGTGCTAGATACCATGTGTTTGCAGGGTGATTTTCTTTTTTCTACCCACTCAGGTATTAGAGCTTCTTTGCCAGTGACAAGAAAATGCCCTTTACAACCCAGTTCCACCCATACAAACTCTTTTTCCCTCCTGACCACCTGCACCCGCTATTTCTTCTGCATTTCTCCCCTTTTTTTGTGCGGGTTTATCAAGCCTCAAAAGGCATGGATTAAGGTTGCTTTCTGTTTTGGAGAGGAAGGTTCCATTTGTCAGGCTGAGCAGCTGGTAAAAGAGCACCCGGAGAGTCAACAGCTGAGCTAGAATAAACTGAAAACTCCATGGATGTTCTCTTGCTGCCATCCCATGGACATTTTGGGTACTCCCATTTCAGTCTGCAACAACTGAACAAGAAAGCCCCAGGCCAAAGTAATTCTGCTAGCTCTTTGCTGCACCACATCCTGGAAGGTTTCAGGGAATGCCTGTGTCTCCTCATAAAGTGTCATTTCATTGTTCAGTAAAGGAAGGATCAAAGGGAAGGGAAGTGGGAGGAGAATGGATAGGGGAAGAAGGATTGGCTCAAGTGCATTTCCAAAGCATGCCAAATTAAGGATATGTTTGTGTCTTTGCCCACTGGCCATTCTGAAGCTCCCACCCTCAGTGCTGTGGGAGCGTGCAGGTCCAGTGCTGCCCGTGCTCCTGCAGCAGACTCTGGCGGGGCTTTGTGCCATGCCAAGAAACCTCAATGCAAACAAACATCCTTGGGGAGTAGTCCTCAGTCTGTTTGCCACCTGTGTCCATAGAAATAGTCTCAGAGTCCTGACAAGCAGCAGTAAAGCTGGAAGAGCCTGAGCTGCCCATGGCTCCCACCCAGGGAATCTCCAATTGCTCCCTGGGCAGGATGATGCCTGGGGCCTGTGCTCATCTCCTCCTTCCCTGGGGGTTGCTATCCTCTTGCTGCTGGCAGAGGCTTTTTTCACACCCTGGCTCTCCTTATTCAAAGTTCCTGCACCCCTGACACTCCCCATGTGCTTTCTGGTGACTAGTGCATGCACAGGGTAAGTTTTACATTCCCTGGGGACAGGTGAAATTTTGGCTGCTTCTCTCTCCTTCCTCAGTGCCAATGGACATCTGTGCTCAAGGCACTGGTGTCCCAGAATGAGCCCTGGCTGAGCATTTGGGCTCTGCAACCCTATGTAGTGGATTGTGACCTGGGGAGGTAGTATGTGAAGGGGCTGGTGGACCTGGCATTCATTTCACCGTGGGAGGTGAAGCTGAAGCACTTGGGACTGATGGGACAGGTGGTGATCCACTCCCCTGAGTGGACACAGTGGTTCTGGGAATCATAGAATCGTTCTGGTTGGAAGAGACCTCCAAGATCATCGGGTCCAACCATTAACCTATCACTACCAAGTCCCCCACTAAATCATATCCCTTAGGGCCTCATCTAAACGCCTTTTGAATACCCCCAGAGATGGGGACTCCACCACCTCCCTGGGCAGCCTGTTCCAATGCCCGACAACCCTTTCGGTAAAGAAATTTTTACGAATGTCCAATCTAAACCTCCCCTGGCGCAACTTGAGGCCATTTCCTCTTGTTTTGTTGTCTGTTACTAGGGAGAAGAGACCGACCCCCATCTCTCTACAACCTCCTTTCAGGGAGTTGTAGAGAGCAATAAGGTCTCCCCTCAGCCTCCTTTTCTCCAGGCTAAACATCCCCAGTTCCCTCAGCCGCTCCTCATAGGACTTGTGTTCCAGACCCTTCACCAGCCTCGTTGCCCGTCTCTGGACACGCTCCAGCACCTCAAGGTCTTTCTGGGAGTGAGGGGCCCAAAACTGAACACAGTACTCGAGGTGCAGCCTCACCAGGGCCGAGTACAGGGGGACAATCACCTCCCTACACTGGCCACACTATTTCTGATACAGGCCAGGATGCCGTTAGCCTTCTTGGCCACCTGGGCACACTGCTGGCTCATATTCAGCCGGCCGTCAACCAACACCCCCAGGTCCTTTTCCGCCAGGCAACTTTCCAGCCACTCCCCCCCAAGCCTGTAGCGTTGCCTGGGGTTGTTGTGACCCAAGTGCAGGACCCGGCACTTGGCCTTGTTGAACCTCATA
Source organism: Phoenicopterus ruber ruber (assembly GCA_009819775.1). NCBI lineage: Eukaryota > Metazoa > Chordata > Aves > Phoenicopteriformes > Phoenicopteridae > Phoenicopterus > Phoenicopterus ruber. The sequence continues at coordinate 24,930,118 of CM020225.1, forward strand.
CAATTGGCCTCGGCCCATTGATCCAGCCTGTCCAGGTTCTGCTGTAGCGCCTGCCTGCCCTCCAGCAGATCAACCCTCCCTCCCAATTTGGTGTCATCTGCAAACTTACTGAGGGTGCTCTCGATCCCCTCGTCCAGATCATTGATAAAGATATTGAACAGAACTGGCCCCAATACTGAGCCCTGGGGAACACCGCTTGTGACTGGCCGCCAACCGGATTGAACTCCATTCACCACAACTCTTTGGGCCCGGCCATCCAGCCAGTTTCCTACCCAGCGCAGAGTACGCCCATCCAAGCCATGGGTAGCCAGCTTCTCCAAGAGAATGCTGTGGGGGACGGTGTCAAAGGCTTTACTAAAGTCCAGGTACACAACGTCCACAGCCTTTCCCTCATCCACTAGGCGGGTCACCATGTCGTAGAAGGAGATCAGGTTGGTCAGGCAGGACCTGCCTTTCATAAACCTGTGCTGACTGGGCCCGATCAGCTGGTTGTCCCGTATGTGCCGCGTGATGGCACTCAAGATGATCTGCTCCATAACCTTCCCGGGCACCGAGGTCAGGCTGACAGGCCTGTACTTCCCCGGATCCTCCTTCCGGCCCTTCTTGTAGATGGGCATCACATTTGCCAGCTTCCAGTCAACTGGGACCTCCCCAGTTAGCCAGGACTGCTGATAAATGATGGAGAGTGGCTTGGTGAGCACTTCTGCCAGCTCTTTCAGCAGCCTTGGGTGGATCCCATGCGGCCCCATAGACTTGTGCGTGTCTAGGTGGCGTAGCAGGTCACTGACCATTTCCCCTTGGACTTCGGGGTCTACATTCTGTTCCCCATCCCTGTCTTCCTGCTCAGGGGGCTCTGTGCCCAGAGAGCAACTTCCCTTGCTGTTAAAGACTGAGGCAAAGAAGGCATTTAGCACCTCAGCCTTTTCCTCATCCCTTGACACTAAGTTTCCCTCCGCATCCAATAGAGGAGGGAGATTTTCCTTAGCCCCCTTTTTATTGTTAATGTATTTGTAGAAGGACTTTTTGTTGTCTTTTACGGCAGTAGCCAGACTAAGTTCAAGTTGGGCTTTGGCCCTTCTAATTTTCTCCCTGCATGACCTCACAACATCCTTGTAGTCCTCCTGAGTTGCCTGCCCCTTCCTCCAAAGGTGGTAGACTCTCTTTTTTTTCCTAAGTTCCAGCCGGAGCTCTCTGCTCAGCCAGGCCGGTCTTCTTCCCCGCCGGCTCATCTTTCGGCTCATGGGGACGGCCTGCTCCTGTGCCTTTAAGATTTCCCTCTTGAAGAATGTCCAGCCTTCCTGGACGCCTTTGCCCTCTAGGACTGCCTCCCAAGGGACTCTGCCAACCAGACTCCTAAACAGGCCAAAGTCTGCCCTCCAGAAGTCCAAGGTGGCAGTTCTGGTGACCCTCCTCTTTACTTCTCTGAGAATCGAGAATTCTATCATTTCGTGTTCACTGTGCCCAAGACGGCCTCCGACCGTCACATCACCCACAAGACCTTCTCTGTTCACAAACAACAGGTCCAGCGGGGCGCCTTCTCTTGTGGGCTCCCTCACCCGCTGCGTGAGGAAGTTCTCTTCCACACACTCCAGGAACCTCCTGGACTGTCTCCTCTCTGCTGCATTGTATTTCCAGCAGACATCTGGCAAGTTGAAGTCCCCCACGAGAACAAGGGCCAGCAATTGTGAGGCTTCTCCCAGCTACCTGTAGAATACTTCATCTGCCTCCTCATCCTGGTTGGGTGGTCTATAACAGCCTCCCACCATGGCATCTGCCTTGTTGGCCTTCCCCCTGATTCTTACCCATAGACACTCAACCCTCTCGTCACCATCCTCGAGCTCAAGGCAGTCCAGACTCTCCTTAACATAGAGGGCTACCCCACCGCCTCTCCTTCCTTGCCTATCCCTTCTAAAGAGTTTATAGCCGTCCATCGTGGCACTCCAGCTATGTGTGTCATCCCACCATGTTTCCGTGATGGCAACTATATCGTAGTTTTCCCCTTTCACAACAGCCTCAAGCTCCTCCTGTTTGTGGCCCATGCTCCGTGCATTCGTGTAGATGCACTTCAGCTGGGCTAGTGATCCTGTTGCCTTTGTGGTGGGACAAGCCCTACTCCCTACATGTCCCATCTCAGGTATTTCTGTGGTTCCTAGCTGGTCAATGACCCCTGTGTCCCTGCTGCTGCACGGGTGTCTCTGTCCTACCTCATCTGAGACAGCTGACCGAAGGGCCTCGCTGGCACGCCATCCCTCATTCATTGGCGTGCCACCCCCAGGCTTCTCTCTAGCAAGCCTAGTTTTATCCCCTTCCCCCTTCAAATCTAGTTTAAAGCCCTCTCAATGAGCCCTGCTAACTCCTGTGCTAGGATCCTTTTCCCCCTTTGGGACAGGTGCGCCCCGTCTGCCGCCAGCAGGCCTGGTGCCATGTAAACCAACCCATGGTCGAAGAACCCAAAGTCCTGCCGGTGACACCAGGCTCGGAGCCAGTTGTTGATCTGCTGGCTCCTCCAGTTTCTTCCCTCATCCTTCCCCAGAACTGGAGGGATGGAGGAGAACACTACCTGTGCTCCTGATCCCTTAACCAGTCGCCCCAAGGCCCTGAAGTCCCTCTTGATTGCCCCGGGACTTCTTTTTGCCACCTCCTCACTGCCTACCTGGAAGATCAACAGGGGATAGTAGTCCGAGGGCCTTACTAGGGTGGGAAGCTTCCTCCTCACATCCTTGACCCGGGCCCCTGGGAGACAGCAGACTTCCCTAAGGAGCAGGTCCGGTCTGCATATTGGCCCTTCTGTTCCTTTCAGAAGGGAGTCTCCTATGACAATGACCCGTCTCTTGTTTTCCTTTGTGGGGGCAGTTTGGATGCAGGCCCTAGGCTGACTAGTCCTCGGCGGCACCTCCAGGCTGGCTGAACCATCAGCCTGGTCGTTGTTTGGTTCCAGTGGCAGGGCCTCGTACCTATTGTGCAAGGGCACCTGCGGAGGTGGGGTAGGCGCTGAGGAAACACACCTGCCTCGCCGGGGAGGCACTAGTTGCTGGGACAGGCTGGAGTAATCAGGGCAGAAGCAGGAATGCCTTGAGTCTCTGGGGGCTGAAATCCCCAAACTCTCACCATGATGAAAGACACATAAAAGAGCTATTCATGTGGAAATCAGAAACTACCTCATTTCTGTCATTGCCCGCCCCAAGGTTCATGTTCCCCATGCATGTGGTCAGTCACCTTTAGGGAGAATTTCTGGACCTGACCTCCCACCTTGAGCTGAATCTGGCAAGGGCCATGAGGGGTCAATAAGAAATGTTTCCACTGCAAAAGGAAGACTAAAGAAGGTGTGGGCCCACTGCTGAATGTGAGGTGGGGTGGGGGACTGGTAACAGAGGACATAGGAAAAAGGAAGGAACTCAATGCCGCCTTCACTTCAGTCTTCACTGGTAAGTTTTGCTTTAGGGAAACAGGCTCCTAAGCATAGTGGGAAAGGGTGGAGCAATGAAGACTTACACTTGGTAGAGGAGGATCAGGTTAGGGAACATTTAAAAATACTGGGTATACCTAAGGCCGTTGGCCCTGGTGGGATGCATCCATGAATGCTGAGGTTGCTCAGTAATGTCACTGCCAGGTCACTCTCAACGGTCTTTGAACCATGACAGTAATCCAGAGAGGTTCCTGAGCACTGGAGGAAAGCAAACACTACTCCTGTCTTCAGGAAGGACTAGAAGGAGGACTCAGAGAACTTGAGGTAGCCTAACCTCAGTCGCTGGGAAGGTGATGCAGCATATAATACTGCAAACCATTTCCAATCATATGAAGCATAGAAAGGTGATTTGGAGTAGTCAGCATGAATTTATGATGGAGAAATCACCTCTGATGTGTATATCTAAGCCTTCAGTGAAGAGATGACTACCTTGGGGACAAGAGGAGAGCAAGTGATACTGATTTTCTTGACTTGAAGAAGACTTTCACAGCTCACTGCTATGATAGCCTCACAGAAGAATTAATGAAATGTGAACCAGATAAGTGGACAGAGAGATGATTGAAAACCGGCAGAAGTGCCAGGCCCAGAGGGTTCTGATCAGTGGCACAAACTCCAATTGGAGGCCAGGCACTCAAGCTGTACACTAACGGTGATTGATACTGGATTCTGTACTGTTTAACATCTTCCATTAATGGCCTGGACAATGGGGAAAGTTTACAGATGATACGAATCTTAGAGTGGGTGATACAGTTCAAACTGCAGATAGACTATGCTAGCAGAAGCAGCAGGAGTTGCATCGTGCTGAGAGGAACATGAAGCTTGTGAGGTAGCCGGGGCATGTCTGAGGGGGTTTCTGGGCCCCTGACACCCTTGAGCTGTGTGTGTGGGAGGGACAGGCCAGTAGGCAGCAGGTCTCCTGAAAGGAGAGGAGTGGGCGACAGCTAGGCAGTGCTGCCTGTCCCCCTGGCCAGTTTGAGCCACAGGAAGGTGTATATAACTGATCCATAGGGAGCGCCAGCAACCAGGGCATGCAAACAGGGAGTGGCATCTGTTGGGAGCAGTGTCGGCAGTTCAGGTGGAAGGCTGCCAGTTATTGGGCTGCTGCCTGCTCTGCTCACCCGCAGGCTTAGGCTGCAGCCCTGATGGTCATCCCAACTAACTGGTGGCTGTGCAAGCCTACACAGAAGCTTGAGATCTCCATGGAATTAGAATTAGAAAGACAATATCTTTCAAAAGAATTACCATTTTACAAGCACACTCTAAGAACAATAGGGAGACTGTGTCACGCTGAAAAAAAATGGGTGCAAGAGCTCCTATTTCCATGTGTAAGAAATCGGGCAAGGAAGGCAGGAGACCAGCATGGGTCCATTTCCTCTTGTCCTGTCGTCTGTTACTAGGGAGAAGAGATTGACGCCCACCTTGCTACGACCTCCTTTCAGGGAGTTGTAGAGAGCAATAAGGGCCCTTCCTTTTCTCCAGGCTAAACACCCCCAGTTCCCTCAGCTGCTCCTCATAGGACTTGTGCTCTAGATCCTTCACCAGCTTCATTGCCCTTCTCTGGACACGCTCCAGCACCTCAAGGTCTTTCTGGGAGTGAGGGGCCCAAAACTGAACACAGTACTCGAGGTGCGGCCTCACCAGGGCCGAGTACAGGGGGACGATCACTTCCCTACTCCTGCTGGCCACACTATTTCTCATACAGGCCAGGATGCCATTGGCCTTCTTGGCCACCTGGGCACACCGCTGGCTCATATTCAGCTGGCTGTCGACCAACACCCCCAGGTGCTTTTCCACCAGGCAACTTTCCGGTCACTCTTCCCCAAGCCTGTAGCGTTGCCTGGGGTTGTTGTGACCCAAGTGCAGGACCCGGCACTTGGTCTTGTTAAATCTCATACAATTGGCCTCGGCCCATCGATCCAGCCTGTCCAGATCCCGCTGTAGCACCTTCCTGTCCTCCAGCAGATCAACACTCCCACCTAACTTGGTGTCATTTGCAAACTTACTGAGGGTGCACTCGATCCCCTCATCCAGATCGTTGCTAAAGTTGTTAAACAGAACTGGCCCCAATACTGAGCCCTGGGGAATGCCACTTGTGACCGGCCGCCAACTGGATTTAACTCCATTCACCACAACTCTTTGGGCCCAGCCATCCAGACAGTTTTGCAGCCAGCGCAGAGTACGCCCGTCCGAGCCATGAGCAGCCAGTTTCTCCAGGAGGATGCTGTGGGGGATGGTCTCAAAGGCTTTACTAAAGTCCAGGTACACAACGTCCACAGCCTTTCCCTCATCCACTGAGTCACCTTGTCATAGAAGGAGATCAGGTTAGTCAAGCAGGACCTACCTTTCATAAACCCATGCTGACTGGACCTGATCATCTGGTTGTCCAGTACGTGCCGCGTGATGGCACTCAAGATGACCTGCTCTATAACCTTCCCAGGCACCGAGGTCAGAGTCACAGGCCTGCAGGTCCCCACATCCTCCTTCCAGCTCTTCTTGTAGATGACTGTCACATTAGCTAACTTGCAGTCAACTGGGACCTCCCCAGTTAGCCAGGGCTGCTGATAAATGATGGAGAGTGGCTTGGTGAGCACATCCACCAGCTCTTTCAGCAGCCTTGGGTGGATCCCATCTGGCCCCATAGACTTATGTGTGTCTAGGTGGTGTAGCAGATCACTGACCATTTCCCCTGGGGTTATGGGGGCTTCATTCTGCTCCCCTTCCCTGTCTTCCTGCTCAGGGGACTGGGTGCCCAGAGAACAACTTCCCTTGCTGTTAAAGACTGAGGCAAAGAAGGCATTTAGCACCTCTGCCTTTTCCTCATCCTCTGTCACTATGTTTCCCCCCACATCCAATAAAGGAGGGAGATTGTCTTTTGCCCTCCTTTTGTTGCTAATGTATTTGTAGAAACACTTTTTATTTTCTTTTACAGCAGTAGCCAGATTACATTCTAGTTGGGCTTTGGCCCGTCTAATTTTCTCCCTACATAACCTCATGACATCCTTGTAGGCCTCCTGAGTTGCCTGCCCCTTCTTCCAAAGGTCATAAACTCTCCTTTTTTTCCTGAGTTCCAGACGAAGCTCTCTGTGCAGCCAGGCCGGTCTCTTCCCTGCCATTTTGTCTTTCAGCACATGAGGACGGCCTGCTCCTGTGCCTTTAAGACTTCCTTCTTGAAGAATGTCCAACCTTCCTGGACGCCTTTGCCCTTCAGGGCTGCCTCCCAAGGGACTGTGTCAACCAGTCTCCTAAACAGGCCAAAGTCTGCCCTCTGAAAGTCCAAGGTAGCAGTTCTGGTGACCCCCCTCCTTACTTCTCCAAGAATGGAAAACTCAATCATTTCATGGTTGCTATGCCCAAGACGGCCTCCAACCATCACATCACCCACAAGACCTTCTCTGTTCACAAACAACTTGTCCAATGGGGCGCCTTCTCTCATTGGCTCCCTCACCAGCTGTGTGAGGAAGTTCTCTTCCACACACTCCAGGAACCTCCTGGACTGTTTCCTCTCTGCTGCATTGTATTTCCAGCAGACATCTGGCAAGTTGAAGTCCCCCACGAGAACAAGGGCCAGCGATCGTGAGGCTTCTCCCAGCTGCCTGTAGAATATTTCATCTGCCTCCTCATCCTGGTTGGGTGGTCTATAACAGCCTCCCACCATGGCATCTGCCTTGTTGGCCTTCCCCCTGATTCTTACCCATAGACACTCAACCCTCTCGTCACCATCCTCGAGCTCTAGACAGTCAAGACTCTAACACAGAGGGCTACCCCACCGCCTCTCCTTCCTTGCCTATCCCTTCTGAAGAGTTTGTAGCCGTCCATTGCAGCACTCCAGTTGTGCAAGTTATCCCACCATGAAATAGGGGCAGTGGCCTCACCAATATCTAGTATATCAAGGGTGACTACATAGTGCTGGGGTCATGGCAGCTCAGATGGTGTTCTCCTCAACTTTGCCAGTGAAGGGAAAAAGGCTCAAATAGAAATAGACTCAGCCACTAGGTCAGGACCTGGCTGTGTGGCTAGTGCCACAGGCAGGGCGTTATCATTGAGAATTAAAGGAACAATGTTCTCTCCGAGGAACAACAGCTACTGGGCAGGGATGGGATACATCTGACAAAGTGCAGCAACAGTTGGCAAGCAGGTCTGCTAGCCTGCTCAGGAGGCCTTTGAATTGGTTATGCTGGGGAAAGGTAACCATGAGCTGCAGAGAAGGGAGAGCACAAGGGCCAGAGCACATGTGTCCTGGGGACAGCGCAGATGTGTCCTGGGGACAGCATGACACAGTGGAGGATCTCTCACTTCTCCTGTAAAAGCAGCATGAATTGGGGCCCATCTCAAATGTCTGTACACAAGTGCATGTAGCATGGAAACCAATAGGAAGAATGATAAGTCTGTGATATTCTGAATGATAGTCCAGAGCTATAACCTCTTTGGGGCTGAGAAGACATGGTGGGGATAGTTCCCATGACTGGTGTGCTGCAGTGGAGGGATACAAACTTTTCAAGAAAGATAGGGTGGGAAGGCAAGGAGGAGGGGTTTCACTCTGTGTAAAGAACTGGGGGGCTGTTGGCAGCAATTTCCCCTGGCTCTGTCAGCATGGGCCCTCCGCAGCTACTGCTGGGAGAAACAGGAGCCTCTAAGCACTGCGTGCCCATCAGGCAAGGGAGGAAGTCACACCATGGATTTTGGGGCCTAGCAGAGGGGTGGGGGGTCATGTAGGATCCCCAGGTGAGATGAGGGGTAGATGTCTACAAAGACTCCTGGGGTGATGGAGGGGCCAGAGGCTGAGGGAGTTGGGTGTAAGGTCCATGGTGTGGATTATTACCATATCATGCTTATCTTCCCACTACTCCCATTATTTTTTTGGTTTTCTTTTCCACACTAATAGGTTGTGAATTAAAGCCAAACCATAAAAATCTTCCTACCATGTTCTGAGGACAGTGTTAGGATGGGAAGGAACAGAAAGGAAAAGATTTTTTTTTCCTGGAAAATAGTGTCACTAACAGTATTTGGACAAAAAGTTTAATTGGTTTGGGGTTGTGGAATACCTCTTGTCCCTGGCCATTCCCCATGATGATGGCCACCTTCCTCATCAGAGACAAGTCTGATTTCAGACTTTTCTGTCTTCACTTCTTTCTTCTTCTTTGGTGGTAGTTACATGAGAGGGGAGAAGAGAAAAAGCAAATGGACAGGAAAGATACAAGCACACAACTTCCCATTAAAGCTCTGTGGTTTCTAGTTGGACAGTGGGGGAAAACAAGACAGAAATACAAGGACCACTTTATGAACTGCAGGAAAACAATGCTAGGTTCTCAAAACATGCCCTCCTGCCCTGCAGCTGGGCATCCCTGCTGCTCCCTGTCACTGTGCCCCCTGCCTGGTGGAGTATAGGGTGAGGTCACAGTGCTTGCCCAGGGCTGTGACACTTGTGGATTCCTCTGTGTGATGACCCCTCCAGCTTCCTCTGCTCCACATCCACCCCTGTCAGTGCCACTGCCATGATCTCACACAACACTGGCCCCTGCAGACACACCGGGACCCATTCAGCACTGCTTGTGGCAACTCAGGTCCCTGACTTCCACAAGCCCCATGGAAAGGCGAAGTCACAAGAAGAGCCAATCTAAAAGGAGATGGAGAGAGGCATTCCACTGCAAAAAGTCCCAGTGTGCACCTGAGAGCAAAGGGGCTGTTGGCATCAACTTCCCCTGGCTCCACCAGCATGGGTCCTCCACAGCTACTGCTGGCAGAAACAGGAGCCTCCAAGCACAAGGTGCCCGTCAGGCAAGAGAGACAGTGAATGAATGGGTGTCGTGGTTTAACCTCAGATGGTAACTTAATACCACGCAGCTGCTCACTCACTCCCCCCGCTCCCCAGTGGGTTGGGGAGGAGAATTGGAGAGAAAGGAAAACTCGTGGGTTGAGATAAAAGCAGTTCACCAGGACAGCAAAGGAAAAATATAAAAATATATCAATGATGATGATGATGATAATAATAATGATGATGATGATGATATATAAGGATAATAGAATATATAAAACAAATGATGCGAGGTGCAATTTCTCACCACCTGACGACCAATACAGCCTGTCCCGAGCAAAAGTCAGGGAGCAAGGATATTTCCACCTAGCTATCCCAGAACAGCAAGTTCCAAAGAGAGCAGGCGAGGGAACGAACAGCCAAACAAATGAATGAAAAGGCCCAAATGAACAAAAAAAGGGGAAAAGAAGGGAACAACAAGCAAACCAGAAGGGAACATGAAGGGAAGTGGCCCACCGGCTGATCCCCACTTATACTGGGCATGACGTCTATGGTATGGAATACTCTCTCTGGGCAGTTTGGAACAACTATTCTGGCTCTACCCCTCCCAAGTTTTTGCACCTGCACATTAACAAAACCTGGAAAACTGCAAGATGTCCTTGATCTTTTAGGAGCAACCAACAACATCAGTGTACTATCACCATTTTTCACATACTAAATCCAGAACATGGTAAGCTGCTGGAGACAAAACTAGCTCCATCCCAGTCTAAACCAGGACAATGGGGGAAGCACTCCTGTCTCAACCTGGGATGGTGTCCTTCCTTGCAGGCTGTTTCCAAGGGGGCAGAGAACCTGCTGCAGAAATCCCTCTGAAAGATGCTCCCTGTCTTGGGACGGGTCTAAGGGCTCGGTTGGCTCAGACCCTACTCTGGGTTCCCTGTGGCAGGCTGGCCAGGAGCTCCTCTGGGCTCAGCAGCTGCAGGATCTGCTCCATGCTGTGGCTCTGTGCCTCCAGCCAGCCCGTTTCGGACACAGCTCTCCCAGCAAGCTGTGAGGCTTCTGCTCCCCATGTCATCACCTTACTTGTAATGGAAATCTCTGATGCTTTGGCACTTAGGTCTCCAGGCTGAGCCATAGCAGTGCAAAGAAAGGCCTCACTGCTGTTTGCTAGGTACTTTGCCAAGTTTCAAGCTGCTGTAAACCACGTGGACTTGGCCTTGGGACAGGGCTCCAGCCAAGCTGGCCTCTCTCCTCTCAGTCACTACCAACCCTCAGCCACACATTCAGAGGCATCCAGGAAGGCCTCCGCATCTTCATCTGTGACCAGCTCCTGAAGCAATAGGGCTCTGCAGGTGGCCTGCAGGGGGGTGCAGACGTTGGGCAGGGTGTAGAGGGCAGAACCTGCAGGAACCTTCTCCACCTCCCCCACCTGCTGATGGGGGCCCCAGGGGAGCTGGCTTCTCTTCAAGGCTGCTGATGGACATACATTAGGTCATGCATATAGACAGGGCTGGGGGTGGTGGGAAATGCAGTGCTATTGGACATGGGCTTCTGGGTAAGATATATTCCTGGCCTGAGGTGTAATGACAATGCCTGAGGTCAGTAGCTGTGGAATGGGCAAGTGGATATAGAGATGTGCATTCCGCCACATTGCACCAATCACTTCCATGAAGGGAACATGCCTGACCCAGATGGTCAAGTCCACAAGTTTCACATGTCAAGGGGAAATCTCCATGTGCCCACTCACACTCTTAAGGCACTTCCTTCTGCAGATGGGTAAGAAGAAGGAGGAAGCAAGGAAAGAAAGCTACCTTTTCCCCTTTGCTCTTCCACCAGATAAAGGCTTGTGAGCAGTGCTGACTTCATCAGTAGCAGCTGTGCCGTGAAGTAGCAGCTCAAGCAGGAGACCTGAAGCAGCATGCTGGAAATTTATGGGCAGGCGCATCTGTTCCTGATTTTTGACTATCTCAAAGCTCATGTAGGCAATGGGTTTTTGAAAGAGGAGTGGCTTCATGGACAAACAGAATTTTCACAACTTTGGAGGACAGTTACATCTGAAGACGGCGTTTGAACTGGCAGGATTTCTCGGTGCACAAAAATGCCACCTTCCATTCAACTCACCTAGTGCCTGTAGCCTGCATGATAATCTAAGGACATCTCACTGACAGTGATACCTGTGAGGGAGGATCACCTTCCTCAAACAGTCACAGTGGCACCACTTGGGTGGGCTATTTCCTGGGTCCGACTGTCCCTTCACTGACTCGAACAAAACTGCCTGCACCGGCTCTGTGACCGTCGAACACAGAGCTGGGCACAGGGCGGGTGGCAGGAGAAAGACATCTCCCCCCTCTCCATCACTATGCCTCCTAATGCCCCTCTCTGCCTTTCCCCACTGGGCCTTGCCACTTCCATCCTCTTCCGCTCACCACAGACGATGGCGGGAGACCCAGCAAAAATCCATTTCAAAGCAAATGGCATGCACATGGCCAGGGATGAGGCAAGGGCAGCGTGCAATGAAAGCAGGAAGGAAGAAGCGGGACCAGTGTCCAGACTCAGGAAGGAGATGAGGACTGGTGCTTCATGAACGAGTTGTCTATTGGAGAGAATGAGACAGGTATACCGAACTCTTCACCCCCTCCCAGCTCCACTGCCAAGAGGACACAATCCCTGGGGTGTTTGACGCAGCAGCCTTCCGCATAGCAGCCAAACATGCTCATCTACTGCATTGCAGAGACACCCATCAGGGGCTACCAGGGATGCACTCTTCCATATCGTGATAGTCCCAAGGGCAGATGAAATGGCAGCATCCCTCATCCCAGTCCACATCACAGCCTCCAGGGAAAGACCAAGTCGTCTCTGCACCCTGATGCCTTTTGCTCTGGATTAAGAGCAGGCAGCGTAACACAGGGGGAATAGAAGTGTACATCAGGTGAGGTAGGTTTCTCTGCTTTATCATTTCTTGTTTTCCCCTTCACTTATGGAGTTCCAAAAGTGCTCCCCACAGAGGGAATTTCCCTTTCCTGGTTGCTCTGCTGCTGCAGCGATCAGGGAAAAGTGCTGTATATACAGCAGAGCCGAGCTGGCTCTGTTCACACAGGGCAAGAAGTTTGTCCCACCTCTGTTTGTGTCAAGGTTAGGAAATGGTGCCTATTGCTTTTCAACCATCCCCTGTGGGAGAGAGGACAACAGTGATAACTCCTGCAACCTGGCCAGGGAAGTTTCACAGGCCCTTGAGCATCCTGGGGCTCCCTCCCTATAGCACATGAATAGTGAGGCCTGTGGGCACCCCCATGCTGGCATCAGACTCTGTCAGAGTCCAAATGACCACTCTCCACAGCCCTGAAGAAAAGACTTTCCTCGAAGGTCATTTGACCACCAGGTGGTGAGTCTCTTCAAGTGTCGGGTGTGGCAGAAAGGTTTGATTAGCTGCCAGAGAAGAACAACTGTTGAGCTTTTTTGCAAGCCTCTTCCTTGGGCCCCAAGCCTTGGACTGGCTGTCATCTTCCTTTCCCTTATCCAGAGTTCTCCTGGCCGTATGTGTTTAGAGAAGGATGCCAGAAAGCAGTGACAATGCTCCCACAGAAGGACAATTGGATCATGGAGGCAGATTTGATGGTGGATTCATGCCTCTGGGCAGGAGGTCTCCCCAGGAATGCCTGTCCTGCTGTGCAGGAACCTGCCTCCCCCAAGAAGGAGGTTTGCTGAGAACAGAGGAGGGACTACAGCCTGCAGACCTGGTTGCCCAGAAAGGTGCTGTGTGGCTTTGCCAGGGACAGAAGGTTGGCGCTACTCCTCTAGGCTCTACTGCTGTAGGTGATGCTGTGCCAATGTTGTTTGCCCTCCTTAGCCCCCCTGCTGTGAACCCTGCTTTCCTATGGGTGTGGTTGGAAATGCAGTCAATGAGGCAGAGAACAGCTGCAGGAAGCAAGTTCTCTGTTCTTGGCTATGAAGACAGACTGATGAGGGGAGATGGAGCTACTCCTTTCCTGTGCAATGATTCTCTCCCTGGAGTAGGTGTAGACGTGTCAATGCCCTGCAGCACTTTAGTTCCTGAGATATGGCTCAGATCTTCACAGTATCTCAGGACATCTCAGCTCTCATGGCCCGGGTCACAAGAGCAAATGCAAACTTCCTGCACCATGTGGCCTCTAGTAGCTGCTTGTGACATGGTAAACGTGCTGGTGGTTGGAAAAATCTTACTCCTATGAGACTTCTCTTCTGAGTAATGCGGGATGGCAAGAGAAGCTGCAGAGCAACTTGCAGGAGTTCACTGTTTAGTATAGTATTTCAGCTGTGATGGCCTGTGCTGCAAGTGATGAAGAAAATGAGAAGAACGGTGACTGTGTGTTTGTCATGAGTGCTTCTGTCTGTGTGAACTGTAATGTGCCTGGAAGGGAGAATAACATAGTCTCATGAGAACGGTGAAAGAGGAGAAGTGGATCACTCCTCCAGAGTCGGTGGGGAGACACTAGAGTAATTTAGTCATCTACCTGGTGGGTTGAAAGGTCTGGCAGAGAACCACTGTGGTACAGGCAGTCGTCCACTTGGCTCTGGGTATGACCTCAGAAGAAGAGGTTTGCTCTCTCTCACTCCTGCCTATGCTCCTTCATTGCACTGAGCTGTTGGCAGAAGAGGGTCTGAAGCTGGTGAGAGACAGCCTTGTTCTGGATTGCAATCCTTGCTAAGCCCCTGACCTCCCACAAAGAGGACAGAGAATGAGGTTCAGCAGAAGCAAGAGCTGGCAGGAGGACCCAAAGCAACTTGCTGGGGGTTACATGAGCTGCCATTCAGCTCACCTCGTGCCTGTAGCCTGCATGATACTCTGATGAGAGATTACTGACAGTGATACCCGTGAGGGAGCATCACCTTCCTCAGTCACAGGGGTATAACTTAGACAGACTATTTCCCAGGCCCAGCTGTCCCTTCACTGACTCGACCAAAACTGCCTGCACCGGCTCTGTGACCGTCAAACACAGAGATGGGCACAGAGTGGATGGCAGGAGAAAGACATCTCCTCCCTCTCCATCACCATGCCTCCTAATGCCCCTCTCTGCCTTTCCCCACTGGGCCTTGCCACTTCCATCCTCTTCCGCTCACCACAGACGATGGCGGGAGACCCAGCAAAAATCCATTTCAAAGCAAATGGTGTGCACATGGCCAGGGATGAGGCAAGGGCAGCGTGCAATGGCTGAGCAGGAGTCTGTACATCGACCTGTAGAGAAAATCACCAGCCCCACAGCACACATTGCCCAGGAGAAAGCTGCGATTTCAGGAGAAAGGAACACGAGGAGACTCAGACTGGGATGCAGCATCTCTTTAATGAGAACAGAAAGTGTGCATTTTGAGGGGAGGGGGAAGAGTGCCGAGCACAAAAGGTCGAGGGCTCCACAGGGCAAGAGGACATCACCCTTTGCAGCGGGATGCAAAGCACCTGCAAGGCGCTCCTTTCTCCCCATTGCAGCTGCAGCCGGTGAGAATCCTCTCCCATCTACAGCAAGGGCGAGTGAAGCGTGTTGCCTTGGTCAACGGCAAAAGCTCTGAAGCCCAGGAGAGAGCATGAGGGGTCTACCTAAGGGAAGCAAGGAAAGCACAGGAAGAATAAGAGCAAGAAGGGCATGATGTCAAGGGATGACATGCAGCCCCCTTCTATTCAGGGGGAGAGGCAGGTGTCCCACGCACTGGGAAACCACAGGCATCTCCCGGTCCTGGATCCAGATCTCATTTCTGCATTCCTGGTTGTTCTTTCCAACGATCCGCTGGCCCTAGCAGTACAGATTGCACGAACGCAGGGGGCCACACAGACCGCTCCCGAGGCCGGTGAATCTCCCGAATCCAAGGGCTCCCCCGGAAAAGACGGGAACCCCCCCAGCGCTGAGGGAGCTCCCAACAGCAGCTGACAGGGAGGATCCCACGGCTGTGCTCTGAGGGAAAGAGGTGAGGATGGGGCCCGGCAGGGTCACCACGACCGGGGAGGGTTCGATCACGCTGGTGGAGTCAGCGCACCGCAGAACACAAGGCTCGTTGCAGCTGTTTGCCAGGGGGGCTGGTCCACAGGGGAAAGGGAGGCAGGGTCTGTAGCAAGACATCTCTTGGCGAGGGAGGCAGACCTGAAACACAGAGCAGCGCATGAGTACGAGACGGAAGCTGAGGGAAGAGGACGGGTCAGAACCACAAGCGCGCCTGCAGAAAGAGCCCGGGTGGGTTCAGACTTACCTAGCTGACTGAGGAGACGGCAGCAAGGGCAGTGAATGGCAAGCCTGGAGACTCATGGATTTTTATACCCTGTCTCCAAGCCTCCGGGGGACCTGAAGCGTTCTTTATGCATGAAGCACTTTGCTAACTAGCAGTATTTGCTTGCAAAGCTCTCCTGGATGATTACAACTTTTCCCCTTTCATCTGAGACATTTTGCTCCCATCTAACACGTGGGCAAGACTGAAGTGTGCCCTTTGAGGTGCAGCAGTCATTATGTTGCTCCCTAAAGCCACAGGGAGGACATTGTTGTCCATCTCGTCTCAGCTGCTCGCACAGACGCTTAGTGGCATGCTGGCCACGCACATTCCTGGAGCACGGCCGCCACTGCCACCCCTCCACACCACACACTGCCCTTCAGGCACTGAGGAATTCAGCACCTGAAGTCACCTCACCATTGTTTCCAGCACAGGGCCTTGGCCAGACGAGCAGAGACTCATATGCTTAGTAGGCAGGTTTAGACACTTGGGCAATGGCCAGCCATCCTCTTTTTGGCTCATCCTCTGCCCAGCTCTTGCAGTCTTCAACTTCCATGGACCCAGTAAGGGAACTATTTCACTCTGACCCTGACCTCACAAAAGCACCTGGGAGCTCTGGTTCCCTGCCTTTACCACATCCCACAGAGGCTGTTGGCCTCCAGGGTGAGCATGAGGAGAAAAACAAATCCATTTTGGCTTGGATCACCCTCAGGCAAGGAGTCATAAGGCTCTTTGAACTTCTGCCCATTTCTTTGATAGACTCGTTTTTCAGTAAACAGCAAACCCTCTGAGCTGAACTCATATGCCCCGTGGGAAGAAGAAAAGCAAAGGTGACATCCTCTAGGAACAAGACCATTCACATCCAGGAGTGAAACAGCTGGACCTTTCTGATGAGAGTGGCCAGCTCAGCTCTGTGGCCTCCCCTTTGATGTAGTGCTGATGTCTGTATGACTTGGGAAGAAGGTGAGCCCCAAGGACCGCTGAACAGTGGTCATCAGGACATCACAGGCCTCACTGAATGCATATGTCAACAGGTGCACACTCACGCACGCCTGCTGCACGTACGGGGACACACACAAAGCCCACCGTCCTTTTTGGGAACGTCTGGGCACAACCCTGGTTCTTCCTTATTGACCACATTAGCACAAAACTGTGTGGCTGACCAATTGTTGCGCAAGTGTCTAAACCTGCCTACTAAGCATATGAGTCTCTGCTCGTCTGGCCAAGGCCCTGTGCTGGAAACAATGGTGAGGTGACTTCAGGTGCTGAATTCCTCAGTGCCTGAAGGGCAGTGTGTGGTGTGGAGGGGTGGCAGTGGCGGCCGTGCTCCAGGAATGTGCGTGGCCAGCATGCCACTAAGCGTCTGTGCGAGCAGCTGAGACGAGATGGACAACAATGTCCTCCCTGTGGCTTTAGGGAGCAACATAATGACTGCTGCACCTCAAAGGGCACACTTCAGTCTTGCCCACGTGTTAGATGGGAGCAAAATGTCTCAGATGAAAGGGGAAAAGTTGTAATCATCCAGGAGAGCTTTGCAAGCAAATACTGCTAGTTAGCAAAGTGCTTCATGCATAAAGAACGCTTCAGGTCCCCCGGAGGCTTGGAGACAGGGTATAAAAATCCATGAGTCTCCAGGCTTGCCATTCACTGCCCTTGCTGCCGTCTCCTCAGTCAGCTAGGTAAGTCTGAACCCACCCGGGCTCTTTCTGCAGGCGCGCTTGTGGTTCTGACCCGTCCTCTTCCCTCAGCTTCCGTCTCGTACTCATGCGCTGCTCTGTGTTTCAGGTCTGCCTCCCTCGCCAAGAGATGTCTTGCTACAGACCCTGCCTCCCTTTCCCCTGTGGACCAGCCCCCCTGGCAAACAGCTGCAACGAGCCTTGTGTTCTGCGGTGCGCTGACTCCACCAGCGTGATCGAACCCTCCCCGGTCGTGGTGACCCTGCCGGGCCCCATCCTCACCTCTTTCCCTCAGAGCACAGCCGTGGGATCCTCCCTGTCAGCTGCTGTTGGGAGCTCCCTCAGCGCTGGGGGGGTTCCCGTCTTTTCCGGGGGAGCCCTTGGATTCGGGAGATTCACCGGCCTCGGGAGCGGTCTGTGTGGCCCCCTGCGTTCGTGCAATCTGTACTGCTAGGGCCAGCGGATCGTTGGAAAGAACAACCAGGAATGCAGAAATGAGATCTGGATCCAGGACCGGGAGATGCCTGTGGTTTCCCAGTGCGTGGGACACCTGCCTCTCCCCCTGAATAGAAGGGGGCTGCATGTCATCCCTTGACATCATGCCCTTCTTGCTCTTATTCTTCCTGTGCTTTCCTTGCTTCCCTTAGGTAGACCCCTCATGCTCTCTCCTGGGCTTCAGAGCTTTTGCCGTTGACCAAGGCAACACGCTTCACTCGCCCTTGCTGTAGATGGGAGAGGATTCTCACCGGCTGCAGCTGCAATGGGGAGAAAGGAGCGCCTTGCAGGTGCTTTGCATCCCGCTGCAAAGGGTGATGTCCTCTTGCCCTGTGGAGCCCTCGACCTTTTGTGCTCGGCACTCTTCCCCCTCCCCTCAAAATGCACACTTTCTGTTCTCATTAAAGAGATGCTGCATCCCAGTCTGAGTCTCCTCGTGTTCCTTTCTCCTGAAATCGCAGCTTTCTCCTGGGCAATGTGTGCTGTGGGGCTGGTGATTTTCTCTACAGGTCGATGTACAGACTCCTGCTCAGCCATTGCACGCTGCCCTTGCCTCATCCCTGGCCATGTGCACACCATTTGCTTTGAAATGGATTTTTGCTGGGTCTCCCGCCATCGTCTGTGGTGAGCGGAAGAGGATGGAAGTGGCAAGGCCCAGTGGGGAAAGGCAGAGAGGGGCATTAGGAGGCATGGTGATGGAGAGGGAGGAGATGTCTTTCTCCTGCCATCCACTCTGTGCCCATCTCTGTGTTTGACGGTCACAGAGCCGGTGCAGGCAGTTTTGGTCGAGTCAGTGAAGGGACAGCTGGGCCTGGGAAATAGTCTGTCTAAGTTATACCCCTGTGACTGAGGAAGGTGATGCTCCCTCACGGGTATCACTGTCAGTAATCTCTCATCAGAGTATCATGCAGGCTACAGGCACGAGGTGAGCTGAATGGCAGCTCATGTAACCCCCAGCAAGTTGCTTTGGGTCCTCCTGCCAGCTCTTGCTTCTGCTGAACCTCATTCTCTGTCCTCTTTGTGGGAGGTCAGGGGCTTAGCAAGGATTGCAATCCAGAACAAGGCTGTCTCTCACCAGCTTCAGACCCTCTTCTGCCAACAGCTCAGTGCAATGAAGGAGCATAGGCAGGAGTGAGAGAGAGCAAACCTCTTCTTCTGAGGTCATACCCAGAGCCAAGTGGACGACTGCCTGTACCACAGTGGTTCTCTGCCAGACCTTTCAACCCACCAGGTAGATGACTAAATTACTCTAGTGTCTCCCCACCGACTCTGGAGGAGTGATCCACTTCTCCTCTTTCACCGTTCTCATGAGACTATGTTATTCTCCCTTCCAGGCACATTACAGTTCACACAGACAGAAGCACTCATGACAAACACACAGTCACCGTTCTTCTCATTTTCTTCATCACTTGCAGCACAGGCCATCACAGCTGAAATACTATACTAAACAGTGAACTCCTGCAAGTTGCTCTGCAGCTTCTCTTGCCATCCCGCATTACTCAGAAGAGAAGTCTCATAGGAGTAAGATTTTTCCAACCACCAGCACGTTTACCATGTCACAAGCAGCTACTAGAGGCCACATGGTGCAGGAAGTTTGCATTTGCTCTTGTGACCCGGGCCATGAGAGCTGAGATGTCCTGAGATACTGTGAAGATCTGAGCCATATCTCAGGAACTAAAGTGCTGCAGGGCATTGACACGTCTACACCTACTCCAGGGAGAGAATCATTGCACAGGAAAGGAGTAGCTCCATCTCCCCTCATCTGTCTGTCTTCATAGCCAAGAACAGAGAACTTGCTTCCTGCAGCTGTTCTCTGCCTCATTGACTGCATTTCCAACCACACCCATAGGAAAGCAGGGTTCACAGCAGGGGGGCTAAGGAGGGCAAACAACATTGGCACAGCATCACCTACAGCAGTAGAGCCTAGAGGAGTAGCGCCAACCTTCTGTCCCTGGCAAAGCCACACAGCACCTTTCTGGGCAACCAGGTCTGCAGGCTGTAGTCCCTCCTCTGTTCTCAGCAAACCTCCTTCTTGGGGGAGGCAGGTTCCTGCACAGCAGGACAGGCATTCCTGGGGAGACCTCCTGCCCAGAGGCATGAATCCACCATCAAATCTGCCTCCATGATCCAATTGTCCTTCTGTGGGAGCATTGTCACTGCTTTCTGGCATCCTTCTCTAAACACATACAGCCAGGAGAACTCTGGATAAGGGAAAGGAAGATGACAGCCAGTCCAAGGCTTGGGGCCCAAGGAAGAGGCTTGCAAAAAAGCTCAACAGTTGTTCTTCTCTGGCAGCTAATCAAACCTTTCTGCCACACCCGACACTTGAAGAGACTCACCACCTGGTGGTCAAATGACCTTCGAGGAAAGTCTTTTCTTCAGGGCTGTGGAGAGTGGTCATTTGGACTCTGACAGAGTCTGATGCCAGCATGGGGGTGCCCACAGGCCTCACTATTCATGTGCTATAGGGAGGGAGCCCCAGGATGCTCAAGGGCCTGTGAAACTTCCCTGGCCAGGTTGCAGGAGTTATCACTGTTGTCCTCTCTCCCACAGGGGATGGTTGAAAAGCAATAGGCACCATTTCCTAACCTTGACACAAACAGAGGTGGGACAAACTTCTTGCCCTGTGTGAACAGAGCCAGCTCGGCTCTGCTGTATATACAGCACTTTTCCCTGATCGCTGCAGCAGCAGAGCAACCAGGAAAGGGAAATTCCCTCTGTGGGGAGCACTTTTGGAACTCCATAAGTGAAGGGGAAAACAAGAAATGATAAAGCAGAGAAACCTACCTCACCTGATGTACACTTCTATTCCCCCTGTGTTACGCTGCCTGCTCTTAATCCAGAGCAAAAGGCATCAGGGTGCAGAGACAACTTGGTCTTTCCCTGGAGGCTGTGATGTGGACTGGGATGAGGGATGCTGCCATTTCATCTGCCCTTGGGACTATCACGATATGGAAGAGTGCATCCCTGGTAGCCCCTGATGGGTGTCTCTGCAATGCAGTAGATGAGCATGTTTGGCTGCTATGCGGAAGGCTGCTGCGTCAAACACCCCAGGGATTGTGTCCTCTTGGCAGTGGAGCTGGGAGGGGGTGAAGAGTTCGGTATACCTGTCTCATTCTCTCCAATAGACAACTCATTCATGAAGCACCAGTCCTCATCTCCTTCCTGAGTCTGGACACTGGTCCCGCTTCTTCCTTCCTGCTTTCATTGGTCCCCATTTCTGTCACTGAAAAGATGCTCATGCATGCTGTCCCACTGCTGAGGCTACACAAGAATGTGAG
Source organism: Phoenicopterus ruber ruber (assembly GCA_009819775.1). NCBI lineage: Eukaryota > Metazoa > Chordata > Aves > Phoenicopteriformes > Phoenicopteridae > Phoenicopterus > Phoenicopterus ruber. Next base: position 24,951,016 of record CM020225.1, read on the forward strand.
AAAATGCATGGCTACCTATGCTATCCCATTTCTCCTTCTTGTGCTATCCCCAATAAGTGATATTTTTAACCAAGATCTTGCAGAGCCTGAGAGCCTCTCTTAATGAAATCTATAATGATCCCATGCACTGATGTATTGCAAGACTCGCACCACCCCTACTTTGAGGGACATCCTGCATTAGCCCTCACACCCCCCAACCCTTCCCTGTGTCCTCCGGGGAAAGTCTCAGTGCCCACCACACAAGAGACTCCAACAGCACTGGCTTTGGAGAGACAGTCCCCAGCATTTCTTGGTGGGATGGCAGTGTTGGCTGCTCTCACATCCCTGAGAGGAAAACTGAGTTCCCCTCCAGAGGAGAGGCTCCCTTTGCCTATAATCGTGACGCTGCCCTGCTAAGAGGTGCTGCCCTGGTAAGACGTACTGCCCAACTTGGACCTAGGCATCATGGCCCTGCCCTGGGCATCAGGGCCTTCAAGGTGCACTTGGTAGTCTTTCAGTCTGTTATGCTGAAGTTCCTGTTTTGAAGGCATAGAGAAAGCAGCACCTCACACCCATGTCCTCATTGTGGGTCTAGCCAGAGCAACCCTCAACATGTTCTGTGCAGGGTCAAAGCACTCAGGATTCGACCCTGTCAGATCTCAGCTTGAGTTCATATTCCAGCAAGAGACAATGTCAGTTTCTGAGGAGGCAGGCAAGCTGGCCAGCCCTTTGGTGCCCAAGGCAGGTGTGACTTGGATCCTGAGGCAATCTTGGCTTTCAAATCACTTATGTCAGCATTTAATCCTAGTGCAGTGTTTGCAAGGAAAGCCCTGGGGCTCACGCATCTGCTGCGCCAGTGCTAGTCAGGTCCTGAGAGCTGATGTTCTCTTTTTTTGGAGGTTCTTATTCACAAGAGAGAAAAAAAAAATGGTCTGAAAGCTTCGTGCTGCTGCATCAATCCCACCTCCCTGCTTGCCCTGAAGAAGAGATTGAGTCCAGCAAAGGGCCAGCACATATGCCTTTGCTCCTGGCTTCCTCTTAAAGGTGGTACAGACAGCAAGATATGCCCTGATTTTCCAGAGTACATGCTATGGTTTTCATTTGGAGCTCAGCTGACAATTGCCAATGTCTTGGCTGGGTCACTGTGGAGTAGGGGATGCCTATTTTCTCCTTTACTTCAGCATGTGTGCAAAAAGTGTGTGTGTGTGTTCAGGAAACAGTGCCCGAGTTGTTACCGTGTGTGTTTTGCTTCCATCTGGGTTTTGCAAAGTCCCTTCTGGGTAGATTGCCCTTCTGGGCAATAAATGGAGTATCTGTCTCCCATTGAGTTTCCTTTAAGTACTGAAGGCCAAATTAATTCCTTATTATGGTATATAACTTCCAGCTATATGTCTTCCCCTAAAGGCCTGCAATGCTGCAGTCTTTACTGCTGTCTTCTGCATGTGGTTCAGATGTGCATCGCAGTGTCTGGGCTACTTAGCTGGGAAAGTATCAGCCCCTAAATGTGAACATTCAGCGTTCAAGTCCTTGTTCAGGAGACAGCTTGGCTATGTGATGTATTTGCAGACTTGAGGAAAGCATGGCAACACCAAGCACCATGCAGTGAGGGTAGGATAACTTGGAAAACCGAATCTCCACAGACAGGACTAAGCTCAGAGGAGTAAGGGCTAGCAATTCACTGTGTTTGTTGCACTGCGAATTACCTGGGAAAGGTAACAGGAGGCAATCCCAGAGGATGTGCCCTGGAGAGTAATTTGCTTCTGCCTTCCTTGGACTACTTGCAAAGTCTATGTTCCTGTGATCTCTCTTCAGGCACACAACAGTCTATTGTGCCCTCAACTGGAAGAAGCCTTGATTATGTCTCTGCCCTCTTGGGAAGGTGTTTGCATACTTGCTTTTGGTGGCTGCCAGGAGCAACACAGACTCTGGAAACAAGACACTACATCTAACGATGGACTCGGCAGACGTGGACAGCACAGCAGAGCTAGGCAGAGCTGTACCTGTGTGAACTTGGCAGATGACACCTGAAGCAGAAAACATCTTCCTTCTTCTTCTCCCCTCACCCCACAAAACCAAACCAAACCAAACCAAACCAAACCCAACTAAAACAACTATGGGAAATTAGTTTCTAAAGTGTTTCTGTTTCACTGCGAGGTGCTGCTTTCTCTGATTTTCCAGGTAAACCAGGCTGAACTCCTTAGCCCTGGAGAGTGTACAAAGTTGGCATGCATACGAGAAACAGTATCTGCCTTGCACCTACCTGCATGTTTGATTTTCCAGGTGAATGCTCAAAACCCCATCCTGTACTGAAACAGTGTAAATACAAGTGAGAGCACAATGCTTTTGGCCATCCAGGGAGGCCTTTTCTGGCCCTCTGAGAGCATCCTGTCAGCCCATGGCTTGTCTCTGGGAACTGCTGACCATGGGCTGTGGCAGGGGCATCTGCCTGTAGGCAAGAGAGATATAGAGCCATATACATGTTCGTATGTATATGCACAGAAGTGTGTCTGCATACATGTGTGTCTCTACACAAATCCTTATGGAACTCATTGAACAAAACACATGTGAAAAGATTTAGATTCTCTGAAAATAATATTCTACCTTCAAAAAAGAAAACTGAAATTATTTAATGAAAATTTACAAGTTGACATATTGTGTTTTCATTTTTATACATTATGTATGACATATATGTAAAGATTAAAATCTATAGATTGAAGTAGTATAATGTTTTGAGAAGTTTTATACTTTTAATAATACTAATGGAAGATCCTCTATATAAGTATCTTTTATCTTAAAAATCTGAAATGTTTCTTAAATCGTTACAGCAAAATCATAGAGAGGAAGAAATGTGGAAATAGCAGATAATATTCAAAGGAAGTCAGCCAAACAAGTTTTTCAAACAGGAAGTCAACCAAAACAAAGTTTTTGTTTCTCACACTTTTCACTGGTAGTAATTTGAGAAAGTTATTTGGGAAAAACAAAATTCAGACAATTAAAACTACTTTAAATAATCAAGGTTATTATTATAAGACATAAGAGCACACTGAAAATGTAAATAAACCACAATTAAGATGCATGCCTTTAGAATTGTTTATGAACTCTGAAAGAATTCCATTGATGTCTGTAATAAAAATTGTTAGCTGTATAAAACGGGAAGGAAATATTTTCTTTCTTCTTTCCGTTTCTTTCTCCCTTAAAGCAGTTTTTAAAATGTTATGCAAACACAAGACATGGTAGCTATCTTAGTACAAATTTTGGTGGAGATCAATGCCCTCTATGGTTATGTCACACACCACTTAACACAACATTTTTGAAAAAGATACATGTTGATAGAGGAGCTCTCACCACAAAGTGAGATTTGTGGAGTCTGATGGTATGAAATGTTGTCTTGCAACGTTAGAGGATGAGCTGAAGGTGAGTTTAGTGTCCCTATCACATGAGTAGAGTTCATTTCATCTGCATGTAAGTCCCTACAATGTAAGGGTGGGATTTGATACTTTTCCCAATCACATTTATATAGGTGTCTCCAAGTAAGTTAGGTGTCTAAGCTCCCATTAGAGTCAAAGGAGATTTGGAGCTTGATTCATTTACTTGAATATGTGTGTTTAGTGCTATTTGAGTTGCCCAGGGATGTCCAGGACTTCCTCATGGGTCTGCCAGAGATGACACAGACGTCTACGATAGCCCATAGGTGATACTATGGCATATCCATGACCTCCTAAATTATAATCAGGAGTTCACTTCCAAAACCTTATGGCATTTCAAATGACACTAGATGTCTGTCTGGGAGTACACAGACCGTGAGTCACTGGAGTCCAGAGACTGATTCCTTTGCTTATAAAGGAGAGACATGCATTGGGTCACATGTATCACTCCATAGACTCCACTGACCATGGCCAAATCCATGTACCTAGTAGTAGGTGTCTATGCTACTGGAGATGTCCACTGGCATCCTGCCTGCTCCCCAGCCCCTACTGCAGAAGGCAACATGTCTTCTGTATATCCCATGTCATATCTCCAAGCCCATGTGGATGGCTGAAATGTCCCAGGGGATTTCAGGTGGCAGTAGATGTCTCTGAATACACACAACTGAATAGAGCCAGTCAGATTAACTTGAATCATAGAATCATAGAACGGTTTGGGGTTGTCCCCCCATGGGCAGGGACATCTTTCAGTTGTCCTCAGTTTCCTCAGTGTCCTCAGTTGTCCTCAGTGATCAGTTTGCTTAAAGCCCCAATCCAACTTGACTTTGAACATTTCCAATGATGGGGCATCCACAACTTCTTCAGGCAATCTCTTCCAGTGTCTCATCACCCTCATCATAAAACATTTCTTCCTTATGTCCAATCTAAACCTGCTCTCTGTCACTTCAAAATCATTGCCCCTTGTCCTGTCACTACAGACCTTGATAAAAAGTCTTTCTCTATCTTTCTTACAAGCCCCCTTTAAGTACTGAAAGGCTGCAATAAGATCTCCCCACAGCCTTCTCTTCTTCAGGCTGAACAACCCCTACTCTCTCAGCCTTTCTTCATAGGAGTGGTGTTCCTGTCCTTGGATGATTTTTGTGGCCCTCCTCTGGACCCGCTCTAACAGGTCCATGTCTTTCTTAAACTGGGGACCCCAGAACTGGATGAAGCACTCCAGCTGGGGTCTCACAAGAGTGGAGTAGAGGCGGAGAATCACCTCCCTCAACCTGCTGGCTGTGCTTCTTTTGATGCAGCCCAGCGTGCAATGGGCTTTCTGGACTGCAAGTGCATATCACTGGCTCATATCCAATTTTTCACCCACCAATATCCCCAAGACCTTCTCTGCAGGGCTGCTCTCAATCAATTCATCCTTTAGTCTGTATCGATATTGAGGGTTGCCCTCATCCAGGTGCAGGACCTTGCACTTGGCCTTGATGAACTTCACAAGGATCACATGGGCCCACTTCTCAAGCTTGTTAAGGTCCCTTTGGATAGCATTCCTTCCTTGCCTCTAGCATGCCATAGGCATCTGGGGAGTAATTCTTATGCCTAAGCTATGTGCCTAGGATCACATGAGACATCCTACTGTACCTAAGATCTTCATGTGGTACTGGCAACTGTAACTTAATGGAGATGCGCATGTTCTATAATGGCAGCTGGAGGCTACGCACTTCAAATGCCACCAGATACTCCGGTTTAGACACCTAATTACTTTTTTTGAACTCAGGTGAGCTGAATGACTTCCTATCCTAAAGTCCTGTCACTGATCTTTCCTATATTCCTTCTGGCAATGTGCCAATGTTTCTTCTGAGTTATTTGTGGATGGTTGCTCAACTGAGGGGAACCGACCTAGGAGCTGGAGTGAAATAGCTTCATTCTCATTTTAAAGAGAGCCTCTTTCATCTCCCTGTTCCTAAGGCTGTAGATAACAGGGTTCAATACAGGGGTCACCACAGAATAGAATAGAGAGAGCACCTTGTCCACATCCAGGGAATAGCTGGATTTCGGACGTATATAGATGAACACAGCTGTCCCATAGAATAATGTCACTACAGTGAGATGTGAGAAGCAAGTGGAGAATGCTTTATACTTTCCTTTGGCAGATCTGATTTTGAGGATGGAGGAAATGATGAGGCCGTAGGACACCAAAATGAGCAGAAAAGGCATCAGGATGACAAAGGCAGCAGCCAGAATGATCTGTAGCTCATTCCAGTAAGTGTCTCCACACACCAGCATCAGCACTGGCTGGATCTCACAGAAGAAATGGTTGATCACCTTAGAGCCACAGAAGGGCAAAGAGAAGATAAATGTGGTGTGCCCAAGGGCCACAAGATTGCCACATATCCATGAGGAAGCAGCCAGCTGCATGCATACCTTCTTATTCATGATATCCATGTAATGCAGAGGGTTGCATATGGCTCGGTAGCGGTCATATGCCATAGCAGCTAAGAGGCAGCACTCAGTCGCCCCAAAGAACAGAAAGAAATACATCTGTGCAGCACAACCTGCAAAAGAGATGGACGTATCACTTGAGAGAAGATTGACCAGCACTCTGGGCAGGGTGACAGAGGTGTAGCAGATCTCCAAAAATGACAGGTTCCTAAGGAAGAAGTACATGGGGGTGTGGAGCACAGGGTCCATGTTAATTACAAGAAGAATAGTTAGGTTTCCCAGCACCGTGATGACGTAAATACATAGAAATAGGATGAAGAAGATGACTTTCATATCTGGGCGATGAGAAAAACCCAGGATAACAAACACGATCACAGAAGTTTTATTTCCAGTGGCCCCTTCTTCAGAGGATTTCATCTTGGAACAATAAAGACACAGTGACAACAATGAAACAATATGGTACATTTCTTAAGTCAAACCAAATAGCTCTCTGTTGTTAGCAGTAGCTTACATGAAATTCAGAGAGTCAATTCCAGTCCTAAAGCAAGGCATCTACTGCTCTTTGAGAAGAATGACGGTGTGCACCCTGGCCACCGTCTGCCATGCAGGGGAGACAGGGTGCACTCCTGTGGATCTTGCATAGCATTTGTGAGCCTTACGTGGATATGCTGGATAGCCCATGATATCTAAATCTACAGAGCTGTGCTTAGGCTTCTCAATCACTTGTGAGATGTCTGTCTTTCAGATACTGAAATCTTAGATGTCTTGATAAACAATGAGGACAAATCCCACCCAACCTGTTCAGCAGCCCATAAATCTGTTTTTCCATCCTCCCACCTATTTGATATTAACATGGTGTGATGTCTGTGTTATGCGCATGTTGTGTTAGAACAACAGTTGATCTCTGGAGGGTTTTAGTTTAAATTAATAGTTTCATTCTACTCTCAGTCACCTTGCATCAGAGCTTGGACACATATGATAGTTACAAATCTTAAAATGAAAGAGGTGACCTGTCATGGTGCATTCTCCTTTTTGACAGCTTAGGAAGCATTGGATGACAAGTTCAGATCTCTGTGTATGCATGGACATTTAGGTCCTTATACATAGGTGTCCTATGCTGTTTCATATGTCTCAGTTATCCAAGTCAATTACACAGGGTTTGCAGATCTGCGTTAGGATTGAGAGAAGTCTCACTCTAGTCACCTGGAAGTCTGCCAAGAACCTCATGGATCTGTACAATGAAACTGAATAACTGTGTTTAGATACCTCCTAACTCCTGGGCATAGAATTCAGGGTAAACTAATACCAGTCATGACCAGATAAAATGGCGCAAGAAAGATGCTGTAACCTCGCAGGGCACTTCATCATAATCATGCCTACAAGCCTTTAGACTGCTCCATCCTCCATAGTGAAAAGAGAGGCTCCATACCAGCCTCCTGAGTTGAAAGAGAAAATGGCCCAAAGAATGTGTAGTTTCTTAAAAAAGAAACTTTTTTTTTTTTTTTCTCCTTAAAAAAAGTACATCCAAAGTATGATTCAGCTACTGTGCAGGTAGGCTTCTGGTTCAGCACTTTTGAATTGGCCTCTCTGGTGACTGTCTACCCCATTTTTCTTCATTTTTTATAGAGGGAGACCGCAGAGCTCAGGATCCTAGTATAAGTCCTCAAGTTGGGTGCTGTGGGAATGAGCCCTTCCTCATTCTCATCGCCTCTATTTGACCCCTCTACCTTTACTTTTCCAAACTTTTTTCCAGATCTTCTGTTCTACCCTTCAGCATACCTCTGTCTGCCTCTACTGCCCCTGGTAATTTCTTTTCAAGTGAGCACTCCTTCACTTGTAGGTTGTATTTCTAATATAAATATGGGATGCTGGTAGTATGTATTTTCAAAAGAATCTCTGCATCCTGCATTCATGTGTTTCATGTTTTTACAACTGACGTGCATTAGAGACAGGTAAGCACTCTCTCTGATTCATGTCCGTTGTAAATTTTCTTTTCAACTTCCCCCAAAATTCTGCCTTGAGAATGCAGATGGCCAACTCTAAAACATCCTATCAAATTTTAACATGCAGGATGTTTTTTTTTCCTCTTAAACTGAAGTAAGTATTAAAACATTTTCCATACTTTAAAAAAAAATCACCACAAATGACAACACTGCCCCCCCCCCAACAGAAAAAGCACTTTAACATAACATAGCATATCCGAAGTTCTCAAGCATGACTATAAATTCTTATAATGAATTACATTAAACTGACCTTAATAATATTTCTGAAGGGAACATGCTGTATCTGAGAAAAATAAAAACAACTTTGACATTAGCTTCGGCTCATAGTCACTGATGCTGAATTGTAAACCAATATACTAAGCCCTTAATAGAAATTTGGTGATATTTGAGTCCAAGAAACAACAGAAACTGTTCAGACTCAGTAGAACTCAGCTTGTTTGGGATAACTTGATGACTATGGGAGAAATTCCAGTCAAGCCAAGAAATTTTTTACCTACCTCTGCAGTCCTTCTCTTGTTTCTGTATTCCATCTACTAAATCAGGGGGGAACTGAAGTATTTGATATTTCTTCAGCAGCCCTAGAGACATGGTCCTTCTTGCATTGCAGGTGCTCTCTAAGACGAAATGATAGAAAAGGCACATGGTCAACACCTGAGCTCTGCAGCAACCTCTCCTGAGACCTGTGTGATCAAGATGAAATGGGAGATAAACTGAGATTTACAGCCAATCTCAAAACACAACTTGTTTCTCCGTCCTTTGGCTGTTGAAAGCATGGATCTCTAGGTACTCCAAACCTTTGAACTCCAGAATACTGGGGCAGTGGCCTGTTAATGAGAAGCATTTCTGTGTCAAACTGCTAGATCCCATAGCACTTTTAGGTTGGAAGGCCCTGTGGGGGATAAGAGGAAAGAAGGACCTTTAAGGAGCAAAGCCCCCAGTGTGTTCTTTTGACTTACAGTCTGCCAAAGAAGTGAAAATCTTTCAATGATGTGGCCTGGAACAATTCACAGCTCCATCCTCTGAATGAAGGAAAGAGAGACTTAGAAATTACGTGGTTGGTTCCTCTGTGGCCAGAGAAATAATGGTTTGGTTTTTTTCCATCCAAGTATGTAGGCTCAAGGCCCTCTGTTCATTCTGGGCCATCACTCATTTGCACCCAAATGCTGCTCCTTACTGAGAGAAAAAGGTGCTTATGCTTGGCTAGCTCATGTTGGTAGAGCATGAGACCCTTAATCTCAGGGACATGGGTTCGAGCCCCACGTTGGGTGCCAAAAAGGACTGTTGTGGTTTAATCCCAAATTGTAACCCAATAGAATCGGCGAGAACTCATGGGTTGAGATAAAAATAGTTCACCAGGACAGCAAAGGAAAAATATAAAAATGTATTAATAATGATAACATATATAAGAATAATAGAATATATAAAACAAACGATGCATGATTTCTCACCACCCAATGACCGATACAGCCCGTCCCGAGCAGCAGGCAGGGAGCAGGGGTATCCCCCCCAGCTATCCCAGAACAGCAAGTCCCAGAGAGAGCAGGCGAGGGAACAAACAGCCAAATGAACGAAAAACAAAAAGGAAAAATCGGGAAAACGAAAAACAACCTGAAGGGAAGCTTAAGGATTAAGGCAAGTTAAGGGTCTAAAAGCCTAGTGGCCCACTGACCGACCCTTACTTATACCAGGCATGATGTCTATGGTATGGAATACTCTCTTTGGTCAGTTTGGATCAACTATTCTGGCTCTACCCCTCCCAAGTTTTTGCACCTGCACGTTGGCAGAACCTGGGAAACTGCAAAGTGTCCTTGGTCATTCAGCAGCAATCAGCAACATCAGTGTACTATCACCATTCTTCTCACACTAAATCCAAAACACAGAAGCTGCTGAAGACAAAACTAGCTCCATCCTGGCCTAAACCAGGACAGCCATGCAGGTAGCAGTCCCAGCGGTGTGTGGGAGAAGGCTTCTTGAGAGGCTGTGGTGAAAAGACTCCCTCTAGTCACTCCATCCTGACTTACAGCTCTTCGTTCCCCAATCAGCATGGGGAAATGGGCCCTTCTGAGTTCCCTCTTGCCATTTGCCCTCCTCTGCTCTATGCCACTTGCCCTCCTGGACACATGACAGACATAAAGGATCCAGGTTCCTAGCTCCACATTATCACCTTCTGAGGCTGAGAAGACGACAGGTGCTTTGAGATAAGAAAAGCAGTGAAGACCCAAGGCCAGCATGTCCTTCTGCATCCTACCCATCCCTGGGCAGAAATCTGTCCATCAGCAGGTCATGGGGAGACAGGGAGACCCCTGGACTCCAAGTCAGGCTGTCTGAATGCAAGTGTCAACAGTCTTTCAGGCATAGAAGCCATTTCAAGCTTTTTTGTTTGGTTTGTTGGTTTTGTTTTGTTTGTCTTAGGCACATTTCCTCACTTCCAACTTAGAAGCCATTAGATTGACTTTTCTTCATACAAACAGACTTATGTCCCCTGATCTTACCTCTTCTGTTCTCTTCATTATCAGATGAGAAAGTGCAACTAAGGCATGCCAGCACATCTTCTCCCCCTTCTTCCATCACAGTAGCGCATAGGACAAGCCCTTCTTGAGCAACAACACGAACAAGCAAGACACTGGGTATGGACTACAATGAGGACAGAGTCAGGCAGGAGACAGGAGTATTTCCTATTTCCCACTATTGCCTGATGAGTAGAAATCTCCTCCCTTGGTGTACTGGAGTGTGGATTAGAGGCTTTCTTTTAGGACACGAGAAAGACAAGACTTGAGCCTTGGCTGGGCTCCAAGCGGCCTGGGGGGACCTGGGAGCATGGGGTGACCTTGGGATGAGTGCAAGTGCTGTGTGCTTGCAGTGTGCATCAAGCTGGACCAGCTGGCGCATAGGGCACCCATGAGGTGGGTAAGAGGGCTGGGGCCCAGGCAGGAGTACTGGGCAGCAGAGGCGCTGTGCCGGTGCTCAGAGGACCTGTAAATATATGTGAGCTTGTGAACCCATAGAGTGTCATGTGTGTGCCTGCACTAGTGACCTCCTGTCTCTGCCAGCCCCAGAGGAGGAGGGGACGTGGCTGTCTGTGCTTGGGTGTGATGTGGGTTCTGTGTATGGGTGCTGGTGATGGTAGTGCCTTGTCTGTGGCAGGGCAGGAGGGTCCTGGGCCAGGGCTGCAGGAGAAGGCAGCCTCTCCTGACATCCTTAACAAAAGACACCACAGCCAGGTGAGGGAGACACATGTTGTACTCCAGAAGACAGTAGATAGAACTACTTTATTTGTTTGCTGGTTTATTAGTTTCCATTTAGATGCTCCTGTCATACTTGGGGAACGTTCCTTGAAGTAGACTGAAGCCCACTAGATTTCTATTTTCTCTCTAAGCAATGGTTAGGGAGAGGCAGAGCCCAGCAGTATGATTTATCCTATCTGAGAGTGCATTTCTAAGACAGATTGAGATATTTTTCTATGGAAGGCCCTATTCCATTCCCAAAACAGAAGAGGATGCCTTAACATCTACATTCATTTTGCCCACGTTCAGGGTACTGATTCAGCTGAGTCAATCTAGGCATCAGTCCTGGTTAGGAGCCATAGGAATGGATTGGAATTCATCTCCCTTCAACGCATTCCACAAAGACATGGGAAGTGTGATTCCTCTTACCGAAGTTTAGGCGTGCACAGAGAGGGTGCACAGAACAAAGTGCACAGCATGTGAGCTCCTTGTCTAGGTTCCTAATATAATCAATGGAGATGGAATACAGGTTTAAGTTATCATGCATAAATTTTTGGTGACATTTGAGACACTTTGGCATCTCAAGGCATTTACAAGTGGTTGCAAGTTATGGTGGTAGAATTATGAGAGATCCACATCCTTCTAGTAATCAGTAAGTGCTGGGGGGGCTTCCCCTTGACCATTTCAAATAATACTGACTGCCTACTTTTAGGGCAACTGAACCTACCTTTGTCAGTAAAATCAATGGAACCTAAACGGCCATTTAGCTAACCTAATAATGGAGGTGTTTGTCACAAAGAGAGAGCTGGGCAACTAAGCCCTTCTTTAGGCTCCATTCACTAGAGCTCCATTGACTATGACAGAAATTTGAGCATATGTAAATTCTAACAATGAAAACAACAAACTTAGCTTGGGACATTGAATGTAATGGCCTAAAAAAGGCATCTAGTACCATGTAAGATGTTGGGGTGTCCAGGACAGCTACATGGAGCAAACACAAGACCTAAAGGAATGCCATGTCCTTCTGGAGCAGATGCTAAGCAGACATCCTTGGGAATCTGTAATGGATTCAATGTCTGTGTGTCAGTTTATTCTACCTGCATCAAGGGGTGCAGTATGAATGGAAGGTACATAACACAGAATTCTCCACTTGTGTGTCTATAACCTCAAATCGTCTGGTTCTCATCTCCCTTACTCTTTGCTCACCTGCATAATGACGTGAACAGGGCAAATGCTAAGGATGTTCACATGGTGTCTAGATAATAGGCTGTCCACTTCCAGGAGATTTCTCAGGAGCACATTGTCTGTCTTGGAGATTGACTTCACCTCTGTCATAGGACTTATTTTGTGCAGCAAACACCTCTCCTGCCTTGGCTTTGTGGCCCAGTCCTATGTATCTGACAATGCAAAACCTATTAAAGAATGTTATGGGGAATGGTCAAAGACAATTGGTCTTTGGTCTTCTTATTAAATTCTTTTTTAACTATCCTACTAATTTTACTCTCTATGGCATGTGTGAGTACTGCAAACTCTAGGTGTCAGCAACTGGAGAAAGGGGAGTGAGTAAATCAAGTGCTAGCAACTGGAGTCAGATAATGGGTCATAGGGTCCATGTGTCTGTGGGGCCAGCAACTGGAGCTAGTGAGGGTCTCAGCACCAGCAATGAGAGGGACCGTGGGTCATAAGACCCATGTGGCTGGAATGCCAGAAGCTGGGGGGATCAATGTGTTTATATTTTCAACTGACCCAATGTGTATGGGTGTATATGTGTAATTCACTCTCAGATTCCAAGCTGGACTAGCCAGTGGAGGAAACCCTGTATCAATCTTTCCCAGACTCAGTTTCTGAGCAAGATGTGGATAACCAGAGTCCGGGCACACCAAGAGCCTGTGCTAAAATTCAAAGGGTCTCTCAGTGGTGGAAGGGGTGCTTGTGAGAGAAGACGATGGTATGAGTGTATGCACCTGTTTGCTAGTGAACATAAAGCTGGGCTAGCTGGCAATTAAGAGAAGACCCATATAGCAGGTAAGACAGCTCAGGATGTGGGCATGTATATGAGATGGACTGAGGGTCCATGTTTATATACAAGGGATCTGCAAATGTGGGTATGCTGGTGAATCTAGAGAGTGCGTGTTTGGGTGTTATTGCTACTGAACTTCTATGCCAAGCAGCCAAAGAAGAGGAGTGGGACTTGGATATTTATACTTACATTTCTTGTGAGTTCTGGTACTGTTACATGTAGGTGCTGTTAAAGTCAGTGCCCTTCTCTATGGCAGTTTGCATAGCTGACTTGTTAGTGTCCTGTGTGTGGATGCATGCGTGTGCCTCTCTAGGATACATGTTCACTACTGGATGAACATGTGAATGGGAAAGCAGCAGCTGCATCAGCCTGGGACAGAGAGACCTGTGGACCTCAGGGTGCACCAGACCGACCTCCAGTGGCCAGGAAGGACCAATCTCTAGGTTCCAGAGTCTGCTGGTGTTGGCAGCCTTATAACAACCCTTAACACTGTGACCTCTTTTCCAGAACTGGACTGTGGACATGTTCATGGTCAATAGAGGGAATCACTAAAAGTACGGTACTATATATACAGATGGCCAGCACCAACCTATGGCATCACTGACAAGACAGAAACATGAGAAATGGAAGCACATGTTATGTATCAAAGGGGTTAGTAGCTTTAGAGAGCTGATGTCCGGCATAGAAATTAACAGGATATTAATATAAATTTCAAATAAGAGTGTAAAGTCATCAGGTCTTTAAGAACAACATTCTGCAAGTACAAGAAGAGCCTCAGGAAGAAAAACAGACACATCAGAAGACCAGCTTGGCTAAACAGGAAACTCATAGCTACATTGCAAAACAAGTCCATACAGGAGGTGGGAGCCAGGACAGGCTACAAATTAGTAATCTAGAAACATTGATCAGACACAAAGGGTTGGTTTCAGGAAAGCCAAAGAGTTGAGACTTGCAAGGGAAGTGCAATAAGAAAAGCTTCTACTTACTGTACAGGTAGTAAAAGCGAACTGTAGGACCATCACTGAATGAGCAGCAGAAATGGGCGAGACTGTGGCATTTAATACCTTCTCTGCCTCAATCTTCACCAACAAGGTCTCCCAGGCTTCTGCGATTAGTTAAAGTGTTCAAGAAGGAAAAGAAGTACCAGCAGTGGCTGAGAATCGAGTCAGGGAATGCTTGAGAGAACCCAACTCATTCAAGTCCATGGGATCCAGCAGGCTCCACCTGATGACAATTAGAAAACCAGCCAATGTCCTTGCAAGTCTGCTCTCTATTAGCCTGGAAAAATCATGGAGATAGAGCAGGTTCCCAAGAACTGGAGGAAGGCGGATGTCACACCCATCTTAAAAAAATGGCCTAAGCAACAACTGAGGGAGCTGAAGACCAGTCAGCCTCACGTTGGTCCTGGAGGAAATCATGGAGTGAGTCCTCTTGGATCCCATTTTAGCAAAAATGAAGAAGGAAGAAACTGAGAACTGTCAACATAGATACAACTGGCAATAAATCATGCCTAATCAAACTGATAGCCTTATAGGATAGCCTTCTAGGATTCACAAACAACAGGAGAGCAGTAGATATTGTTTACCTCAACTTTAGAAAGGCTTTCAGTACTGTTTCCCACAATACATTGTATACAATTTGGGACATTACAGTCTGGGTAGGTGGACAATCCGATGGGTAAAAAATGGTTCAATACTTGATCTCAGAGGGTGATGGTTAGTGGGCAGTACTGTGCCTGAAAGTCAATAATAAGGGAAGTACTATAGGGGTATAATCTGTTGTCCATCTTGTTTAATGCATTTATGAATTACTTAGAGGAGAAAACAGAGTTTACTCTTTTCAAGGTGGCGGATGACAACATATCAGGTTGACTAGTTGGTATGTTCAAATGCAGAACTGCCATCTAAAGAGACACAGACAGACTGGAGGAATGGGCCAAGAGAAACCTTACTAAATTCACCAAGAACAAATGCAAAGTTCTGCTCCTGGGAAGGTAGACAGCCCCGCCTTGCAACAGCATGAACTGTGGACTGAGTGACCTGGGATTGACTCTGCTCAAAAAGACTTGCAGGGGTCTTCTCAGGCAGCAAGCTGAACATGAGCCAGAAGTGTGCTCTGACAGCAAAGACGACCAAAAGGACCTGGACTCCATTAAAAGGAGCATAGCCAATAGATCAAGGGAAGAGATTACCCCCTTCTATTTATTCAGAACTTCTTAGACTACATGTAGATACTGCTTCCAGGTTTAAGTCTCCCAGTAGAGACAAGTAAAATATCAACAAGCTGGAGTGAGTTCAGTGGAGGGCTGCAGGATGGCCAAGGGGCTAGAGCACTTTCCCTGTGAGGAGAGACTGAGAGAGCAGGGCTTTATCAGTTTGGAGAACAGATGGCTTTGGGGGGACCTTATGGCAGCCTTCCAGTGGCTCTCTTTTGTGCTGCTAAGTCTACTTGGAAGTAGAAAAATCATGACAAAATTTTCTTTAAAGTTTTGCTCATCAGTAAGACTTCTGTTTTCAAAAAAACCCCTGTAGAATTAGGAAAATATGTTTTTATGTTTTAGTCTTTCTAGATCACTGATTGAAAAAAATCCCATAAATAGGAAATAAATCGCAAAAAGTCTTTTTTTCACAATTTTTCTTTTTTTTTATTTCTACTGTAACAGTTGTGAAGGTAATCAGAAATTATGAAAAATACCCTTGAAAGCCCATCCCTGGTGAACAAGCACCAACCTGCTTTACCTAGACAACTTTCCCAAAGTGTCATTCAGAAGATGTAGTGGAAAGATACAGCCTCAGTGAAATACACTGTGAAAATGTACCCAGACTGAAATCTTTAATATATTTTTATGTGCTTTAAAAAAACTTCTATTTTTCAAAATAGAATTTGACTTTAAAATTATTTTTGAGCTGCTACATATGAACTTTTTCCAGAAAGCAGTTTGGTTAGCTGAAACATCTATAATGTTTCTGGTGAATTTTGTATGCAGTTTTTCCAGAGGGTTTCGTCTCTTACTAACAAGCTCTTCCTTGCAGATGTGTCATCAGCCCATTGTTGTTAGGGTGTCCCATGGAGTGTCTCCACCCATGGGATTACTCCCCAGAGATCCTCAACAACGAGTGAAATTAATGCTTGGTACAGTTCAGCCTTTATCTGTGTCTGTCCATCTTTATGAAAGTCAAGACTGACCAGGAGGTAGTTCAGTCTAAAAAGGTTTCTATCCAATATGATGTTGTAGTCAATGTAAGGGTTTAGTAATAAGATTCAAACTACAGAGTAAAGGATGATTAAATTCACCAGATGATAACTATTTTTCCGATTCTGTCAGAATCGGAGTTGTGCCTCAACCTGAAAAACGTAAGTTACTGATGTATCCAGTCTGAGACAAGGACCTGAATGGAGATTGAAACCTAGCACTATCTAATGTGTTCACAGGTTGGAAAACAGCTCTGTAAAAATTGGACACATACTCAATATTATGCATATTGGTTCATCTGTAAGTAAATAGAGACCACTGCCATGTGCATCAGCTTTATTATGGAAATGGAGTTTATTCTTGTGAACTAAATAGCTCTTAATCAATTTCTAGTAACAGATTATTCTCTATGGTTTCCATTCTTGAGGTGGAAATTGTATCTTTACTCATAATATTTAACAAGAAATTATTCTGGTTAAGATTGCTGGTGAATCTGGGTGCGAGATTGTACTCCTTCATGGCAGAGCATTTTGACAGAGTTCTTACATGTGCCCTTGTATGTTCAGGACCATGCAAATGAATATTATTTACATTTTTATAAAAAAATCATGTGTGCATTAATGAGTGGAATTTTCAATGCAAAAATCACTGTTGATGATGCATATGAGTTTTCATATTTCTTTCAATGAAAATCAGATCTTTGGGGGGGTGTTTGAGTTTATGTGTAAGTTTATGTATACCTTTTTACTATGTATTATTAAGCGTTATCTTTATATATTTATGTACTTTCTTATACATATCCTTGTGTGCAAGTGTGGAGAGTGGCTGTCTACTGGACTATTTGCAATTCATTCTATAATTGTCTATGTGAAGTTCATGAAATACATGTTAAAACTTACATTTCAGGACGGAGAGAGAGCAGGATGGAAAGGAGGGAGGGCAGGAGGGAGGGCGGGAGGGAGGGAAAAAAGAAGGAGAGACTGGTAGTAACTTTGATGTTGTTCCCAAAGGTTTATTTGAGAATCATAATCTTTATAGCTAGTGCTTTCACCACTGAAAGTTAACATATTCTGATATTGATTATTTCCTTAGCAGACAAATCCTAGCTCCTTCTAAGAGATGACAAATGTTACAGCAGTACTGGAATTCAGGCTACTGGGCTTCAGTAGAAACCCACACTGCCAGATCCTGCTATTCACAGTGTTTTTGGTTATTTATATTCTCACCATCCTAGGAAACATCATTATTATTTCAGTGGTGACACTGGAGCCGCAACTTCATTCACCCATGTACAAATTTCTTAAGAACCTCTCTTTCCTAGAGGTCTGTTACACCACCACAATTGTACCCAAGATGTTAGCCAATCTACTGGCAAAGAGGAAGAGCATCTCTTTCTCAGGATGCATGGCACAGCTTTACTACTTCATTTTCCTGGGAGCCACTGAGTGCTACCTCTTGGCAGTGATGGCATATGACCGATACCTTGCGGTCTGTGAACCCCTGCACTACAGTGTGGCCATGACTGCTGAGTCTTATACCCGTCTGGCTGTGGGCTCCTGGGTCACTGGTGTTTTCACTGGTTTTCTGCCCTGTCTGATGGTCTGCAGATTGCATTTCTGCAGTCACAACCTCATTGATCACTTCTTCTGCGATATCTCTCCACTGCTGAAGCTCTCATGCTCAGACACCATTGTCACAGAAACTGTCATCTTCATCCTCTCTCTCCTGGTTCTTTCCAGCTGCTTTCTGTTGACACTTGCCTCATACCTACTTATAATTCTCAGTATCCTGAAGATACCCTCTGCTTCTGGAAAAAGAATTACCTTCTCCACCTGCAGCTCACACCTCATGGTAGTGACTCTATACTATAGTACAATGATTTCCATGTATGTCCGTCCCACCTACAACCTGTCCTCAGAGCTCAGTAAGGCTGTATCTGTGATCTACACAGTGGTCACACCCCTTCTGAACCCAGTAATCTACAGCTTGAGAAACAAGGCATTCAAGAAGGCCTTGGAAAAAATAGTCATCAGACACCATCGTCTTCATTCTTTGTAAGCTGGGAACACTTCAAGACTGACTCTTGTTGATATTCAGGCTCTTCGTTGTATTCTGACTTCAGAACAGGTTATTATCATAAGCATGAGTAACAGCAACAGTTGTTGCTGCTTTTTTATAAAAAAATAATTCAAGGCAATTATTATTGTAAACCGAAATGACTCCTGGACTATGCAATGTTTCACTTTCCTCTTTTTCTTCTTTTTCCTCTTCCTCTCTCTCTTTGCCCACCATTTAATTTACTTTTTATTATTACTGTAATTACTATCTGAATTGCACTGTTTTTCTTGTTAGTGCACAGACACAAATAGATGTGAACATTCAAACGCTAATATATGATTTCAAATTTAGAAATTATTTATGTGTTTCCTTGCTTGTAGATTTTTCTCTTGGTTTTCCTGGTCAGTTTTTTTTTTTTTTTTAATTCACTGATTCAGAATAAATGTCATTCTGTTTTTCTTATACTTCATTTGGGGCATGTGAAACCAATCTCTTAACATAAAGTAGAAAAAGTGTATTCGCCTTTTATGAGGAATAATTTACAATGATTTAATTCTATGAGAAGTTAATGTGATACAGCTGAATTTATTAAGCATACTGTTCCTTTCTCTTCACCTTTAGGCAACATTTCAGGTGCTGAGACATCAGTGCATACTCTTACATGACTAGATGCAGAGTATTTAGAACATCTGCTGGAGATGGTGAGGTATGACAGAGAAGCCTTAGGAGACATGCATCCTTCTGCAGCAGCTGCTTTATTCCATTGAACCCAAAAATGACATTGGTGAAAGGGACTGCAAAGAGGCAGGACAGTCTGAAAGACACACAACTACCATGATGCTGCTAAAGACAGCAGTAGTATTGCCTGATTTCAGCCACCCACAGTTGCAAGCCTTAGACTAATCATCTAAATCAGGATTCATGACAGCTAGTTGAGGAGACCAACTCGGGTGTGTAAAGAGGAACCACTAGTGATATCCTTGTGACATATTAGATACTCCAGTCTAAAGCTTTTGGTTGGCGGAATTGGCACTGGATCTGCCAGAGATCAGCCCCTCCTTTTGGACTGACAGTTGGAGGCCATGCAGGACACTGTAGGACATTTACAATAACAATAAATGCGCGTGTTTAGGCAGCTGATTTTCCTCCCAGATATAAACTTTGGATGAGATGAATGGCTTTTTATAAAGCACTGATGATATTGACTAGTATTTCAGTTTAGTTCCTGTCTAAGATGCCTTAAGGTAACAGAGACACCCATTGGGGCTGGCAGACACAGAACAGAATAAATGAGGAACTTGCACTTCTCTGGAGGTGATCATAATAGAGGCTTTACAGAAGTTCATAAAGATATGCATACATTCAGAATGTCTTAATTCTCTAATCAGAAACTATGAGATTAATTTTTTTGGCATTCCTATCTGATGAGCAATCACCTATCTGCAGAGCCTGCATGATTAACTCTTCCGGTCTGACACAATAATTTATAAAATAATAGGAAGAGGCTGTGGCCTGTTCCAGTGCCTATTCCAGAGATCCTTTCCTACCTGCATCATTCTATGATTTCCCGTACCATTTACTTTTCCATAGAGCCTTAGAATCATACTACAAAAATTCAAGTAAATTACATCATCGGTCTCTTTTCCAAAGTAAGACGTGATAGGATGAGGGATGAGGCCTCAAGTTGGGCCAGGGAAGGTCTAGATTGGATATTGGGAAAAATTTATTCACCAAAATGGTTGTCAAGCACTGGAACAGGCTGCTCAGGGAAGTGGTGGAGTCACCATCCCTGGAGGTATTTAAAAGACGTGTAGACATGACGCTTAGGGACATGGTTTAGGGTGGACTTGGCAGTGTTAGGTTAACAGTTGGACTCAATGATCTTAAGGGTCTATTCCAACCTAAATGATTCTATGATCATTATTTAAATAGCCTTAAAAATAAGTCTATCACAGGCCCAGGAAGAGACTAGGAGGAGAGTAACTGTGTGCATTGAATTCTCACAAAACTGGAAAAAATTAAGGGTAGCTAGAAGTTTTTTCAAGTGCAAAAATATGTGAGGCTACCCACCACTGAGGTGCCTGCAAGCAGTCTTGATTTGTGATACTGAACATCATACAAATCAAATGATTTTTTTTTTTCACTGAGAACCAGCATGGTCATGTGGAAAGATCCAGAGCAATCACATGAAGTGAGCTAAGTCGCAGCATGCATCCCACTCCTGCACTACATAGAAAATCTGTGTAGATTGTGTAAGAAAGGTTATCATTGCTGGTTAAGTACCACTATTCTATCCCGTACTGTCTCCCTCAGAATGGCATAAGCACATGACTAGTCCCTGTTATCTTTCTGTTACTCACAGAATATTATCAGTCTTTTAGAGATATGTTGGGCAACTCAGTGAAAGAAATCCAATTTGCACATGGCTATTCATTGATGAGACGACTGAGTAAGAAAATTATATGGTTTTGTCTGAATTCAGGTGGTGGCAATAGACAAACACATTTGCTTTGTTTCACTGAAGAGTTCATGATAAATGACAGAGAAGTGATGATGTTTAGAAACTTTCAGAACACCATGAGTCTGCATTGTTTTAGATTAAATGAATCATACTCTTGAAGTACCTCTTTTTCTTATGAACAACAAAGTGATTCTAGACTGATAGTTCACCTATAGCTTCCTCAATTCTAGCTGGGCCATACCCAGAGTGCTATGCAAACTTGGACCCAGGACCTCCTGCTCCATGGCTAGTCCGGCTTCAAGTTTGCTTACAAATTGCACACACACACACACACACACAAGGTTTGGGGAAGATACAAACCCTCTGCTCTCTCCCCTAGCACCTGGCATCAGGCTGTGACCCAACGGTCTCACTCCAGCTGCTGGTGCCAAAACCTCAAGCACTTCACTCATCTCTGTTCCCCCAGTAGTTGGTACTCTGGACACAAAGTCTGTGGGACCTGAATACAGTTGGTCCCAAGAGCTATGGCCCCTCCAGTTACTGACTCTGAGATCCCACTCACTCCAGTAGCTGACACCATGGAAAAGGGGTACCCACACCCCCAGTCTGATGCCAGTTGCTCGCCCCATATCCACTCACGCCTGGCTACCCAGTAGCTGACACTTAGTCCTTACAGCACTCACACACACCTGGGACAGACAGTGATTACACAGAGACATAGTTAAGAAAGGATTTAATAAGATAAGACAAACTGTGGTGATCAGGCACAGGGCTTGGTCAGAGAAGCGTACTGACCAGCAACAGTTTACACATTAATGGCCCCTTTTATACCTTTCTGTCTATTCCTCTCGAGTTTGTCCCTGATGTGTTTGTTCCCTGCACATTCCTTCACCTATTTTCATAGCTCCACCCACCCCTTAAGTACCCCAAATCCTGATGTTCCTCTTGTTTCCTCCTTCTTGTCAGTTACAAAGTCCACCTGGAGTTTAATGGCCCATCAATTATTAACTAGACACTTTTGGTCTTTGGCGTTGTCTCCCTTACCTGTTTATCGGGTTTCTGTTTCCGTTTGTTCTTTTTGGTTCCTCCCTTCACTTATTACCCCCTTTGACATTCAAAAGTCCTTCACTGGATATCCTTAATGAAGCAGACATTCTCACCTTCCACATACCCTTACTATAACTTCCATAACTACAGGCAAACCTCTTCACTATACAGAGCTTATGAATGGCAATGTTTGTCTGCAGTAGACAGAGAGCTCTTGGATATTTCCTTTCCTTTTAAGCACAATGATAACAATATTTTTCAGGACTTTCCAGTAAAAGAAAAATATAGTGACATATCTCCACTATATAGCGGCAAGTGTTATTTTGCTACCCCAATATAGCAGCTGAGAAGTCATCTCATCTACATATTTACAACACAGAAATCCATCTCTATGAGAGCCTCCTCATTCCTCTTTCACTGGAGACAACTAACTTCAAAACTGAAATTATTCCATCTGACCAGGAGTGCTTAATAAAGGATTAATCACTTTCAGGAGGTGATTTTATAAAAAGGAATCTACGTAGCAGGCTTAGACTTCAAGTGTGTCTACATTGCTAAATAACTGAAACCCAGAGTTTCTCTGAGGTTATCGTATTCTAGTCATTCAAATCACACAAATGCTACTTCATTCTTGGTTGCCCTATTAGATAGAAAGAATGAAATATTATCCTCTGAAATGAAATCTGGCTGTGATTCTACAAATAGCTCACTTAAAGAACTACTTTTGAGTTAGCAGAGTGGATGAGACCAGACCAGATTTTACTTTTTTCACTAAAAACAGTCTTCCACAACTACTTCATCAGTCATTGTTGTGGTTTAGCCCCAGCCGGAGGCTGAGCCACAAGGTCACTCGCTCATCCCCCCGCTTCCCAGCGGGACGGGGAGAGAATCGGGACAAAGAAAGGCAAAACTCGTGGGTTAACAACAACAACAACAGTTGAACCGGACAACAAAGGCAAAGAAAACAAACAAACAAGAAACCCAAACAATACCAACAACAGAGTATACTTAGTGGTGCTTCCCGTACAGGTCACTCCCAGCCCAGAGCCTGACGCCCAGCCCGCTCCTGAGCAGCGATCCCCCTCTCCAGTCATCCCCCTCTATATAGTGAGTGTGACGGTCCCATGGTATAGAATAGACCCTGACCAGCTTCTGGCGAAAATTAACCCTATCCCAGCCGCAACCAGGACATTATCCACCCCTTATTCTATACCATCTACGTCATGCTCAGATCCTACACTTCCCAATTAATCACCACCACTTCTGCTGGTTTTTATATATATATATATATATATATATATATATACACACACAGACATCATTCCCTTAGTCTATGGACCATCCCTTTGAAGTGTCTATTGAGTTCATTTAGTCCATGACTTTGCGCTCCATCTGTCATAATAGTCTCTTGGGGCAGGAGAGATGATGTGGAGTTTGCTCAGTCGGCAAAACAGGGCTGGGTCTCGGTGCGGTGCAGCAGGTGACACTGGATGCAGTGGGAAGATGGTGGCTAGTGTTGGATTGTTGCATCTGGAGCTTGCAGTTGTGGTATCTGGCGCGGCTGGTGTATCATGTCCATGGTCTGTGGGTTGAAGATGTCGATCTCTTGAGGAAGTTGATGGGCGCCAGTTGCTAAAGCCAGTTCTGTTTCCATTACCACTGCACTTTGCTCAGTTTTATCAATAGCTCATTCTTTATTAATTTGGGTAATTCTTGCTATAATATCATTGATTTGGCATATAGCAACTGTGATAGAGATGACATACAGTGACAGGGTTATATAGCAATTAACATCATACAGTTTCATTCACTGACTATTCTCATCCAAAATCAAATCCCCTCGAGGTACCCATCAGACTTCCCCATCCTTTCACATCACCCACCAAGTGCACCCAGGTCCTTGAGCAACAGCAATCCCACAGATGGGTTTGCCTTTGCCTGAGGCAGGAGTAACCCAGACTGTCTTCCCTAACATATTCTTCATGTGCACTACAGGAACTTTATCCCCTTCTACAGTACGTAAAGGTTTTGACTGGGCAGGACCAGCTTGATTGGTAGATCCTCTAGTGTTAACTAACCAGGTGGCTTTGGCTAAATGTGTATCCCAATGTTTGAAGGTCCCACCACCCATCGCTGTCAGTGTCATAGGCCCAACTAGAATTTAGTTTGCCTACTGCCGTAAAAGACAACAAGAAGTCCTTCTACAAATACATTAGCAATAAAAAGGGGGCCAAGGAGAATCTCCCTCCTCTATTGGATGCGGAGGGAAACTTAGTGTCAAGGGATGAGGAAAAGGCTGAGGTGCTAAATGCCTTCTTTGCCTCAGTCTTTAACAGCAAGGGAAGTTGTTCTCTGGGCACCCAGCCCCCTGAGCAGGAAGACAGGGATGGGGAGCAGAATGAAGACCCCGTAGTCCAAGGGGAAATGGCCAGTGACCTGCTACGCCACCCAGACACCCACAAGTCTATGGGGCCGGATGGGATCCACCCAAGGCTGCTGAAAGAGCTGGCAGAAGTGCTCACCAAGGCACTCTCCATCATTTACCAGCAGTCCTGGCTAACCGGGGAGGTCCCAGTTGACTGGAGGCTGCCAAATGTGATGCCCATGTACAAGAAGGGCCGGAAGGAGGATCCGGGGAAGTACAGGCCTGTCAGCATGACCTCGCTGCCCGGGAAGGTTATGGAGCAGATCATCCTGAGTGCCGTCATGCAGCACGTACGGGACAACCGGGTGATCGGGCCCAATCAGCATGGGTTTATGAAAGGCAGGTCCTGCCTGACCAACCTGATCTCCTTCTATGACATGGTGACCCGCCTAGTGGATGAGGGAAAGGCTGTGGACGTTGTGTACCTGGACTTTAGTAAAGCCTTTGAGACCATCCCCCACAGCATCCTCCTGGAGAAGCTGGCTACCCCTGGCTCGGATGGGTGTACTCTGCGCTGGGTAGGAAACTGGCAGGATGGCCGGGCCCAAAGAGTTGTGGTGAATGGAGTTCAATCCAGTTGGCGGCCAGTCACAAGTGGTGTTCCCCAGGGCTCAGTATTGGGGCCAGTTCTGTTCAATATCTTTATCAATGATCTGGACGAGGGGATCGAGAGCACCCTCAGTAAGTTTGCAGATGACACCAAATTGGGAGGGAGTGTTGATCTGCTGGAGGGCAGGCAGGCACTACAGCGGGATCTGGACAGGCTGGATTGATGGGCTGATGCCAATTGTATGAGATTCAACAAGGCCAAGTGCCGGGTCCTGCACTTGGGTCACAACAACCCCGCACGCTACAGGCTTGGGGGGGAGTGGCTGGAAAGCTGCCCGGCGGAAAAGGACCTGGGGGTGTTGGTCAACGGCCGGCTGAATATGAGCCAGCAGTGTGCCCAGGTGGCCAAGAAGGCCAACGGCATCCTGGCCTGTATCAGAAATAGTGTGGCCAGCAGGAGTAGGGAGGTGATTGTCCCACTGTACTCGGCCCTGGGAGCCGCACCTCGAGTGCTGTGTCCAGTTTTGGGCCCCTCACTACAAGAAAGACATAGAAGTGCTGGAGCGTGTCCAGAGATGGGCAACGAAGCTGGTGAAGGGTCTGGAACACAAGTCCTATGAGGATCGGCTGAGGGAACTGGGGATGTTTAGTCTGGAGAAAAGGAGGCTGAGGGGAGACCTTATTGCTCTCTACAACTCCCTGAAAGGAGGATGTAGAGAGATGGGGGTCGGTCTCTTCTCCCTAGTAACAGACGACAGGACAAGAGGAAATGGCCTCAAGTTGCGCCAGGGGAGGTTCAGATTGGACATTCGTAAAAATTTCTTCACCGAAAGAGTTGTCGGGCATTGGAACAGGCTGCCCAGGGAGGTGGTGGAGTCCCTATCCCTGGAGGTATTCAAAAGACGTTTAGACGAGGCCCTAAGGGATATGATTTAGTGGTGGACTTGGTAGTGATAGGTTAATGGTTGGACCCGATGATCTTGGAGGTCTCTTCCAAACAGAACAATTCTATGTTTCTATGATTCTAAGAAAGCTTGGGTTACCTTTTTGTTAGCTGGTGCAGATATAGCTGCTATGTTGTTGATCACATCCATTGGAATCTGACAACGTCCATCTTGCCATTTTATTCCTAGGAACTGGATCTCCTCTGCAGGTCCTTTGACCTTACCTCGTTTTATGGCAAAGCCAGCTCTCAGAAGAATTTGAATTATTTTTTCCCCTTTCTCAAAAACCTCTTCTGCTGTGTTGCCCCACATGATGATGTCATCAATGTATTGCAGGTGTTCTGGAGCTCCACCCTTTTCCAGTGCAGTCTGGATCAGCCCATGGCAAAGGGTGGGGCTGTGTTTCCACCCCTGGGGCAGTTGATTCCAGGTGTACTGGATGCCCCTCCAAGTAAAAGCAAACTGTGGCCTGCCCTCTGCTGCCAAAGGGGTTGAGAAGAAGGCATTGGCAATTTCAATGGTGGCATACCACTTGGCTGCCTTGGACTCCAGTTCATACTGAAGTTCTAGCATGTCCGGCACGGCAGCACTCAGGGGTGGCGTGACTTCATTCAGGCCACGATAGTCCACTGTTAGTCTCCATTCCCTGTTAGATTTCCTTACTGGCTGTATAGGACTATTAAAAGGTGAATGAGTCTTACTAATGACTCCTTGGCTCTCCAGTTGATGGATCAGCCCATGGATGGGAGCCAGGGAGTCTCGGCTGGTGCGATATTGCCACTGGTGCACCGTCCTGGTAGCAATTGGTACCTGCTGTTCTTCAGCTCGCAGCAATCCCACAACGAAGGGATCTTCCGAGAGGCCAGGCAGGATAGATAGCTGTTTGGTCTTCTCTGCATTCACCGTGGCTACACCAAAAGCCCATCGGTATCCCTTTGGGTCCTTGAAGTACCCTCTCCTGAGGTAGCCTATGCCAAGGATACAAGGGGCCTCTGGGCTGGTCACAATGGGGTGCTTTTCCCACTTGTCCCCTGTTAAGCTCACCTCAGCCTCCAATACCGACAATTCTTGGCATCCCCTGTCACTCCAGAGATCCAGATGGCTTTTGTGCCCCTATGTTCTGATGGCATCAGAGTACACTGTGCACCAGTGTCTTCCAAAGCCTTATACTTCTGTGGGTCAGATGTGCCAGGCCACCGAACCCACACAGTCCAGTATACCTGGCCATCCCTTTCCTCCTCCTGGCCGAAGGCAGGGACCTTCTATTCCTGTTCCTCGTCAGAGTATTCTCTTTCTGACCCTTGCAGCACCAGACCAGAAGGTCCCTCCTCAGGATCAAGGGAGGTGATTTCAGTTCTTCTCTGTTTGGGAAATCGCTGATTGCCTTTGTGTGTCTCTACAGCAACTCTGCTGACAGACTTCCTGGGTGGCCCCTTCTTAACAGCTGTCTTCCCTCGTAGTTCGCGTACACACGCTTCCAGCTTAAAAGTGGGTTCACCATCCCACTTCCTCATGTCCTCCCCGTGGTCATACAGGAAGAGCCAGAGTGCTCCACGTGGCGTGCGTCTGGGGCTCCCTTTCCCTCTGACCGAGGCAGGAGAGGACTGATTTCTTGGGGCACCCCTGATAGCCAAGGCACTGGCCCGTAGGGATGAGGAGGTACAGAGATTTTCTTCCAAGTTTTGGAGCCAGGACGACACTCTCTCCACAGTTGGTATATCAATATCCAGGCAATACATTGCTGCCAGGCTGTTAGAATATGATGCTGGGGCACTCTGACTCACCTTTCTCCACATAGCCCACGCGCACAGGACATCCTCTGGATCTTTGGAGACCTCATCATTGTCTAGATCCCTGTAGATGACATCCAGTACTACTAATTCTCTCAGGTACTGGATGCCTTCATCTGCAGTGGTCCACTTTCCTGGGGAGTTCACAAGATCTTCCTTGAATGGATACCTTGCCCTCACACTTGAGAGGAGCCGTCTCCAGAGACTGCCAATTGCTGCCTCTTTTCCAATTCCTCTCTCAATTCCCCGGTTCCTAGCAAGGGATCCCAGCTGTTGGGCTTCCTTGCCTTCCAGTTGCTGACTGTCAGCCCCGCTATCCCAGCATCAGAGCAGCCAGGCAGCAATCCGCTCACCTGGCTGGCGGCTGTAACCTTTCCGCATGTCTCGAAGTTCTGCTGAGGTCAGGGACCGGGTAGTTTCCACTTCCTGTCGGAATTCTCTCACTCCTTCCTCCAATGTCTTTGTTGAAGGACCGGCTTCATGATCAAACCTTTCCTCTTCTTCCTCTTCCCTTACTAATTGAGGATATGGTCCCGTTGTCTTCCTTGTCCATTGTTTCTTTTTAACTACTGGGGCAACTACTGTAGTTGGTGGTGGTGTTTGGGTCCCTGTCTCAACCATGGTGTCCTCAGGTGCAGTTTGGGTCCCTGCCTCAACCAGAGTCCTCTGAGAATGCTGAACTGTGGCTCGATAGGCACATGCCAGGCCCCAGTACAGCGCTAGAAGCTGCTGGTTTTCATTGGGATAGGCAAGGCACCCTTCCATCAGGTGGCGTGTCAGTTTGCTAGGGTTGCTCACTTGTTCAGGTGTAAAGTCCCA
Source organism: Phoenicopterus ruber ruber (assembly GCA_009819775.1). Taxonomy (NCBI): domain Eukaryota; kingdom Metazoa; phylum Chordata; class Aves; order Phoenicopteriformes; family Phoenicopteridae; genus Phoenicopterus; species Phoenicopterus ruber. The sequence continues at coordinate 24,979,386 of CM020225.1, forward strand.
GGCTATGGGAGGTGATAACCACCCTACGAACCTGCCCAAGTCCTTCCACACACCCTGCCACCCTGGGACCGGCTGCCTCAGGTCACGCTTCAATATAGCCTCACCCAAAAGTTGTCTTCTCTTCCACCAGGATGAGACCAGATTCCACAAACCCCGTAATATGCCAACAATATTAATAAGTAGTACTAGGCAGCTCACGTAAGGGTGAGCAAAGACCTCAGCAGCCTGTGTAATAAACCTGTCCACATCCATCCTGGGCAGGGAGAAGGCGATGATGTATTCCCTCATCCTCTCCACCAGATAGCTCCCCCAGGACAGTGAGGCTGTCAATGCCAGGACAAAGCAGGTACGCATTGTTCTCATTAACATGTTGCCAAAAGCGAAGAGAGAAACAGTGCAGCCAACGAACTTTTTTGACCCATACAGGAGCTTGTCGCTTAGTAACTACTACAGCTAGAGCACACTTAATACAAAAGTGCTGTTGTTGTGCCCCATGTTGGGCGTCAAAAAAGGACTGTCATGGTTTAGCCCCAGCTGGAGACTGAGCCACACGGTCGCTCGCTCATCCTCCCCTTCCCAGCGGGACGGGGAGAGAATCGGGACAAAGAAAGGCAAAACTCGTGGGGTAACAACAACAGCAGTTTAACCGGACAACAAGGTAAAGAAAACAAACAAACAAGAAACCCAAACAATACCAACAACAGAGTATACTTAGCGGTGCTTCCCATACAGGTCACTCCCCGCCCGGAGCCTGACGCCCAGCCCGCTCCTGAGCAGCGATTCCCCACTCTGGTTAACCCCTCCATATAGTGAGTGTGACGGTCCCATGGTATAGAATAGACCCTGGCCAGCTTCGGGTGAAAATTAACCCTATCCCAGCTGCAACCAGGACAGTCATTTGCCCTCTAACAGCTGCACACAACTGTCCCGATCCGATATTGGGGAGGTTTTGTTATGATCCCAGGGCCGAGATTAAGACACCAAAACTGGTCAAATATCGTGCAACCTTTTGACTTTATTTTTCAACAAACAGGGGAGAAAAGCGGGGAAGGGGAGAGGGATAGAGGGGAAAAGTTAGAGAGAGAGAGTTGGAGAAAGAGAGGAAACTAGCTACCACCACTCCGAGTCCAATGATGTTCCACTGACTCCATCTGAGGTCTTCAATCGCCGTAAGCTTCGTCGAGGCCGGGGTTCAGGAGAGGCACGAGGAAGGGAGGAGGAAGGGAAGAAAAAGCCCATTAGAGAGCGCGCGTGTTCTTTTTAGAGGGGATTTCCGCCCCCCCCCCCCGGTCATGCACAGGCCACGATTGTGTACGTGCCATTCGTGCCAGGCATGCTGTCCCCTTAGAAGCCGCCTTCTGCTTTTTTTTTTTCTTCGCGCCTTCGAGGCAGGATGTTAATGCTGGGAGGTGGGGGGGGTGGGGGTGGTGGTGGTAGGATGGCAATGTCAAGACAAACCACATTCAGTATCGGTCCTCTACAACAACCCCCTGCCATAGCCTTGGGAATGACACACGTCCTCAGCATCAGATTGTATATAAAAACTTTACTTTGAAGGGCTGCAGTCTACCATTCCTTCTATTTTACACATTTTGAATGAAAAATGAGTACACAGTAGAAGTATTATGTCTGAGAAACAGAAGTATCACATAGAGCCTAAATGACACTTGGGCAAAGAACATTAGGAGGTTAGCCACCAGCATGGATAGATATGAGTGACTCTGTACACCAGGACTGGAAGCAATGGATCATGCCCTGAAGCAGATGCTTTTAGTTGTGCAGGATCTGTTAAATTTTACATCAGGGCTAGTTGCCAAGGTACACCATGGAGAGAAGCAGGCACTTCTAAGTCATGACTAATTCCATTCTGATGCAGAGGTCCAAAACAGATAAATTGAATTGCCTTACAGAAGTTACTTTTTCTTTCAGTTGATTATAACAGCAGTCCTGGTGACTGACTTTGTTGTAAAGAACCAATTTTCTTTCACATTGTATATGATATACCATGATCTGAGATCTTATTGGTTCTTTAAGTTGTCATTGAGGAAGATACATCTTTCTGAGCTTGACTCATCTGTGAGGGAGAGGTGAAATGCATGACAGGTATTCTTATCCTTCTCTACTGACTATAAGAGGGATCTGAAGTGTTCAGCTGAGACTACACTTCAGGCTCATAAGTAACTGATGTTAGGCAAAACATATATTCTCCTAGGTGATATATAAAGGTAATTTATACATTTGTTTATAGGATAGTTCAGGTTGAAAGGCACCTCAGAAGGTCTCTAGTCCAGTATCACACTAGAAGTACCTGATCTCCACCTAGGAGATCAGACCAGATTGCTCAGAGCTTTATCCAGTCTAGTCTTGAGAACCTCCCAGGGTGGAAACAACCACCTGAGCAACCCCTGCTTGACTGTCCTCATCATGAAAAAGTTTTTCCTTATAGCCGGCCTGAACCACTTTCCTTCAACTAATGCCTGTTGTGCTTTGTCCATTGTGAAAAAGCTGTCCTCATGATCTTAATAACCTCTTTTTAGATGTTAGAGACTGCTGCTAGGTCCCCCCAACTCCTTTTCTTCTCCAGGCTGTACAAGGCCAGCTCCCTCAACCTTTCCACTAAGGTCAAGAGTTCCAGGACCATCTTGGTGGCCTTCTGCTGAACTCACTCCGTTTCACTGATGTCTTGTACTGGGAGTCCAAAACTGGACTAGTTTTGGACATAATTCTAGTTATGGTCTAATGAATGGTGAGTAGAGGGGGAATTTTTTTTCCCTTAATCTACTGGTTATGCTCTGTTATCACAACTCAGGATGCTATTGACTTTCTTTGTTGGCAGGGTAAAATGCTGGCTCATGTTCAGCTTGATGACTACTAGGAGCTTCAAGGCCTTTCACCTGAAATGTTTCTGCAGTCACTCAGTCCACCCCCGTCCCCCCCATCACTGCAAGGGTGTCCTTCCTTCTGAAGTGCACATCTTCCCATTTGTCCTTGTTGAATTCATAAGGTTCCTGTTGACCCATTGTTCCAGCTTGTCTAGATCTTAGTGATTGACAGTCCTGTTGTTGTGGTTTAACCCTGGTAGGAAGCCCAGCCCCACACAGGCACCTGCTCACTCCCTCCCCAGTTGGATGAGGGAGAGAACGAGAAGGGTAAAAGTGCAAAAAATCATGAGTTGAGATAAAGATGGTTTAGTAGGTAAAGCAAAAGCTGTGCATGCAAGCAAAACAAAATAAGGAATTGATTCACTCCTACCCATGGGCAGGCAGATGTTTAGCCATTTCCAGGAAAACAGGGCTTCATCACATCTAACGGTTTCTTGGGAAGACAAATGTCACAACTCTGAATGTCCCCCCTTCCTCCTTCTTCTGCCAGCTTTTATTACTGAGCATGATGTCATATGGTGTGGAATATTCCTTTGGCCTGTTGGGGTCAGCTGTCCTGGCTGTGTCCCCTCCCAACTTCTCGTGCACCCCCAGCCTCCTCACTCTGGGGGGACAGAGTGAGAAATAGAAAAAGGCTTTGATGCTGTGTAAGCACTGTTCAGCAATAGCTAAAACATCGCTGTGTTATCAACAGTTTGATCACAAGTCCAAAGCATAGCACCATGCAAGCTACTATGAAGAAAATGAAATCTATCGCAGCCAAAACCAGTAAACCTGTTCTCAAATATATTGACTGGTCCCTCCAGCATGGTGTGATCTGCAACCTTATAAAAAATGAACTCTGCCACTGCCTCTTCTTCATTGATAAACACAACAGGTCCCAAGATGCATCCCTGAGGTGTTTCACTTGTCACCAGCCTCCAGGCACAATACAACACAATACCCATTAACAACCACCCCCTGACCCCAATCTTCCAAGCAGTTTTTTTGACATATCTTATTATCCGCTCAACCAGATCATAATGTCCTAATGTAGATAAATAGCCATGATCTTGTTTCCCACAGCCAGACTAATCTAATGCAGAAAAATCCAGGAATGTGTCTGTCAGATTCTCACCCTTTCAGTACACCAGCAATGACTATCAATGCCATTTTCTCACGTATGTTACCAGAACACCTATGTTCAGTTGATTCCGTGATACCATGGTATCCTGTCTTTGAAAGACTAATTTACTATCAAATAACTCATGTTTGGTGACATAAGTGGTAGGGTAATTAACCAAGCCGACTAAAAAAAGAGAAAAATAGCCAGAAACTGTCCAAAAGATGTTGGGCCACAAGAACTGAAAGATGACATTTATGAGTTATTTGAAGAAAATTAACTTAACTTAATTGGTCTTAAAACTGAGAAACAAAAGAAGCCTTGTTACATCATGTTCTCATTGAAATTGCCAAGCCTAGCAAAACCTTTTCCAAAAGACAATTTCTCCTATTAGGGACCTGATGACTGCATGGGGAGTTATAGGTAACAGTAAACTTATTACAGTTCCTCACTCTAACAAGCCCGTGTGAGAAAATTACGCAGTGTGAAGGGCAGTCACAGGAGTAAAATTTTCCTGGAGTTTTAATGGGCCCTGCTGAGGCTATTAGAGATGGAGCTGCTGCAGGAAGTCTAAGTGGCCCTCCTGGGGGGCTGATCAGAGCAGAAAATCAGAGCATGGTTCCAGGAAAATAAAGGAGACAATAAGTGCCTTTACCAAGCAGCCCCTTTGATGTGTCCTGTCAAAGAAAGGGGTTGGGTGCTGATCCACAGTGGGACCTTTTCAGGTCTCGCCTGCCTCAGGCTTCATTCTGGTCAGCGTGGAGCATGCAGAGGACACCCAGGCTCCTGGGAGGCTGCAGCGGCCACACAGCAAAGGTGCCTGAGCAAAGACGTATCAGTCTGGCCCACTGAACTTCCACTCTCTGCAGACCATTCCCCTAGCTTTCCAGATATGGATGGGTGCTCTCCAGCCGTGAAGAGCATCTTCTCCCTGGTGGTGACAGCTTGCAGGTCCCAGTTGTCCCAGCCCTGCCCTCCAGCTCTGTTTATTAGGTGCCCAAGTTCCCACTTTCAGTGTCATACCCTCTTCCCCAACCCAAAGCCTTGACCAATTTTCTGCTGAAGTCTTGCACCCTAAACCTCACCATATCAGCAATACATCTCCAGCTTCACTCCTGAACTGCCATCACTCTTCTGCAAGTGTTCCCAATGGGATGTTCAATTTGTCTCGGAAAGTGATACTGTCTAAGGAACCAAGACTTAAACCTACAATGTAAATAACTTCTAATAAGGTGTACCCCATTTCACACTGGCTGTATCACAGGTTTTTGTAAGTTTAGAATCAGATCATGAGTTCCTCTCTTCTACAGAGGGCTGTTTTGACAGTTAAATGTGTACATGACTCCCATGTGGGTGCTTAAATATTGGTTCCACCAAAACCAAGTCCAAAGACAGGTATGCCTACAGCATAACTCAGACAAGGACTGAGCACCCAGGTCTGAGCTTAAATAGAGCTCAGGGACAGAAGGGCAGGCGGCACATGGATGGGGGTCCTAGGTGAGGCTGATCAGGGCACTTACAGCCTCTTAGTGCATTCAGGTCCCTGACACTGTATTTTGACATTCAATTGTATGTAGTTTAAATTCTCAATATAATTTTGAAGTATGGGAGTAATTAATCTATGCCCAGGTTGTCAGGTTTTACCTGTTAAGGATAACTCTTATAGACTGTAGAACCCAAGGAGTTCCTCCCCTCCCAGCCCATTAGCTATGAAGCTGTTGCTCTTCCCTGTTCCCAAGTCCAGTGGCAAGGCTGAGTGCCAGCTCCTATCAACACACATGCAGCTGCACACAAGCACTCATGCACACACACACAGAGTATATACAAGCAGATAAACAGTGAGAGGAGAACGGTGTCTTTATAGGCACCCACATGGAGACAAACCACATTATATATAACATGAGCACAAATGGCCTGATCTTGGTGATCTTCATTCTGGCTGTAGCTGGGAATCTCATCATTCCTGCATTGGTGATATTTCTAAGTATTTCCCAGGGAACTTGTCCTCCTAATTTTGCACCATCCTGCCAAGAACACGGAACACCTTGTCATGGTTTAACCCCAAATTGTAACCCAATACCACGCAGCCGCTCGCTCACTCCCCCCCTCCCTGTTGGGGTGGGGAGGAGAATTGAAGAGAAAGGAAATCTCGCAGGTTGTGATAAAAACAGCTCACCAGGACAGCAAAGGAAAAATATAAAAATATATTAATAATGATAATAATAATATATATAAGGATCATAGAATATATAAAACAAATGATACACAATTTCTCACCACCCAACGACCGATACAGCCCGTCCCGAGCAGCAGGCAGGGAGCAGGCGTATCCCCCCCAGCTATCCCAGAACAGCAAGTTCCAGAGAGAGCAGGTGAGGGAACCAACAGCCGAATGAACAAAAAACAAAAAGGAAAAATAGGGAAACAAAAAGCAACCTGAAGGGAAGCTTAAGGATTAAGGCAAGTTAAGGGTCTAAAAGCCTCAAAAGCCTAGTGGCCTACCGACCAACCCTCGCTTATATCAGGCATGACGTCTATGGTATGGAATACTCTCTTTGGCCAGTTTGGATCAACTATCCCGTCTCTACCCCTCCCAAGTTTTGCATCTGCACGTTAGCAGAACCTGGAAAACAGCAAAATGTCCTTGGTGGTTCAGCAGCAACCAGCAACATCAGTGTGCTATCACCATTGTTCTCACACTAAAGCCAAAACACAGGAGCTGCTGAAAACAAAACTAGCTCCATCCTGGCCTAAACCAGGACACACCTTGATGATGAAGACAGGATTATTGCACTGGGTATCTGTATCACACACTATTACTTTTTTGTTTGTCTGGCAGCTATCTGGCATGCTCTCACCTGGCTGGTAGCAGCAGCACCCATGTGATTGCTATCTAGCAGTGTCCCTCCGTGTTATGCAGTGTATATGAAGGGTAGAACTTTTATCTATCTAGCAGGAGGACACAGGGTAGATGGCTTTTACTGCAACTTTCATTAATTTATGTAATGCTGAGAGCCTTCCTTTTGCACTTCTTACTCCTTTCACTCAGCATTGCTATCTGCCTTTCACTGAAAACTGTGCAAATTTCCGACTATGCACACCAAGACTGCTGGGGCACAGTTTCTTCCCTTGTACTCCTTATGCTGCTGTTCTTGTGCTATTGCTCACATGGCCTTGCACCTATGAGCTCCAAGACATTACGTCTATTATTTCAGGTTTCTCATGGGAAACAACATGAATTGCCATTGATGTGTGAATCCTTCATTTTTTTTCCCTCCTCCTGTTGTGCATATGTTCTCACACCTAAAAATCTGAAGTATTCAAGTATTCTCTGTTTTCTGCACTGTCTTAACTCTTCTCATCAGTCCCTTCATTTACACTTCGACAAATAAAAAAGTAAAGGAGACCATGAAGAAAACTTTTGGGAAATATACTCCTTAAAGGAAATACTAAGGAAAATATCTATTTCCATTTCTTTTTTTGTTCTTTGCATTAAAGTGACAAAATAAAAATCATCATCATGTTTATCTTTCTCCATGCAAAGTTTCACATAAGAAGAAAATAAAGAGTCAAAAATATCTTAGATGCCTCTCTGAGGATTAAATGATGCTGAAGATAACAGTATACTTTTTTATTTCCTCTGGAAGCACGAATTAGTAATTTAGACAGTTAAGTTCTTAACAGCTTAAACCATACGAGACTATTCACAGCACAAGTGATCACCAACACACTTAAACCAAAATTTACTTTCACAGCCGGAATACTTACACCAAAAGTTTCTTTATACCAGATTTTGTATCTGCTTTAACATAAATGCTTGCAATGGCATTTTCATAGAAACAAAAAAGGAGTTTGTTTCCTTTGTGGTGTGTTAGTGTATGTGCATTCAAAAATATCTACAGGGCTAAGAAAAAAAGATCTGAAAGCCAGTTAACCATCAAAAGATGCTAGGTGAGTTTCAAGAAAAAAAAAATGCATAAAACCTCTAAGTTTCTTGGCTAACTAAATATTATAGATTGCAATGTCAAATATGTGTTTAAATCTCTTTAAAAAGCCATACCTTTTGAAAGCATGTCCAGTTATATAGAAGACACAAAAATTGCTGGATTTAAAATACAAAACCATAACTCCCATTTTAAATTACCTTATTAGCAGCATGAGAAATAGTAAGATGAAAGGCACTGTAAGCACAGCATTAGAGAGGCATAGACATCTCCTTGGCATATGGAGATAATTCAATATTTTGCAAGCAGGTGACACAACAACAAGAGGAAGAACATTGTTGATATTTCAGTTTTCCAGGAATGAGAGTTTTACCAGGGAAAAGTACTTGATTGTGTGAAAAGGAGTATAGAGCTTTATCAGGAGAAAATTAAGGACATTTGCCAAAAGCATTACCAAGCAGGAGACTGGAAATTATAGGAAGCCAAGGACTGATGGCTCGGTAATATTTAAAAACCCAGCCAGGATGGATTCACTGAGAATGAGTTTAGGTACCACCAAAACATCCCTTCAGAACTGTCATCTACAAAGACACAAAGTGTACTGAGATAAAAATATACTAAAAGCCTTTGGCTTTAGACTTGATCATATACAGCTGTCATTTGAATGGGGTGTATCCAGTTTAATGTACACCAGTTAGTCATTGTAAATTTCATTCATAAATCATAGAGATCCAGACAACATCACAAATGCCAAAACATGATGCATTTTATTTACAAGAAGAATCTGTATTCGGCTATAAAAACTTGATCCCTGAACTGTCCGTTTTCTGAACTGACAGTGAAGTGAACCTAAATTGACTTGCTCAGATAATGATATATGATATGATGCTAGGTTGAGACTAATCTAATTCCTGTTTCTTCTCAATTACTTAACTTTACACAGCAGCAATGTCTGTTCTTTGGCCAAGTAAGGCAGAGGGTTTTGAGTCCACACAGAAGTCCATAGCTTGCTATACATCACCACATCTGTACTGCTTATCCCTTGGAGCAATCCCTGCCTCAGTACTGTCCCAAAGCCTTTCATGTCTGTGCACTCAGAGTACCTATTATCAGTCTGTGCATGCCATGAATGATACCTGTCTTTTCTCCATGGTCTAAATGACCATAATATTTCTCATTTTGGGTCTTAACATAGGACACTGTCCATATTTTAATTTTGAGTGATGCTTCTCAAACCCCTCAGCACAGAACTGCTCTGCCATTTTCTTATGGGTGACTACGGACCCTCTGTCAGTGATGAATATTCTCCTGTCCAGGTTTGATATTGTGGATGTGTGCTCTGCAAAAAGAACTGTGGCATGACAGCACAAAGCTTTGAGGTATAATACGGGAAGATTAAACCAAGATGGGAAAGACAAGATGTGGTCCCACCCTTGCTGATGAAAAGAGATCACAAGGATTATGATACCACTAAAATATATTTGAATCTTATTTGGAAATGGCCCAGAAGGGATCCTTGAAGAGATTTGTCATTCATGTGCTGTTAAAACAAGGGGTGCATGCTGCAGTAAAAGAAGGAAACATGCACATACTGAATCCTGTACTCAATCTTAGCAGTGAGACTGCAACCTAAAATAGATATCTGAGATAGGTGAAATGAGCTGTGCCTCAGATGTGCCTCTTTTCTCCCCTTGCAGTAATGGGAGCATAGAAAGTTACCTCACATATAGGAAAATGAACTCCATCTCAGTTGAAGACCTGATTATCAGAGGGACCAGAGGAGTCCCAGCCAGCTGCCAGAGAGACTGTAAGGTCTGGGGGTCTCTAGGGGTGAGACCTGTGTGTGTGTCTGTGTGTGTGTGTGTGCACGCGCACATGCGTGTGTGTGTGTGTGTGTGTGTGTATGTGCATCTGTGTGAGTGGAGTGGTCTTGGGGGGAGGTAGTGTTGGGTCCGAGAGACTTTAAACACACTAAAGGAAAAAAATCATCTCCCATTTCCCTCTTCTGTCTATCTGCCTACATATTTGAATATTTGTCTATCTAGAGTTTATTCAAAATCTAATGAAGTAATATTTAAGAATTCTTCTAATTTAGGGATTAAGATTTTTTTCTGTTTGCTTAAATTTTAACAAGACGAAGGAAAGCTTCTTGAAACAGGTTAAAGCTGACAATAAAGATACAACATAAATATAGGATGCTGAAGAATTTTATTGATTTATTTGGTCACATAGTAGTATCACAGGATCTACATGGAAATGGAAAATTTCAGAGGAAACCACAGTTGAGTGGGGGCTCATGCACCAAGTTTCTTCTTCTAGCTAGGATTCCCATGATGCAAACTTTTTTTTCTGATACATAGGATATCCGTCCTTGCAGCATGCTTAATAGGAGACGAAGACTACTGAACATCATCAGCCACTTGTCCTGAATGTCATTCCACCGCAAACATGTCATCTCAGTTAGATTTTTGTAAAACTCTGGCCACACCACAGTTGCAAAGATGCTGAAAGGGGATAAATCACTAATAGCTGCTTTCTTTGGCACACTAGGCAAAATACACACAATTACAGAAAGTCAAGCTCAGGTAAAAAATATTTTAATAAAAAGCAAAGAGGATATATAGAAAAAAAAAAAAAAGGAAGCTATGTCACCTCTTTCTACTGCTGGGGTATGGTAGTTCTTTCAAATTGGATGCATCTGTTCCTATTTAGACATCCAGACTATGGACACCATATTTCTATATGGACCATATAGGCACATTAAGATACAGATACATTAGGTAGCTATCTATCTCAGCTGTTACTTGCATTGTAGGCACCAAAGATGAGGAGAATAAAGTCCATCATTTAGACAAGAGATAAGCAATAAAAGAATCCACAATGTGAAGCTTATCTCAGATGATTTTAGGAGGGAGAGATGCTTGTAATATTAATGATCACTGCTTTTAATTGATCTCTTCATTTCAACCAAAATATCCAAAATATGATGATTTCGTTTACTTGGTCTCAGCATTACTTAGATGGTTTGTGTTTCTAGTGTCACTAAACCCATTTCTCTAGTATCACGGAGGCCAGAGGTACACAGTAGTCTTCAAAACAGAATGGCTAATGAAAGGAATTATAAGGTGCAACACTGGGAATATAAGAAACTAGCTAATAGGCTATTATTATTATTATTATTTTTTCAGTCTTGGAATAAGTTTATTAGCTCCTGGCTCAAAATACTCAGTTTCACACACAAGAGATTATCGTCCCAGAGGCAGCCAGGGAATATTTAGGCTTCAAAAGCAAGGCTAAGAGTTTAGAGTTAGGAATATGGTAAGAGATGAGCTGCAAAGGAAGAGGTATGTAATAGACTCTTCCCCAGTACATCACCAGGACGAACACAGAGGAGTATATCTTTTCCTGGGGTAAACTGTATTGCTTGTTTTTAAATACAATGGTTGACAAAGATGCAGAGATTGAGAGTGAGGGTGAAAAAGACATGAGCTGTAGATCAGAGATAAGAGAGAGAATTTCAAGAAAGTTTTATGTTGTATTTCTGGAAACATTGAAATATTTTCTGTCTAACAGTTCTATTATTACAAGGGGCAGTCAAGAGGAAGGAACCGTATCAGTTTAACTTGTATACCATGAATCATTCTCCCTAGTTATCTGTGTATCTGTCAATGTATCTGTCTATTTATCCGCTCAGTTTTAACTTGTTCCTCATTTTCATGTTAGAGATAGGTCAGTTCACTGTCATTTTGATCTTTTCTATGGGTTTGAGAGTATACACACATGTATATTAATTTATAGAATCATAGAATCATAGAATTGTTTTGGTTGGAAGAGACCTCCAAGATCGTCGAGTCCAACCGTTAACCTATCACTACCAAGTCCACCACTAAATCATGTCCCTTAATGCCACATCTAAACGTCTTTTAAATACCTCCAGGGATGGGGACTCCACCACCTCCCTGGGCAGCCTGTTCCAACGCCTGACAACCCTTTCAGTAAAGAAATTTTTCCGAATATCCAATCTAAACCTGCCCTGGCACAACTTGAGGCCATTTCCTCTTGTTCTGTCGTCTGTTACTTGGGACAAGAGACCGACCCCCATCTCTCTACATCCTCCTTTCAGGGAGTTGTAGAGAGCAATAAGGTCTCCCCTCAGCCTCCTTTTCTCCAGGCTAAACATCCCCAGTTCCCTCAGCCGCTCCTCATAGGACTTGTGCTCATAGGACTTATTATTATTTCATTACAGTATTTTCTACTAACATACTCATTCAATATGTTTTAGTACCTTTTCCCAGGGAGAGGATACAAGAATTGCAAACAGGTAATGACATCTTAAGAAAAGAAGCAACCTTTTTTCTTTGGTGAGTACATAAATCCCAAACCAAGTAATTCAGTGAAGGTATGGGTATTTTTCAGGTACCATGAGTTAGTGATCATGTTCATGTTCATCACCTAGGCACTTTGTATAGCCAAAGGAAACAACTTGGCCATTCCAGCAGTAACTCAGAATATGTGTCAGAGACAGGCAGAATGAATTTGCAGTTAAAGGTGCTAGTCTCCACTAATTATCTTATCCGCTCTCTGCTACAACTAAGCTCTGGACTCTTTTTAAAATTCTCAGAGAAAAATAGAAACTTTCATAGTACTATGATTTTTGTTAAATTCCTATATAAATGTGAAGGTAAAAGAAATGTAAGAATGACACTATTAAAGTCACTTTAAGACTCATGAGTGACACTACAAAATTTCTCCCAACGGGTTTAAAATGGCAGTCTGCAATGACTAGTGTCATCAATGCTGTAGAAGACTAAAAGGGTAAAAGACATTCCACCTTTAATATCAAACTGCAAGACCAATTGCACTCTAATGACTCAACTCTCTCTCTCAGCCTATCTTCTTATCTATTTTTCCATTTTAGCTTTCAAAACTAGAATGATTGAGCAATATATAGTTTTAATTTGACATTTACAAAAAATAAATTGAGTTCTTGAATAACTGCTGGATTTTTTTTCCCTCCACAAAAACTAGTTTGCATTCATTTAAATGTGTAGTACAGTTTTTAGAAGTGATCATAAAATCTTCTCCATTACAGATTTTTTTTAATGCTACTTTCTTTTAAACATCAGGGAGTCTCTCTTCTGTAAATGGAGAGGGGAAAAATGCTATAAAAAGTGTACTTATTTCTCATATCTTCAGTATCATCTTCTAGAGATTCCTGTACTTTTTTTTCCTGATGAAATGACAGGAGGGTCTAAGCAACTAGCTTTGATTTTTGTGAATAGCTTTTAGATAAACCAAACAGGGAGACAATTGCCCACCAATTGCTACCAAAGAACTTGTTGATAACAAAAATTTTCTGAGAAGTAATGAGTTTCCCATTTCCAGACTCAAGTGCCTAAATGAAAGAAACCAAGATGTTGGTAATGATTTAAACCAAAAGAATTCATTGTTGTGTTGTAGGACATCATGTGACGCTGTGAAGGTCTTTGAGCTTCTCATAGAGCCATGATAGCTCTGGGATCAAACTCACACTTACATCTAATCTCCCTGAGTGAGAAAAACATGACTTGATTCTGCCTGAACTCAGGAGTGAACCAGCTGGCTCTTTAGAGAGGCAAACCAAAGCAAAGACTGGGGGTAGAAGATACAGGAACTGGCTCATAGTGTAGATCTGCTTCTTGAGATGCTGAAGGTGCAAACTGGATGGAGATACTTGATTCTGAAAACTGGAGACTCAACTCTACAAACTACCAAAGGGAAGGTTAATATGGTCCATCTCAATCCTTGGCCAAGATAGCTTTCTAGACTGCTTTCTGAGTTGGAAACACCTATATAGTTGAGATGCATCGTACATTTGTGCATTTTCTGACATCTCTCCTCAGTTACGTGACTCACAACATAACAATGAGGAAAATATTATATTTTGGACTACTACTTTTCCTGCTTAATCCCCACGGATGTATTGGAGAGTGTAATAGGAAACTTTGTTTAGCAAAGTGTATGTATATAGGAAATATTCCTTGGAAGTTCTCTGCTTTAAAATACAATTATCTGTTATGTGGCCAACCTCCTGGCAGTAAACATCAGAATGTGTAATTCCCAAAAATTCCACTTACCCCTGCCTTGGAGTGGAAACCTTAAACACGTTCAGGTTTATATGTCTGGAACACTGAGCCTGTAGGAGTATTCTGCAGCCACAGCCTTTGGATGTATCAGATTTCAGCCCTGAGTCAAACCAGAAACGTGGAATAGACTTCCTAAGAACTGGGGCAACCTTGCACTGAGTGTTTAGTTCAGGGTTAAAGTCATGTGTGTGGAGGAACAGACTAGTCCAGTTGGAATTGCTGTCATCTTCCCATGTTTGGTGATGGCCACTTCTGGGATTTAAGCCTGCTTGTCAGGAAGAAAACATATCATAGACAAGTCAGAGGACTGTAAGGACTACTTCTTTCCCAGACCCTCCCATTCTGTGGAGTCTGAAAGGACATGAAGGAGGAGGAGGAAATGCCTGTTGGGCTCAGTGGGGAGGACGGTTCACATCTAATCCTGTCTCCATACCTTTGTTGGAAACGCTGCTTCTCAGCTAGGACTGAAATTGACTGCACCTCCTCCCCTGCTCTTGACATTGAATACTGCACAAGGTGGTTGTTTGCCTGTCTCTGTTACCTGGGAGTCAGCTAGTGCAACTTTAGTATGTCCTGATTCCACTTGCTGACATGATGTTTTTTTCCTCCTCTTACAGGTAACATACTGTGAATGGAAAACCAAACAAGTGCAAGCGAGTTTGTTCTCTTGGGACTTACAAGTGACCCACACCTTCAAAGCTTCCTCTTCTTTGTGTTTTCAGTTATTTATTTCATCACTCTGTTTGGAAATATGATGATCATGATTGTGATAAGTACTGATCCTCACCTTCACTCCCCTATGTACTTTTTCCTTTTTCACTTAGCCCTCACAGACATCTGTTATGCCACCACCATTGTTCCTTATATGCTAGTGAATCTCCTAGTGAAGCAGAAAACCATTGACTTCAGTGTCTGTATTATCCAGATGTCCTTAATCCTTCTCTCAGCTGGTAGTGAAATTTTCATGCTCTCCGCAATGGCATATGACCGATACGCTGCCATCTGTAAACCACTACACTACCAAGAGGTTATGAACAAACTTGTCTGTAGCCAGCTGGTGGGGGGTGCATGGACAATGGGGGTCTTACACTCCATTATAAACACACTGCCAATGCTAAATGTGCAATTCTGCAAGTACACAGAAATTAAGCATTTCAGCTGTGAGTTGCCCCCTCTCTTAACTGCAGCTTGTGGTAGGACCTTCCTCAATAAACTTGTTCTTCTGTCTTCTGCTGTGATCTTTGGGTTAAGCTCCTTTCTGCTCACTCTCATCTCCTATATCTATATCATCTCTACTGTCCTGAAAATACAGTCTGCAAAGGGGAGGCACAAAGCTTTCTCCACTTGCAGCTCCCACCTTATCGTAGTGGTTTTGCTATACACAACTGCTCTGTTCCAGTATACAAAACCCAGTTCAGTCTCATCATTCATTCTAGATCAACTCTTTTCCATCCAATACAGTATTTTAACTCCCATGCTAAATCCCATCATCTACAGCCTGAAAAATAATGATGTGAAAACAGCTTTGGGCAGAATGTTAGGGAAAATGCAAGTTTCGCAGTAAGTGTAACTACCTCTAAGCTGTACTTTTCAAATAAATGCAATTTAAAATATGTAGCTATAAAAAGCAACCTGTCCTATATGTTAAGGGATATTAAGAGTGGCTATTACCTGCCACAGCTTTGAACCCAAGACTTCCTCCTGCCTGGCTGCTGGAGCCCAGTCTGGTGCCCTAGGTTCTCTAGCCAGGCTGAGGGTCATGGCTGCTGCTTTACCGTCTGCAGGTTCAACCAGTAGCGAAGATGAGCACATGTCCCAGAGGACACTGACACAGCTGGTCACACAGACTGCTACAGACACAGTGCTGCCTTCAGCAGCACCTACCTACTGGACCCACATAATACACAAGCACACGTCCCCTCTTCCTCTGGGGCTGGCAGAGACTAGTGCAGGCATGCACGCACACACACGTGCCACTCTCCAAGCTCATAAGCACATGCACATTCGCAGGTCTCCTGAGCACCAGCATAGCCTGTCTGCCGCCGGTACCCCTGCCCTAGCCCTCTTACCTGCCCCATGGGTCCCCTACTCAATGACTTGTCTGGCTTGATGCTCACTGCAAACATGCAACACACACACTGATCCCAGAGGCACTCCACACTCACAGGTCCTCCTGGGTATCAGCACGAACCCTCTGTCTGCCTGATATCCCTGCAAGGACCCAGGTCCTTCTACTCGCCAGCTGGTCCAGCTTGAAATTTGCTCATGAATACACATGCACACCCCACGCACACCCCACGCACACCCAGACTGGGGAAGATATAGACACTCACCCCCCAGCAGCTAGCATCAGGCACGCAGGCTGTGACCTGTGGTCCCACTCTAGCCGCCAGTGTGGAGTCCCTCCCTGGCCTCCCTCACCCCAGTCACCCCCAGTAGCTGGTAGCTGGTTTTGGGACACACACTGATCCCACCCCAGTGACTGGTAGCCGAGACCACTACTCACACCAGTAACTGACACCACAGGCCAGGGGTGCCCACACCCCTGGTCTGATGCCAGTAGCTGGCACCCAGTCCACTCATGCTGCTTCCCCCCATAGGTGGCACTTAATCCTTGCAGCACTCCCACACACAGGACAGAGGGTGAGATTATGCAGATAGATAGCTAAGAAAAGATCTAATAAGAAAACAGGACAGACTGCAGTGATCAGGCTTGGTCACACCAGCATACTGATTGGTTCCATTCTACATGCAACTGCCCGATTTACACCCATTTCTGTCTATTTCTCCTTTGTTCCTCCTCAGTTCCCTTCCCCTGCACATTCCCTCATCAGTTTACACAGCCCTGCCAACCACCTCCAACATGCTGGACCCTCAGGTTTGAATCCTTCTTGGTTGCAAACTCCATGTTTGCCTGCAGTTTCTTGGTAGTCCATTAATTAGTGCGACTGACAAGGTTTCTTTTGTGTCTTTGTCCCCATCATGTTTACTTGTCAGGTTTATTTCTCTGTATAATTTTTTATGGCTTCCTCCTTTTCCTTTGTGTCTCATTTCACAAGATCCTCGATTAAATAATCTCCCCAAACGTAACATTCCCACATACCCTTATCAATTAGCGTGACTAATCACATTTGTTCTCATCACTGCCTTTCTTATGGTTTATTGGTCTGGTTTGTGTCTCTTTGTGTTCTTGTTTGTTGCTTCCTCCTTTTCTTATTATCCATTTTCGCATTGAAAATGTCCTTGACCAGATACCCTTAAAGGAGCAGATACCCTCCATCCACATACCCTTACACTATAGAAATCAATTGTGTCTATAGGAGCAGGCAGTATCACTTGTTTTTTCGCTTCATGTTTTTATTCTCATGCTGCCTTTACTGCATTCCTACTCTTTTGCTACTGGGATCTAGTAGCAAAAGAGTAGGAATGCAGACTAGTCAGTTGTTGAGGGGAGCTGCTCTGGACCCAGCCTGGTCTGCAGCGGAGCAGCAGATCTGGGTGCACCAGGGGTTTTCCTGAGTTAGGGAAAGACCAGGGCAGTGGAGAGACCTGCTGGGAGCTGGCAGCTCTCACAAGAGACGCTGACGAGGCATGGGCATTGCCAGGGCAACTGCGGCCACTTTTACGTCTCTGAAAAGCAGCCTGGGGAGAGCTGTGACCAGAGCAGGCAAACAGGGCGTGGGGCATCAGCCAGGGCCTGGCACAGAAGTTGGCACGGCAGTTGGCGTGGGAGGGCGTGCAGGGAGGGCGCCTCCTCGTAGGTGGGGCATTCCACTGGCCAAGAGGGAGACCTGAAGTACACATAACCCATCAACCGGGCACTGTTCTGTGACCATCTGCACAGGTCAAGGGCGCTCATCCTACCTGACTCTCAAGGCAGAATGGTGGGCACTCGCCTGAGAGCAAAGGCTGCAGCTCTGGCTGGGGGGGTCTGCACCATCTACCCCAGTTGTGGCTGATGCCTCCACACAGATGGAGCTGCTGAAGGAGGAGGCTGCAGTGCAGACCTCAGACTGCAAGAAGGGCCCCAACTTTTCTCCTGGGGCAGGGACAGGCAGCAGACCTGCCTGCAAAAGGTGTGCCCAGGTGGAGGACCTCCTGCAGCGGGTGGCTGAGCTGCAGGAGGCGGTGAGAAGGCTGTGTAATGTCAGGGAGGCTGAGGAGGAGTTAGATAGCTGGTTCCAAGCACAGTCTGCAGTGGGCCCACAGCCCATGGCCAAACAGTCAAAAACTCCCCCACCAGCACACATAGAAGGGAGGGGGGGCAATAATGCAGAAGAATGGAAGCTTGTAAGGGCAAGGACCACCAGGAGGAAGAGACTTCCCCTGAAGCCAGATGTCTTCTTGCAGAACTGCCTCACCACTCTGCAGACTGCAGAGGAAAGACCCGTCACATCAGGAGAGACGCTGGAGCTGAGTAAGGCAGCCCCATCTGCTCCCTGTATAACAGCCACTTAGAAAAGTTGACAGGTGATAGTACTAGACGACTCTTTCCTGAGAGGTAGAGGCACCCATTTGCCAACCTGATGCACTGTCTAGAGAGGTGTGCTGTTTACCAAGGGCTTGTATCAGGGATGTCACCGAGAGACTACCAAGCCTCGTACAGTCCACTAACTATTATCCACTGCTGTTGCTTCATGTTATCCACTGCTGTTGCTTCATGTGGGCACCAGTGATATAGCCAGGAGCAGTCTGAGGAGTATCAAGAAGGATTACAGAGCCCTGGGAGCAGCAGTAAGGGACTCTGGAGTGCAGGTAGTTTTTTCATCAGTCCTCCTGGTCAAAGGGAAGGGGTTTGAAAGGGCCAGTGGAATCTGGCAAATCAACAAATGGTTACAGGACTGATGCCACAGTCGGGGGTTCGGCTACTTAGACCGTGGGACTCACTTTGAGAAACCTCGTCTACTGGGTGCTGATGAGGTCCATCTGTCAGAGAGGGGGAAGAGCGTCTTCGGTCATAGGATTGCCAAGCTGGTGAAGAAGGCTTTAAACTAAAGTTCCTGGGGGACTGGAATCTCAATCCATCCCACTCCTACCAGTTTGATGCCAGTGCCAGCAATAGATGCCCAGAGCCTGGAGAAGGAGCACAGGTCAGCAGGAGAGCACCTGAAGAGCTGCACAAAGGAACTCCAGCCACTCCAGCCAGTAAGTCAGCTTCATCGGGGGCCCAACTTAAATGCCTCCATGCAAATGCATGTAGCATGGGGAATAAACAAGAGGAGTTAGAGATGTGCGCACGCCTGCAGGGCTATGATCTTACTGGCATCACAGAGACATGGTGGGTTGGCTCCTATGAGTGGAGTGTTGGAATGGAAGGATACAGGCTCTTTAGGTAGGACAGGCAGGGGAGACAGGCAGGGAGTGTTGCCTCCTATGTCAATGACCAGCTGGAGTGCATGGAGCTCTGCCTGGGGATGGATGAGGAGCTGACCGAGACCTTATGGATCAGGATTAAAGGGAGAGCAGGGTGAGAGACATTATAGTGGGGGTCTGCTATAGGCCACACGACCAGGAAGACCGAGCGGATGAGGCCATCTGCAGACAGATAGGAGCAGCCCCACTTTCACAAGCCCTGGTCCTCATGGGGGACTTCAACCACCCTGATATCTGTTGGAGGGACAACATAGCAGGGCATAAGCAATCCAGGAGGTTCCTGGAATGCATTGATGATAAATTCCTTCTCCAAGTGATAGACGAGCCAAAGAGGAGAGGTGTTATGCTGGGCCTTGTTCTCACCAACAAGGAGGGGCTGGTGGGGAATGTGAAGCTCAAGGGCAGCATTGGCTGCAGTGATCATGAAATGGTGGATCCTTAGGGCAGCAAGGAGGGTGCACAGTAAGCTCACTGCCCTGGACTTCAGGAGAGCAGACTTTGATTCAAGGATCACCTCCTCCAAGCTCAGGAGTGATGCATCCCAACAAAGAGGAAGTCAGGCAAAACACCAGGAGGCCTGCATAGATGAACAAGGAGCTCCTGGGCAAACTCAAACACAAAAAGGAAGCCTACAGAGGGTGGAAGCAAGGACAGGTAGTGTGGGAGGAATACAGAGACATTGTCTGAGCAGCCAGGGATCAAGTTAGGAAAGCTGAAGCCCTGATAGAATTAAATCTGGCCAGGGACGTCAAGGGCAACAAGAAAAGCTTCTATAGGTACCTCCGTGATAAAAGGAAGGCTAGGTAAAATGTAGACCCTCTCCCAAAGGAAAGGGGAGACCTGGCTACCTGGGACATGGAGAAGATGGAGGTACTCAACGACTTTTTTGCCTCAGTCTTCACCAGCAAGTGCTCCAGCCACA
The DNA here is from genome assembly GCA_009819775.1 of Phoenicopterus ruber ruber. Taxonomy (NCBI): domain Eukaryota; kingdom Metazoa; phylum Chordata; class Aves; order Phoenicopteriformes; family Phoenicopteridae; genus Phoenicopterus; species Phoenicopterus ruber. The sequence goes on from CM020225.1 coordinate 24,999,734, forward strand.
CTGCCCAAGTTGCAGAAGGCAAGGGCAGGGACTGGGAGAATGAAGAACCACCCACAGTAGGAGAAGATCAGGTTTGAGACCATCTAAGGAACCTGAAGGTGCACATGTCCATGGGACCTGATGAGATGCAGGGAAGGGTCCTAAAGGAACTGGCAGATGAAGTTCCTAAGCCACTATCCATCATATTTGAGAAATCGTGGCAGTCCAGTGAAGTTCCCAGTGAAGTTCCCAGTGACTGGAAAAGGGGAAATGTAAACCCCTATTTTTAAAAAGGGAAAAAAAGAAATACCCGGGGAACTACAGGCCAGTCAGTCTCACCTCTGTGCCTGGCAAGATCATGGAGCGGATCCTCCTGGAAACTGTGCTAAGGCACACGGAAAATAAGGAGGTGATTGGTGACAGCCAACATGGCTTCACTAAGTGCAAACTATACCTGACAAATTTGGTGGCCTTCTACAACAGGGTTACAGCATTGGTGGCTAAGGGAATGGCAACTGACATCATCTACCTGGACTTGTGCAAAGCGTTTGACACTGTCCCACATGACATCCTTGTCTCTAAATTGGAGAGACATTGATTTGATGGGTGGACCACTCAGTGGATAAGGAATTGGCTGGATGGTCGCATTCAAAGAGCTGTGGTCAATGGCTTGATGTCCAAGTGGAGACCAGTGAGAAGTGGCGTTGCTCAGGGGTTGGTACTGGGACCAGTGCTGTTTAACATCTTTGTCGGTGACACGGACAGCGGGATGGAGTGCACCCTCAACAAGTTTGCTGACAACACCAAGCTGTGTGGTGTGGTCAACGCGCTGGAAGGAAGGGATGCCATCCAGAGGGACTTTGACAGACTTGAGAGGTGGGCTTGTGCGAACCTCATGAAGTTCAACAAGGCCAAGTGCAAGGTCCTGCACATGGGTCGAGGCAATGCCAAGTGCAAATACAGGCTGGGAGGAGAATGGATTGAGAGCAGCCCTGAATAGAAGGACTTGGGGGTGTTGGTTCACAGAATCACAGAATGGTAGGAGTTGGAAGGGACCTCTGGAGATCATCTAGTTCAACCCCCCTGGTAAAGCAGATTCACCTAGAACAGGTTGCACAGGACTGCATCCAGGCGGGTTTTGAATACTTTAGAGGAGACTCCACCACCTCTCTGGGCAGCCTGTGCCAGTGCTCTGTCACCCTCACAGTAAAAAGTTTTTCCTCATGTTCAGGCAGAACTTCCTGCGTTCCAGTTTGCACCCGTTGCCCCTTGTCATGTTGTTGGGTGCCACTGAAAAGCGTTTGGCCCCATCGTCTTGACACCTGTCCTTAAGATATTATTAGCATTGATGAGGTCTCCTCTCAGTCTTCTCTTCCTCAGGCTAAACAGCCCCAGTTCCCTCAGCCTCTCCCCATAGGAGAGATGCTCCAGTCCCCTCATCAGCTTTGTAGCCCTCCTCTGGACTCTCTCCAGTAGTTCCTCATCTTTCTTGAACTGGGGAGCCCAGAACCAGACACAGTACTCCAGATGTGGTCTCACTAGGGCAGAGTAGAGAGGGAGGATAATCTCCCTTGACCTGCTGGCCACACTCTTCTTAATGCACCCCAGGATGCCATTGGCTTTCCTAGATGTAAGGGCACATTGCCGGCTCATGGTTAATTCGTCATCCACCAGGACTCCCACGTCCTTCTCTGCAGAGTTGCTTTCCAGGAGGTCACCCCTAACCTGTACCAGTGCATGGGCTTATTCCTCCCCAGGTGCAGGCCCTTACACTTGCCCTTGTTGAACCTTATGAGGTTCCCCTCCACCCAACACTCCAGCCTGTCCAGGTCTCACTGAATGGCAGCACAGCCTTCTGGTGCATCAGCCAGTCCTCCCAGTTTCGTGTCATCAGCAAACTTGCTGAGGGTGCACTCTGTCCCTTCATCCAGGTCATTGATGAATAAGTTGAATAAGACTGGCCCCAGTACTGACCCCTGGGGAACACCACTAGCTACATGTCTCCTCCAACTAGACTCTGTGCCGCTGATCAGGACCCTCTGAGCTCTGCCATTCAGCCACTTCTCAATCCACCTCACTGTTCCCTTGTCTAACCCACACTTCCTGAGCTTATGGGAGACAGTGTCAAAAGCCTTGCTGAAGTCAAGGTCAACAACATCCACTGCTCTCCCCTCATCCACCCAGCCAGTCATGCCATCATAGAAGGCTATCAGATTGGTCAAGCACGATTTCCCCTTGGTGAATTCATGTTGATTACTCCTGATAACCTTCTTTTTCTCCACATGCTTAGAGATGACCTCCAGAATGAGCTGTTCCATCACCTTTCCAGGGACCTCCAGCTACAGGAGGCATCGCGCTCACAGGCTCTCATCCTGCTGGGGGACTTCAACCACCCCGACATCTGCTGGAATAGCAGCACGGTGAGCTGTAGACAGTCCAGGAGACTCCTGGAGTGCATGGAGGAGAACTTCTTAAGCCAGGTAATAGACAGCTCTACCAGAGGGGATGTTATACTAGACCTGATGGTCACCAATGCAAGTGAGCTAATCGGTGACATCAAGATTGGAGGCAGCCTGGGCTGCAGTGATCATGCGCTGGTGGAATTCACAGTCCTGAGGGACATGGGTCAGAGTGAAGAGTAAGGTCAAGACCCCGAATTTTAGGAAAGCTAACTTCCAGCTCTTCAAGGAGTTAGTCAATAGGACCCCCTGGGAAGCTGCCCTCAGGGACAAGGGAGCAGAACAGAGCTGGCTGATCTTTGAGGAGGCTTTCCATAGAGTGCAGGAGCTCTCGATCCCCAGGTGCAAGAAATTGGGCAAAGAAGGCAAGAGACTGACATGGCTGAATTGAGACTTGCTGGTCAAACTAAAGGGCAAGAAGGAAATGCACAGTCAGTGGAAGCAGGGACAGGTGTCCTGGGAAGAGTACAGGGACGCTGCCTGGTTGTGTAGGTATGGGGTCAGGAAGGCCAAGGCACAGCTGGAGCTGAACTTGGCAAGGGATGCAAAGAATAACAAGAAGGGCTTCTACAGGTATGTCAGCCAGAAAAGGAAGCTCAGAGAAAGTGTACCCTCCCTGATGAGCGGGACTGGCAAACTGGTAACAATGGACGAGGAGAAGGCTGAGGTACTCAACAACTTTTTTGCCTCAGTCTTCACTGGCAACCTCTCTTCCCACACCTCTCAAGTGGATGGACTGCAAGATGGGGACTGGCGGAGCAATGTCCCTCCCACTGTAAGAGAAGATCAGGTTTGTGACCACCTGAGGAACCTGAAGGTACATAAGTCTATGGGACCTGATGAGATGCATCCCAGAGTCCTGAAGGAATTGGCTGATGTAGTTGCCAAGCCACTCTCCCTGATATTTGAAAAGTCATGGCAGTCAGGTGAAGTCCCTGGGGACTGGAAAAAGGGAAACATTGTATCCATTTTTAAAAAGGGTAAGAAGGAGGACGATGGGAACTACCGACTTCTCGGCCTCACCTCTGTGCTTGGGAAGATCATGGAACAGATCCTCCTAGAAGCTATGCTGAGGCACATGGAGGACAGGGAGGTGATTGGAGACAGCCAGCACGGCTTCGCCAAGGGCAGGTCCTGCCTGACCAACCTAGTGGCCTTCTATGATGGAGTGATTCCATCAGTGGACAAGGGAAGAGCTACGGATGTCATTTATCTGGACTTCTGTAAGGCCTTTGACACGGTCCCCCACAACATCCTTCTCTCTAAACTGGAGAGATACGGATTTGATGGGTGGATTGTTCAGTGGATGAGAAATTGGTTGGATGGTCACATCCAGAGGGTAGTGGACAATGGCTCAATGTCCAGATGGAGATCTGTGACAAGAGGTGTCCCTCAGGGGACCAGTACTGTTTAATATCTTCATCAACGACATTGATAGTGGGATTGAGTGCACCCTCAGCAAGTTTGCAGATGACACCAAGCTGAGTGGTGCGGTGGACACGCCTGAGGGACGGGATGCCATCCAGAGGGACCTGGACAGGCTTGAGAGGTGGGCCCGGGCGAACCTTATGAGATTCAACAAGGACAAATGCAAGGTCCTGCACCTGCATCGGAGCAACCCCCAGTATCAATGGAGGCTGGGGGATGCTGGGATAGAGAGCAGCCCTGCCAAGAAGGATTTGGGGGTACTGGTGGATGAAAAGCTGGACATGAGCAGGCAATGTGCGCTTGCGGCCCAGAAGGCCAACTGTATCCTGGGCTGCATCAAAAGAAGCGTGGCCAGCAGGTCGAGGGAGATGATTCTGCCCCTCTACTCTGCTCTGCTGAGACCCCACCTGCAGTGCTGTGTCCAGCTCTGGAGCCCCCAACACAAGAAGGACATGGACCTGCTGGAGCAAGTTCAGAGGAGGGCCACAAAAATGATCTGAGGGCTGGAGCACATCTCCTCTGAAGACAGGCTGAGAGAGTTGGGCTTGTTCAGCCTGGAGAAGAGAAGGCTCCAGGGAGACCTTATAGCAACCTTCCAGTATCTAAAGGGGGCCTACAAGAAAGCTGGAGAGGGACTTTTTACAAGGGCATGTAATGATGGGACAAGGGGTAATGGCTTTAAACTGAAGGAGGGTAGATTTAGATTAGGCAGTGTGGCGGTGTGCTCACTCCCCCCCCCCCCCCCCCGCCCCTCCTGCTGCCCTTCTGCTGCAGCCATAAACATCAGTGGGGCCTAAATGGCAACAGAGTAGATAAGGCCTGGCTGGAGCCGAGACCCAAATGTCTTGCTGGTATGCAAATATGACTATAGGTCAATCACCTTACTCTATAAATAGTGGACAGCCCAGGGCTCGTTGAGGTCTCCTGCATGGCAGTGGGCTGCATGCCAGGATCTCCCCTTGAGTAGGGATGCCTCTCAAGGGTACTCCTCAAGGCTGAGAGATTCCTTGCCGCAACAGATCCTCAATAAGTGACTAAGAGCATGCTAAACTTTGAAACCTTAGCTAAGTGATATAAAGGATTGATTGCGCACATATATATAATCCTTTAGACGTAAACCGTTGACCAAGTCTGGGACTAGGACTGGATCCAGCCGCACCTAGACTCCTCTCTGAGAAGGAGTTTAGAAAGCAAGGGGTCCTTTCTGAACCTCGTGACTCAACGGGAGGGTGTCCCTGACGGTTTTGTCTGACCCTGTCCTCGATGCAGTAAATAATCCAGTGTACCTTGCCATCGGAACTTGTTAAACACTGTCGCATTTACCATTGAACCTTGTTAACTGGTTTATGTTAATAAATTATATTGTTGCTTCTTTCTTTACGACTGAAGTGCATCACTCCATTTGTGACAGGTATAAGGAAGAAATTTTTTACTGTGAGGGTGGTGAGACACTGGATCAGGTTACCCAGAGAAGTTGTGGATGCCCCATCCCTGGCAGTGTTCAAGGTCAGGTTGGATGGGGCTTTGAGCAACCTGGTCTAGTGGAAGGTGTCCCTCCCCATGGCAGGGGGGTTGGAACTAGATGATCTTTAAGGTTCCTTCCAACCCAAACCATTCTATGATTCTGTTATTCTATGATTCTATGATCTTTGCAGGAGGCAACTACTAAGTTGGCAAATGAAATCTGGGGCCAACTCAATACTGAGATCAGCTGCTCTCTTAGGCTTGTTCTAGGTCCAGCCACATCACGTAGGGGCGGCCCCTGTTCCAGCCGCTGCATTCCCTTCACAGTTATGGCAGGCATCTCCTTGCTGCAGTCAGGACTCCTGCTTTCCTGGAGTTGTGTCCACTGAAACTGCCAGAACTTGTTCTCTTCAGAAATGATCTCTTTTCACTTCCTTGCTGTCCTGTTGTGCCCCTCTCTTTGTATATGGTCTAACTGCTTTTGTAACCTGGTGCTGGCACTGCAGTGCCTGCGTGGGCATTTCCATGACTACAAGCATGTTCTAGCAATGGGTGCTTCTCTGCTAAAGAAAGCCTGGCCTCTTCTGGCATCCCTATTACAGCATCTCTGAAGTAACAGCTTTTCAGTGTAGTGCCTGAAGGCTCAGCTTTTCTTACAGTGCTGCTGGCAAGAACACACTTCAAAGCATTGCACTCTAAAGGACCTGCTGCTTTCCTTGGGTTCTCCATGAGCTTGGTGTAACAAGCACAGTCCTAGCACTCCCTGGTAATGGAAAATGAAGACTGATTTATACCATCTTCAATTAAACACCTTAGGCTGGATCTAGCGGCACACCCAAATGCATCTCATGACATTGGAAATGTCTCATGACTCCATAGTGCACTTTTCATGGCCGCAGACACGTAAAAATGAGGGATAATAGGTAGTGGCTCTGTTTGGCTAGGTCCTCTTCCCTCGCTGACCAACAGGGGGCCAGTGTGGAGTTACCCCATGGCCCCAGAGAACTGCAACTCTGGACCTGGACAGGGGACCAGAGTTGGACTGCAGCCCCATTCACTCTGTGGAGCAGCATTGCCAAGTTGGGGTCCTGTAGAGAAAAGGGGATCCAGGAACATGGCTTCACTTTTACCTGGGAAAAGGCTCTCTGGGGAGCAGGGGTGTCACTGAAGAAGAGCAAGGGAGCACCAGTGTGTGATAGGGGAATAAATTATTTTTTAGTGCGCAGAGGTGTGGCCCACCCCACCAGAGTAGGGGCTTCATGTTGCAACATACTTCCCGTTTGTAAACTGGAAGGGGAAGCTGGTCCTGCCAGATAATCACAGGACAGTCTGAGAACACATGGGGTATGATGTTTTACAAAATGGCAGCCTCCAGGGGCAAAAAGAGGTGAATAAACAGATCACGTGGCTGGGAACGAGGGCAACACTTTGGGAAAAAGTGGAAAATATGACTGCCAGTAGGGGTGGGAAATCTGCCAGAAGTTGGGGATGTGGCACCAGTCACTTCTTGTCTTGGATAAAAATTGGTCATATATTACTGGTAATGTTGTGGCAGCTCTGTGATACAGACTACTTGATCAAGAAGAAGAAATAGAGGAGGCTTTCTTCAAGACACTGCAGGAGCAGTGGTGTCCCGGCCATCTCTGGCTGTTAGTGTGAGCTAGTGACTGTGTGTCTCTAATGGTGAGACCACAGTGGGGTTTCTACTGGGGGGACCATGGGATCCCCGCCAGTTCACAGTCTGTGCATGCTTTTGTGTCTCCAAGAACAAGGTCACCATGGGGTAGCCTATGGTGGAGCAGGGGAGTCTCTGCCAGCTCTGGGTGTGTGGGTGCCTGTGTGTCTCTAAGGGTGAGAGCAATTGGGGTGCACTGCTGGGGGTCCAAGTGGGTCCCAGGGAGCCCTGACTGTTTCTGTGTGGAAGAGCCTGTGTTTCTCTAAGAGTGAGACTACAAGGAATTTGATTATTTGGGGCAAGGGCACTCTCCATCAACTCTGGGTGTGTGAGTTTCCCTGCAAGCCTTTCTGTGGGTCTCAGAGGCCACCAACTTCCTATCCCAGAAGCCATCCCAGAGGCCTCCAACAGCCTTTCTGTTTGCCCCAGGGGCCTCTGATGCCTTTCCATGAAGTCCTAGAGCTCCAAGAGCCTGTCTGTGTGCCCCAGAGGCTTCTAAGTGCCTTTCTGCTCAACCAAGGGGCCCCTGAGAGCCATGGGTAAGCACCCCCTGGGTTTTGGGCCCCTAGGGTTGTGGGCCCCTAGGTTTCATACTTCCTAGGTCTAGGAACTCCTAAGGTTTGGGGACCCAAGGGCTAGCACCCTGGGTTATGGGCACCTAGAACTACAGGCCCTTAAGGTTAGCACCTCTTAGGTTTATGGGCCTGTAGGATTCTGGGCCCTTAGGGTCCCATAGGATCCCATAGGCACATAAGGTTACTGGCCCCTGGGGTTCTGGGCCAGCCCTTAAAGTTATGGGCCCTTGGGTTAGCCCCTACTACTTTGACTGCCCCAAAGGCTTATGGGCCTCTAGGGTAATGAGTCCCTAGGATTATGGGCCCCATAGTTTTATGGGCCCCTACTGTTAGTGCCCAATAGGGTTATGGGCTCATCAGCTTATGGGTTGCTAGGTTTAGCATCCTATTTGTTTAGCAGCCCCTAGGGTTGTGGGCTCCTAGGTTTGGTGACCCTAGGGTTATAGGTCCCTATGGTTAGTGACCCTAGGGTTTTGGGCCCCTTGGGTTACAAACCCCTAGGGTTATGGACCCAACAGTTAGCACCCCTCCAAGCTTAGCACCCCCGGAAGTTCTGGGTCCCAACAATTATAGGCACAAATGGTTAGCCATCCCTGTAGTTATGGGCGCCTAGGGTTATGGCCCCCAAAGTTTTTGGGTCCCTATGGTTATCAACCCCCATGGTTATGGTCTCCTATATTTATGTCCTCCTAACGTTGTGGTCTCCTAGGGTTAAGTCTAATGGCCAATATGCCCCTGGGTTATGGGTCCCTAGAATTATGGGTCTTTAGAGTAAACCACTCCTAATGTTTGCAGCCCCTAGGTTATGGATCCCCAGGGTTTGCTCCCCATAGAGTTATGGGCACTTAGGCAGAGTGACTAATAGATGATGAGTCCCCTACAGCTAGCAAGCCCTGGAGTCACCGTCCCCTTGTCTAATGGGCCCCTAAGGTTAGCAATCCCTTGGATTGTGGTCCCATAGGTTTATAGGCCCCTAAATGTTATGGGTCCCTAGGCTTAGTGCCTCAAATGTTATGGGTGCCAAGGGTGGTGCTCAATTTGTTTTAGCAATGCCTCAGGTTATGAGCCCCTAGCGTTATGGGTCCCAGTGTTATGAGCCACTAGGCTTAGCGATGTCTTGGGTTATGAGCCCCTTTGGTTACAGGCGCCTAGGATTAAGAACCACTAGAGATTTAGACTTCTATGTTTATGAACCACAGTGGCTATGCGTCTCTACATTTAGGGGCCTCTAGTGTTATGGGCCGATGGGGTTAGCAACCAGTAGGGTTATGTGCCCCAAGGGATAACATCCCTTAGGATTATTGTCCCCTAGGGTTATGGGCACTTAGGGAAGGTGCCCAATAGCCTATGGGCCTCGAGGGTTAGTGACACCTATGGTTAGTGCTCCCCAGAGTTACAAGCCAAAATGTTAACAAAGCCCCGGGACTAGTGCCCCCTAAGGTTATGAGCAACTAGGCTTAACTCCCCTTTGGGTTATGGGCCCCTAGACTAAGTGCCCCTTGGGTTGTGGGCACTTACAGGTACTGGCTCCTAGGATAATGGACCTCTAGAGTTGCAGGCCTCTAGGGTTTTTTGGCACCTAGGTTTAGCACCTCCTAGGTCTAGCAGTCCCTAGGGTTTTGGGCCTTTAGAGTTTGTGACGCTTGAAGTGAGCAGCCTCTATGGTTAGGGTTCCCAAGGGTTATTGGCCTCTAGGATTATGGGCCCCTCAGGTTAGTGGCTGGTAGGATTAGCACCCTCAAGGGTTATGGGTCCCGGGGGTTATTGATCATATGGTTATGGCCACCTAGGGCTAGTGGCCCCTTGGGTCATGATCCTTTGGGTTATGGGTGCTTAGTGTTAGCGCCCTGCAGGCTTATGGGCCCCTGGGGTTAGTGACCTCTAGGGTTATGGGCCCCTAAGGGGTAAAGTGACCCCCAGCAAAAGTGCCTTCCTGGGTTATGCATCCCTAGCATTATGGGCTCCTAAATTTAATGCCCTCAAGGGTTATGGGCACCTATGTCTATGGACCCCTATGTCTATGGACCCCTATGGTAAGCACCCCTTAGGATTTACACCTTCTAGGCTTATGGGCCTCTAGGTTTAATGACCCCTAGGGTTATTGGCCTGTAGGGTTAGATGCCACTATGGTTATGGTCACCCTGGCTTAGCTTCCACCCTGGGGTAAGTGCCCCTGGTGTTATGGGCCCCTAGGGCTATGGTCCCCATAAAGTTATTGATCTCAAGGGGTAGAAAGCCTTAGAGTTATGGCCCTCTGGGGTTATGTGTCCCTAGGGTTCTTGACCCTGAGGTTTAGTGCCCCTAGTGTTGTGGCAGATACACTCGCCCTGGTCAGGGCCAGAGGCTTTCAGGGCAGCAGCCGATGGCTCCTTTTTGCACCTCATTTTCGCACCTCCAGTGCCCTGCCATGGCAGTTGTCACGTACACACCTCAGCTCAGGTGTCAACCACCCCCCTCTCTGACCATCCCCCCTCCCTGTGGTGGGAGTGGGAAATGCGGGACCCCTCAGCAGGTCGGTAGGGCTCCCAGCCAATGGCGGGCCTCAGCTGAGAAAAACTTCTAGACCTCTGACCATACTGGGATGCCTCAGTGGGGAGACAGGGCCCTCAAACAATGGTGTGCCTTGGTTGAGAGAAGCTTCTGGAACGCTGACCATAAATGACCACAGCTCAGATCTGACCAGGCTATAAAAGGAGCCCCCGCCGGAGAGTCCCCTTTTGAGTGGTTTTCCTCGGAGCAGCAGGTCTGTGATCGGAAACTCTCCCCTTGGGCTGAGACGTCACCCAAGGAAACTTCCTGGTATTGAGTGCCCTCACCATCTTTTGGTGAGTGATTTCTTCTGGATATCCTTGAGTGAATCCTCACCCTCACACACCCCCCACCCCCCCCCCCCCCCCACACTTTTCAGTGAGCGCTCTTATTCTTCTGGGTAGCCTTGAGTGAGAGTTTCCCCTTTTGCAAGTGAGTGTGTGCGCACCCTGGACCATCATTCTTGTGTTTTGCCGTGCAGTAGTAACATCCCTGACCGGTATATCGAACCTGTAACTTATTAAATGGTCTCGGAGTGTCATTTGGTTACCTCGTTGTTTTGTTAGTTTTCGTTGTTTGGTTTCAGTTGTGAATTAAAAGTAAGTTTGAATTTAGCTGTGTGGTGTTGTTTTTGGTGTACCTCCATGACAAGTGTTAGCACCCCCCTGGGCTATGGGCACTTAGGGTTATGGCTCCCTCTGGTTAGCAGCCCCTGGGTTATAGAGCTCCAAGTGTTATGGGTCCCTATGGTCATGGGCTGCTAGGGTTAGCAGCCCCTAGGATTAGTGATCCCTGTAGTTATTGCCATTAGAATTAGCACCCCTGAGGGTTATCCCCCACTAAGGTTGTCAGTCCCCTGGCTTTGCGACAGCTATGTGTAATGCTTCTAGTGTTTGTGGCCACCAGGTTTACGGGTCCCTATTGGTTTTGGCCCCTCAGGTCAGCATCCCATAGGGTTAGCACCCCCTAGTTATAAAAGGGGGTTATAAAACGGGCCATAAAGGCCCATAGGATTATGTGCACTAAGGGACATCAACCAATAGTTTATTGACCCACAGGATTACAGGCAGCATCATGTATGAGACCCTAGGGTTCACAACCCCTAGGATTACGGCTCCTCAGAGTTATGGGCACTTAGGTTTAGCAATCCCTAGGGTTTATGGGCCCCTGGGATTATGGATCTCAAGGGTTAGTGACTCCTAAGGTCAGGAGCCCCTAGAGTTGGCACCCCCTAGTGCTACAAACCCCTATGGTTTTCACCCCATAGGGTTTGGGCCCCCTATGTGTACAGGCTCCTATGATAATGGGTCCCTAGGCTTAGCAACTCCTACGGTTTTGGGCCCCTACAACTATCAACCACAAAGTTTATAGGCCTTGGAGGTAACCACCCCCTAGGGTCAGTTTCCACTAAGGTTAAGTGCCCCTAGGTTTAGAGAACCGTAGGTTTATGGGGCCAATGGCTTAGCGCTTGCTAAAACTAGTGCCCCCAAGGGTCATGGACGCCTAGGGTTAGTGATCCCTAAGGTTATGGCTGCCTAGGTGTATGGGTCCTCTATGGCTGTTGGCCCCTAGGGTTTGCACTCCCTAGATTTATGGGCCACTTCAGCTATGAGCCCCCAAGTTTAGTGATCTCTTGGATTAGCAACCCTTAGTGCAAGGAAACCTAATGTTCGGAACACTAGGGTTATGTGCCCTGGTGCGTAGGACCCCCTTGGGTTATGGGTCCCTATGGTTATAGGACCTTAGGGTAATCTACCCTTAAGTTTATTGGGCCTTGAGGTTCAGAGACGCCTATGATTAGTGGCCCTGTAGGTTATGGGTCTGTAGCATTATGGTCCACTAGAGTTTTCATTCCCTAGTGTTAGCACACCCTAGGTTTATGACCCCCCAGAATTACAGGCCTTTGGGGTTAGAAACCCCTAGGGCTATGGACCCATAGTGTTATTGACCCCTAGGATTAGTACCCCTTGGGATTATGGGTTGCTAGGGTGTCATGGTTTAGCCCCAACTGGCAGCTAAGCACCACGTGGCCGCTTGCTCGCTCCCCACCTCCCAGTGGGATGGGGGAGAGAATCGGAAAAAAGAAAGGCAAAACTCATGGGTTGGGATAACAACAGTTTAACAGGACAGCAAAGGAAAACAAACAAACAAACCAACCTCAACAATAACAACAACAGAGTGTACCTAGCGCGTGCTTCACAGCACAGGTTGCTCCCCACCCGGAGCCCCATGCCCCGCTCACTACCGAGCAGCAATCCTGCCCCTGGCACCATCCCCCTCTATATAGTGAGCGTGATGGTGACATGGTATAGAATAGACCCCTGGCCAGCTTCTTGTGAAAATTAACCCTATCCCAGCCGGAACCAGGACATAGGGTAATGGACCCTCAGTGTTAGTGTCCCCTATGTTTATCAGTCTTACAAGGCAAAACGTTAGCAATCCCTAGGATCAGTTTCTCTAGGGTTATGGGCACCTAGAGTTATCTTTCATTTGGGTTATAAGGCCTCTAGGGTTATAAGTGCCTAGTGTTAGATATTTAGCACCCCACCCCCCCCCCCCCCGGGTTATTGGCCTCCAGGGTACTGGGACCCTTGGGTTATGGGTAGCTAGGGCTACTATGGGCCTGTAGGGCAACACTTCCTATGGTTAGTATCCCCCTAGGGATATGGATCTCCAGCATTAGTGAGCACTACAATAATGGGCCCTAAGTGTTATAGATCCTTACTGTTTGCAACCCATAAATTTATGGGACCCTAGGCTTACAGGCATGCAAATCCTAGCGTTATGGACTGCTAGGGTCATAGGGCCCTAGGGACATGCACCCCTAGGGTTTGTCACCCCTTGGGTAAAGGGTTCCTAGGGTCAGTGCTGCCTAGGGTTATTGGTCCCTAGGTTTAGCAACAAGAGTCCTAGCAACACCTAGGTTTATGGGACATTCAGGTTGTCTCCCATCAGGACAAATTTATGAGCGCATAGAATTAGTGCTCCCCCAGGGTTCTTGCCTCCTAGAGTTATTTATCCCTAGGGTTACTACCCCATAGGGTTATTGCAACCTTGGGTTAGCTCTGTCTTGTGTCATAGGAACCTAGGGCTATTGGCCCCTAAGATTAGCACCAGGCAGACTTAATGGTCCCTAGGCTTATGGGGTCATAGGTTTACATGCCCCTACGATTATGGGCCCCTTGGGTTAGCCCAACGCCCCAGGGTTAACATCCCCTAGGGCTATGGGCCTCCAGGGCTAGTGAACCCTAGGTTTAGCAATCCTTAGGATTAGAACCTACTAGGTTGATGGGGTCCTTGGTTTATGAGTCCCTACAGTTAGTGACCCCTAGGGGTTAGTGACCTCAGGTTATGGGCCCCAAGGGCTAGTGCCCCCTAGGCTTATGGACCTCTAGATTCATGTACCCCTAAGGTTAGCACCAGGTACGCTTAACTACCCCTAGAATACTGGGCCCATAGGGTTATACGTCCCTATGATTAGCTACTCCCTAGGGTAAGTATGCGCTAGGGTTATGGGACCTAGGGTTATGGGGCCATAGTGTTAGTGACCCGTACAGTAATGGATTTCAAGGTTTACCGATACCTCGGGTTAGTGGCCCCTAAGGTTAAGTGCCCCTAGGGTTAGCAATTCCTAGGTTTATGGGACCTTCAAATTGTCTCCCATTATGACAAAGTTATGGACCTCTAGCATTAGTGATCCCCAGGTTTAGTGCCCTCCAGGGTTATGGTCACCAAAGTTAATGCTCCCACCTTGATTTATGGCCCTCTAGGGTTATGGGTGCCTGTTGTTAATGACCCCTAGGCTTATGGGCCCCTAGGGTTTGGAACCCCTCTGGTTCTTGTTCTATAGAGTTAACAGCTCTTGGGTTATGGGCCTGTACAGTTATTGTCCCCTAGGATTAAGGGGTCCTAGTGTTATTGTCCCCTTGGGTTAGCACTCCCTAGGGTTATGGGCCTTTAGAGTAATAGGCTCCTATGGTTAGCACCATATAGGGCTAACAACCTGAGGGTTATGGGAGTGTGGTGTTATATGTCTCTAAGGTTATGGGACCCTTAAGTTATACGTCCCCTAGGTTTAAACCTCCTAGGTTTATGGGACCCTAGGGTTAGCGTTTTCTAGAATTACAGGCCCCTATGGTTACAGGCCCTAGAGCTAGTGACCCCTATAAGTACGAGCCCCTAAGGTTATTGGCACCTACAGTTATGAGTCCCTAGTGTTAGCATCCACTAGGTTTATCAGCCACTGGGGTTATAGTTCCATATGATTAGCAAACCCTAGGGTTATGAATCCCTGTGGTTACTGGACAGTAAGGTCATGGGCCTCCCAGGTTAATGACCCCTGAGGTTAGCGCCGTGTAGGGTTTTGGGCTCCCTTGGCTTTTATGCCCCTAGGGTTGTGGACTCAAGGTTTAGCAACCCCAAGGTTTTTGGGCCCCAAGTGTTATCTACCCCTAGGGTTAGTGGCCCCTAGGGTTATGAGCCCGTAGGTTCAGGGACTGGTAGGGTTATTGGTTTCTCAGTTTAGCACCCCTTAGACTTTTGTACTCCTTGGGTAAGTGACCTCTAAGGTTATGTTCCACTAGGATTATGGTCCACTAGGGTTAGCACCCCCTAAGCTTACTGCACCTTGGGATATACCACCTGAGGGTTATGGGCCCCTAGAGTTACCAAACCCTTGGGTGCTAACCCCTAGTCAGTGGAACTATGAGCCCTGAAGGTTAATGACTCCTTCTGTTAGTACCCTTTTGGGTTATGGGCCCTCAGGGTTAGCGAGACTGGAGCCTCCATGTGCCTTTGCTTTTCATACCGGGGCCTCCAAGTGCTTTTCTGTTCAAGGGTCCTGGATGTCTTTCTGTGCATCCCATGCTCCTCTGATTGCCTTTTCATGCACCCCAAGGTCTACAAGTGCTTTTCTATTCATACCAAGGGCCTCTGAGTGCATTTCAGCATACCCCAGGGCCTCCAGGTGCCTTTCTTTGTGACCCCAGGGCCTTCTGATTACCTTCATGTGCACTCTACAGGTCTCTGAGTGCCTTTCTGATCAACTCTCAGGGCCTCTCTGTGCTTGTCTAATTGTCCCAGAGGACTCCAAGCACTTTTGTGTTCAAATCAGTGGCATTCAAGGGGCTTTCTGTGCTACCAAAGGGCTTCCAACTGCCTTTCAGTGGACTCCAAAGGCATTCAAGTGCTTTGCTCTTCCACCCAGGGGCATCTGAGTGCCTTTCTGTTCAACCCAGGGGCTTCCAAGTGCCTTTCTGTGTGCCCTGAGACTTTGGACTAGTTGTCTCTGTGGCCCAGAGGTCTCTGAGTGCCTTCCTCTGCTGTCAGGGGCCGACCATGAGCATTTCTGTTCAATCCAGAGGCCTCTGATTTTCTCTTTGTTTGCTACAGAGGCCTACAAATGCCTTTCTGTGCAGCCTAGATGCCTCCAGCCATCTTTCTGTGTGCTGCCCAGGTGCCTCCAACCACATTTCTGTGTGCCCAAGGGGCCTCAGACTATGTTTCTGTGTAGCCCAGACATCTCTGAGTGCCTTTCTGTGTTGCCTAGGGGTCTCTGAGATGTTCCATGAGGCCAAGGAGCATCTCAGCACTTTCCTGTTTGACCCAGGGCCTTCCAGGTGTCTTTTTGTGTGCCCCATGGACCACCAAAGGATTTTCTTTTTGAATCAAGTATCTCCAAATGCCTTTCTGTGTGCCTCAGAGGTCTCTAGATGCCTGTAGACCCCAGGAACCGCAAAGGAACTAGGGTCCCTAGCCTAGGGTCCCATAACACTTGTAGCACTATAATCCTAGGAGCTGCTAATCAGAGGGACCCATAACCTAGAAGGCCATAATGCTAAGGTTTGCATCGATAACTAGGGGCCCATAACACCTAGGGGTGCTTACCCGGGGGGGGAGCTAACCCAAGGGGACCGTAACTATAGAAGCATATAACCATACAGGCCAATAACCCTAGGGGTCATTAAGCCAACATGGTGCTAACTCTAGGGGATACTAACTGTGAGAGTCCATAGGCCTAGGAGCCCATAACCCTGTGTGGCATTAACCATAGGGGCTCATAACCCTAGAGGTCCCTAGAAGCAAGGGTCCATAAGCAAGGAGAGAAGGCTCTTGCATGGCAGAGAAGTGACATGGAGCCACCTGGGCAGAAGGTGCTGAGCCAGAGCATGGCAGGGGCTGCTCCTCTGCACAGGGACACTAGTAGCTGGCATGGGGGTGATCAGTGTTCTGCGGTGCCATCCTGGTGGGAGATGGAGACCAGGCTGCTCAGGACCACAATTGCTTTGGGGCTGCCATGTCTTCCTCCTGTCATGAGCATGCTGAAGAGTAGCATCTTCTTGCTTTGCTAGGCCTATTGTCCTGCTCTCCTTGGCAAACAGGCCTCCCTGGGTCCCATACTGCCTGTCTTCTCGATGGTGGTTTTTTTCAGTCCTCCAGGCTGAGAGGGTCTTCCTCCACTGTGGCAAAGCTGTCTTCCTCCTCCTGAAGGAACAGCATTCCAAAGAGCTGTCTCTCACCAACCCCCATCATGGCATCCTGGGACGCTTCCCAGAGAAGGTTGCCCTTTTCCTTGCTCAGATGGACCTTAGCCTAACAGTTGGGCACAGGAGGATGTCCCTTTCACACTGCCCTGCGATATTGTGGCTACGTTGCTGGAAGGCAACACTGACATGTAAGCCTGGGCCCCCCCCTGCTACCCCTCCGCACAGCATTGGTGTTGGGGTGTTGATGCAATCCCTGTGTCCAGGGGTCTGGGGAGACTGTCCCTGCCCTTGGTGGCAATGTACTGGGCACAGCTGGGAAAGCCTGCTGGGCTCCCTGCCCTGTGACCATGTGTTCCAGGGTCCCTCCATCACCACAGAATGGACAAGAGTCAGGTCACAGCCTGGTGTTGGGAAGTGGATTCTCCTGCTACCCTACATGCAGTCAGGTGGCAGAGCAGAGCTGGGGCAGTGCCAGGAGCTGGGCACTGGTGACCATTGGGAGAGGTGGGGGCTGGAGTGGAGGGAAATCTGGTTTTGGGTGCCAGACCATGGACCCCGGCATGTTTGGGGGATTGTCTGTCTCCACTCTCCCCACACCTCACTTGACAGCGTCAGTTCCAGGGTCCTGGCCTGTCTTATCAGGTATAGGACTGCCTCAGGCCCAAGAAATAAGAGATGTCTCTTCTAAAGGCATGTTCACAGTAAGCACCAACCCTGGAAGATGACACGGTATTACGGTGGCTCTCAGCAGTAATACCATGACACAAGATTGCCACTGGCAGGCTTTGAGACATGTGGCTTGAATCACATGTGCCTAGGATTTTCCAAAAGGTATCTAAAGCACAGCTCTTCCACAGATTGGTAAGCACATGGTTTCTGACTGACAAGTGTGGATCCAGTTTGCTGAAGACCATGAGCTTCTGTAGTAAGGGGATGTGCAGATGTGCGCAGTTGCCTGTGTGGATTAGAATGCAAGGTCACTGCACCCATGCACTCTGACAGCTGCACAGGTGACCATAGCTCTGGAAGTTGTTGTCTCAATACCCTTGGGAATACATGGATGAGGAGGTTCACCTGACTGATGGAGAAAACCTTTGTGAATCCCACCACTTTGCTGGGTATTTTGTTGGTTTTTTGTTTGATAGTGGCAGTCACAGGAAGGAGCAGTGAGCAAGGCTTTGTCAGTGCAAGGGCTTGTGCACTTGGTGGAGCTTGATTCTGCAGGGATATTCCAGTTTCCACAGGATCTTGAGCAGTTTGGGGAACTGTAGGTCTAGGCATGGTTTACTGCAGTCAGCCTCTGCACTAAGCCTAGCAGCTAGCTCCCCTCCAAGCTCTGCATCAGTGTTCTGAGGTCTTGCCTATACACTCAAGACCCTTGTCTTCTTGTGTTCATGTCACCTTGTGCAGCAGCTGTTGGCAAAACACTCCAACAGTTGGACAAGACACCTTCACAGGACGCACAACATACAAAAACAAGGCCAAGAAAGGCTTTTGATCTGGACATGATTGCACTGAGAACTAGCTGTCAGGAGGACTTATCACAGTTCATAGGTTAGTTGTGATTCTGAAGAAATGCATGAGTCACTCCAAAGAAGGAAATCATCACATCTCCTCCCCCTAAGAGGGCAGTTCCAGATTGTTTGAAGGTTTGAGCTGCGGCAAAACTGTATCAGCCCAGATGGGAGTGTATTTGAAGCCAGCTTCAGGATCAAACAGATCTGCCTCAGAGCTTTCTGCATCTAAAAGGTATGTGAGCTTTAGCTTTCTTGGGTTTAGATTCCATACCTTTTTATTGTATTGAAATTGTTGTTTTAACCTTGTGGTTTTGGAGTGGGAAACTGAACCACGGATTTCCGTTTTCTAGAGTGTAATTATATTAGTGCTAAACCTTAGTGCACTGCTTTGGGTTTCAGCGTCCATCACTTTTGAGAGCTGACAATATGCTTACCTAGACCAAGGGCCTTAAAGAGAATACTACTCTCCTCTGAAAAGAGCTGTTACTCAGGAAAACAAAAAAAAACCAAACAGAAACACCCAACCCAGAACAAGACTAGCTTAATAAAACCTCACAAACAAATAACCCCAGGTAACAGGAAGTGCACTTCTTAATTGACAGCAATAAAAACAACATCCTGGTTACCTTCATTTTACCTGGGGCTGGATTAGTCGAGTTCCAGATTTGGGAGATAAAGTCCATAATTGAGAAATACTGGCAAGAAGCAGCTTATGTTTTCCCTCTGTACAGGCGACTGATGATCGCATCACAATCCTGATAAATCTAAAGTTTCCATCTTCATAGATTCATAGAATCATATAATCAAAGATTCATAGAATCATAGAATGGTTTGGGTTGGAAGGGACTATCAAAGATCATCTACTTCCACTCCCCTGACATGGGCAGAGACATAGATCAGGCTGCTCAAAGCCCCATCCAACCTGATCTTGAATGCTTCCAATGATGGGACATCCACAACTTCTCTGGGCAACTTGTTCCAGTGTCTCATCCCCGTCATCGTAAAACATTTCTTCCTTATGTCCAATCTAAATAAACCATCTTTCAGTTTAAAACTATTACCCCTTGTCTTGTCACTACAGACCCTGGTAAAAAATCTTTCTCCATCTATCTAACAAGCCCCCTTTAAGTATTAAAATGCCCAATAAGGTCTCCCTGGTGCCTTCTCTTCTCCAGTCTGAACAACCCCAACTGTCTCAGCCTTTCTTCACAGGAGAGGTATTCTGTCCTGGTTGCGGCTGGGATAGGGTTAATTTCGCCAGAAGCTGGTCAGGGTTTATTCTATACCACGTCATCATCATGTTCACTATATAGAGGGGGAGAGCGCGATGGGGGGATCGCTGTTCGGGAGCAGGCTGGATGTCGGACTCCAGGTGGGGAGCTCCTGTACGGGTTATAAAGTTCATTGGCTGCACTGCTTTATCTCTTTACTTTTGGAAATATGTTAATGCAAACAATGGTTATGTGCTTTGCCCTGGCAGTGATGGCCTTACTGTGCTGGGGGAGCTATCTGGTGGAGAGGATGAGGGAATACATCTCCCTCTCCCTACCCAGGATTGATGTGGATAGGTTTATTATGCAGGCTCCTGAGGTCCTTGCTCACCCTCACGTGAGCTGCTTAGTACTGCTAATTAAGACTGTTGGCATACTGTGAGGTTTGTGGAATCTGGTCTGTCCTGGTGGAAGAGAAGACAACTTTTGGGTGAGGCAATATTGAAGAGTGACCTGAGGCGGCTGGTCCCAGGGTGGCAGGGTGTGTGGAAGGACTTGGGCAGGTTCCTAGGGCAGTTATCACCTCCCATAGCCTGGGACTTTACGCCTGAACAGGCAAGCAACCCTAGCAAACTGACACGCCACCTGATGGAAGGGTGCCTTGCCTATCCAAATGAAAACCAGCAGCTTCTAGCACTGTACTGGGGCCTGGCATGTGCCTATCGAGCCACAGTTCAGCATTCTCAGAGGATTCTGGCTGGGGCAGGGACCCAAACTGCACCTGAGGCAGCAATTGGCAGTCTCTGGAGAGGGTGACTCTCAAGTGTGAGGGCAAGATATCCATTCAAGGAAGATCTTGTGAACTCCCCAGGAAAGTGGACTACTGCAGATGAAGGCATCCAGTACCCGAGAGAATTAGCAGTACTGGATGTCATCTACAGGGATCTAGACAATGATGAGGTCTCCAAAGATCCAGAGGATGTCCTGTGCGCGTGGGCTATGTGGAGAAAGGTGATTCAAAGTGCCCCAGCGTCGTACTCCTGGCAGTGATGTATTGCCTGGATATTGATATACCAACTGTGGAGAGAGTGTCGTCCTGGCTCCAAAACTTTGAAGAAAATCTCTGTACCTCCTCATCCCTACAGGCTAGTGCCTTGGCTATCAGGAGTGCCCCAAGAAATCAGTCCTCTCCTGCCTCGGTCAGAGGGAAAGGGAGCCCCAGGCACACGCCGCGTGGAGCACTCTGGTTCTTCCTGCGTGACGAGGGGGAGGACATGAGGAAGTGGGATGGTGAACCCACCTTTAAGCTGGAAGCCCGGTACGCAAACTGAGAGGGAAGACAGCTCTTCAGAAGGGGCCACCCAGGAAGTCTGTCAGCAGAGTTGCTGTAGAGACACACAAAGGCAATCAGCGATTTCCCAAACAGAGAAGAACTGAAATCACCTCCCTTGATCCTGAGGAGGGACCTTCTGGTCTGGTGCTGCAAGGCTCAGACAGGGAATACTCTGACGAGGAACAGGAATAGAGGATCCCTGCCTTTGGCCAGGAGGAGGAAAGGGATGGCCAGGTATACTGGACTGTGTGGGTTCGGTGGCCTGGCACATCTGACCCACAGAAGTATAAGGCTTTGGAAGACACTGGTGCACAGTGTACTCTGATGCCATCAGAATATAGGGGCACAGAACCCATCTGGATCTCTGGAGTGACAGGGGATGCCAAGAATTGTCGGTATGGGAGGCTGAGGTGAGCTTAACAGGGGACAAGTGGGAAAAGCACCCCATTGTGACCGGCCCAGAGGCCCCTTGTATCCTTGGCATAGACTACCTCAGGAGAGGGTACTTCAAGGACCCAAAGGGATACCGATGGGCTTTTGGCGTAGCCACAGTGAATGCAGAGAAGACCAAACAGCTATCTATCCTGCCTGGCCTCTCGGAAGACCCCTTCTTTGTGGGATTGCTGCGAGCTGAAGAACAGCAGGTGCCGGTTGCTACCAGGACGGTGCACCGGCGGCAATATCGCACCAGCCGAGACTCCCTGGCTCCCATCCATGAGCTGATTCATCAACTGGAGAGCCAAGGAGTCATCAGTAAGACTCATTCACCTTTTAATACTCCTATATGACCAGTATGGAAATCTGATGGAGAATGGAGATTAACGGTGGACTATGATGGCCTTAATGAAGTCACGCCACGGACTGATGCCATGGACTGATCCAGGCTGCACCGGAAAAGGGTGGAGCTCCAGAACACCTGCAATACATTGATGACTTCATCGTAGTGGGGCAACACAGCAGCAGAAATTTTTGAGAAAGGGGAGAAAATAATCCAAATTCTTCTGAGAGCTGGCTTTGCCATAAAATGAAGTAAGGTCAAAGGACCTGCACAGGAGATCCTGTTCCTAGGAATAAAATGGCAAGATGGACGTCGCCAGATCCCAATGGACGTAATCAATAAGATAACAGCGATGTCTCCACCAGCTAACAAAAAGGAGGCCCAAGCTTTCTTGGGCGTTGTGGGTTTCTGGAGAATGCATATTCCAAATTACAGTTTCATTGTCAGCCCTCTCTATCAAGTGACCTGAAAGAAGAATGATTTCACATGGGGCCCTGAGCAACGACACGCCTTTGAACAAATTAAACAGGAAATAGTTCATGCAGTAGCCCTTGGGCCAGTCTGGGCAGGGCAAGACGTAAAAAATGTGCTCTACACCGCAGCCAGGGAGAATGGCACTACCTGGAGCCTCTGGCAGAGAGCACCAGGAGAGACTCGAGGTCGACCCCTGGGGTTTTGGAGCCAGGGATATAGAGGATCTGAGGCCCGCTACACTCCAACTGAAAAAGAGATCTTGGCAGCATATGAAGGGGTTCGAGCTGCTTCGGAGGTGGTTGGTACTGAAGCACAGCTCCTCCTGGCACCCCGACTGCCGGTGCTGGGCTGGATGTTCAAAGAGAGAGTCCCCTCTACACATCATGCAACTGATGCTACATGGAGTAAGTGGGTCTCACTGATCACACAATGAGCTCTAATAGGAAACCCCAGTCTCCCAGGAATCTTGGAAGTGATCATGGACTGGCCAGAAGGCAAAGATTTTAGAATGTCGACAGAGGAGGAGGTGACACGTGCTGAAGAGGCCCCACTGTATAATGAACTACCAGAAAACGAGAAGGAGTATGCCCTGTTCACTGCTGGGTCCTGTCGTATTGTGGGAAAGCATCGAAGGTGGAAAGCTGCTGTGTGGAGTCCTACACGACGAGTTGCAGAAGCCACCGAAGGACAAGGTGAATGGAGTCAGTTTGCAGAGGCGACAGCCATCCAGCTGACTTTAGATATTGCTGAGCGAGAGAAGTGGCCAGTGCTCTACCTCTATACCGACTCATGGATGGTGGCAAATGCCCTGTGGGGGTGGTTACAACAATGGAAGCAGAGCAACCGGCAGCGCAGAGGCAAACCCATCTAGGCTGCCAAATTATAGCAAGATAGTGCTGGCCGTCTAGAGAAGCTGGTTCTAAAAGTACGCCACGTAGATGCCCACATACCTAAGAGTGGGGCCACTGAGGAACATCAAAACAACCAGCAGGTGGATCAGGCTGCTAGGATTGAAGTGGCGCAGGTGGATCTGGACTGGCAACATAAAGGTGAGTTATTCCTAGCTCAGTGGGCCCATGACACCTCAGGCCATCAGGGAAGAGATGCAAGATATAGATGAGCTCGTGATTGAGGGGTGGACTTGACCATGGACGCTATCGCACAAGTTATCCATGAGTGTGAAACACGCGCTGCAATCAAGCAAGCCAAGCGGTCAAAGCCTCTCTGGTATTGAGGATGATGACTGAAACAGAAATATGGGGAGGCCTGGCAGATTGATTACGTTCCAGTCCCACAGACCCACCAAGGCAAGCGCCATGTGCTTACAATGGTGGAATAACCACTGGATGGCTGGAGACACATCCTGTGCCCCATGCCACTGCCCAGAACACTATCCTGGGCCTTGAAAATCAAGTTTTATGGCGACATGGCACCCAGAAAGGATTGAGTCAGACAACAGGACTCATTTCCGAAACAACCTCATAGACACCTGGGCCAAAGAGCATGGCATTGAGTGTGTGTATCACATCCCCTCTCATGCACCAGCCTCCAGGAAAATTGAATGATACACTGAGAGCAATGGGTGGTGGGACCTTCAAACATTGGGATACACATTTAGCCAAAGCCACCTGGTTAGTTAACACTAGAGGATCTACCAATCGAGCTGGTCCTGCCCAATCAAAACCTTTACGTACTGTAGAAGGGGATAAAGTTCCTGTAGTGCACATGAAGAATAAGTTAGGGAGGACGGTCTGGGTTACTCCTGCCTCAGGCAAAGGCAGACCCATCTGTGGGATTGCTATTGCTCAAGGACCTGGGTGCAATTGGTGGGTGATGCGAAAGGATGGGGAATTCTGCTGTGTACCTTGAGGGGATTTGATTTTGGGTGAGAATAGCCAATGAATGAAACTGTATGATGTTAATTGCTATAGAACCCTGTCACTGTATGTCATCACTACCACAGTTGCTATATGCCAGATCAATGGTATTATAGCAAGAATTACCCAAATTAATAAAGAATGAACTATTGATAAAACTGAGGAAAGTGCAGCAGTAATGGAAGCAGAACTGGCTTTAGCAACTGGCGCCCATAAACTTCCTCAAGAGACTGACATCTTCAGCCCACAGAGCGTGGCCATGATACACCAGCCGTACCAGATACCACAACTGCAAGCTCCAGATGCAACATGCAACAATCCAACACTACACACCATCCTCCCACTGCGTCCAGTGTCACCGGGAGGCGGGGGCAAGCGAGAGACCACATGACGCTCAGCTTCTGGCTGGGCTAAACCACAACATATTCCAAGCCTCTGACCATTTTTGTGGCCCTCCTCTGGACCCCCTCTAACAGGTTGTCATGGTTTAACCCCAGATTGTACCCCAATACCACGCAGCCGCTCACTCACTGCCCCCCTCCCTGTTGGGGTGGGGAGGAGAATTGGAGAGAAAGGAAAACTCATGGGTTGAGATAAAAACAGCTCACCAGGACAGCAAAGGAAAAATATGAAAATATATTAATAATGATAATATATACAAGGATAATAGAATATATAAAACACACGATACACAATTTCTCACCACCCAACGACCGATACAGCCCGTCCCGAGCAGCAGTCAGGGAGCAGGGGTATCCCCCCCAGCTATCGCAGAACGTCAAGTTCCAGGGAAAGCAGGCGAGGGAACAAACAGCCAAATGAGCGAAAAACAAAAAAGGTAAAAATAGGGAAACAAAAAACAACCTGAGGGGAAGCTTAAGGATTCAAGCCAGTTAAGTGTCTAAAAGCCTCAAAAGCCTAAAAAAAACAGTGGCCCACCCACCGACCCTCGCTTATATCGGGCATGACGTCTATGGTATGGAATACTCTCTTTGGCCAGTTTGGATCAACTATCCCGTCTCTACCCCTCCCAAGTTTTGCATCTGCACGTTAGCAGAACCTGGAAAACAGCAAAATGTCCTTGGTGGTTCAGCAGCAACCAGCAACGTCAGTGTGCTATCACCGTTGTTCTCACACTAAAGCCAAAACACAGGAGCTGCTGAAAACAAAACTAGCTCCATCCCGGCCTAAACGAGGACACAGGTCCATGTCTTTCTTGTGCTGGGGACCCCAGAACTGGATGCAGTACTCCAGGTGGAGTCTCACAAGAACAGAGAGAATCACCTCCCTCAACCTGCTGGCCATGCTTCTGTTTATGCAGCCCAGCATACAATTGGCTCTCTCGGCTGCAAGTGCACATTGCTGGCTCATGTCCAATTTCTCACCCACCAGTATCCCCAAGTCCTTTTCCACTGGTCTGCTCTCAATCCCTTCATCCTCCAGTCTGTATTGATACTGGGGATCGCCCTGACTCAGGCGCAGGACCTTGCACTTGGTCTTGTTGAACCTGTTCACGTGGGCCCACTTCTCAAGCCTGTCAACATCCTCTGGATGGCATCCCTTCACTTGGTGTTATCTTCAAACTGCACCGCTCAGCTTGGTGTCATCTGCAAACTTGCTGAGCGTGCACTCAATCATGCTATGTCAATGATGAAGATATTAAATAGTACTGGTCCCAGTATGGACTCTTGAGGGACACCACTCATTAGAGGTTTCTACTCTCACATTGAGCCATTGACTGCAAATCTTTGGATGCAACCATCCAGCCAGTTCCTTATCCGTCTAACAGTCCATCCATCCAACCCATATCTCTCCAATTTAGTGGCCAGAATGCTGTGGGGGCCAACCATATCTTTGCCCAAACCTTCAAAATTTCCACTGGAAAGATTTGGATTAGGCTAACTCAGCGTCCTGTAAACAGAGATAAAAAATAGCAAACTCAGAGGCAAAACTTCAAAAGGAATGTCAACAAAGCTCTGCTTCCTCCTTCCCTTCTCTGCCGCCCCTTGCAATCATGCTACTCTTTGGAGAGAGCCAGAACAATTATTATAGAATCATGGAAACATAGAGTAGTTTGGGTTGGAAAGGTCCTTTTAAAGGTCATCTAGTCCAACCCCCCTGCAGTGAGCAGGGACATACTCAACTAGATCAGGTTGCCCAGAGCCCCATCCAGCCTCACCTTGAATGTTTCCAGGGATGGGGCATCTACCACCTCTCTGGGCAACCTGTTCCAGTGCTTCACCACCCTCATTGTGAAAAACTTCTTCCTTATGTCTAGCCTATATCTCCCCTCCTTTAGTTTAAAACCATTTCCCCTTGTTCTATCACAACTGGCCCTGCTAAAAAGTTTTTCCCCATCTTTCCTATAAGCCCCCTTTAAGTACTGAAAGGCTGCAATAAGGTCTCCCCGGAGCCTTCTCTTTTCCAGGCTGAACAAGCCCAACTCTCTCAGCCTGTCTTCATAGGAGAGGTGCTCCTGCCCTCAGATAATTTTTGTGGTCCTCCTCTGGACCCGCTCCAGCAGGTCCATGTCCTTCTTGTGTTGGGGGC
Source organism: Phoenicopterus ruber ruber (assembly GCA_009819775.1). NCBI lineage: Eukaryota > Metazoa > Chordata > Aves > Phoenicopteriformes > Phoenicopteridae > Phoenicopterus > Phoenicopterus ruber. Next base: position 25,026,068 of record CM020225.1, read on the forward strand.
TCCAGAGCTGGACACAGCACTGCAGGTGGGGTCTCACCAGAGCGGAGCAGAGGGGCAGAATTCCCTCCCTCAACCTGGGGAGAATCACTTCCCTCGACCTCCTCAACCAAGGATAGGAAGGTGGTAAAGGATGTGGGCAAAACAGTGGTGTGCTTTAGAAAATTCTGCAAAACTGCTTGTCTTACCCACACCAGATAAAACTGTGCCTCTGAAGAAACATGCCAATCCAATGCCATGTCTGTTTTGATATAGAATTGGCATGACTGGGGTGGCTGCCTGCAAACAGGTAAAACCACAGCACTCCAGGACAAAAGCTCATAGTTGAGATGAGCAGGATGCACTGCAGTTCTGTGTTTATGATCTAAGGATCACTGAGGCTGGTCATGGCCCCTGGTGTGCAGGGGAGTAAAGCAAATGAGGAAAAAACCTGCCTGCACTTTTCTTTCCAACGTAGATGATGAGGAATTTGTGTGCAGGCATTTTTAGATAACTGCTAGGAAGATGAGATGAAGAAGGTGTCAGGGAGTAGAGCCGAGGCTGTGGAAGAATACCAGTGGAGGGAATACTACAGATTGGTATTGGCCCGTGATGCCTTCCAACAGGGTCCAGTGGGATCCACTGATAACCTGATGGCATGCTTCAGCATAGCCCAAGACAAATGAGTTCCCTACTATGCTTTGTGTTGGATGTTGTTTTGCAGAGAGTTAAGGCAAACTTTCAATAAGGGCCAGTGTCAGAGAAGCCCTGGGCTAGGTATTTACACTGACCAGCTCAGCTATGAACTTTCCTCATTTCTTCTGCTCTCTCAAGTGTTCTCCAAAATGCCAAACAGCATCAGCAGGGAGGAGTATGTGAAGCCAGGACTGCTGAAGATGCACAAGCTATGGGTCATGCTGCTGGTTGTAGCTGCAGTCTCAATTGTCTCCATGTGCTTTCTGGTGTTGAATGACAGGTGAGTGAGGGACAGGATGGAGGAACTGTGTCCCCTCAGTCCTGGAAAGGAACTGGGAACACGGAGAGTCACTGCAGGAGGCCTTCAGGGGAGGAATCAATAAGGTAGGAGTGGAGATAGTGTAGGGAAAGGATGCAATGATGCTAGTTACAGGTGGATATCTTAGGGTGGGAGTGGTTACAGACAGAGCCATGACACTGGGGTATGGGATTGCTGGGGTGGAGTGATGGAGGAAAGCTGTGTAAGGACATAGTATTCTGGCTCAGTTTAACCCTTTGGGTTTTTTTTGCAGACCTGACATCAACGTTCCAGAAGCAGAAGCATGTCAAGGACTGTTAAGCAACATAACACAACCTCAGAAGTAAGAGTCATGGCCATAAGTGTGCTGGGCAGTGGCAAACAGGCAGCTGGCTAAACTGGGTCACCTGGTGGCCTCAATGAAGTTCTGGAGGTTAGGAAGGGATACAACAGAGAGTCATTTGTTTGCAGTAATCTTTGTGAGAGCATTCAAGTTGCTGACGAGCCCTTTCTGCCCTAGGGTGAATGAGCTCTGGAGCCTGACACACGTGAAGTTAATGCAGAGCTGCCGCTGGAAGTTCAACGCTACTGCCTTGGCCCAGTACAGGTGATGCCCACCAGTCACAGGGAGAAGCTACTCAGTTCACCTATTTCCAATAAAATAGCGACCAAAGTGGTTTATTAATTTATCGATGACACATGCTTAACCCACAATGGGTGAACTAGACATTCAGGATCAAATATCAATAACAAAGCAGATGAACCAAAATGTTAGAGACTTACAAAATGTCAATACACAACTACAAATTTCTAAACACCCTTCTACAAATAAGCCCAAGAAGTTCTAATCACACACAGCCACGCACACTGACACAGTTACATGCACGCGCTCCCCCTCACAGGATGTGCATGTGCTTTAGATTTGTGAGAACCCCTTTTGCTCCCTATGACTTGCTGATCCCCAAGCCTGTGAAGAAATACCCCATGAGTCCACATATGCACACTACCCATTCTGTGGGTCCCTGCTTGCTGCACCCAGTACTGACAGCCCACTGGCTGGATGCAGACTCTGCACAGTGTCTGACAGGGAGGCTGCTCTGCCTGGCCTTGGCAGAGGTTGTGGTGTTGGTGGGGCAACTTCTGGCAGGGTCAGATGAGGTTTTGACTGCTGCTCTTTCTACTCCATAGTCATTCTCCCCTCATGAAAAATGTTCACGTTCCTTTCATACTTTGTTTCAGGTGATGCCTTCTTTATTCCAAGAGTCTCTTGATCATCTTCCTCTTTCACATGATGAGTTTTGGGTGAATGCCCGCCCGGGTTTGTTTATTGGATTGATCCTCACAGACACTGTTTACACTCACAATCATATCTAAAAATATGCTGTTCTCCAGGTTGTATTGTAAGGGTAGGACATGCAGGCACACCCACCATCCTTGTGTAATGCCTGTTTGCATTGCCCTGCTGCAGCCCATATGCTGGCCTTTGATGTTGCACGTTGGTGAGCTTATGAGGAGAGGGATGAAGGCACGCATGGGTCGGGGGTGAAGCCGAGGCTGAAGCAAGCAGGAAGAGCTTTGGAGTAGTGGCCAGGCTAAAGGGTGGAGAACAGATAGAACATGTCTGGAAATGTGTGTGGAAGAGGAAGAAGAAAATGAAGGATGTGTGGAGATGGATGAACAGAGAGTGCATGATGAAAGTTTTTATTACTTGACACAATGCTTTATTTGTGTTCCCTGTGCTTTCCCAAGCTCGCTTTCCCTCTGCACTGCGATACTTGCTCACCTAAGACTTTACTTCTGCTTCTACTGTAGCACCTTGCCTAGCCCTCTCTTCTTATTCTCATCTCTCTCTCCTTTGTTATTCTGTTACAGTCCTCCTTCATCCTGTCCCCAAACCTCTGCTCACTGTCTTCCACTCTATCCCCCTTACAGGGCAGAGCTAGGACACTGCTGCAATGCTTCAGCTTGGCTGGCTGCGACACAAGACAACACACCGTTGGGGTCCGAGATTGTCTATGATGGGTATCGGTCAAAGAGCTTGAAAGTCAGCAGTGGCTTGCTGGAGATCCTGCCAGAGGTAGGAGTGCTCTTTCATGGGGAATACAACTCACAGTCTGCATGCTTTTCTCTTGTACACCCTGGAATGTGTCTGGTTGGAGGATCTGTGGTAGGTCTTTCCTGTAATTCTCTAAGGGTGAGTGAATTTCTACATGTTGTTCTTTATAGAAATCCCCCTTTCAGGACCCACTCTACAAAACCTGTGCCGTGGTGGGAAATGGAGGAATCCTCAGGAACAGTAGCTGTGGCTTTAAAATTGATGGGCACCAGTTTGTAATCAGGTAATTGCTGCCAGCCTGCCCAGGAGAGATGTAGGAGACCAGCAGGAGGAGGGGGATTTCATGGGAATAGGGTGAAGGCAGAGAGAATAGAGACGGAGGAAATGTTCTGAGTGGGGTTGAAGGTGAGGCGCTGTGGAAATGGTGGGGTATACCTGAACTAGGTAGTGTCACAGAGGGATGGGTAAGCTCTCAGGATATCATGGAGCATTATTTCTCATAGACTTCCTTTGCTTATCACCTCAATCAGGTTTAACCTGCCTTCTGTGGACTTCCCTGAGGATGTGGGCAGAAAGTCAAGCATTGTCACTGTGAATCCTAGTATCCTTCAGAAACGGTAATAGGTGTGGTAACAAAAATGGAGTAAAGGACTCCTAACTTTATCCCCCCCCTGTGTTCTTGAAGAGGCAATCTCTTTTGCCTCTGCTCTGGGTCCCAGAAAACAGATAGGCCTTTGCTACCATGCAAGGTCCATCCAAAAAAAGCTATTGACATCTACTGCCATGAGATGCTCCCCTCTGTGCAGAGGTATACAGGGGAATACTGCAAGTCTTGGAGTTGTTTGGGGCAGAGTTTGTTCAAGACTTTGTTGCTGATGATTGTTTTAGCTGACCACTAGAGCTTATGATTGGTTTAGTTTACCATAAGAGATTAAGCGCATTTCCTGTCTTTCCAGTGAGCTGATCTTCTCAAAGGTGATAGCAAAACAGGCAGAGAGGCTCAGCTGTATTCTGGACTGCTGCTGTCAGGAGGAGCTCTGATAGGAACTATTTAATCTCATTCTAATCCTAGCTGCATAAATGCTTTTTATGTTCAGTGGAGAAAATAGGTACGCTGTGTCCTACAGCAAAATCTGTCTTAACTAAAATAAGACAGATCAGTTGTGATCCAGCTGTGCTTGTTTCTCTCCACTGACTACAAAGGACATTTAGACAATTAGCTCAGATGTAGGTGTCTGTGTAGTAGATCTCTAAAGACAGATGGCATTAATTTTCTCCCAGCCCCCTGCTCCACCATTATGGAACATCATGCTCCATGAATTGTGAGCTGTGGGGCCACTAAGGTTTTAAATTTGAAGACATCTTCCCAGCCTTTTAACCAACTCATCACTAGAAAACATCCTGGATATTTCCAAGCAGCTCCTCTGGTCTATGTTGGCTGCACCTGAGAATCTTGAATTCAGATCACCCACAAGGTGCAGAGAAGGGGAAAAATGGAGGTGAAGAGTAGGACTAGTATTTCATTGCTCTGGGGCAGAGTGGCATGGGAAAGGCAGGAGGGAATGAGGATGGGGTTGGCAAAGGGTGATAGTCCCACATCTCTTGCCTCACAGGTTTCGTGGTCTGAATGGTCGGCGCCTGCCATTTGTGAAGGCAGCAGCTTCCTATGGAAAGACTTGGTTCCTCATCCCAGCTTTCTCCTTCCCTGGCAATAGTGAGCCTTCTTACCGAGCACTTTATGCCTTACAGGACTCTGCCTCCCAGTCACATGTCTTCTTCTTCCACCCTCAGTATCTGAGTGCTCTAAGCAAGTACTGGCATGATCGTGGTTTTCATACCTATCGCCTCTCCTCAGGTTTCATGCTAGTGAATGCTGCTCTGGAGTTGTGCCAACACATTACACTCTATGGCTTCTGGCCCTTCTCTTTGCATCCTGATGGCCATTCCCTGCCCCATCATTACTATGACAATGTGCTTCCCAACCGTGCGCTTCACATCATGCCCAGAGAGTTCGCTTACTACGTGGATATGCACTTCCATGGTGTGCTGCAGCTGCACCTGGGGCAGTGCTAAGGGGCCAAGTCAAAGATAAAGCAAAACAGGGTCTAAAGAACATGGTTTCTGCTGTTGTTATTATTCATTCTGGGATCTTCTGATAGGAACACATAGACCTAGATGCAAACCTAGAGACTCTGAGGATGACTCTATCTCTTTTCCACACTGTTCCAGTAGAGGGTCACTATTCAATAAGTAGCATTAGCATCAGATTATTTTTATGTTAATTAATTGGGAGTCACTAATTGTCATCTGTTAGTGCTTAATGCATAATTAAATTGCTAGTAAATAACTTCCTTTCTTGCCAGCAGTGTGAATTTATTAACTGCATTTCAGAATTTGAGTACCCCAGCTCAAAACATTTTAGGTCTCTAACACCACTTGTCAATAAACTGTTAAGTGCTTGCCACGTTTTGTTTACTCTTTGTTAATCTGTTTGCTTTAACTCATTTCACTGATTCTTTTATTTAGTTATCTTATCAGCATTAGGCATAAAGCATATTTGTCAGAGCTATGCAGTTGATGTTCCCTCATACCACTGAAGACCAGAGTCCTCACTTGCCAGCTGGGACAGTGTTTAGCTGTGGATCACAGGCTGGAAGGATCGGTTGCATGCAGCAGTGCCCGTGAGACATGGAGCAGTGTCTCTCCTACACTGTGGGTGGCTCCCAGCGGATTTAGGCAGTTGTTATATATTAGCATATATATGCTCCTCTATATTTAGGGGGTAGCTAGTATGGATTTTCAAAGGGGGAAATCATGCCTCATGCAGCTAATATTGATAGCCTTCTGCAAGGAGGTGACTGCCTTGGTGAGTGAGGTGGATATTTTTTATCATGCCTTTAGGAAGGGTTTCAGCACTGTCTCCCATAACATCTTCACTGATGAACTGATGGAGCACAGGCTAGACCAGTGGGCAGTGAGGTGGAGTGCAAACTGTCTGAATGGCCAAGCTTACAGTATTGTGATCAGTGGCATGAAGTTCAGCTGCAGGCCAGTCACCAGTCAGCAGTGGTGTACTTGATACTGAGGCCAGTACTATTTAACATCTTCATGAATGATCTGCGTGATAGGACAGGGTGCAGACACATGCAAGTTTGCAGATGATACACATCTGGGAGGACTGGTTGATATACTGGAGGGGTTTTGCTGCTGTTCACATGGACCTCGACAGGCTGGAGAAATGGGCTGAGAGAGACTTCATGGAATTCTACCACAGGAAATGCAAAATCCTGCACCTGGAGAGGCAAGTTTTTTGAGATGGTAACAATTAATATCTCAAGGATGCCAGAGAAAACCCACTGTCTTGAAGAGGTAGCAAATATTAAGAGAAAAGGGTGAAGAAAACAGGAATCTTTCTCTCCATGAGAGCTGGAGGCTGACTGTTCTCCATCTAACTGACAAAGACTTTGGTTGTCTTACTGAGGCAGTGAGCATATCTATGCTTAGCATCATTACTTTTTGCTATCCAGTGAGGGCAATAGCCAAGAAATAATTTCTGTGTACACATCAGTTGTCCACATCCTGCCTGCAGCATCTCTTGGTGCACAGTAAAAGTCAACCAAAAAAAATGATATTTAAAGGTGTGCTGGTAGCGGCTGGGGTAAGGTTAATTTTCACCAGAAGCTGGCTGGGGTCTATCACTTCCCTAGTCCTGCTGGCCACGCTATTTCTGATACAAGCCAGGATGCTGTTGGCCTTCTTGGCCACCTGGGCACACTGCTGGCTCATATTCAGCCAACTGTCGACCAACACCCGCAGGTCCTTTTCTGCCGGGCAGCTTTCCAGCCACTCCCCGCCAAGCCTGTAGCGTTGCCTGGGATTGTTGTGGCCCAAGTGCAGGACCCGGCACTTGGCCTTGTTGAATCTCATACCATTGGCCTCATCCCATCAATCCAGCCTATCCAGATCCCGCTGTAGCGCCTTCCTACCCTCAGGCAGATCAACAATCCCTCCCAACTTGGTGTTGCCTACAAACTTACTGAGGGTGCCCTCGATCCCCTTGTCCAGATCACTGATAAAGATATTGAACAGAACTGGCCCCAATACTGAGCCCTGGGGAACACCACTTGTGACCAGCCACCAACTGCATTTAACTCCATTCCCCACAACTCTTTGGGCCTGATCATCCAGCCAGTTTCCTACCCAGCACAGAGTACACCCATCCAAGCCGTGGGCAGTCAGTTTCTCCAGGAGGATGCTGTGGGAGACAGTGTCAAAGACTTTACTAAAGTCCAGGTATACAACGTCCACAGCCTTTCCCTCATCTACTAAGTGGGTCACCTTGTCATAGAAGGAGATCAGGTTAGTAAAGCAGGACCTGCCTTTCATAAACCCATGCTGACTGGGCCCGATCACCCGGTTGTCCCGTACGTGCCGCGTGATGGCACTCAGGATGATCTGCTCCATAACCTTTCCGGGCACTGAGGTCAGAGCCTGTAGTTCCTCGGATCCTCCTTCCGGCCCTTCTTGTACATGGGCATCACATTTGGCAGCCTCCAATCAACTGGGACCTCCCTGGTTAGCCAGGACTGCTGATAAATGATGGAGAGTGGCTTGGTGAGCACATCCGCCAGCTCTTTCAGCACCCTTGGGTGGATCCCATGCGGCCCCATAGACTTGTGTGTGTCTAGGTGGCGTAGCAGGTCATTGACCATTTCCCCTTGGATTATGGGGGCTTCATTCTGCTCCCCTTCCCCGACTTCCTGCTCAGGGGGCTGGGTGCTCAGAGAACAACTACCCTTGCTGTTAAAGACTGAGGCAAAGAAGGCATTTAGCACCTCAGCCTTTTCCTCATCCTTTGTCACTGTTTCCCCCTGCATCCAATAAAGGAGGGAGATTCTCCTTCACCCCCCTTTTATTGCTAATGTATTTATAGAAACACTTTTTGTTGTCTTTTATGGCAATAGCCAGATTAAGTTCTAGTTGGGCTTTGGCCCTTCTAATTTTCTCCATGCATAACCTCACAACATCCTTGTAGTCCTCCTGAGTTGCCTGCCCCTTCCTCCAAAGGTTATAGACTCTTCTTTTTTTCCTGAGTTCCAGACGAAGCTCTCTGTGCAGCCAGGCCGGTCTTCTTCCCCACCAGCTCATCTTTTGGCTCATGGGGATGGCCTGCTCCTGCACCTTTAAGATTTCCCTCTTGAAGAATGTCCAGCCTTCCTGGACTCCTTTGCCCTTCAGGACTGCCTCCCAAGGGACTCTGCCAACCAGACTCCTAAACAGGCCAAAGTCTGCCCTCCAGAAGTCCAAGGTGGCAGTTCTGCTGACCCCCCTCCTTACTTCTCCAAGAATGGAAAACTCAATCATTTCATGATCACTATGCCCAAGACGGCCTCCGACCGTCACATCACCCACAAGACCTTCTCTGTTCACAAACAACAGGTCCAACAGGGTGCCTTCTCTCGTTGGCTCCCTCACCAGCTGCGTGAGGAAGTTCTCTTCCACACACTCCAGGAACCTCCTGGACTGTTTCCTCTCTGCTGCATTGTATTTCCAGCAGACATCTGGCAAGTTGAAGTCCCCCACGAGAACAAGGGCCAGTGATCGTGAGGCTTCTCCCAGCTGCCTGTAGAATACTTCATCTGCCTCCTCATCCTGGTTGGGTGGTCTATAACAGCCTCCCACCATGGCATCTGCCTTGTTGGCCTTCCCCCTGATTCTTACCCATAGACACTCAACCTCTCGTCACCATCCTCGAGCTCTAGACAGTCAAAACACTCCCTAACACAGAGGGCTACCCCACCACCTCTCCTTCCTTGCCTATCCCTTCTGAAGAGTTTGTAGCCATCCATCGCAGCACTCCAGTTGTGCAAGTCATCCCACCATGTTTCTGTGATAGCAACTGTATCATAGTTTTCCCCCTGCACAATGTCTTCCAGCTCCTCCTGTTTGTTGCCCATGCTACATGCATTCGTGTAGATGCACTTCAGCTGGGTGAATGATCCTGACACCTTTCTGGGGGGAGAAGCCCTAATTCGTATGTGACTGTTCTCAGGCACTTCCGTGGTTACTAACAGATTAATGACCCCTGCATCCTTGCTGCTGCATGGATCTCTATGTCCTACCTTACGTGAGACAGCAGAATGAAGGACCTCGCTAGCACGCCATCCCTCATTCATTGGCGTGCCACCCCCAGGCTTATCTCTAGCGAGCCTGGTTTTATCCCCTTCCCCCTTCAAATCTAGTTTAAAGCTCTTTCAATGAGCCCTGCTAACTCCTGTGCAAGGATCCTTTTCCCTCTTTGGGACAGGTGCACCCTGTCTGTCACCAGCAGGCCTAGCGTCATGTAAACCAACCCGTGGTCGAAGAACACAAAGTCCTGCCAGTGACACCAGTCTCGGAGCCAGGCATTGATCTGCTGGCTCTTCCTGTGTCTTCCCTCATCGTTCCCCAAAACTGGAGGGATAGAATAGAACACCACCTGTGCTCCTGATCCCTTAACCAGTTGTCCCAAGGCCCTGAAGTCTCTCTTGATTGCCGTCAGACTTCTTATTGCCACTTCATCACTACCTACCTGAAAAATCAACAAGGGATAGTAATCTGAGGGCCGTACTAGGGTAGGAAGCTTTCTCTTCACATCTTTGACCCGGGCCCCAGGGAGGCAGCAGACTTCCCTAAGGACCAGGTCCGGTCTGCATATTGGCCCTTCTGTTCCTTTCAGAAGGAAGCCTCCTTTGACAATGACCTGTCTCTTTTTTTCTTTTATGGGGTCGGTTTTCATGCAGGACATAGGCCGACTAATCCTCAGCGGCACCTCCGAGCTAGCTGAACCATCATCCTTGTCCTTGTTCAGTTCCACTTGCAGAGCCTCATACCTATTGTGCCAGGCACCTGTGGAGGTGGGGGGGTAGGCGCTGAGGAGATAGGCCTACCGTGCTGGGGAGAAACTAGTCACCATTGTCCCCTGGCCCTTAAGTCACTGTGCTCAGCCATGCGGGGAGAGGATCGGGATAAGGAATCCTCTGTGACATGCACCCTGGCTGCCTGTTGTGCCTGTCTCAGGGAAGGCAGGGTGTGATTCCAATAGTCAATCTCTCTCTCACACTCCCTGATACTGCTCAACCTGCTCACCTCCTCCCAGAGCTCTGTCAATAAGCAGAGGAGTTCCTCTCCCTGGGCATACCTCCCACAGGTGTGCTCACTGCTGTCGTCTGATACTGGAATAAGAGTAGGGCTCACCCTGCAGCCTGACACCTGGGTGGCAGCGTGTTCCCACCGCTGCTCAGCCTGGGAAGCTGCGTCAGTCTTAATATTAATACAAACAATGGTTATGTGCTTTGCCCTGGCAGTGATGGCCTTACTGTGCTGGGGGAGCTATCTAGTGGAGAAGATGAGGGAATACATCTCCCTCTCCCTACCCAGGATTGATGTGGATAGGTTTATTACGCAGGCTCCTGAGGTCCTTGCTCACCCTCACGTGAGCTGCTTAGTACTGCTAATTAAGACTGTTGGCATACTGTGAGGTTTGTGGAATCTGGTCTGTCCTGGTGGAAGAGAAGACAACTTTTGGGTGAGGCAATATTGAAGAGTGACCTGAGGCGGCTGGTCCCAGGGTGGCAGGGTGTGTGGAAGGACTTGGGCAGGTTCCTAGGGCGGTTATCACCTCCCATAGCCTGGGACTTTACGCCTGAACAGGCAAGCAACCCTAGCAAACTGACACGCCACCTGATGGAAGGGTGCCTTGCCTATCCAAATGAAAACCAGCAGCTTCTAGCACTGTACTGGGGCCTGGCATGTGCCTATCGAGCCACAGTTCAGCATTCTCAGAGGATTCTGGCTGGGGCAGGGACCCAAACTGCACCTGAGGCAGCAATTGGCAGTCTCTGGAGAGGGTGACTCTCAAGTGTGAGGGCAAGATATCCATTCAAGGAAGATCTTGTGAACTCCCCAGGAAAGTGGACTACTGCAGATGAAGGCATCCAGTACCCGAGAGAATTAGCAGTACTGGATGTCATCTACAGGGATCTAGACAATGATGAGGTCTCCAAAGATCCAGAGGATGTCCTGTGCGCGTGGGCTATGTGGAGAAAGGTGATTCAAAGTGCCCCAGCATCATACGCTAACAGCCTGGCAGTGATGTATTGACCAGATATTGATATACCAACTGTGGAGAGAGTGTCGTCCTGGCTCCAAAACTTTGAAGAAAATCTCTGTACCTCCTCATCCCTACAGGCCAGTGCCTTGGCTATCAGGGGTCCCCAAGAAATCAGTCCTCTCCTGCCTCGGTCAGAGGGAAAGTGAGCCCCAGGCACACGCCGCGTGGAGCACTCTGGTTCTTCCTGCGTGACAAGGGGAAGGACATGAGGAAGTGGGATGGTGAACCCACTTTTAAGCTGGAGGCCCGTGTACGCGAATTGAGAGGGAAGACAGCTCTTAAGAAGGGGCTACCCAGGAAGTCTGTCAGCAGAGTTGCTGTAGAGACACACAAAGGCAATCGGCGATTTCCCAAACAGAGAAGAACTGAAATCACCTCCCTTGATCCTGAGGAGGGACCTTCTGGTCTGGTGCTGCAAGGCTCAGACAGGGAATACTCTGAGGAAGAACAGGAATAGAGGGTCCCTGCCTTCGGCCAGGAGGAGGAAAGGGATGACTGTGTATACTGGACTGTGTGGGTTCGATGGCCTGGCACATCAGACCCACAGAAGTATAAGGCTTTGGAAGACACTGGTGCACAGTGTACTCTGATGCCATCAGAATATAGGGGCACAGAACCCATCTGGATCTCGGGAGTGACAGGGGGATGCCAAGAATTGTCGGTATGGGAGGCTGAGGTGAGCTTAACAGGGGACAAGTGGGAAAAGCACCCCATTGTGACCGGCCCAGAGGCCCCTTGTATCCTTGGCGTAGACTACCTCAGGAGAGGGTACCTCAAGGACCCAAAGGGATACCGATGGGCTTTTGGCGTAGCCACAGTGAATGCAGAGAAGACCAAACAGCTATCTATCCTGCCTGGCCTCTCGGAAGACCCCTTCTTTGTGGGATTGCTGCGAGCTGAAGAACAGCAGGTGCCGGTTGCTACCAGGACGGTGCACTGGCGGCAATATCGCACCAACCGAGACTCCCTGGCTCCCATCCATGAGCTGATTCATCAACTGGAGAGCCAAGGAGTCATCAGTAAGACTCATTCACCTTTTAATACTCCTATATGGCCAGTATGGAAATCTGATGGAGAATGGAGATTAACGGTGGACTATGATGGCCTTAATGAAGTCACGCCACGGACTGATGCCATGGACTGATCCAGGCTGTACTGGAAAAGGCTGAAGCTCCAGAACACCTGCAATACATTGATGACTTCATCGTAGTGGGGCAACACAGCAGCAGAAATTTTTGAGAAAGGGGAGAAAATAATCCAAATTCTTCTGAGAGCTGGCTTTGCCATAAAATGAAGTAAGGTCAAAGGACCTGCACAGGAGATCCAGTTCCTAGGAATAAAATGGCAAGATGGATGTTGTCAGATTCCAACAGATGTGATCAACAAAATAGCAGCTATGTCTCCACCAAGGAACAAAGAGGAAACCCAAGCTTTCTTAGGTGTTGTGGGTTTCTGGAGAATGCATATTCAAATTACAGTTTCATTGTCAGCCCTCTCTGTCAAGTGACCCGAAAGAAGAACGATTTCACATGGGGCCCTGAGCAATGGCAAGCCTTTGACCAAATTAAACAGGAGATAGTTCATGCAGTAGCCCTTGGGCCAGTCTGGGCAGGGCAAGACGTAAAAAATGTGCTCTACACCGCAGCCAGGGAGAATGGCACTACCTGGAGCCTCTGGCAGAGAGCACCAGGGGAGACTCGAGGTCGACCCCTGGGGTTTTGGAGCCAGGGATATAGAGGATCTGAGGCCCACTATACTCCAACTGAAAAAGAGATCTTGGCAGCATATGAAGGGGTTCGAGCTGCTTCGGAGGTGGTTGGTACTGAAGCACAGCTCCTCCTGGCACCCCGACTGCCAGTGCTGGATGTTCAAAGGGAGAGTCCCCTCTACACATCATGCAACTGATGCTACATGGAGTAAGTGGGTCTCACTGATCACACAATGAGCTCTAATAGGAAACCCCAGTCTCCCAGGAATCTTGGAAGTGATCATGGACTGGCCAGAAGGCAAAGATTTTAGAATGTCGACAGAGGAGGAGGTGACACGTGCTGAAGAGGCCCCACCATCTAATGAACTACCAGAAAACGAGAAGGAGTATGCCCTGTTCACTGCTGGGTCCTGTCATATTGTGGGAAAGCATTGAAGGTGGAAAGCTGCTGTGTGGAGTCCTACACGACGAGTTGCAGAAGCCACCGAAGGACAAGGTGAATGGAGTCAGTTTGCAGAGGTGAAAGCCATCCAGCTGGCTTTAGATATTGCTGAGCGAGAGAAGTGGCCAGTGCTCTACCTCTATACCGACTCATGGATGGTGGCAAATGCCCTGTGGGGGTGGTTACAGCAATGGAAGCAGAGCAACTGGCAGTGAAGAGGCAAACCCATCTGGGCTGCCAAATTGTGGCAAGATAGTGCTGGCCATCTAAAGAAGCTGGTTCTAAAAGTACGCCACATAGATGCCCACGTACCTAAGAGTGGGGCCACTGAGGAACATCAAAACAACCAGCAGGTGGATCAGGCTGCTAGGATTGAAGTGGCGCAGGTGAATCTGGACTGGCAACATAAAGGTGAGTTATTCCTAGCTCGGTGGGCCCATGACACCTTAGGCCATCAGGGGAGAGATGCAACATATAGATGAGCTTGTGATCGAGGGGTGGACTTGACCATGGACGCTATCGCACAGGTTATCCATGAGTGTGAAACACGCGCTGCAATCAAGCAAGCCAAGCTGTCAAAGCCTCTCTGGTATGGAGGACGATGACTGAAACAGAAATATGGGGAGGCCTGGCAGATTGATTATGTTCCAGTCCCACAGACCCACCAAGGCAAGCGCCATGTGCTTACAATGGTGGAAGTAACCACCGGATGGCTGGAGACACATCCTGTGCCCCATGCCACTGCCCAGAACGCTATCCTGGGCCTTGAAAAGCAAGTTTTATGGTGACATGGCACCCAGAAAGGATTGAGTCAGACAACAGGACTCATTTCCGAAACAACCTCATAGACACCTGGGCCAAAGAGCATGGCATTGAGTGGGTGTATCACATCCCCTATCATGCACCAGCCTCCAGGAAAATTGAATGATACACTGAGAGCAATGGGTGGTGGGACCTTCAATCATTGGGATACACATTTAGCCAAAGTCACCTGGTTAGTTAACACTAGAGGATCTACCAATCGAGCTGGTCCTGCCCATCAAAGCCTTTACATACTGTAGAAGGGGATAAAGTTCCTGTAGTGCACATGAAGAGTATGTTAGCGAGGACAGTCTGGGTTACTCCTGCCTCAGGCAAAGGCAAACCCATCCGTGGGATTGCTATTGCTCAAGGACCTGGGTGCACTTGGTGGGTGATGCGAAAGGATGGGGAATTCTGCTGTGTACCTTGAGGGGATTTGATTTTGGGTGAGAATAGCCAATGAATGAAACTGTATGATGTTAATTGCTATAGAACCCTGTCACTGTATGTCATCACTACCACAGTTGCTATATGCCAGATCAATGGTATTATAGCAAGAATTACCCAAATTAATAAAGAATGAACTATTGATAAAACTGAGGAAAGTGCAGCAGTAATGGAAGCAGAACTGGCTTTAGCAACTGGCACCCAGCAACCTTCTCAAGAGACTGACATCTTCAGCCCACAGAGCATGGCCATGATACACCAGCCGTACCAGATACCACAACTGCAAGCTCCAGATGCAACATGGAACAATCCAACACTACACACCATCCTCCCACTGTGTCCAGTGTCACCTGCCGCATCGCACTGAGACCCAGCCCTGTTTCACCTACGGAGCGAACTCCACATCATCTCTCCTGCCCTAAGAGACTATTATGATAGATGGAGCGCAAAGTCATGGACTAAATGAACTCAATAGACACTTCAGAGGGATGGTGCATAGACTAAGGGAATGATGTCTCTGTGTGTGTGTATATATATATAAAAAATAGGAAAAGTGGTGGTGATTAATTGGAAAGTGTAGGATCTGAGCTTGACGTAGATGGTATAGAATAAGGGGTGGATAATGTCCTGGTTGCGGCTGGGATAGGGTTAATTTTCACCAGAAGCTGGCCGAGGTCTATTCTATACCATGTAACCATCACATTCACTATATAGAGAGGGACAGCGTGAGGCGGGGGATTGCTGCTCGGGAGCAGACTGGGTGTTGGGCTCCGGGCGGGGAGCAACCTGCGCTGGGAAGCACTGCTACGTACACTCTGTTGTTGGTATTGTTGGGGTTTCTTGTGGTGCTCAGCTTCCGGCTGGGCTAAACCACGACAAAAGGTCATAATGGAGCAAACCCAAAGCAGGCGTAATTGTGTCCTGATTCTTATGCTTGTGAGAGGGACAGAGGGCACGAGTTGTGGGAAAGGTATTATAGAAACACAGAATCCCATCAGTGGGAAGGGACTATTGCAAGTCTTTGGTGCAACCCCTTGCTTGAAGCTTATTGGTAGAGAGATCATTCAGAATTATCAGTCCCCACTAATAGCACTGCATTAAGTTTTGGAGCCTTGTGGGATTCTCTAAAGAACCAATAACATACATTTTCTGTACTGTATTGCATATACACATAGTGCACACGTGTGTATGTTATCTTATGATATTATTGCTGTATCTTACAGCATGCTGAAAAGGCCTCTCAGCTAAACAGTTACTGAGAAAAGAGACAGAGCAGCAGCGCAGGCCTGAATCATTCCACTTACACCCAACATCTTTCAAACTTCCAGCTCTGTCTGGTTCCAGACTTCCCGTGTCTCCATTTTATACAGCTGTTTCCAATCCACAATAGTAATGTCAGTACAATCATTTGAGAGAGTTTTACTTAGTGGCACAAGGTCTCCCTCAGTAGCTCTCCCTGCTGGGCTGCAACGACTCCCTTTGTCATGTGCTCAGCTTTTGTCTCTGAGTTGCCCTCCTGAGCTTAGGGCAACACTGCTTGCTCAGCCACAGAAAACGCCTGGCTTTTTGTGAGCGGGTCCCAGGGACAGTGGCTGCAAGGCTGATGACACTGCAGGCAGCTAGGTTGTGGGCTTTTCTGGAGGGGTCCCTTTTGGCTCAGAGGGTGACCAGTGAAGCTGGAGAGCAGCACATTTGTGGCACCTGCAGCTTGTTGAAGGAGAAGGCCAGCACTGGACTGGTGGGGAATGGTGATAATGAACAAAAGTGGCTGCATGGTGATTTGGGAGCAACTGTAGGCATTCCTCCTGCAAACGCCTATGTGAGATTCTCCAAGGGCCAGTCAAGGTGCAGGTGAGCTGAGCCCCTGCCTTCTTATGCCTGTGCTACCTCTGAAACAGAAATGGGACCAGCACTGCTGTCATCCAGGGATTTATTTCAAGGTGGAAGGGTGCAGACCTTGGGTATTTGTTCTTGAGTTTTCACAATGCAGTTGCTAACTATTCTCTCTGTGTTTGATATCCCAAAGCATCTTGGAAGAAGACGGGAGTGTCAAATTTCTTTGGCTTGTATCTCACAGAGCTCCACCAGGAACATGCTGCCACCTAGGTGTCAGGCTGCAGGGTGAGCCCTACTCTTATGCCAGTATCAGATGACAGTAGTGAGCATGCCTGTGGGAGGTATGCCCAGGGAGAGAAACTCCTCTGCTTAGTGACAGAGCTCCAGGAGGAGGTGAGTAGGTTGAGGAGTATCAGGGAGTGTGAGAGAGAGATTGACTATTGGAATCGCACCCTGCCTTCCCTGAGACAGGCACAACAGGCAGACAGGACGCATGATATGGAGGATTCCCTATCCTCTCTCTGCCTGGCGCAACACAGTGACTTAAGGGATAGGGGGAAATGGCAACAAGTTCCTGCCTGGCACAGCAGGCGAGCCTTCTCTGTGACTACCCCACCTTCCCAGGTGCCCTTGCATAAAAGGTATGAGGCTCTGCAAGTGGAACCGAGCAATGATGAAGTTGATAGTTCATCTAGCTTGGAGAAGTCACCCATGTTAAGTTGGCCTACATCCTGCATCAAAACTGCTTCCATAAAGAAAAAAAGATGGGATTAGTTTACAGAAATTACTATTATTTTATAGCTCCAGTGTCTTTTACAGTAAAATCCTGTGGCACATTCACGGGTCTGGTAGCCCCTTTATCTGTGTGCCACTTTATGAAGTTTCTGTAAAAAGCTGCCATTTACCCAACCTGCTTTGTTGTCGCTGCTAAACTGTGCTGTGACTTCAACCACATACAGTGCCCCAGGTATGCTAGAAATGTACTGTTTCACGTACTGTTGGTTCAACAGGAAATCTCCAGGCATCACTTCCCCAGCTTCTCCTGCTCAAAGGTTTTCTGGTAGACTTTCAGGACTGGAGACAGGGCACCACTGGCTTTTCCAAAATACTTTTTAAGGAAAAAGAAAGTGTTGGTCTTGCTTGGCTGCTGTCAGAATGACAGTAAACAGAATGAACCATGCAGTTTTGCTTCCTTCCCTGTCGTGGTTTAGCCCCAGCCGGAGGCTGAGCCACGCGGTCGCTCGCTCACCCCCCCCCCCCTCCCGGTGGGACGGGGAGAGAATTGGGACGAAGAAAAGCAAAAACTCGTGGGTTAACAACAACAACAGTTTAACCAAACAACAAAGGGAAAGAGAACAAACAAGCGAGAAACCCCAACAATGACAACAACAGCGTGTACTTAGCGGTGCTTCCCGGACAGGTCGCTCCCGCCCGCAGCCCTACGCCCAGCCCGCTCCGAGCAGCGATCCCCGCCCCGCCAGTCACCCCCTCTAAATAGTGAGCGTGACGGTCACATGGTATAGAATAGACCCCGGCCAGCTTCTGGTGAAAATTAACCCTATCCCAGCCGCAACCAGGACACCAGTAGCCCATTTTGCAGTGGTTGCTGTCCCTTTAAAGGAGGGATGTGGCAGAACAGGTGAGATTATGCAGTGGGCTGACAGGGATGCACAGACTTTCAAGGATATGTTTGCTGTGAGACTAGAGCAATGTTTAATTGCTGTGCACGTGTGTAGTGTTGAAATGAGGGTAGCATCTTTTTGCCTTTTTCATCCCCATGGGCTGAGAAAGCAGAGAGATCTGTGGTGGGAGGCAGGAGTCCAATGCAAAGAGCTCATTTGTGACTCTGAGCATCACCTTTCCTCTGTTTTGAGCAGTGCCATCAGCTCTGCAAAGGACAAAAGATTCAAGTAATAGGAAAGCTCTCACTTGAACAGGGGCTTGAGAATTGGACCCTCAGTTTAAAAGCCTGTTGCTCACCCAGCTAAGCTATCCAGACTCCCTGAAGGAGAAGAACAGAGCCCAACTCAGGACCCCAGCACTAGTTAGCAGACACTGGGCTTTCCACTAAGATCTACAGAGGTGGAAGGAAATCCTGGTCTCAGAAATTAATGATTACCTTGAAGGGCCGACTGGGTTAAGATGTCCCTTTCAGATTTTTGTTCAGAGGAGCATACTCGTTGCCAGATGGAAGTCAGACCTGCAGCCCCGGGATGAGAGCTTGCAGAAGCTGTGATACACAGCTGTTAGTCCTGTTGATCAGTCCCATCCTAAGCTGAGTATGGAAAAACAGTGGTTCTTGTAAGAAATGTTAAAGTGTCTAGGAGAATTCTTACAGTCACTCATTTACCTATTTTTAATATTTATTCTTTTCATAAATTGCAGAAAGGCCAAACACTTGTGCCCCCCAAGCCTATGTATGGTATTTGGTGAAAGATGTCTCTTGACTGCCAGAGGTGTGAATGCCAGAACTACAGGGAGGCACTGCAGGACTTCCCACAGGTTTCCACTCCTCTCTGCCTACCCACCTGCTTGACTACATGCCCACAGGCTCACCTTCCCACTACATTGATTTATGTCTGCTGCCTGTAGCCTGTCACAGAGAGACAGGCTTGTCCTTCTTTTAAGAAAACAGAGAGAAAGAAAAAGGAAATCAAGTTTCTCTTTCAGTCTACCTCTACTTAAAGAACAGTAGTAAACATGGTACAGATAAGCCAAATAGCAACACTTCACTTGTACTTCACTGTCTTGTTATTCCTTCAATGAAAATACCAATTTCCAGGCATTTCCTCTGTGGGCTGCAAGAAAAGTGGCACAGATAGGAAAAATAAATGTCAGGGGAAACAAACCATGTAAAAAATGTTATTGACAAAAAAAAAAATCCAAAAGGACAGGCAACAAAAGGAAAGGCTGCTCATGAATAAAATTGATTTTCTTCTTTTGCTTTAAACAAAAATGAGTGCAGGAAAAAAAAACCACGTTGGGGGAAGATAAACCTAGAAAAGATCACTGGGAAAATATTATCTTAGTTGTTCAGTTGCTGCATTACCAGGGTGCCTGAGGAGCCATATTTTCCTCTCACTGCCTAACAACTGCCTCCTCTGTCCTCAGAATTGCCCACCTCTGAAATCCAGATAAAGCACCGAGAATGAAACAATTACAACCATTACATCTCTCCCAACTCCTGTCCCTAAAACTGGTTGATCATCGTTTGAGGCCTGCAGCATGACCCACTTGTTCCTACTCACCACTCCAGTCGTACCCTCTATTTAGGACACCTTGTCAGTACTGTCAGGCTTGTTCTTGTTTCCATCTTACTATATGCTTCAGTCTATTTCTAAAGCTTTCTCTGAAGCTCCCTCTGGAGCACGTACAGGCACTTGGTTAGTCCTGACTCAGCAAGGCTTGGAGAATGTCCTGGTTTCAGCCGGGATGGAGTTAATTTTCTTTCCAGCAGCTACTGTGTTTTAGATTTAGTATGTGAGGAATGTTGATAATACACTGATGTTGTTGGTTGCTGCTAAACGATCAAGGATACTTTACAGTTTCCCAGGTTTTGCTAATGTGCAGGTGCAAAAACTTGGGAGGGGTATAGCCAGTATAGTTGATTCAAACTGGCCAAAGAGAGTATTGCATACTGTAGACATCATGCCCAGTATAAGTAGGGGTCAGCCGGTGGGCCACTTCCCTTCTTTTTCCCTTTTTTCGTTCGTTTGGGCCTTTTTGTTCATTTGTTCAGCTGTTCGTTCCCTCACTTACTCTCTCTGGAACTTGCTGTTCTGGGATAGCTGCCGGGGAGTACCCCTGCTCCCTGACTGCTGCTTGGGACAGGCTGTATCGGTCATCGTGTGGTGAGAAATTGTGTTATCGTTCATTTTATATATTCTATTATCCTTGTATGTTTTTTATCATCATCATCATCATTTTTAATGTATTATATAATTTTTTTTTTTTCTTTGCTGTCTCAATGAACTGTTTTTATCTCAACCCACGAGTTTTACTTTCTTTCCAATTCTCCTCCCCACCCCACTGCGGCAGGGGGAGTGAGCGAGTGGCTGCGTGGTATTCGGTTACCGTCTGGGTGTAAACCACGACAGAGAGTCCCTCTAACAGGGACTGAAACATAACAGCTTGAAACCACCATTTCATTCATCAGACAACTGGAATAAACCCATGTTTGCGTACCGAGGTCCTCATGGGGGACTTGAACCACCCCGTTACCTACTGGAGGGGCAACACAGCAGGGCACAGGCAATCCAGGAGGTTTCTGGAGTGCACTGATGAAAACTTCCTAACACAGGTGATGGAGGAGCTGATGAGGGGATGTGCTGTGGTAGACCAGATATTTATAAGCAAGGAAGGACTTACTGGGGATATGAGGCTGGGGGCAGCTTTGGTTGCATTAGCTGGTAGAGTTCAGGATCCTGAGAAGGAACAAAACAAAGAGCAAGACTGCAACCCTAGACTTTAGAAGAGCAGACTTTGGCCTGCTCAGGCTCCTGTGTCAAAGAATATCATGGGAGATGATCCTGGAGAGAAGAGTGGTCCAAGAGAGCCAGTGGATTTTCAAGGCTCACCAGACAATGTCAATCCCAACAAACAAGCAGTCAGTCAAAGACATCAGAAGGCCTGCATGGATGAACAAGGAGCTCCTGACAAAACTCAGACATTAAAAAGAAGCATACAAGATGTCGAAGCCAGGACATGAGCACAGGGCTGAACACAGAGACACTGTCTGGACATCCAGGGATCCAGGTTAGGAAAGCCAAAACCCATCTGGAGTTTCATCTGGCAGGGGGTGTGAAGAGCAACAAGGAAGACTTCCACAGGTATATCAGCATCAAAAGGAAAATTAGGGAAAATGTGGGCCTGCTGTTGAACAGGGCAGGTCCCTGAGATCAGTGGGAAAGTCTGGTGCAAGGAAAACTTACCTTGGTGGAATAGGACTTTCTTAGGGAATTGATGATAGATTTGACAATAGAACAGAGTACACCCTCACCAAGTTTGCATAAAATACAAAACTGGGAGGAGTGGCTGATACATCTGCTGCCATCTCTGGACTTCGACAAGCTGCAGAATTGCACTGAGAGGAACCTCATGAAGTTCAACCATGGGAAATGCAAAGTCCTTCACCTGGGGAAGAATAACCCCATGCACCAGGACACACTGGGGACCAACCAGTTGGAAAGCAGCTTTGCAGCGAAACCCTGGAGGTTCTGGTTGACATCAAGTTGGACACAGTACAGCCACAATGTGCCCTTGTGGCAAAGGCAGCCACCATCATCCCACTGCATGAGGTAGGGTGTTGTCACCCAGTCAAGGGTGGTGATCCTTCCCCTCTCCACAGCTGGGTGAGACACACCTGGAGTACTGTGCTGTGTACAGTGTTGGGCTCTCAGGACAAGAAAGACATGGACATACTGGAGTGAGTCCATGAAAGAGTCATGAAGATGGTTAAAGGATTGGAGTCTCCTCCATATAAGCAGAGGCTGAGACAACTAGGACTGCTCAGCCTGGAGAAGAGAAGGCTTATCAAGGGAATCTTATCAATATGTATAAATAGCATAGACATGTTATCCAGTGGTGAGAGAAGAGGCAACAAACACAAAACTGAAATTCAGGAAATTCCACACAAGATTAAACATTAGAATTTTTTTTCCTGTAAGGGTCATTGGACTGTGGAACAGGTGGCCAAGGCAGGTTGCGGAATTTCCCTCCCTGGAGACATTCGAAACCTGACTGGTCACAGCCTGCAGGAACCTGGTCTAGCTGGCCCTACTCTGAGCAGACAATCTCCAGAGGTCCCTGTCAACCTCAGCTCTGTACGCTCCTGGCTCTAACTGGTCAGTGGCACTTGCAGAAAAGACAGACATTCCAGTCCTTTTCTAGTGTCACAAAACCCTATGCCTACAGCACTTAAAACCTGTGAGGACAGCCAGGCAGGTGCATACTGTTCAGTGCCACTGCATTTCAAAGAATCCAGAGGCAAAGGGCTGAATTATTTTGGCTGCTGCCTAGATTTCAGCTTTCCTTGCAACTGTAAATGGAAAATCACATTCCTATCAGATGGAAATGGACTGATTTTGGCTGCTGTGAGAGGCGGTCCTACAATAAACAGAGCTTCAGGAGAATCAGAGGAACTGATAAACAGAAAATGAAGAAAATGTTAGACATGCTCAGACCCAAAAGCTTTGAGACTTTTCAGCTAGAAGGGTGGAATTTCCCTCCCTCCAAACCTCTTTCTAGCCTCTCAGCATATTTTGACAATCCAAAAAGCTTTCTTTTTATTGCTTATGCTTATTTTGATTCTGTGTTTGGCCAGCGAGCCAATTCCTCAGAGGTTTTGAAAGACATTGGATTTCAGTTTTAAATGGGATATGATATATTTTCAACCAAAAAAATGCATTCCTTTTTCTGTTACAAGACCTGTTTTCATTTGCCCTCAACTCTAGAAAACCTTTTAAGACTATATTTGAACTGAGTTCCATTAAAGACAAAGGAAGTTTTCATCCTTGGCCATAAAAAGGAGATACATGGCTTGCAACAGTGTTTGCACTTCCTACCTGCTTATGTTTGGTTTTATGATTTGGATTTATGATTGGTTTTCAAGATTCACTTACGTTTCCTACAGTGGACAGGCCAGTCTCTGCTTTCTTGCACAATTCCTTTGACAGTGCCACTTTCTAAACAAACAGCCAGGACAAATAATTCCTACTTTAACCTTTCAGATCCCTGTCATTCATTGCCTGGGTAAAGTTTAGAAAATGCGTAATGGTTACTTTGGAAGACAAAAGCCATCACCACAAACATAACCCTTTCTCCTCCGGACTGAATGAGGGGAGGGAAAGAGCAGCACCATACACTGTGTAGAGATTTGTCATGGAAGCACCAAGGTGGGTGTGCATGGGGAATGACTGGGAATTTCTGCAAGGGAAGCACCAGAAGGAGTGCCATAAGAAAGGCTATATTTCAGAATATTCATGCTGAGGGAAACCAAGCATGGAACGATATGCTGAACTACTACAGAGAATCCCCACATGAATTTCAAGATACAATTTTTCTTTTCAAGCCAGAACATCCCTACAACTTACTTCTTTCCAACCACCTAGTCTAGTAGGGGCAGAGGTGGTTCTTCAAGCTTTTAGATTACAGATCACATCTCCTTTAGGATGTCTGAAGGCACAAGAACAAGCTTGTCAAGGTATGTAGCATTCCTCTGCAGGAAGTTTTCAGATCATCGGAAGTGATGACTGGAAAGTTACTTCTACTTAGGAACATTAACAACTCAAAATTAGACACAAACTAAATAACATCCTCAAAATCCAGAGAAAGAACCAGACCATTTAGTACAGCTGACTGATATCTAAGGAAATAAACATAAACACACTTAGAAAGGTTGGAAGGGGGGGTAAGAACAACTTCATGTCAAGTGATACTGAAGATGCTGAGAGCACAGCATTCAACATGAGAGACTAACAGCATCTTTCCACAGCAACTGCAACCAATTGAATTCACACCAGTATTTGTGATCAGACAAAAGTTATTTGCTCTGAATTTTCATTTAGGGAAAGATAAAACATCCTCAAATTTCACAAATCCCTTTCCCCATCTATTCCTAACTTCATCTTTGAAGAAGAACCAGAACATCTGCTGTCCATTTTTCACTCTCAACTTCCTGAAGCACTTGGAGATGGTCCAGTGAATGGGATTCAACTTCAATGTAAATGACAGAACTCACATCTGCTTTTGTAAAGCTGAAGCTCATGAGTATCAGTAATGCTGGATGGGGAGGGAAAAAGACATACTGGGGAAACACCAGCAATCCAGTCACAGCAGCATGAACTCAAGTAGGAGGTTGGACAGAAGACTCCAGAGGCCCTTTCCAGCCCACATTTCTACAGATGTAGACTCTTGCATTGCCAAAGGGAAAACTGGTCTTGAGGGATTTTGGATTTGCAGCTTTCCCTTTTACCTTCTATATGCCAGATAAAAGCACAAACTGCCATCCATGTCTGATGCAAATTTTAAGCAGCAGCCTGTGTTTGGCAAAGAAAGCTGACAAGAGAAGTACCAGGATGTAAGTAAACAGAAAAGATGTCAGAAATTTCCTCTACTGATTTAAAAATCAAAGGGAAAAAAAGATTCAAAAACCAGAGTGGTCTTCTCTATCAGCTTGATTCAGTTTAGCTTCTAAGCCTGGATTGCTCTGGAGAGGCACTTAGCAAGCAGCCTGTAAAAGCAGAGCAAGCAGCTTTTATTTTAATACCACTGATAGTGTTAAAGGCCACTAATAAGGCCTCCCTTAGAACACTGCTTTTGGGTTTAAGAGACTAACTTAGACTAGATAAAATGCTCAGTGCCACCAAAGCAGAACAGGGAAATGAAGAGGCTATTATTTAAAATAATATTTGTATAAAGAAAAAACACAAGCACAAAGTTTTTTTCTTAATGGAATAAAAATTCAACCTTTCCATGATTATCACAACTGTGATGTTTCCTTGAAAGAAAGATGTGAATGAGGAAAAAAGAAACCTATCTACCTTTGAAGTAGAGTATGACCTGTTAATGAATGGGTTACTTGCAGCAGCCAACATCTGAAGCTAATAACTAGTGAGGTTTTCCTAGGCTGTATTTGTTACCATTTTTGACAGACAGCATTTTAGAAAGAAACTTTTACTTTTAGATTTGCTATAGCTTCATTAGCTTTAAAGATGAGCTTTAAAGATGACGGCTCTTACCTCTGCTACTCCAATGCAGCCTCACAGCACAGCAAAATCACACTTCAGTTAGGAAACCTTCACCATATTCCAGTCTGAATCCAAGAATAACAAATGCCATCTTATAATTTCTGCAAAAAAGAAGAGTTTTGAAGCAGGGAGATCACAGAATCATAGAATCACAGAATGGTAGGGGTTGGAAGGGACTTCTGGAGATCATCTAGTCCAACCCCCCTGCCAGAGCAGGTTCACCTACAGCAGGTTGCACAGGGCCACGTCCAGGCGGGTTTTGAATATCTCCAGAGAAGGAGACTCCACCACCTCTCTGGGCAGCCTGTTCCAGTGCCCTGTCACCCTCACAGTAAAGAAGTTTTTCCACGTATTTAGACGGAACTTCCTGTGTTCCCGTTTGTGCCTGTTGCCCCTTGTCCTGTCATTGGGCACCACTGAAAAAAGTTTGGCCCCATCCTCTTGACACCTGCCCTTGAGAAATTTATAAGCATTGATCAGGTCCCCTCTCAGTCTTCTCTTCCTCAGGCTAAACAGCCCCAGCTCCCTCAGCCTTTCCCCATAGGACAGATGCTCCCCTCATCATCTTTGTACCCTCCTCTGGACTCTCTCCAGTAGTTCCTTGTCTTTCTTGAACTGGGGAGCCCAGAACTGGACACAAGACTCCAGATGCGGCCTCACTAGGGCAGAGTAGAGGGGGAAGGAGAACCTCCCTCGACCTGCTGGCCACACTCTTAATGCACCTTGGCCTGCCATTGGCTTTCCTAGCTGCAAAGGCACATTGCTGGCTCATGGTTAATTCGTCATCTACCAGGACTCCCAGGTCCTTCTCCACAGAGCTGCTTTCCAGGAGGTCAACCCCCAACCTGTACCGGTGCCTGGGGTTATTCCTCCCCAGGTGCAGGACTCTGCACTTGCCCGTGTTGAACCTCATGATGTCCCTCTCTGCCCAACACTCCAGCCTGTCCAGGTCTCACTGAATGGCAGCACAGCCTTCTGGTGTATCAGCCAGTCCTCCCAGTTTCGTATCATCTGCGAACTTGCTGAGGGTACACTCTGTCCCTTCATCCGGGTCATTGATGAATAAATTGAACAAGACTGTTGATTTATTGATTGTTGTCAACAAGTTGTCAACAAATTCTTGATTTGGACTTGCAGACTCACTTCCCAGCTTGATTCTTTATCAGGTGTACAATGAAATGAAACTGTGCCAGACCCCAGCTGATCCACAGAGGCCTCAGGCCTTTCTGCTTTCCTTTCTGTCACTTGGTCACGTTTTGGAGGAGAGGAAGTAAAAGCAGTAGACGTTTCTGGGTGCTAATGACTGTAAGGGGGGAAAAGAGCCATCATATGCAAAATGATCTAAAGGCTATGCTAGTTCAAAACTACTATCTGCTGTTCCTTTCTCTGATGCCTCCAGCAGGAACCTGGGAGTTCTGAGATCCCTCCATCTCCTTTTCTTTTAGCAAGATAGTACTTGATAATACCCAGGTCAGAGGCTTTGTGTCAATTCTGTTTACATCCTAAAGCACCACATGGTCTGGAGCTATACAAGGAAACTTGCAGAAGAATCATAGTCCTCTGGCCAAGAAAATGGATGTTCCCTCAAGTCTCAGAAGGCATGGCATACTGATAGCTGTATACAGGGATGTGGTCAAGTGCATCATCTCCATTTCTCACTTCTAGCTTAATTTCTTCTCATAGGACACTCTGCAAGGCACAGGCTCACAGAAGGTCTGGTGGGAAAGAAACTGCTGGTGGTTTGTCTAGTCCAGCCTCCAGGTTGGCTGCCACTTTGTGGAGCTGAAACCTGAAGAGGTCCAAAGGTGGAGATCACAGTAATGCTCCTCCTCGTCAATTTTATTTTTCCTAATGCTATGTCTGAAGGTCCCAAGCAGCAGTTTGTTGCTGTTGCCTCTGTAATATCTTTGGCCACTGCAAAAGAGAGCTTGGCTTCATCATCTCTCCAGGTAGGTGTAGGCTGTTGTCCTGGTTCCAGCTGGGATAGGGTTAATTTTCACAAGAAGCTGGCTGGGGGTCTATTCTATACCATGTGACCATCATGCTCACTATATAGAGGGGGATGGAGCGGGGGGGGGGGGGGGGGGACACGGGGGGGCGGGGGGGGGGGAGTGGATCGCTGCTCGGGAGCAGGCTGGGCGTCTGGCTCCGGATGGTGAGCGACCTGTGCTGGGAAGCACCCCTAAGTACACTCTGTTGTTGTTATTATTGGGGTTGCTTGTTTGTTTGTTTTCTTTTCCTTCGTTGTCCAGTTAAACTGTTGTTATCCCAACCCACGAGTTTTGCGTTTCTTTTTCCTGATTCTCTACCCCATCCCACTGGGGGCGGGGGGAGGGTGGGGTGAGCAAGCAGCCACGTGGTGCTCAGCTGCTGGTTGGGGCTAAACCATGACTGCTGCTATTGGGTTTTTCCGGGCCTCCACTTCAGCAGGGTGGAGAGGCCCAGTTCCCTCAGACTCCCCTCACAGCATGTGCTTTAGGCCCCTCACTCCATCTTGGCAGACCTCCTTGGGACGCTCTCCAGTTTCTCCACTTTCTTTTTGAAGTGTGAGGCCCACTGTCTCATATGGTATCTGTCATGGTGTCCAGGCCCTTCTCCTCAGGGCACTCCTTAGCCAGTCAGGCTCCTGCTGCATGGAGTTGTTCTGCAGCTTTTCCTTCTAAACCTTAAAATGTCTGCTGGCCAAATTCCCAGGTGTGTCAAGGTCCCTCTGGACTGAACCTCCAACAGTCAAGCTTTTAAAGTATGTGTGCCAATGGTCATCCTGAGTCATGGTGCCTCTAATAAGATCATAATTCTAATGAAGTAGCTGCATGACACTATGGATAAGAAAAGAGTACTCCTGTAATGGAGTTGCTAAGCAAGGTAGAAAGCACTGTGGTAACCACCTCAGAAACACCAAAGCAGGGTACAAAGTGAGCAAACGCAGGGCTAGTGGGGAAATGGTGAAAAGGGGTTGGCTTTTTGCATGGGAGGGGTTAAGGATGGTTAAAGAGTAGGACTTGAGAGGTGGAAAAAAGGGTGAAAAGGGAATGAAAGGAAATGATCAGGGCTGTTTGGGGATACCTGTCAAGCAGCCCTCCATCTGAGCAACACTGCCTGGACCAGGACAAGAAAGCTGCAGCTGCTCTGAGTATACTAACATCTGACTTACTTCCAAGGTCGTGGGGAACCTGAGAGCTTTCCCTACTGTCATCAGAGGAGGAATCATCAGAGGGAAGGAATCACAGAATCATATAGGTAGAATGGAACTTCAGGAGGTCTCTGGTCTGACCTCTTGCTCACAGCAAAATCAGCTGTGTAGTCAGACAACAGTGCTTTATCCAGTGGGGCTGGAAAACATCCAAGGACAGTGGCGGTACAACGTCTCTGGGTAACCTGCGCCAATGCTTGGATGCCCTCATGGAGAAAATTTTTTTTCCTTCCTGAACCTTCCTTATTTCAACATCTGACTATTGTCTGTTATCTTTCCGCTAAACACCAGAGTGGCAAGACTGGCTCCATCTTCCTGAAAACCTCCCTACAGGGACTGGCAGGCTGCCATGAGGTTCCTGGGGCTTTCCCTTCTCCAGGCTGAACAAGGCCCTTTCCCTCTGTTTCTCCTCACAGGAAAGTGCTCCGGCCCCTGAGCGTCTTAGCAGTCCTCTGCTGAATTCTCTCCCAGTTACCAATATCTCACTTGATGTGGTGGGTAGACTCTGGCCAATCGCCAAGCAGCCACACAGCCACTCATTCTTTCCTTCTCTTTCCCAGCCATTCTTCATAGGAGAGGTGTTCCAGCCCTCTGAAAATTTTTGTGGCCCTCCTCTGGACCTGCTCTAACAGGTCCATGTCTTTCTCATGCTGGAGACCCCAGAGCTGGATGCAGCACTCCAGGTGGGTCTCATGAGAGCGGAGTAGAGAGGGAGAATCACCTCCCTTCACCTGCCAGAGATGCTTCTTTTGATGCAGCCCAGGACACAATTGGCTTCCTGGGCTGCAAGCTCACATTGCTGGCTCGTATCTAATTTTTGACCCACCAGTATCCCCAGGTCCTTCTCTGCAGGGCTGTTCTCAATCCATTCATCCCCCAGTCTGTACTGATAGTGGGAATTGCCCCAACCCAGGTGCAGGACCTTGCACTTGGCCTTGTTGAACTTTATGAGGTTCACATGGGCCCACTCCTCCAGCCTGTCAAGGTACCCCTGGATGGCATCCCTTCCTTCAGGCGAAACAACTGCACCATTCAGCTTGGTGTCATCTGCAAACTTGCTGAGGGTGCACTCAATCACAGTATCTATGTCATTGATGAAGATATTAAATAGTATTGATCTCAATACTATTTAAGACATTTAATGAAGTTCCTGAGATGACAGTCCCCCTGCCTATTAGGTTTACTCTGAATGGCATCCCTAAGGCACAGGAATGGTCCTTCCATGTCGTCATTGACAAACATGGTGAGAGTTGCCTCCTCCTGATCATGTGTTGTCCTGGTTGCAGCTGGGATAGGGTTAATTTTCACCAGAAGCTGGCCAGGGTCTATTCTATACCATGTGACTGTCACCCTCACTATGTAGAGGAGGACGGCGTAGCGGGGGGGGGGGGGGGGATCACTGTTCAGGAGCAGGCTGGGCATCAGGCTCCAGGCAGTGAGTGACCTGCACTGGGAAGCACCACTAAGTACACTCTGTTGTTGCTATTGTTGGGGTTTCTTTGTTTTTTTCCTTTGTTGTCTGGTTAAACTGTTGTTGTTGTTAACCCACGAGTTTTGCATTTCTTTTTCCTGATTGTCTCCCCCATCCCACCAGGAGGGGAGGGGCGAGCGAGTGACCTCGTGGCACTCACTTTCTGCGTGGGCTAAACCACGACAGTGCCCAAGACCATGCTTAAGCAAAGACTTTGCTTCAGAGCAGAGACACACTGGCATGGATGGCAGATGGCAATGTATGGCTGAAATAAGGTGTGCACAAAGAGAGCAAACACTGCTGTCCACTAGGCCAGAGAGAAATAGGGTTTGCACTCTGTGATGTCTCTGCAGGCCCAGAGGGCCTGGTATGGAGGTGAAGATGACCTCCAGGAAGGACAAGGTGCTGCTGAAAATGTCCTTGGGTTATGGACATCCTTTGACCCAGGAACACTGCAAATCATTGGCCTGTTCCTTGATTGCATCGTCCAGGGGATGACTAAAGCATGCAGGAGAAGCACTGCCTACATCTACTGGATCAGGATAGGACAGGCCTTGCCTCACGGCAGGGAATCAGTCACTTGCTCATAAGCACCAAATCTGTCTGAGATGACCTGGGGCATCTGTTGTGTACCAGCTCTGAATGGGGATAGCTACCCACAGGTCCTGCGCTGCCCTTATCAGTTGTATGCTCCAGTTGTGATGGATGGTTTTGGCATCTGAATTAGCACTACAGGCCTGTATTTGGCTAATAAATTCAACAGCTGGACTGGATTAGGTGAAGCAATGTAGGAGTGTCCATAAGACTACTGCCATTATAGTCGCTGGACATCTAGCAAATACACCTAATGGAGAAGAGAAAGAGGAAGACTGAGCACTCTTTCTCTCTGGCACATGACTCGATTTTGTCAGATGCCTCTATCAGCTGCCCTGAACATAAGGATTATGTTCATAATAAGGATTAGAGACAGGTTTGCTTGTACTAAACATGGGCATCTGCTGTCATTTCACTGGGCCCAACGGATTTCTCACCAGCCTCCAAGATGCTCCCATGCTGCTCCATCCCGCAGAATTGTTCCATTAGAACTTGCAGTTACCTGCACATATTTTGGACCGCTTCCTGCCCCTCAAATGTTACCAAGTGTTTGCATTTCAACAACTCACTCCTGACCTCCACCTCCATTGATGAGCATGGGAGCTGAGACAAGTTCACATGCAGGTGCCCATTTTGTGCACACCTGAATTGAGGCAAGAGGAATATCACCTCCTGCAGGTTTGTAGCAGGCTTTGGAGGGAGCTGAGTCCCCTTCCAGCCCCAGGACTACAAGTCCAGGATGAGATGCCTTGATTGACTCAGCTGAATCCCTTCCCTCAGCACAACTAAAGGAGATCCCTTCTTGTCACTATCTGGATGTCCTGTCTAATAATAAGACAAGAAAAGGCGATTCTTGGACCTAACTCTGTCTCTGATAGGAGAAGTGACACTCCTGGAAATAAGTGTCTCTCCTCAGCTGAGGAAGGCAACATCACTGATTACTTCAGTCTCTTTCACAGTAGGTTTCCCTGGAGCCCCAGGGACACCTCAAGGAAGCCCACAAGGGGCAGAGGAGGTGACGCCTTGCGCTGGTGCTCTGCTCCTGAGCTAGGACAGCCTCCTGGGAAGGAGGGAGCTCATGGCAATTTGGCAGCACTGTAAAGAGATAGCTCTGCCCGGGAGCATCTCCTCTGCAAAGGGCAGCAGGGCTGAGGGAACTGAATGGATGTTGCCAAGGGGAGATGAGTGGGGCAGAGGGAGGTTAAGGCAGTCTGGGGTGGAAGGACAGAGGAGAGATCACTCGGGGAGAAATCTTCTCAGCCTTTCACATGGTAAGTCTCTGGCAGCAGGGCAAGGCACGTGAGTAACCTGGAGGGGTGTCCTAGAGGTGGCACATCCCCAGGCAGATACAATCTGGCAGGATGGCTCTCAGGGTTTCCTTAGCATGGAGGACATGCTCCAGAGCAGGGTTTTCCTTCCACACTGTCAGAGGGACAGTGGCTCCCTGCTCCTGAGGATGGCTGTACAGGTGTGCAGCCAGGTGTGGTGCCCAGGGCTGTGCTTCAAAGCAGGATCTCTGCACCCCAGAGGGATGTGTGCTGGGGCAGGAATTCCGCTGCCTGCTGGGGTCAGCACTCAGTCTGCCCAGGGAGCTCCTCGCGAGGCTGTGGAGAGAATCTGTGGGTGGAAGGCAGAGTTCTGCTTTCAGGAGGGTGCTGCATGGAACGAGGGCTGCTCATGCTCCAGATCACCCTCAGGACATTTCTGAGGGGACTTTTCAAGAAGCATATCAAGGTAGGGGCTACTGGAAAGAGAACAAGATTTCCTGGCTCTTTGCCTGGTTGAGTTTTGAGGTGGAGGTTGAAATTCTTCTTTCCACTCTAGAATAGGCTTTGAGATTCCCACTGTCTTACACTGAGAGATGAGTAAATCTGGGAGAAGCACCTCAAAGCACCATAACCCAGCTGCCCCCAGCCACAACCTCCCTTTCACAGACACACCAGGATTTCTGCAGCCTGCTCCTTAGCTCCTACAGACACAGAGGTGCCCCCGGGCAGTGTCCTGCCCCTGGGAGGTTTCTGCAGGGCAGAGCTGAGTGCAGAGTGAGTGGGATGGGAAAAGACAGAGAAATGGCTACAGGTACAAACAGCTCCAGGCAGAGGAGATATATCAGGGGAGGAGAAGAAAGTGCTGTCAAAAGTGCTGTGGTGGGTGGATTTGGGCAACTCCCTGTCAGTTCCTCCAGTGCAGATGCCTTCCCCTGACCAAGACTTCTGGTCCTCTCTCTCACCCACAACAGCTTCTACCATGAAGATGGTGGTGGCCAGGGCATGAGCTGCCTCCTCTGCAGCCATAGCTTTAGCAGAGGAGAGGTGCCTCTCTCCTTACACATGCCTCTTTCCTCCTGCATGTCTGGGGATGTGTGCACAGCTGGGTAAGGTAATGCCTCTCCAGAGCGTTTGCCTCTTTGCCTTCCTTGGCATGAGCATCATGGTATTTCTCCATGTTTCTCCACCTGCCCATGCTGCTGCTGTTATTGTTTTCAGGCACTCTGGGGTGGGGATTTCAGCTGCAGTTCAGACATCAACCCTGACCATCCTGCCACAGAT
Source organism: Phoenicopterus ruber ruber (assembly GCA_009819775.1). Classification (NCBI taxonomy): domain Eukaryota; kingdom Metazoa; phylum Chordata; class Aves; order Phoenicopteriformes; family Phoenicopteridae; genus Phoenicopterus; species Phoenicopterus ruber. Next base: position 25,059,034 of record CM020225.1, read on the forward strand.
GTGTCTGCATGGGAATGAGGTGTCCCAGCACCCTTCTGACTTCTGGGACCCCAGACAATGCAGTGTGTCAGGGTGGAGAATGCGCCAACTGTCCCTTCAGAAGATCCCATCTTTTACTGCCTCCCTGTCTTTTAACCTGTCATCATTGGGGCAGTGCAGTCAATGGGGTTTAGGAAATAAGCAGACTGAAAGCCACACCACTCAGGATACTTGACTGTCTCCCCACAGTGTCATGTCAAGCTGTTCTCCACAAGGGTGCAGTGCTCCCATAATATGTTTGTGCTACCTAAGAGCCCCACAAGAAAAGCAGTGAAGACACTGAGGCTGTGGAAATGCTGCTGGGCATTTTCCAGCATGGGTATGTGGTTGGATGATATGAGCCCTGCATGCCCTTGGATAGAGAGGGAGTGTTGAGACCTCAGTCAGGTGTGGACACAACAACGCAGAGTGCTTGGTCTGGTCACCTGAGTGAGGAGCCACAATTTCCGTGTCAATCCCTGCACATCTACGCTGCGAACAGTAGAGAGGAGTTTGGAGAGCTGCCCTTTGGATCTGAAAACCCCTGCTCTCTGCAGTTCTTTTTTCAGAGTAACATCTGAGTGTGATCATCCTCCAGCTGAGAGAGGCAGAATGGGGCAGCTGGGAGCAAGACTGGTGGAGAGACCAGCTCTCCTGATTTTACACTAAGGCACAGGGAACACTTTTGCCTCTTATAGCTTATTAGTGTTGATGGTGAGAGCAATCCTGAAGCTGAGAATTTCTACCCCTTCAATGAACGCTCTCCCAATGTGACATGGGCATCTAAAAACGAAGAAAGTGTATTGCTAAATTGCTGTGCTACAGCCCATCATCTGGAGCACAGGCTGGGAAGATGCTGAGCAGCCTTCCTCCATGATGGGTGCACCTCTCCTGAGGGAGGATGTGCACATAGCGATAGGCCACACCTGCTGCTCTCTTGTGATCACACCTGCAGATGGAAGACAGAGGGTAAATTGATGGGCAGGCAGAGTATGTCTCAGTGGTGGCTGAATCAGATACAGACACCTCTGCTTAGAAGGGTAAAACCAGAAAGGAGAAATCCCTCACAGGGCACTTTTCGAGAGGCCGGTGGCCCAAGTGCTAATTTAATCTCTTCCTGTAGGACATGAAGACTATTCCCACAAGGTCACTGCACCTAGGCTCCTGCACTCAGCCCAGGGTGTCTATCCTCAGTGAACTCCTCAATGTATGGGGCTTTTTGCCACTTCAGTGTACAAACTCCTATAGAGCAGGTCTTACTCCTGGGGAGCCCTTCAGTTGAGGCGTTGCTCCTCATGCAACACTCAGCCAGAGCAAATCAGAACTTAAGGGAGGAAGAAATATGAAGGGAGTCTTGAGAAGAAGAGAGGTGATATGGGAGGTTTCTGTAAGAAACAGAAGAGATTTTCTCAGTGAAGACTGCCTTAAATTGTCAATGTCTTCTCCTCCTTGGACAGCACCTGAGTTCTGGAGGGACCAAATGTCCAACGGCAGCTCCATCACCCAGTTCCTCCTCCTGGCATTCGCAGACACATGGGAGCTGCAGCTGTTGCACTTCTGGCTCTTCCTGGGCATCTACCTGGCTGCTCTTCTGGGCAACGGCCTCATCATCACAGCCATAGCCTGCAACGACCGCCTCCATACCCCCATGTACTTCTTCCTCCTCAACCTCTCCTTCCTCGACCTGGGCTCCATCTCCACCGTTGTCCCCACATCCATGGCCAATTCCCTCTGGGAAACAAGGGCCATTTCCTACTCAGGATGTGCTGCCCAGGTCTTTTGCTTTCTCTTCTTGATTGTTGGGGAGTATTGTCTTCTCACCGTCATGGCCTATGACCGCTATGTTGCCATCTGCCAACCTCTGCACTATGGGACCCTCTTGGGCAGCAGAGCTTGTGCCAAAATGGCAGCAGCTGCCTGGGGCAGTGGGTTTTTAAATGCTGTGCTTCACACTGCCAATACGTTTTCAATACCACTCTGCCAAGGCAATGCTGTGGACCAATTCTTCTGTGAAATCCCCCAGATCCTTAAACTCTCCTGCTCAGACTCCTACCTCAGGGAAGTTGGGCTTCTTGTGGTTAGTCTTTCTGTAGCTTTAGGGTGTTTTGTTTTCATCGTGCTCTCTTATGTACAGATCTTCAGGGCTGTGCTGAGGATCCCCTCTGAGCAGGGACGGCACAAAGCCTTCTCCACCTGTCTTCCTCACCTGGCCATCGTCTCCCTGTTTGCTAGCACCGCCATGGTTGCCTACCTGAAGCCCCCTTCCATCTTCTCCCCATCCCTGGATCTGGTGGTGACAGTCCTGTATGCAGTGGTGCCTCCAGCAGTGAACCCCCTCATCTACAGCATAAGGAACCAGGAGCTCAAAGACGCACTGAAGAAGCTGATTCAATCAGTTGTCTTTCAGCAGCAGTAAGTTGGCCATGTCTCTTCTGAAGTGATTTCCAACTTATCTTGGGAACCTCTTGTGCTTTTCACATTTTATCTATAATAATCCTGGTTTTCCAGGAATGTCTGAATTCACTGCACTTCTCCAGAGGCATGAACTGAGTTGGCCTGACACAGAGACCCTTGTAGACATGTCTGGCACAATAGTACAGCTGGCATCCCATGTCACAACTCTGTAATAAAAGGCGCTTTCCCCAGTGCTTGTGTCTGGAGGTTGGGCTCTTCTTCCAAAGCTGAAGTGAAAAAAAGGCTGAAGAAATTGTCCCCCACAAGGCCATGCTGCTGTGCTTGGGTTCTCCATGGGCTCAAGAGAGGAGGGCAGGGAGTGATGTGCTAGGGAAGTTTGTTGATATAGTGTCCGGCCTCAAGGAGACTGCTTTTCCTGTCCACCCAGACCTCCTTAGGAGACCCTCTGGATCAAACCAGTTGGAGCGTGCTGCTATGACTTCTCCTATGAAGTGAAAAATTATAAAAATATCCTTAAAAACCAAAAATCCTTTCTTATTAAATGGTCATTGAAATCTTCATCATTCACCACTCTGCTGAAAACTCTCCAATTAGCTGTACAAGTCTTGAAGACTCGAAGAAAATTACAAGATTGTAATGAGCCCCATGGTGTATTTGGTCCTACTGACAGGAGATTGAACAAACTGTTCGAGAAGGCAAGGTCAGAAGGAAATGCTGAAGTTTCTTGGAGGATTAATTGGCCCCACTGAGGGCTATTACTGACAAAGCCTCCCCATGGACTCGTTAGTGCAGAAAATTGGAGGCAGTGATAAGAGGCAGGCAGAGGCACTGTGCAGGTGGCTCTGATGCTGAGTAAAGCCTTGATGTATTTATCAAGCCAAACACAAAGCCCTGACCACCACGCTCCTTGGGGAAGGGAGATCCTGTCCCTCATGCATGGCTCAGGGCTCTTCCTGGGGCAGTAGGATATGGACTTTGTGATGCCAAGTGAAGGACAAAGGTATGACACCTTCCAGCCTTCCTATGGGATTCAAGGAGCAAATAAGGCTCCAGTGCCATGAGGACAATGTGTTTCATCATAGCCCTCAGTGGCAAACACATCAGCCATAGCCAAGGGGACAAAGACATTGGTTCTGTTGGAGCCTTACGGCCTTGCCAGCACCCTCAGCCATCTCCACTGCAGGCTGTCCTACACTTTTCCACACCTATGCCTGTTTCCCTGCAGACTGTAGACATCCCACCCACTTCCCCACCTTGTTCTCACCTCAGCACATCCTTACCTTCACTGATTTCTCTCCATCCTCACTGGCTGTTCCTTGAAATACAAAGCTATGGGCTGATCACAGATTTCCTCTCAGTTACCTGCACAGTACTACCTTTTGAATGACATTCCTTCCTGCTCCTGTTCAGCCTGGACCTCCAAAGCTGCAGTTTCTGGTGGTTTTCCTTCCTCATACTCTTTCCCACTGCAAGGAAAACATGCAGTCATCTCTGTAAGCAACTTCCAAGCTTTCTCAAGCTACTACTACACTACCCTGAGCCTCTGCTTCAACAGGTCTAAGAAGCCCAGTTCTTTCAGCTTTTCCATACATGGCCCCCAACCCCATCTTGGCAGATCTCCTCTGGACCCTTTCCAATTCCTCCCCACTCCTCCTGAATGGGGAGCCCCACACCAGGACACACTATTGCAGATGTGGCTGCACCAGTGCTGAGTCAAGGGGAATGATAACTCCCCTTGTCTGGGTGGCCACGCTTCTCCCAGAGCAGCCCAATAGGCATATGGCCATATTCATATTTAGCACCACTGACTCATATGGCATCCCTTGTAATGCCCATTGAGGTATGATCCTTGAGGTTGCTCCTCATCCAGTCAGGTCTGAGCCTGCCTTGATGTATGGGGTTGTTCTGCCCCTTGGTGCAGAACATCAGAAGATCCCTTCTCCTTGGAAAACGCCTAGAGGTTTCTATTGACCAAATCCATTTCTCAAGGTCTGCTTGGACTGAAGCTCCATTGTGTCAGCTGTTAACATGTAGGTGAAGATGGAGATGCTAGTTAAATGAAATTGGTGGCCAATGTAGTAGGTATTACCACGATGACCATCCCAGAAACACCAAATGAAGGTACAACGCAAGCAAAACCAGGGTCAATGAGGAAAGGGTAAGCAGAGGTGTGCTGATTGTATGGGAGGGCATGAGGATGATCAAAGGGAAGAACTTGGGAGGGGCAAAACATGGAAAAAGAAAACAAAAAGTGAAGCCGAGGATATGATCAAGGCTGTTCTGGGGTACCTGCCAAGCAGCCCTTCACCCGAGAAAGACTGACTGGAGCAGGACAAGAAAGCTGCACTTGATCTGAGCATATTTACGTCTGACTTACTTCCATGGTCATGGAGAGTCTGAGTGCTTTGCATACCAGCATCAAGGGAAGATGCGTAGCGGATGGAAACACAGAATTGTTTGGGCTGGAATTGATCTCAGGAGGTCTCTAGTCCAACCTCCTGCTCACAGCAGGGTCAGCTATCAGGTCACAGCAGTTTTCACAGGATTTTATTCATTTTGAGCCTGAAAACCTCCAAAGGCAGAGATGACACCAACTCTGGAAAACCTTCTCACTGCACATTGGTCCTCGTCCCCCAGTCAGGTACAGCAGTGAAGAGCGTAACTCTTCCTGGTTACCTCCTGATATGCATGAGAAGGCTGTTACATGGTCTCCCCAAAGCCTTCTTTTCTCCTGACTGAAAAAACTTAGCATTTTCAGCCTCCCATAGTGAGAAAGTCAACCTTACAAATGCATGCCTGAGATGTTTAAGGCTGTTCCAATCCTGCTGTATTCTCCTGGATCTGCAAAGGATTCCACGGTTGTTAGAATATCATCGCCCTCCTGCTGTGGTCTTCTGCAAGTGTCGCTCTCCGTTGTCATCATGATGTAAACCACATGTGTTGTAGGCCATGAGCAGGGCACAATCTGAACAAGCAGTCATTCAGAATTAAATTTTGTACTTAAAATGGTTCAGGCCCAAGAGACAACATCACACCACTAGCAGAGGATTGCACTGGGGGATGCCATGCTTGGTGCTAATCCATAGAATCATAGAATCATAGAATTGTTCTGGTTGGAAGAGACCTCCAAGATCATCGGGTCCAACCATTAACCTATCACTACCAAGTCCCCCACTAAATCATATCCCTTAGGTCCACATGCAGAAGAGCAATTCATAACTCCAAAATTCACAGTAGTTATCACTAGAGGTGGCAGAATCACTGAACTATTCAGATCATAAGGGACCTTGGCAGATCTCCAGTCCAGCCTCCCACTTACATCAGGGTGAACACTGAATTACCACTAAGTTCCTCAGGCCTTTGTCCAACAGTGTCCTGAAAATGTTTTCTGGGGACTTTGTCTAAGATCATTTGTGGACTCTTGGGAATCCTCCAAGGACGCTGAGGATGCCTTTTGCTGCAAGGTTCGGGCAGCCGCAGGATTCCTTGACTCCCGGCAAGCTGTTAGCAACCTCTAGCAGCTCATAATGAACTCTGTCCACCGTCCTTGATCAAAAGATGCATTGCTGAGAGGCTGCTGAATCTTTTCAGGCCCTTGGACTATTAGTCCTTGCTGCTCTTCCATGTAGGCAGCAATGATACAGCCAAACTAGGAAAGTATCGAGTATAACTAAATGAGTCTGGGGATGATGGTCAAGGGCATGGTAACATAGGTGGTGGTGTTCTTGATCTTGATGGTGAGGAGATTTGAGCACTGGTCAGTTTCTGTGGGTCCCTGGAAAGGTGATGGAACAGCTCATTCTGGAGGCCATCTCCAAGCATGTAGAAGAAAAGAAGGTGATCAGGAGTAGTCAGCATGGATTCACCAAGGGGAAATCATGCTTGATCAATCTGATAGCCTTCTACAATGGCATGACTGTCTGGGTGGATGAGGGGAGAGTGGTGGATGATGTCTACCTGGACTTCAGCAAAGCATTTGACACTGTCTGCCACAATATCCTCATAGATAAGCTCAGGAAGTGTGGGCTAGACAAGTGGACGGTGAGGTAGATTGAGAGCTGGCTGAATGGCACAGCTCTGAGGGTGGTGATCGGCGGCACAGAGTCTAGTTGGAGGCCTGTGGCTAGTGGTGTCCCGCAGGGGTCGGTACTGGGGCCAGTCTTGTTCAATTTATTCATCAATGACCTGGATGAAGGGACAGAGTGTACCCTCAGCAAGTTTGCTGATGACACGAAACTGGAAGGACTGGCTGATACACCAGAAGGCTGTGCTGCCATTCAGTGAGACCTGGACAGGCTGGAGCGTTGGGTGGAGAAGAACCTCATGAGGTTCAACACGGGTAAATGCAGGGTCCTGCACTTGGGGAGGAACAACCCCCTGCACCGGTACAGGTTAGGGGTTGACCTCCTGGAAAGCAGCTCTGCGGAGAAGGACCTGGGAGTTCTGGTGGATGACGAATTAACCATGAGCCAGCAATGTGCCCTTGCGGCCAGGAAGGCCAATGGCATCCTGGGGTGCATTAAGAAGAGTGTGGCCAGCAGGTCAAGGGAGATTATCCTCCCTCTCTACTCTGCCCTAGTGAGGCCCCATATGGAGTCCTGGGTCCAGTTCTGGGCTCCCCAATTCAAGAAAGACAAGGAATATTGGAGAGAGACCAGTGGAGGTACAAAGATGATTAAGGGAGTGAAGCATCTCTCCTATGGGGAAAGGCTGAGGGAGCTGGGGCTGTTTAGCCTGAGGAAGAGAAGACTGAGAGGGGACCTGATCAATGCTTATAAATTTCTCAAGGGCAGGTGTCAAGAGGATGGGGCCAAACTTTTTTCAGTGGTGCCCAATGACAGGACAAGGGGCAACAGGCACAAACGGGAACACAGGAAGTTCCGTCTAAATACGTGGAAAAACTTCTTTACTGTGAGGGTGACAGGGCACTGGAACAGGCTGCCCAGAGAGGTTGTAGAGTCTCCTTCTCTGGAGATATAAAACTGGCCTGGACGCAGTCCTGTGCAGCCTGCTCTAGGTAAAACTGCTCTGGCAGGGGGGTTGAACTAGATGATCTCCAGAGGTCGCTTCCAGCCCCTATCATTCTGTGATTCTGGCAACAATTGTTTGTGCAGCTGGTATCAGCAATAGGATTTTAGTTTCTATGACCATGAGAACCTCTCTGAGGATCAGTGACTTTTTGGAAGAGATGGAGTAAAATTACCCCCTGATAAAGTGGGGTAAAATTATCTTTGCTAACAGATTGCCAAACCAGTTAAGAAGAGCTTTAAATAGGAATTTTGGAGGAGTGAGAAGTGATGGCTGGGGTAGACAAGCAAAGGTTTATATAAACAAAAGAAGTATAACCATCAACAAAGCAGGGCTGAAGTGGTATCACGCCAAGTTTATACACATAAATAAGGAAGTGCCTATGGGACAGCATTATGGTGAAAGCTCTCATACCGTTTCCAGGAAATCAGCATGGCTGGGCACCTCTCTGATGTGCCTGTACACTAATGCATGCAGCCTGGGGAAAAAAAATAGGAGGAATTAGAAGTCTGTAGGCAGTTCCAGAGCTACGATCTCATGGGATAAGAGATATGGTGGGATAGCTCACATATCTGGAGTGCTGGGATGGGTGGATGCATGCATGCCTGGATGGATGGATAAAAGCTGTTCAGGAAGGACAGGACCTGTAAACAAGAAGAGGGAGTTTACCTTTAAGTGAGCGAGCAGTGGGAAAGCGTGGATATATGATGAGCCAGTCAAGAGTTTATGGGTCAGGATTAGCAGGCAGACCAACATGGGTGACCTTTAAGTGGGTGTCTGTTATCGGCTGCTTCATCAGAAAGAAGATGAGGCCTTCTTCAGACAACCTGCCTGAGGGGCAACATAGCAGGGCACAAACCATCCAGAAAGCTTCTGAAGAACATTGATGATAACTTCCCAAGCATGCAGAGATGGGGTTAGGAGAGCCAAAACCCACCTCAAGTTGAATCTGGTGAGGGACCAGAAGGGCAACAAAAAAGGCTTCTACAAGTACATAAGCAGCAAAAGGAAGACAAGGGGAAAATGTGGGCTCACTGGTACATGTGCCAGGGGAGCTGCTGACAAAGGATACGAAAAAGCCCGAGATGCTCAATGCCTTCCTCACCTCAGTCTTTACTGAACTAGCTTCCCAAAACACCCTCATGGACAAGCTGCCCAACTATGGACTAGACAAGTGAAAAGTGAGGTGGATTGCAAATTTTCTGAATTGTTGGGCTCCCCAGGAATAACACCATGCACATGTAAATGCTGGGGGCTGATCAGCTGGAAAAATCTTTTGCAGAAAAGTGGTGGATGACAAGTTGGGCATGAGCCAGCAATATTTCCTCATGATAAAGGCCACCAGCACCCTGGGCTGCATCAGGAAGGGTGTTGCCAGCAGGTGAAGGAGGTGATGATCCTTCACCTCTACTGCGCACTGGTGAGTAGTGCTCCCATCCCTGCACCACCCTTGCCCCACTGCCTCACATGTGGCCCCACAGCCCAACTGTGCAGGTACCACACTGTGTAGGGTGCATTCAGGGGTGGGAAAACATGCCCTTGGTATGGTCTGTACAAGAGATCTTAGTGCCCCGTCCCCCCATGTCCCTCCTGCTTTCACAGCCTGCCCAATGTCCGGTCCCTGCCCAGACTCAGCTGTGTCCCATGCAGGAGTTTGCAGACAGCCCTGCTCTGAGGTCTGCCAGGGGCTGGACATGTGTTAGCTAGGGAAGGACTGGACACTCCCCCAGTGTAGAGGGAGCTGGTCACATTTCAAAGATCAGCCCAAACATGGACCGTGATGCCTGGCCAGGGCTGGAAATGAAAGGTACAAAGGGCCAGGCCTGGGGGTGACATCTGGGGTATGGGCCAGCAAACGGAGTGGGGGAGACTGTCTCAAAGACATGTGCTAGGCAGAGGGACTGAGGGACAGCAGGACACTCACCTGGCTGTTGTCATGCTTCGTCCAGTTCAAGACCTGACACAGCGTCCCAGACTCCCTCTCCATGATACTCTTCAGGAGGTATGATGGCACTAAGTAAGTATAAGGAGTGGGCAGCACCAGTCTTCTTCAGCCACTTCCCAGGCCTGGTGGAGCACCAGAACAGCAAGGACTTCTGGCTCTGCACCATGAGCCTGCTTTAGGGTACCCACAGTCCGGATGTTGCCTTGGATTAGCTGAATACCAGCATTTTTCTATTTGAAGCAATTTGTAGAACAGGTCACCCCTATCTGATCTCTCCCCATCCATCCTCTGATTTGGCTGGACATTCCTGGCCCCATCCTGATACTCTTTATATGGCCCCAAGCTGGATGGAGATCACTGATGCTAATCCCCCTCCCCAGGAGGTCTAAGGGACTATAGTGTACTTCCAAGGACACTAGATGTGTTCAGGTGTTGCCCAAGGATGACATAAATCAATCTCCAGCCTCCCTGCCTTGTGCCTGCTGGGTCCTCACTGCTTCCTCTGGGATTGCAGAGTCCTTATTTTCCTGAAGATACCTGGGCTTAGCATTTCCCTTTGGGTGACTCCAGCATTTTGTGGGGCTTCATTCACTGCCCACCCCTGGCACACACAGTACATGGAGATTTCCTGGGCTCTCCAGGCAGCTCCAGTCTCCCCTGCTTAAGGACATGATCTGCATGTCACATGTGAAACAGCCCTGGGTATGTACCTCAGTGAACATTCACCATCACCACTGTCACCAGACACCAACAGGTGAGTCCTACCTAAATCCAACCCTTCATCTCTAACAGGTCACACTATGACAATAAGCTGTTTGCTCCTGAACCCATGCAGCAACAGGCCCTTTTGCGGTGCAGTTGCTCATGCCTATTCTTGACACCAGCCTTGGAAGACAAGTTGAGTCTCCAGGCACTGCGCTTGGGAGATCCCTTTTTATTAGAGAGATGCTAGGAGGGAGTCAGCTCTCACCCAGCATTAGAAACACTTTTACAAACATTTCAGGTGAGACAGCACAGGCTAATTCCTCAGTAGAAGTGAGATGAATCTAAACATTTATGTAGGAACATAATAACCAAAAATTACCACAAAATGAGAATGATAGCAATTATGATAATGATAATTAGCAGAATAATAATGATGCTAAAGCTAATGATGACAATGATAATTAAAAACAACAAAGCATAAGCCTAGAATGGAAGTAATTTGTAGAGAGTGATGGGAAATTTATCACTATTGAGAAACATCCATGAAATCACTTTCCTAATGGCATGCTTGAGCTCCTTGTTCCTCATGCCGTAGATGAGTGGGTTCACTGCTGGAGGCACCACTGCGTACAGAACTGCCACCACCAGATCCATGGAGAAGATGGAGGGGGGCTTCAGGTAGGTGAACATGCTGGTGCTGATAAACAGGGAGACCACAGCCAGGTGAGGGAGGCACGTGTAAAAGGCTTTGTGCCATCCCTGCTCAGAGGGGATCCTCAGCACAGCCCTGAAGATCTGTACATAAGAGAGCACGATGAAAACAAAACACCCTAAAGCTACAGAAAGACTAACCACAAGAAGCCCAACTTCCCTGAGGTAGGAGTCTGAGCAGGAGAGCTTGAGGATCTGGGGGATTTCACAGAAGAACTGGTCCACAGCACTGCCTTGGCAGAGTGGTATTGAAAACGTATTGGCAGTGTGAAGCACAGCACTGAGAAAACCACTGTCCCAGGCAGCTGCTACGATTTTGACACAAGTGCTGCTGCCCAGGAGGGTCCTGTGATGCAGAGGTTTGCAGATGGCAATGCAGCGGTCATAGGCCATGACAGTGAGAAGAGAAAACTCTGCTGACATCAAAAGGGAAAAGAAAAAGACCTATGCAGCACATCCTGAGTAAGAGATGGCCCTTGTTTCCCAGAATGAATTGGCCATGGTTTGGGGAAGAGTGGTAGAGATGGAGCCCAGGTCAAGGAGGGAGAGGTTGAGGAGGAAGAAGTACATGGGTGTGTGAAGGCGGTGGTTGCAGGTTACAGCGGTGATGATGAGGCTGTTGCCCAGGAGGGCAGCCACGTGGATGCCCAGAAAGAGCCAGAAGTGCAACAGCTGCAGCTCCCGTGTGTCTGTGAATGCCAGGAGGAGAAACTGGATGATGGAGCTGTCACTGGACATTGGCTGCCTCTGGGCGTGCAGCACTGTTCAAGGAGGAAAAGATAGAAAAATGTTAGGAGAGTCTTATCTGAGCAAAATCAAAGCAATTTCATAAAGTCCTTGTCCCTGCTAAACACCTCCCCTTCTCCTTTTCTAGGAGACCCTCCTTCATCTCCATGTCTGGAGTTCTGGTTTGTGCTGGCTGAGTGTGCCGTGAGGAGCAATGCCTCTGCCTGCTGCCTCCAGAGGAGTCAGCCCCACTCTGCAGCACGTGGATTCATGGGAATGGTGGGGGCTGGGGCCAGTCCCGATGTTTACTTTTTTCAGATGAAACCATTCCTAATGCAGAAGGGCTTGTCAGCATCTGCACTTCCATTGCTAAGGAATGGGGATTGAAAAAGGAAGTTTGAAAGTGGGGGGTTTTTTACAGCTGCCCTCCATATCACTTGGGGAGTGTTCTTGTCTGTCAGAAACCCTCAGCATTTCTGCTGCACTCGGAGAACAGAGCGGGTCCTGCAAAGCAAGAGGATTGCCTGTGAAAGCCCCCACAAGATTCGTGTTTGACTCTGCAGATGAAACTCCCATCCCCAGAGAGCCTGACAGCAAGAACAAGATAACTATAACAATGACACTGTCAAGCGGGGTAACAAGAAAAAATACATCAACAGTCTAGCGAGGAGAGGAGAGGCGAGGAGAGGAGAGGAAAAGAGACATTCCTGGCAGAAGGGAGATGTCATGCCCTACCCTTTGACAGTGCAGCAGGGAAAACCCTGCTCAGGAGCAGCTTCTCCTCCTCTGCACAAACCATGGTATGTGCCAGTTCTAAGAGATACTTCCAGGATACTCATCCACATTGCCCTGCAACCAGAGACTTACTGTGTAAAGAGCTGAGATTTCTCCCTCAGTAAGCTTTCCTCTGTTTTCCCACCCCAGATTTCTTAACCTCTCTGCCTTGTTCTTCTCCCCTTGGTGCCTGCAGGCAGTGCCCTCAGCCCTGCTGCACTTTGCAGAGGAGCTGCTCCTTGGCAGAGCAGTCTCTCTGCAGCGCTGCACACTTGCTGTGAGCTCCCTCTGTCCCAGGAGCCTGTCCAAGCTCAGCAACAGAACACCAGCCCAAGGCATCACTTTCTTTGCCCGCCATCATCCTCCCTTGAGATGTTTCCAGAACTCCAGAACTGACAGCTCCTGAAATGCAGCAGGGTCCCTTCTGGGGTGTGTAGGTTGAAGCAGACTGAAATAATCACTGAATGTTCCTCTCTGAACTTTGGAGAGACTGATTTTGTAAGAGTGATTTGTCCTACCAGAACATGGTGGTCTATGACAGGAGGAAATTTTAATTTCTTAATCCCTATCCCTGTCCTATTGCCAGGCAGGACACCTTGGCAGTGACAGACAGGGATTATTTCCCCTTGTGTAAGGCAAGTATTCAGCTGAGCCCATGCAGGTACCTCATCTCTGGTTAGAAGCCCTGAGGCTGAAGAGGGACTCAGATCTCCAGACAAACATAGCTGGCATTCTTCTTGCTGCAGTTCAGGTGTGCACAAAACAGGTGCCTGCAGGCCAGCCCCTTTCCTGAGCTCTCTCTGTGATCAGTGGGATGGAGGGTGGCAATTAGCTACTCACACACAAGAATGTGATGGCATTTGGAGCATCTACAACTCTTGCAGAGCATATGAGAAACCCAAATCCTGTCTGAGCATCAGCTGTGGGGTAGTGAGGAGGGGCACCCTTGATCACCTCAGATTACACCAAATGTTTAGGGCTTCTGAACATCTGTTAGACTCACATTTCCATGTTGGTTGCTGGGCTTTCAGCTGACCAAATGGAGGAGTGCACCAGAAGGAGCGTCAGATCTCTCTCTTGCCTCCATCCATTGCACTCACTAGAGCTCAGCTCACTACAAAACTAAGACATGTGCATATCTCTGCACTGCAAACACCTACATTAATTCAGGGTTCTCATTTTAATGGCATAGGAAAGGCCTCTAATGCCATGCCAGGTGTCTGGGGTACCCAGTGCAAACACATGTGGATGGCAAATACTGCACAAGGATGTCCATGGAATCTGTGCCCTGTTGGAGCTGGTGTGGGGCAGCTATCCCAGGGCCTCCCAAAGGGGTCCAGTGCCTGTGTGCAAACACCTGAACACCAGCACAACAGCACAGAGGCAAGGTCCATCCCATCTACACCCAGAGGTGCTGCAGGACTAGGAGGCACATCACACCAGGGTCTCCACTCATGCTACTATGCTCTCAACCCATGATGGTTCTTTCCCTAACACATCTGACTGATGATATAAAGAAAAAACATGCCACTGATGTCCACAGTATAGCTGGACCACAAGCTTACCTCACCCAAGGACTTTCTCATTGGTACCTTATGTTCCTGGAAATTGGCACAAGGTGCTGCAGAAATCACTTCAGGCAGCAAATTCCTCTCTTGCAAGGGCTGCACAGCCCAAGCCTGATTTTCTCTGGCCTTGGGGACTGCGGGGTTTGTTGTCTTTGTGGACATCTGTTTCATCAGCACGTTACCACCTGCAATCTATTCCACCATGTCTTTGCTCTGAAGTAAAGCTTTTGCATATATGGGGTCCTGAGTGCTTGGTTCCAATTTTCCCCATGAGAAGACTTGTCCTGGTTTAGGCCAGGACAGAGCTAGTTTTGTCTTCAGCAGCTCCTGTGTTTTGGATTTAGTGTGAGCAGAATGGTGATAGTACACTGAAGGTGCTGGTTGCTGCTAAACGACCAAGGACATTTTGCAGTTTCTCAGGTTTTGCTAACGTGCAGGTGCAAAAACTTGGGAGGGGTACAGCCAGAATAGTTGATCCAAATTGGCCAAAGAGAGTGTTCCATACCGTAGACATAACGTATAAGTGAGGGTCGGCCGGTGGGTCACTAAGCTTTTAGACCCTTGGTGCCTTAATCCTTAAGCTTCCCTTTGGGTTGTTTTTTGTTTTCCCGATTTTTCCTTTTTGTTTTTCGTTCGTTCGTTTGGCCGTTTGTTCCCTCACCTGCTTTCTCTGGAGCTTGCTGTTCTGGGATAGCTGGGGGGGGGAATACCCCTGTTCCCTGACTGCTGCTCGGGACGGGCTGTATCAGTCATCGGGTGGTGAGAAATTGTGTATCGTTTGTTTTATATATTTTATTATCCTTATATATATTATTATTAATATCATTAATAATTTATTTTTATATGTTTCCTTTGCTGTCCTGGTGAGCTGTTTTTATCTCAACTTGCAAGTTTTCCTTTCTCTCCAATTCTCCTCCCCACCCCACCGGGGAGGTGGGGGAGTGAGCGAGCGGCTGCGTGGTATTGGGTTACAATTTGGGATTAAACCACGACAAGACTTTACTGACCTGCTGCAACCCAGGTATGCACCAATACCCTCAGACATGGGCAGAAGGACCTGGAGCTCCTCATGCTATCCCTGCTGAGGGAACCTCTGCTGTGACAGCATGCACCACTTTGGGTGCTGTGACGGATAGATACAAGCCCTTTAGGAGAGACTGGGTGAGGCTGGGGAGAGAGAATGAGTCTGGGGGATTCCTTCTGTGAGCTGGGGAAGCTCTAACGTATGGAGCTCTCCATGGGACAGATGACAGCTTGAGTATTTGTGGGTGAGAAACACAGGAGACTCCACTGAAGGTGACATTGTGGTGGGAGTTAGAACCACTCAGTCAGGGTGAGAAAATGGACAAAGCCTTCTGTAAGCAACCTGAAGAAGTCTCCAGAACAGCAACCCTTGCATGCACTAGATGGGCAAAGCAACTGTGTGTAATCATAGAATCACATGCTCACAGAAGCATAGAATCACAGAATGGTTGAGGTTGGAAGAGACCTCTGGAGGTCATCTGGTCCAATCCCCCTGCTCAAGCAGCTAGAGCCAGTTGCCAAGGACCATGTCCAGACAGCTTTTGAATATCTCCACAGAGGGAGACTCCAGAACCTTTCTGGGCAGCCTGTTCCAGTGCTTGGTCACCCTCACAGTAAAAAAGTGTTTCCTAATGTTTAGACAGAGCCTCCTGTGTTGCAGTTTGTGCCCATTGCATCTTTTCCTGTCACTGGGCACCATTGGAAAGAGCCTGGCTCTATCCTCTTTGCACCCTCCCTTCAGATATTTGTAGACATGAATAAGATCACCCCTTGAGCCTTCTCTTCTCTGTGCTAAACTGGCCCAGCTCTCTCAGCCTTTCGTCACAGGAGAGACACTCCAGTCCCTTCATCATCTTTGTGGCCTGTTGTTGGATTGTCTCCAATATGTCCATGTCTCTCTTGTATGGAGGACATAGCTCTCCAGGTGTGATCTCATCAGTGCTGAGCAGAGGGGAAGGATCCCCTCCCTCAACCTGCTAGCAACACTCCTTCTAATGCAGCACAGGATACCATCAGCATTCTTTGCAGCAAGGGCACATTTCTGGCTCATGCTCAACCTGATGTCCACTAGGACTCAGAGATCCTTTTCTGCAAAGCTGCTTTCCAGCAGCCCTCATCATGTACAGGTGTCTGGGATTGTTGCTCCTCAGGTGCGGGACTTAGCACGTCTCCTTGCTAAACTTCATGAGGTTCCTGTTGGCCCATTTCTCCAGCTTCTCGATGTCCCTCTGGATGGCAGCAAGACCCTTTGGTGTATCAGCTGCTCCTCCCAGTTTGGTGTCATCAGCAAACTCACTGAGGGTACACTCTGCCCCACCATCCAGATCATTAATGAAGATGCTAAACAGATCAGGACCCAGTACTGACCCCTGGGAAACACCACTAGTCCCTGGCCTCCAACTAAACTTTGCACCACTCTTCACCACCCTCTGGGCCCGGACATTCAGCCAGTTTACAATCCATCTCCCTGTCTTCCTTTCCAGTCCATATTTCACCTGCTTCTCTATGACAACCTTACAGAAGACAGTGTCAAAAGCTTTGCTGAAGTCAAGGCAGATGATATCCACTGCTTTTCCCTCACCTACCAGGCCTGTCATTTAATTGTAGAACTTTATCAAGTTGGTCAAGCATGACTTCTTTTTATTGAATTCATACTGACTACTTCTGTTGATTTTCTTGTCCATCATGTGCCTGGAAAAGGTTTCCAGGATTACCTGCTCCATCACCTTGAGGCAAACCAGCCTGTAGTTCCCTGGGTCATCCTTCTTGCCCTTCGTGAAAATAGTAGTGACATTTGCTTTCCTGAGCTGTACTCTGGACTTCTTGATACAGCTATGCTCTGAGTCTTTGTATATCGGCTGGAGGGCCATGATATTATGCCATTGTACATCCCATAAAGATTTGACCAGCTCAAAACCGGGGATGATGTGAGGGAAGTGCTAGCAGTTGTGGTTGCTGCTTTATGGCAAAGAACTAGTAGGGTGATCTATACAACTCCTTCACATTTCATTGCTTCCAGCTCTGTTTACATATGAAACGTAGATGTGCGATGTGCCAGTGTAAACATGTCCTGGGAATACAGTTTCTCCATTCAAAGTGTTGGCAGGAAATGTGTTTTTTGAAATGACTGTATAAATCTAAATTTAGATAGAGGGAGAGAAAGTGTCATCATCTTGGTGGTCCATGTCTATGGCCTATGTTAAAACTCATAGGAATTTATAGACAACCCTCAAAATTCTGAAAATGAAAAATTCTTACACCAAGGTCTTTTCTGCATATGTTTTAGTATCTTCATTCAGGAGCTGATTCAGGTGCCCAAACAGAGGTGGTCACTGCCTCCAGAATAGCCTGGGGTAGCTGAAACTCCCACATAGGACTGGGAAACATGACCCAGGACTGACAGGAGCCTTTTCGGACCAGGAACTGGTGATCAGGCAGGATAGGCCAAGGCATCTCAGCTGAAATAACTGATTTCTCCCCCTTAACTAGAAAGGGAGGTCTGGACAATTGCACCAAAGGTGTCCAACATTCAAGGAAATTAGTCTCATCACTTCCTTCACCTATGATGGAGTTATATGTAATTTACCCAGCAGGGAATGAAAAATAAGGTGGATCTAGATGCTGGAGAGTGTGCTTGAAGTCATGCCTGTAACCCAGATATGTTAAGATTAGTGCAGATTTGGCTATTCAAAATAGTGCATTTAATTCACTTTGTCTCTTCACTTCGTTCTATGAATCGAGGGAGCTCGCAACTTCAGCGTGTGACTCACTGTGCGCAAAGAGTGAGTATCAACAGAGTCCAGGGCAGGGAGTGCTTTGGGGGGTCTTGGGATCTGTGCTTGACAAAAAAAAATATATTTTCCATTGGTCCGAGGTTATCCACTGTGGAATGTAGACTTCAGTGGAGGTGACGTAGACTTATTATACAGCTGAGGAATGTCTTTTGGTTTTTAACTGAACTATGCCTTCCTTTGGTTTTGCTTGTTGGCAATTACAAAACAGCCTTCTGTGTCTGTGTGCAGCTCATTCTCCAAGTGAAACAGGCAGTAATTGGTGCCAATGGGCTGAATCCTGCAGCTACAGACTTTAGCGGAGAAAGATCAGCTATGAACAAGGCTTCTGTAAGTCCCCAGTGGCTGATGAGAGAAATGATGGGGTTGCGGGATGACAAGGTGCTCATCTCTGGGGAGTGCTGAAGCAGGAAGTCAGAGGCACTGGTTATAGGCAGAAAATCAAGTGTGGAGGTGGCTCTGAAAGCCCTTGATGTGTTTCACCAAGTAGGATGGCTCAGCCCTGCTCCCCCATCCCCTTGGAAGGGGGATCCTGTCACTCACGGGATACTCAGGACTTTTTCTGGGGGAGGTGTTATGTGGGAGATGTGTGATGCTGAGTGAATGACAGTGGTAGGACTTGGGGGGGGGGAGGAGGGGAGAAATAAGGCCCTGGGGCCTCATTGAGTGAACCATTGTCCTCTCATGGGCC
Source organism: Phoenicopterus ruber ruber (assembly GCA_009819775.1). NCBI lineage: Eukaryota > Metazoa > Chordata > Aves > Phoenicopteriformes > Phoenicopteridae > Phoenicopterus > Phoenicopterus ruber. The sequence continues at coordinate 25,077,430 of CM020225.1, forward strand.
TCAGTGGAAGAGACAGCAGCCATAGCTGAGAGGACAAGGACCTCAGTTTTCTTGAGGGGGATGGTTGACTGCCCTACCAAGGCCTTTGGTTGTTCTCCCCCACAGGCTATCCTACACTGTCCTGTTGTCACGTCCCAACTTTCTGCCCACAGCAATGCTGCGTCCCAGCTATGGGTCATAAACAAACGGTGGCAGAGAAGAGGGAAGAGTGACTCAGGTTCGCTGATCTACTTTGTTGGAATTGAGCACAAACGGTGCTAAGGTTCGCAATTCAGGCATACAATTTATTCATTCAGTAACTGGGCGTACAAGTTGTCATTGAATAACTGGGCATACAAATTGTTCAATAACAGAAAGTTCACTAATAGCTAATCCCGCTTTTCAGTAAAAAGGAAGAGAGAAGGGGAGAGAGAGAGATAGAGAGAGAGAGAAATCAATCACCAGTCCAGGGTCCAGTGTTGGTCCAGCCAACAGGGGTCTCTGGTCAGTGGTCAGGGAGGCCCTCCCATTGAGTCATGAGGTTCGGAAAGGACCCCCTTGCTTTCTAAACTCCTTCTCAGAGAGGAGTCTAGGTGCGGCTGGGTCCAATCCTAGTCTCAGACTTGGTCAAGGGTTTATGTCTAAAGGAGTATATCATGTCCTGAGAGGGCCATCCTGGACAACTCACTTTGAGCGGGATACCCTTGTGCTAAATTAAAAGATAGAGACAGAGGAAAGACAAAGGTAAAGGAAAGATCACCACCCTGGGTTCCAGTGATGTCTCTGGTCCGGTTCCGTCGGATGGTGGGCGCGCGCACCCAGCCCCTCTGAGTTGCGCTATTTATTGACTAGTCCCACTGTATATGCTAATTACTTCGCATGCGTAGTCTGTTGTTCTCGAACCTTCTCAAATGAGTCGGGGGGTTTGAGGGGTTGGGGGGTTTAAGGCTGCGCCGCCCCCCCCCCCCCCCCCCCCCCCCCGCCTCCTGTCAGAGGTGCAAGGGCGATGCTGTCTCTGCAAGATCCTCCCTTCCAGCTGCACCTTATCTCGTTAGTGTGGTAGCATCCTTCATACCAGGTACTCCTTTGTCCAGACAATAACTCTTTCAACTTCTCAGTTTCTTCAAGGTCCTTCTTTGCCGAGTGTTTGAGACATTAACTCTTTCAGCCCCTCAGTCTCTTACACCTGTGCCTGTGCCTGTTTCCTTGCAGACTTCAACCACCCCACCGGCTGCTTCCCCACCTCACTCTGACCCCATGATGTCCCAAGCTTTATTGATGTTCTTCTGTCCTCACTGGCTGTTGCTTCAAACACAGTGCTGTGGTTTTCTGAGGATTTGCCAATGCCTGTGAGTTCCCCACAACTTGTCCAGCTTCTTTTAAAGTGCTGCTAATCCTCTATCACCCAAGATGTCTCAATTGCTTGAATCCTAGCCCCAGAATTGCTTGAATCCTCACTCCATTATCCCAGCAAAGAAATACACGTCCTCCTTCTTGTGTTGCTTCAAAATAAAAACTCAACCTATTTCATTTCAGCATGACCACCCTGTGATGTTCTTTCAGTTTGTCTTCCTGCCTTTAACACACTCACTGCTATGCACACATCACTCTCTCCCTGCACTCACCTGTGTCTCACAAACATTTCCCTCTTCCCCTGCAGTGATGTGACCTCACTCCAGTAGGTTCATGGGTTTTTCAGGCTGATGAACGTTTTCTGACGTCAAGGCAAGGAGTAGAAGAGAGCAAGGTCAGCTCATGGAGCATGATGAGCACTGTCCAGCGACCCCCCAGCAGCAGGCATTTGCCATCTCCCCCACTGAGGCATAAATGCAGGATGGAAACATCTCCATCATCTCTGATTTTCAGAGGGGCCTTCAGCCCTGACATATTTCCACAAGTCACCTCCTCCTCCTCCACCCACAGACATCAACTGCTCTTCATTTCTGGGCTGAAACATAATTGGAAGGATTTGCTGAAGCCCTCATGAGCCACTTTCTCACTGCCTTCTCTTGATCCTCTCTCTCAGCCCTATACACTGCCCAGCAGCGCCTCTCAGGTGGAACCCAATCACCCATCAGAAGAAGCCTTGGGCTTCCTGGATTTTTATGATGCTTATTATAACCTTCCTGGCTCCCTTCAGAGCTCTTAGGGAGCATTATTCTCTATAGCAGGGCCTTTATCATCATCATCTTATTTTTTTTGTCGTTTTGTGATTCTTCTGTGCAGGAATAGGAGTCACAGAAAAGCACCAAATACTGGAGTGAACCCAGTGCAGGGCCACAGAGATGTTTTAAGGACTGGAGCACCTTTCATATGAGGAGAAGCTGAGAGAGCTGGGACTGTTCAGCATGGAGAAGACAAGGCTCAGGGGGGCAACTTAATGTGTACAGATACCTGCTGGGAGGGAGGGAAGAAGAGGGAGCCAGACTCTTGTCTGGCATCCAGTGATAGCACAAGAGGTGATGGGTACACATTGAAACACATGAGATTTCATCTGAACACAAGAAAACATTCCTTTGCTGTGAGGGGGGTCAAATACTGGAACAGGTGGCCCATAGAGATTGTGGAGTCTCCATCCATGGAAATATTCATCAGCAGGCTGGACACAGTTATGGCCAACTGGCTCTAGCTGACCCCACTTAAGCAGCGGGCTGGACTAGGTGATCTCTAGAGGTCCCTCCCAAACTCAATGACTGTGATTCTGTGTTGAGCTGACAGAGCAAAGCTGGATGACAAGCTTCAATGAAATGTTCTGGTTTTGGTTGGCCAGATTTGCACTGATCTGATCGTATCTGTGTTGTCTGTGTCACCTGTCTTTCTATGTGAGTGTACATATACGTGTGACCGTGTGTATAGGTGTAGGTAAAGGAATACATTCTCTGAGGAACTACTATATTTATATTGACATGTTTCATACCTTGTCTTCTGCCTCACTGTCTTTTCTTCCTCTGTCTATTCTGTCTTCAGGACAGATTCATTAACTCCCTGAGTAACTCAGAATGGAAAAGACCTCTGGATGTTATCTAGAGCTCAACACCAGAAGAAACCAGATGAGGCTTCTCAGGAGCATACCCCCAACTTGGCATCACCCACAAATGTGCTGTGAATGTGCTCTGTCCCATTGTCCAGGTCATTAATAAAGATATCAAACTATGTCATGCCAAGTGTTGATCACTCAGGGATGCCGCTAGTAACCAGCCGCCAGCTGTACTTGTACCACCGATCACAGCGTTTTGGCCTAATGGACCAACCAAGTTTCCACCCTCCTATGGATGATTTATTTAGGGAATATCTCACCAATTTAGCTGTAAGAAAACTGTAGGTGAGGTGTCCCATCCATGCCCTTAGTAAAGTGAAGAAAATACCCTCGTGCCCACAGTCATTTATCTTATATCCATTTCCCTTTAGTAGCTCTTCCAAATCTCTTTTTTTTCTGTGAATGGAAATGATTTCCAGGAGTTGCTCCATCACCTTCCCAGGGACTGAGGTGTCACTGACCAGCCTGTCATTCCCCAGATTCCCTTTCTTGCCTTCTTGAAATGAGGTGTGCTGTCAGCCTTTTCCCAATCATCAGAAATCCCCAGTTGTCATGACATTTCAATGATAATCAAGAGCAGCCTTGCAATGATACCAGTCAGCTCCCCCAGCACCCTTGGTTGCATTCCATTTGGTCCCATGCTGTGTGTCCAGATGGCATCAGTGATCCCCAGTGGCATCTTCCTCTACCATGGGTGAAGCTTCACTACCATACACACTGCTAGAAGATTTGGGGACCAAGGAGGCCTCTGGGCAGATCTTACCCAGAAAACACAAGGTAAAGAAGAGCAATGAATTCCTTCACCTTTTCCTTACCCACTGGGCAGGAGAACCAAGTTTCCCTTAGCTGCCTTCCTTGTGCTGATGATGCACTTACAGAAGCCCTTCTGGTTACCCTCCCCATCCTGGCTAGTTCCAGCAACAGCCGAGCATTAGCTTTCCTGGTTCCATCCCTGCACTCACAGGCCATGTCCCTATCTGCCTGCTGGAGCCTGTTCCCCCTCCACCTTCTCTGCATTTCCTTCTGGTGTTTGAATTTCAAAGTTGGAGGGTCCCTGTTCATCCTCGACGACCTCCTGCCAGGCCCTGCTAGATTCCCTGCACACCAGACTGGTGTGTTCTTGGGCTTTGAGGACGTTGTCCCTGAAGATCCAAGAGTAACCCACAGTCCCTTTGCCCTCCAGGACAGTCCAAGCAGACCCTCAATTAGATAAAAACATCCCTCCTGCAGTCCCATGCTGTGATTCTGCCAATTGTCCTACTTCTCTGCCACCTCATGGTCATTGCAGCAGTGGCTGCAGTGGCAGCATTCACAATCCCATCCAGATCACAGAATCACAGAATGGTAGGAGTTGGAAAGGACCTCTGGAGATCATCTAGTCCAACCCCCCTGCTAAAGCAGATTCAACTAGACCAGGTTGCACAGGACTGTGTCCGGACAGGTTTTGAATATATCCAGAGAAGGAGACTCCACAACCTCCCTGGGCAGCCTGTTCCAGTGCTCTGTCACCCTCAAAGTAAAGAAGTTTTTCCTCATGTTCAGGCAGAACTTCCCGTGTTCCAGTTTGTGCCCATTGCCCCTTGTCCTGTTGCTGGGTACCACTGAAAATGGTCTGGCCCCATCCTCTTGACTGCTGCCCTTATAATATTTATAAGCATTGATGAGGTCCCCTCTCAGTCTTCTCTTCCTCAGGCTAAACAGCCCCAGCTCCTTTCCCCACAGGAGAGATGCTCCAGTCCCCTCAGCATCTTTGTACCCTCTGCTGGACTCTGTCCCGTAGTTCCTCGTCTTTCTTGAACTGGGGAGCCCAGAACTGGACACAGGACTGCAGATGCGGCCTCATTAGGGCAGAGTAGAGAGGGAGGATAACCTCCCTTGACCTTCACCTTGTCTGTCAGTAAGAGAGCAGCCCTAGTCAGCTCATTGACTGTCTGTGGCAAAATGCTGTCTTCAACACACTCCAGGAATCTCCTGGGTTACTTGTGGCCAAACCCTGTGCCTGATCAGTGTGGTCTGTCTTGCCTTCTTATTAAAGCCTGTTCCAGGCTATTTGCTGTGTGAGTGTGCTCACTGTTGTGTATGTGTTTGGGGTTGAATGTATGTACTTGCTTTGCTGGCCAATCTAACTAGGGTTGGCTGGAGGAGGAGGATACCAGGATCTGGAGAGACCCAGGGTTGGAGCTGCCAAGTGGGTAACAGCCCCGAGTCTGGGCAGGGCACCTGCGTAGACCCAAAGCCCAGGGACACACTGGAGGGACTGTAGGTGTGTGTGCCCTTGGCTAAGTGCTGCAGGGGCTGCAGGACCACTTGTGACCTTCACACCAGATCAGCCTGAGAAGAGAACAGGATGGGGACAGTTATGTTGCTTGTGGTTGTGTATGTGCTGCTGTTGGTGTGGTAGCTGTAAAGGTATTGCTCCCTGTAGCATTGATCTGTGTATGGTCAGCTGTGTCCATCCTGTGTGTGTGTGGCTGTGTGTGTTCATGTGTTTGTGTGTGCATTTGCCTGTTTCCACTAGAGTGTTTGGAATACTAGGCAATTTCTCCTGACTGCTGATGCAACAAGAAGCTAGGCTGGATCTTAGGATTCAGGGACCCTTCTTGAGAGCCCCGTTGGTATGGGGCATGGGACACAGGGCGTCAGAATGTCCTCAACAAGTTTCCTTTTCCATGGGGTCTCACAGAGGCTTCCAGTCATGCAGAGGACTCATCTTCCTGTGGTCACAGCTTGACTCCAGTCCTGCAGCTGGACCACAGCTGAGAAGCTTTGTCTGAGAGTGACAATTGGGGTAAGGGTTGGCACACATGTTGAAGGAGACAGTTTCAAGGATGTTTGCTGGGAAAAGAGACCGAGGGACAGACAAAAACTCACATGGCCTCATGGGTCATGCTTCCTTCAGCGCAAGCCCTGACACAGGGTTCTAGCCTCGCTTTTTTTATCCAAGAAGGATGATGGCATTAAAAGATGGGGAGTCAAGGTCACCAGTCCTTCTTCAGCCTCTCCCCAGACCTGGTAGAGCACCAGGAAAGCAAGAACTTCTGGCTCTGCACCGTGAGCATGCTTTGGGGTACCCACAGTCTGGACATTGTCTTGTGTTTGCTGAACATTGGCATCTTCCTCTCTGAGGAAACTTCCAGCTTAGGTCCCTTCCAACTTAACTATTCTGTTCTATTCTATTCTAAAAAAAAAAAAAAAAAAAGGTTTATTCTCTACTTCCCATTAGCAGGAGATGTCCAGCCATGTCCTGGGAAGTAGGGGCTCAGTGTGCACAGCAATTGCTTCAGGAGACAAGCACGTTAACAATGAATGCCCCACCCTCCTCCTCCTTTCTCTTAGCTTTTATTGCTGAGCATGACACCATATGGTATGGAATATCCTTTTTGCAAGTTGAGTCAGCTATCCTGGCTATGCCTGTCCCAACCTCTTGCCCGCGCCCCCCCAGCCTACTGGCCTTTGGAGGCAGGGGTTGGATAGACAGCCTTCCTGTTTGCTCAGGAAAGGTTTTCCTTGTAGGCTGATTGGAGTTCCAGAACACTTAGTATTGCTGCATTTGACCTGGCAAACAACACTAAGTGCATCTGCACTTTGAATAAAATGACTTCTTGACGTTCATCCACTCCTTCCCACTCACTCCCCAACTGCAAGGCTCCATCCTGACTTTGACTCTGGGATGTCCCCTTGGCTCTCTCCTTCTCAGACATTGTCCTGAGCCCTACTTGACTCAGTCTCCTCTGCTTGACTGCTCAGACCTGGAGATACAGAAGGTACAGCAGCTTGGCCTTAGTACCTCCATTTGTTCTACCAGGTATCACATGGAAATGCAGCCAGGGGAACATAGAGGAAAGCTGCAGAGTTTATCCTTCTCTCCTGTGAAGTTCAGGCTTCCAGTCTACTGGAGGTGACTCAGAAGTGGGGCACTCAGTAGGAGGTCTTCAGCGTTGGCTGCCGGTCTGGGGCATGAAAGGTATCATAGCTTTCCCAAAGGCTGTTCCCCACCTCCAGGGCCACAGATGCAGCCCGAATCCTCATACATCTTCACAGCAGCCCTGGGACACGAGGATGCTGGGGATCTGATTGCCAGAGAGCAAGAGCGGGGGTGAAGGCAGGCTCGCCTTTGACCAAAAGGCTCAACTGCTGCTCATATCAGTGGACCGCTCCAGGTGCCAGGCTCAGGGTGGACCCTGCTTGCTCTGTGAAGGGCTGCTCCTCTAGCAGTCCTGCTCCAGCCAGAGACAAAAGTGAAGTTCTAGTACTGAGTCCAGCTGACTCCAGTCCAGTACTGGTGTCCAGTACTGAGTCCATCTCAGCACTGGACCTACCTGCTCTCCCCATTATTCCTCCACTCCCTTTCCAGCTTCCTCCTTGGCAGCTGCAGGGAGATGCCCCCACTGCAGCTTAGAAGGCAATTTCCTTCCCTGCCCTGGACCACAATGGACTGGCTTTTCTCACTACTGTTCCTGGACCACAGTGCGTATCTCAGTGCTGGTGGCTGGCTAGCACACAATGTGTCCTCCTGAGTCAGGCTAGCAGTCCCTCCAGTCCCCTGTGCTTTGTCTGATGGTGGCAGTAGGATATGCTGCTTAGGAGTATCTGACCCCTTTCTGCCATCTATGCCCAATGATTGGGGAAGTGTCCATTATTCCCTTCCCCTGCCTCATCCTTCCCAGCCTGAAGAGGGAAGTAGAGGTCAGGGGAATACTGGGGAAAAGTTCTGTCTTCCTGACTACACACACACATTCTCCATTCATCTCCAGTGGTCAGACAGTTTCTTGGCTCTCTTTCCCAAGGTGCCATCTTGCAGTTATAGCTGATGCCACCCAGTCTGGTATAGGAAAGCTTCACAACTCAAGCTTTGGAGGAAACTGGTATAGGGAATGCCCTGGAAAATACCTGAACTGGTTGTGTCTCATTTATTGAGATGGGGATGCAGGATATGACTCATCCCTCAAAAACATTAATCCTCATTCCCACAGTCCCCTTTATCAACCAGTTCTCTCTGAATCTGACCCTGCACCTGTACACCTAGAGCCCTGCAGATCCAACTACCTACCACTGTCCAGACACAGAGTCAGGGACAGAGTCCTGAAGGGCCGTGACAAAAAGAAACAACAGAGCAACCCTGCTCAGTGCTCTTAGAAGTCTCCTTTTGTCCATGTGTCAGTGCTCTTCCCTCCAAAATGGCAGCCCATTACCCTTCTCCAGTGCAATCCATATCATTCTCCCCTCCCCGCTTCTCCTGGAAAGCAAAGGAGGAGTATTCTCCCTCTTTGCCAACCAAGTCTCACCTTAAGAAGGCATGAAAAGTATGGAGGAGCTTCCCCTGTGCATTCATAGTACACTGCACAAAGACAGTAAACCTGTAAACCCTGTAAACTATGAGGCATGCAAAAATGTCATCTGCAGTTCATTGTCAGTTACAAGTCCTAGTTTGACCTGTCCTGATATTTCTTTTTCTGCTTTCCCAGCTGCAGCAGAATGAAAGACCAACCTGTTAACTAACCAGTTAAAACAAAGCAGAAAAAATAAGCAGTTACATCCCAATATAGTTCTCTTATTCCATGGCCTTAGTTTTAGAGGAAAGCTGGAAATAACTCACTTTCTCTGGTTGCTCACAAAGAAATAGAGCAACACAAACCAAGCATGACAACAGAACCAAAGAAAGAATAGAGAAAGGAAAGCAAGAACAATTCAATGCATGTCAAGGTAGCCCTGCACAGCAAGCTCTTTTGAAAAGCTCACCTAATTTTCTAGAAATATTTTAATCCTAATTGAAGGCCATAGCCTCTCTGGCTGAAGATTAGCATGGCCCTACACTGGTGGCTGCTATTTTAACTCACCACACACAGATACTTTGTTTTCTTTTGTTTTTCTCTTCCCTTCTCTCTCTGCACCTATGGACATGCTGTTAGCCCCTCCTATCACTTCTTCAGCCCTTACAAACTCCTGACATCCTGCAGCTAGGTCTGTGGGGAGGGTAGAGGTCCCCTGCAGCAACTGGGCCCTTCCTGGCTTTGCCTCATTTCTACACCAGGACCCAAGAGCAGGATTTAAGCCTGAGGGGGATCTTCAACATTTTTCATATCCCCTAAAGAGCTCTAAGTGCTCTGTGCTAACCCAGGAAAGATCTTGTCTCCAGCCCCTCTAACAGCTCTCCTTGCTGCCCCTAAATCCCTTTGGGTGTTTGCCACCTGGAGCAGCTCCCTCTGTCCCTCTAGCACCCCAGTCAGCCTTTCTGTGCTAGGTGGATTGGAGCAGTGGAGACAGCCCTGCTTTGTTTTCAAATGAAATTTGAGTCAGCCTGCACACTGAGCAGTGTGGGCAATGAGCAGGGGACCAGGGAGCTCCCTGATGGACTTACAGCTCTGAGGCCTCTGCCATTTATCAGCATTGGTACTGGAGCATCCCTTTGGGCCCCCACAATTGTGGTGGGCAACAGGATTCTCCTACAGCCACATGGCCCATTTTGCCCAGAGTAGATGTTCCTCCCAGGTGACAATCCTGCTCTTCACCACACAGGAACAGGAAGACGGCCTACTCTATTTGTGTTTTGGGCAAAGCTCACAGTGATACAGACATGGAGGAGCCAGAAATGAAAATCCTCCTGCTCCCTCCCAGATCTGGTAGCCATGGCCCTTGGCTGGGAATGGGTCAACAGGTTTGGGCCATGCTGAGGGAGGGAGGATATCACTCCCAGGGAGAAGACCCTCTCCACATTACCATGCCTGTTCCCTCCTAGCCATCTACATGACCATAGCTGTCTGCAGGGCCACAGCCTCTGATGATAGGAGGTTCAGAGATATTGGTATGAGGGGCCCTGTGTTTCCCAGGCAGACTGAGCAGTACAAAAAAGGGAATGTGGTTTCCTGTCCCCACCCAGGCTAGCAGTGACGTATGTATCCAACTCCCCAGTGTACGAAGTACCTGCAATTGCAAAGGAGTTGCTCAGAAAAGGCTGCAAACGTGCCGGGAGTTGCAAGGAAGTCTGAGCCTTCAGTGCTGGAAAGACAGGGCATTTCTCTGCTGACGCCAATAGAGGAAGGTCTGAGCCCTTCTCAGCACCACAATTTTACTTTCCTACTTCACGGTGCACCATGCAAATTCCTCTGGGGAAGCCTGCAATGCTCCTCTGGATGCTGGTCATCACTTTTGCTGCAGCCCTTAAAGGTGAGAGCCCCCCCTTTTCCTGGGAACAGGACATGGACATGGTCTTTTTGTGTTTCCCTCTGCCTGGGGCCTATATCATTCCCAAAACAGTTCGCGCTTTCCTGCCCTCCCATGGGATGTGTGGAGGTTGGAGGGTGAATAGAAGGATGGAGATCTGACATAGCCCTGCAGTACCTCATGGCCAGGCATAGAAGAGATGTTTACCAGCCCCAGGGCTGGAAGGGATGGGAGCCCAAGCTGGGTGTTCCTCACCTAGGCAGATCTGAGCTCTGTCCTCCCATGGTATCTTGACTCCTCTCCAGATCCCCAGAGCATTGCTTAGCCCTGCACTGTCCTGCTGTGGGTGGGAATGGGAGGAGCCCAGGCTAGCGCTGGGTTTAGCTCTGGCTGGAGAAGAAAGAGCAGGGGCAGGATGCTCCTGATGCTGTCGTGTCTCCTCTTGGCAGCAACTGCAGGAGGTAAGGCAGGTCCCAAGAGGGGTCCCAGGAACACAGGGCCATTTGTGTGCCCAGGTGTTTCCATGTCGTGCTGTACTGACTATCCCATGCATTCCTGCTCTGTCACATCTCATTTATCCACATATTGGGGTATTCAGCCCATGGAGAGAGAAAGATTGTGTGGGGGAACAAGGACAGCTTTGGAGCTTTAACTTCCCTCTGTGATAGTGAGAGGAGCAGGTTATAGTCCCCCAGCATTCTCCTTCCCCTCTACCAAACGCCATGTCCTGGCTGAATGGACAGTCTGTCAGTGGTGGGGGGCAATCCTGAGTGAGGGGCACAGCAGGTGAAAGTGATACAGGGCCTTTGGGCACCCTGCACCTGTCCTCTTGTTGCTGTGACTGTGGCCATGTGTCTTGGCAGATGTGAGCCCTCAGGTGTGGCTGGTGGTGGGTGGAGAGGGGCTGACAGCAACCAGGGGCTCAACGCATCTCTCCTGACAGGCCTTTGACCTTTAGGTTTCACCTGTTCCAACAGATGCCTAGTGTGGGAGTACCAAGTTTGTCTCCCACATCAACCACAGTTCTTCCACATTGCAATATGAGGCTGCTGTGGACAGGCAAGCCACCACCTCTAGGAGCATCTCCTAGAGCACATCTCTGGTCTTGCGTATCCTGCATCCTCAGGACCCTACCAACTACTTCTGCATGTGGTGACTTGGCACAGCTTGCAGGAGCCAGGCAGGGACCAGGCAAGATCCTCCCTGGGTCTCTGCTCACCCTGGGACTACCAGGTCCAGTGAGGTCCTGCCTGCCCTCTACCTCCAGCCCCTCCAGTTTCCACCCCAGGGCACTGATCTCCCCTGTGCAACAGCCAGTGTGAAGCACCACAAGAAAGAGGATGGAAAGAGAGCTAAACCCTCCTGTGGAGGAAGAGGAGGGGTACTGCTGGGGAAGAGGGAGTGGAGCAGAGGATGCCTCTTTTTCTGCTGAGACAGGGCTGGAAGAGTCTAGCAGGGCCCAGGAGGGTTCCAGCTCTGACTTGTACTCCTGCAGGGCTGCAGGGTACACTTGGACCATGGTCCCACAAAGGGTGCAGACGAGCACCAAAGATGAGCCCACCATGCTCAGCCCACCTCTACCCATGCAGCATCTGAGAGTTGTTTGTCCCCTTGGCTGGTGTTCCCAGTGCTGCTGGGGGGTGGGTGTGTGATGGGGCCAGAAGGGTCACAGGCTCCATCTGCCCAACCCAGATCTTGCCTCTCCCTTCTGGGAGTCAAGAGTTGGGCTCTGCTCCTCTCTGTATCTCTTTGGGGTTTAGTTTCTTTTCTCCCTGTCCCAAAACAGAAGGATATGATCCCATAGAGGATGGGTCCTTGGCTCCTGACCTTGTCCTGCACAGCACTGCTGGGAGATGAGAGCCATGAGGGAAGGGGAGAGAGATTGGGACTGAGTAGGCTTAGGCTGTCCCTGCACACCTTGGCCCGCTACTGCCCAACTGTAAATGCCACTGCATAAGATGAATCCTTGCATGGAAAATATCTTCTCTTTTCAGGTGGGGTGGAATGCTGGTGCAGTGCAGATGAAGAAAGTTTTCAGAGATTTTTCTGAGCATGGAGTAAAGGGAAGACATTCCTAGACAAAGCCAATAACTGTCCCAAGGAGCTGCACAGAGTCTCACTCTGAGCAGCCTTGGGATTTTCTAGGGGCAGGCCATTTCCTGGGGAGCTTTAAGACCCCCATGCTTCTTGTCCCTCTGGGGCTCATGTGCAACTGACAAACCAATTCCCCATGTGTCCATGCCCAGCCTGTTCTCTGCACTCTCTGTGCACAGGGATGTGGGTCCAGGCATAGCTGGTGGAGGGAGTAGGAAGACTCCATGCCCTCCTGCCAAGCTCCTGGATTCACATTTAAAGATAGGGCATGTTTACCAGCAGTTACCCAGATGCTCATGGGTCTCCTGCCTCAGCAGTCCTTTGGGCAATACAAAGAAATATGGGTCTGTGCTGTCTGGACAAGCCACTGGCTCCAGGGATAACTCCTGGAACTAAAGGCCAAAATTCTGGTTTTGTGCACCCTTCAACCCCAGGATGGACTACTGCACCCATGAGCTTTTTCATAGACACTCAAATCTCACACCTGCCCTGTGTCTTTCCAGATACCCTTTCCCCCATAAAGATGGTGGCATCTGGTCCCAAGGAGGGGAAGGTCTCCGGCTCACTCCCACTCACATGTACTGTAATGGGAGCACCTCTGGATAGCCCTCAATATGACTGGAATTATGTTCGTCAGGCCCCAGGAGGGGAGCTGCAATTTCTAGCCTGGATCTATCCTTTTGGGAAAAACACAGGCTATGCCCCACCCTTCAAAGGCCGAGTCACCATCTCTGCAGATAAAGACAAAAACAAGGTCTCCCTGCAGCTGCGAGCCCTTACAGCCTTAGACACAGCCACGTATTTCTGTGCCAGGCAGCACACAGTAACGCCAATGGAGGGAGAGGCAGCACAAAAATGGGCAGGACTGCTGTAGTGACAGGGCCCCTTCCCAAAATGACCATTACCTGTTCTTGCTCTGGGAAATATCAGTGACATTTGGGATTAATAGATGTTGGAACTCCCATGGGCAACTGAGTTTGCAGTAAAATTTGACATTTATAATGGAAGTTAGAAATAAAATTTCATGTGTGAGTACGTCCCATGTGCAGGTGTCCTGGTTTTGGCTGGGATGGAGTTAATTTTCTTCCCAGTAGCTACTGTGTTTCGGATTTAGTATGGGATTTGGTATGTGAAGAATGTTGATAATACACTGATGTCATTAGTTGTTGCTAAGAGATCAAGGACTTTTTCCAGCAACATATATATATATTGCAATCCATAAGATCAGCAAAGTACAGCTTTATATTGTTAACTTGCATGATAAAAAGGTCATCTCCACACACAAAGGAACACAGAGGTACAATGGCAGGTAGGGGAAGCCAAATAATACCCTGATTCAGCTTCTCCCAGCCCAGCACAGGTGATCAGCTCATGAAGGTCTTACCTCCACAAACATGAAGGAACAGAAGAGGTGCAAGGGCAGGTAGGTGATCTCCAATAACATATTCAGAAAAAGAAGGGCCCTGCCTCATCTGCTTCCAGGGCTGTCCCAAGAGAGCCATCAGCCTCATGGTCCAGGTGTGAAACTAATCAATATGAGTCAACAGGAGATGCTTTCTGGAGCACCTTTCAGACTGAGGGGAGTATTACTGCCTCGGGGGTACGGGGCACGTTATGTAAACAAAGTCAAGGAAAGGGAGGGATCAAGGTGATTTGGGAAGGAACAAACATAAGAAAGCAGAGGGAAAAAGGGATAAAAGGGGCTGGTTACATGTAAATAGATGGATATTCAGTAAGCTTGCCTGACATTGTCTTACACCTGATCAGTGCAGCCTGTTCTGTCTTCTCATTAAACTCCAGTGTAAACTGGAATTGGAGGAGAGGTTGAGTAATACTTTTCCTTGTTTTTGCAATTTAATGTGAACAAGCGTTTCTGACAATGTATGCTTGCAACTCCAATAGTCTATGCATCCCATACAAGAGAGTCTATGGAAGGCGTAAAATAGATAAATCAATTCCTTGGTATCTTACCAACTATTCAGTTTAGCCTTTCTCATTTCCAGATACCCTTTCTCATGTGCAAAGAAATAAATGGGATGGAAAATATCTCAGTCAGTCACCTGCAACACCCCTGGCATACCCCTCGCTGATAGCAGCTGAGATTGGGGCTGGATCCAACACACCGCTGGGAAATACCTAAAAATCTGGCTTTACTATGTCCTTTCTTGTGAGTCCAATGCAGTGCTTCATCCTTTCAAAGCCAAGTCATCAGTACTGCAGATCCTTCTTCTGGGAAGAGCAGGGCAAAAAAAGGGTGAGGAAGTTGAAATGTTATCAGACTTTTTGATAGTTATGTACAGAACCAGTTTCTACACAGCCTGCTCAAGGCAAGTTTGACTTTCTGTGAAATGGCTGAAGGGTAGCTTCATGTTCTTTAGGGAATCCCGCAAGTAGCATAGACAGCCACAGCCACAGTAAGTCAGCCCCCACTCCTTATCGCTGCATATACTATTTAGACAATGAGACCATATTAGAAGCTGAACTGGAGAACAGTTTTTGCTTTGCAAAATAACTAAAAATGTCTTATCTATTGTTAGCTGTGTCTCCAGGAAAGGGAAAAAACACAACAGTGGCAGTAACCAATACAAAAATCAAGTACCATAAGCCCCCAAAGCGGGGCATCCTTGTTACAGTGACCATGGGATGGTTGAGTTCAAGCTTCTGAAAAGAGGGAACAAAGCAAATAGCAGGATCACAATGCTGGACTGCTTTGGCTTGTTCAGGGTTCTTCTTGGAAGAATTCCATGTGTCACAGACAAAGCTGGCTTATCTTGAATTTCACTTCATTTATTGCCTAGTAACATAAATTTTTAATTCTAATTTAGATACTGATAAACAAAGAAGACATAGACTACTAAACAAATGCTTAGGGAAACACCCTTCCCTAGGTTCAAATTGAGCCCAACACCTCTCCTCCTCCCTTGTCATCTCAGTGTCTCTTGTTTCCACCACACGATTTACTCAGTCCTTCCCAGTTCCTTTGGTGAGGCAAGGCACAGCTCAGGAGGTTGAGATCATGTTCCTCATGGTTTCTTTCTGCTGTGCCTTGTTTCTTGTTCATTTTCTCTACTGCTCCATGCTTCTTACCTCTTCTGCTCTGGCATGGGTTTCTCCACAGGCCATAGTCCGTTCAGGGGTTTTACCTGCTCTTGCATGGGAAAGTGGCTCTTCCATAGGCCACTTTCCTTTTGAGAGGGTTCCTGCTGCAGCATGTGTTCCTCCATAGGATGCACTCACTTCAAGGTTTGTATCTGCTCTGGTATGGACTGCCTCTTTCCAACAGAGCAGTCATCTCCTCAACAATGTCCCCTTCCATGTGTCTTTTTTTTTTGCGTCTCCACTCATGTCTTTCCTTTTCTGTCTTTTGTGTGTCTCCATATGTGTACTCACATGTCTCCTCTTGTGTCTCGTCTCAGGTCTCTGTCACAGGTGAATTATTAAGAGAAATCATCATTGTGGGGTTAACTAAAAGGATTTTATTAATGATTATATGATGATCAGATGGTAATTAAATGATGATTGAATGAAAATTAAATGGTAATGAAATGGTGATTAGGCAATAATTGAATGGTAATTAACAGTGATTTGACAGTGATTTGCTAATGATAATTTAAATGATAATTTAGACAGTGATTAGATGGCTATAAAACACTCTACTACTTACTACACTTCTAAGAATTAAGCTATAGCTGGATATATAAATGTCACTAGCATACAATATACTTTTAGGCCTAATGTAAAATGTTGCTTACCTCGTTAGAGATATCAGATGCCAGGTAAGGGGTCTCTCAGCCTTGAGGAGTAACCTTGAGAGGTGTCCCTGCTCCAGGGGGAGATCACCACCATGCAGCCTGCTGCCATACAGGAGAGCTCAACGGGCTTGGGGGGCTACAGATATTTATAGCATAAAGTGATTGACTCATAGTCAAACCCCCCTTTGGTGTACGTGCAGGAGTGCAGCCGTAGCAGTTATAGTTTTGTCTAGTCCCAGCTCAGGCTGGTACTGTTAGCTCCTGATAAGACATGGCTTAGATTCCTTAGTTCCTGAGAAGATATGGCCTAGCACAGTTTTCACAGTTTGCACAGCAGGGCTGATTTGAGTCAGGTCTACTTGTCGGTGATGTCTGAACCAAAGTACCATTCAGTCAGTCAGAATGGGTGCATCTGTCACAGCCTCCTTTTTGTTTCCTTTACCCCTAGCAGCTAGCGACCTCTCTTAAATATATTTGAGCAGAGATGCCATATGCTCCTCTGATTGTTTGAAGTTTTCACACCTGGTGGGTTGGTTTTATCTGTTTCAGCAGCAGCTGGAACCAGTTGTGACAGGCACAGAGCAGTACATGGCCTCCTTTTGCAAAGGACAACCCTGAAGCACCTTGCTAGTGAAACCCTGAAATTTATGCCCAATAAAACATGAGAGACTGTCCTGAAGAGAAGAGAGATTCAGGAGAACTGGTTGATTTTCAAGAATCATCTCCTCCAAGCTCAAGAATACATGTACAAGGTTCATCCCTATGTACAGGAAACCAAGCAAAGGTGGCAGAAGGCCTACATGAATGAACAAAGATCTCCTGACAAAACTCAGACATAAAAAAGGAAATATACAAGTACTGGAAGCAGAGTTGGGTGACCTGAGAAGAACATAGAGACTCTATCAAAGCATGCAAGCATGGGGATATGAAAGCCAAAGCCCACCTAGATATGAATCTGGCATGGGATGGGAAAGCAACAAGAAAAGCTTCTACAGGTATGTCACCACCAAAAGGAAGACATGGGGAAATGGTTTCGCTGTTAAATGGGAATGGGACTTGGTGACAATGGACACAGAAAAGGCTGAAGTACTCAATGCCGTCTTTGTTGCATTCTTTATTAATAAGATTTACCTTCAGGAATTCCAGGCCCCTGAGGTCAGTGGGAAAGTCCAGAGCAAGGAAGACCAAGGTCCTCCTCAGCTGATGAGGATAAGGTTGAAAGAACATTTAAACAAACTGGACACACATAAGTCTTTCTGACCTGACAGAATGCACCCACAAGTGCTGAGGCAGCTGAGCAATGTCATGTGAGGCCACTTTTGATCATCCTTGCAAGGTGCCGGGGATCCAGGCAGGTTCATGAGAACTGGAAAAAGTAAATGTCGCTCATCTTCAAGAAGGGCAAGAAGGAGGATATGGGGAATGACAGGCTAGTCAGCCTCACCTCAGTCCCTGAGAAGATGATGGAAAAAAGGATCCAGGTAAACATTTCAGGTGTATGAAGGACAAGATGGATATAAGAAGGAGAAACTGTGTTTAACCAATATGATTGATAGCCTTCTGCAATGAGATGGCTGGCTTGGTGGAGGAGCGGAAAGCAGTGGATGTTGTTTATCTTGATCTTAGGAAAGCTTTCAATGCTGTCTTCCATAATATTCTCATAGACAAACTGATTACGTATGGACTAGATGAAGGGACAATGAGTTGGACTGCAAACTGGCTGTACTGCTGGTTTCGAAGAATTGTGGGCAGCAGCATAAAGTCCAGCTGGAGGTCATTACTACCTCAGGAATCAAGAATGGGTCTGATGGAGTTTCACATCTTCATGAATAACCTTGATGATGGGACAGACTGCACCCTCAGTGAGCCTGCAGATGATACAAAACTGGGAGGAGTTGTTGTGCTACTATTCAGAACAATCTCAACAGGATGGAGAACTACGCAGACAGGAACCTCATGAAGTTTAATGAAGGGAAATGCAAAGTCCTGCACATAGAGAAAAATAAGCCCAGGCATCAATACATGCTGGGGACCAACGAATTGGAAAACAACTTGGCAGAAGGACCTGGAGGTCTTGATGGACAACAAGGTGAACATGAGCCAGTAAAGTGCCCTTGTAGCAAAGAAAGCCAAAAGCTTCCTGGACTGCATTAGGAGTGTTTCCAGCAGGCTGAGGGAGGTGATTTTTTTCCCCTCTGCTCAACACTGGTGAGGCCATAGCTGGAGTGCTGTGTCCAGTTCTAGGCTCCCCAGTACAAGAGAGACAGGGACATACTGGAGAGATTCCAGGGAAGGGCCGCAAAGATCATTAAGCAATTGGAGCATCTGTCATAGGAGGAGAGGCTGAGAGACTCGGACTGTTCAGCCTGGAGGAGAGGTGACTCAGGGGGAATCTTATCTGTATAAATACCTGACAGAGGGAAGTAAAGAAGATTAAGCCAGACTCTTCTAAGTGGTACTCAGGGACAGGACAAGAGGAAATGGGCACAAACAGAAATACAGGAAATTCCACTTAAACATAAAAAAAGGCTTTTCACTGTGAAAAGTGAAAGCACTGGAACAGATTGCCCAGAGAGGCTATGGACTCTCTATATTCAAAACTCAACTAGACATGGTCCTTAGGGAGCTGCTTTAGCTGACCCTGCTTCGAGCAGTGGGTTGGGACTTCACAATCTTCTAACATTCCTTCCAGCCTCATCCATTCTGTGATTCCATGTTTCTGGGACAAACATCACCACTCTCCACTCCCCATCCCAAATTTTAGCAGTTCCACACAGAAAAAGAGGCAATAATACCAGGCAAAATTAACTTCTGAAGAATTTGTGCATCACAGACTCATTTTGCTAGAGCATGAAAATATAATAGTCCTGATATGTAAGAAAAAATTAAACTGACAGTTAATGTGTTTGGGACAGCTGGTCCTTGACATTCTTAAGAAAATATCCTACCTGAAATCTCTAGAAGTTTATTAAAAATACATTTGGAATCAAGTAATTTGAGTTAAAAGGGCTATTACAATCCAAATCGATCCATATTCAGTGTTACCAAGTATGGGCAATGTTTCAGTAAGAGAGTTGTATTATTACCTTAATCTACCATAAAAGCTGGGAACGCTATTTTTAATTTATGGCAATTGCTGTGCGGTTCAGAGGAAGACAAAATGCAGCATTCAAAAGACATCAAAGAAGGGGTGCCACCTGACACTGAAATGAAAACACAAATGTTTTTGAATGACTATTCATCACTGTGTGGAGTAAGTATCACAGTGGTTGAAGAGGACTGAATCACCCAACACAAATTGACTTCCTGAAAAGCTTGAAGGTGCAACATACTCCACTTCCTCACAACGTCATTTTCCCACAGACAACTGCATCCTGAAGAACACATTTGATGGTGATTGTGATTCAAGCTATGGGACAATCACTATATGCCACGCCAGATTTTCTTCCACTCAAATGTGGATGTTGGGTTCAAGACCATTTGATTTTAAACATGTAATTATCAACACTCGTTCAGCAGATAGTTTTTTACCTGCCACAGTTTAGAAGTTTCCAAGTTACCCATTGTGTCCCCTTTGTATCCATTACAGAGAAACAAGTGGTTCTAAGAAGAAATTTGTCACTTCCCAAGGTATTATACA
The DNA here is from genome assembly GCA_009819775.1 of Phoenicopterus ruber ruber. Lineage (NCBI taxonomy): Eukaryota > Metazoa > Chordata > Aves > Phoenicopteriformes > Phoenicopteridae > Phoenicopterus > Phoenicopterus ruber. The sequence goes on from CM020225.1 coordinate 25,097,093, forward strand.
GACAAAATAGCACAGTCAATTGCACTTGGGGCATGACTCTCTCTCCACAACATTCTGATGACTACCTCAAATGCAGCCTCTGGAAGCTAGGTGAGAAGACCTTAATACCATGTGGCTGGAAGACAGCTCCAGTTTTCCCTGACCAGCCACACGGATCATGACCTTACACGATATCAAGCATCATCATTGAAATGGGCTCCTCTACCTTCAGCTCAACTTGCAGCAAATACCACCACTCTATCCACCACCTCAATCTAGTATTACAATTCTCCCTCTGCTTCACCTCTTTTCCACATCTGTTTCTTCTTCAGCTCAGTGATTTAAGAGATCATGCATTAATTCCCTCTTGAACTGCATGATTTGACCTTTCTTTGAAGGTCAAAGGAAGTGTACCCCCCTGATGAGCAGGAGTGGCAAACTTGTATCAACGGACGAGGAGAAGGCTGAGGTACTCAATGACTTTTTTGCCTCAGTCTTCACCAGCAACATCTCCTCCCACACCTCTTGAGTGGGAGGACCACAAGACGGGGACTGGGGGAGCAAAGTCCCTCCAACTGTAAAAGAAGATCAAGCTCATGACCACCTGAGGAACCTGAACGTACACAAGTCTATGGGACCTGATGAGATGCATTGCAGAGTCCTGAAGGAATTGGCTGATGTAGTTGCCAAGCCACTCTCCCTGATATTTGAAAAGTCACGGCGGTCAGGTGAAGTCCCTGGGGACTGGAAAAAGGGAAACATTGCACCCATTTTTAAAAAGGGTAGGAAGGAGGACCCTGGGAACTACTGACCTGTCAGCTTCACCTCTGTGCTTGGGAAGATCATGGAACAGATCCTCCTAGAAGCTATGCTGAGGCACATGGAGGACAGGGAGGTGATTGGAGACAGCCAGCATGGCTTCACCAAGGGCAAGTCCTGCCTGACCAACCTAGTGGCCTTCTATGATGGAGTGACTCCATCAGTGGACAAGGGAAGAGCTACAGATGTCATCTATCTGGACTTCTGTAAGGCATCCCCCGCGACATCCTTCTTTCTAAATTGGAGACATATGGATTTGATGGGTGGACTGTTCAGTGGATGAGGAATGGGTTGGATGGTCACATCCAGAGGGTAGTGGTCAATGGCTCAATGTCCAGATGGAGATCTGTGACAAGTGGTGTCCCTCAAGGGTCCATATTGGGACCAGTACTGTTTAATATCTTCATCAATGACGTAGTGGGATCGAGTGCACCCTCAGCAAGTTTGCGGACGGCACCAAGCTGAGTGGTGCGATGGATGTACCTGAGGGACAGGATGCCATCCAGAGGGACCTGGACAAGCTTGAGAGGTGGGCCTGGGCAAACCTCATGAGGTTCAACAAGGACAAATGCAAGGTCCTGCACCCAGGTCAGAGCAACCCTCGCTATCAATACAGGCTGGGGGATGATGAGATGGAGAGCAGCCCTGCCAAGAAGGACTTGGGGGTGCTGGTGGATGAAAAGCTGGACATGAGCCGGCAATGTGCGCTTGCAGCCCAGAAGGCCAACCGTATCCTGGGCTGCATCAAAAGAAGCGTGGCCAGCAGGTCAAGGGAGATGATTCTGCCCCTCTACTCTGCTCTGCTGAGACCCCACCTGGAGTATTGTGTCCACCTCTGGAGCCCTCAGCACAAGAAAGACATCAATCTGTTGGAGCGGGTCCAGAGGAGGGCCACAAAAATGATCAGAGGGATGGAGCACCTCTCCTCTGAAGACAGGCTGAGAGAGTTGGGCTTGTTCAGCCTGGAGAAGAGAAGGCTCCGGGGAGACCTTATTGCAGCCTTTCAGTACTTAAAGGGGGCTTATAGGAAAGATGGGGAAAAACTTTTTAGCAGGGCCTGTTGTGATAGGACAAGGGGTAATGGTTTTAATGTAAAGGAGGGGAGATTTAGACTAGACATAAGGAAGAAGTTTTTCACAATGAGGGTGGTGAAGCACTGGAACAGATTGCCCAGAGAGGTGGTAGATGCCCCATCCCTGGAAACATTCAAGGTGAGGCGGGATGGGGCTCTGGGCAACCTGATCTAGTTGAGGATGTCCCTGCTTATTGCAGGGGGGTTGGACTAGATGACCTTTAAAGGTCCCTTCCAACCCAAACTATGCTATGATTCTATGATTCTATGATTAATATTTCTCTCCACGGCCCAGATCATGATCTCCTTGTCTTTGCCCATAACAGCTGTGTTTTCTTCTCATTCATTTTCTCCTCAAGGACCACTTCAAGGAACATTTTCTGAGTTTCTGACAATACCAATTTACCTCACTGTCATAGGAAATCTAAATTAATGCATTCATTCTTAAACATCTTCATGGGCTATAGATTGCTGTGGAAGATGGGAGCTGCAGAGTCTCCATTGCTGCTAAAATCTAAGGAGGTCTTAGAGCTTGCCTGAAATCACCCAGGCAGCTAATAGCTTCAGGGAGGAGAGCAGGGCCCATTCACTCTTGGGCCATTTCCAGCTGTGGCCTCTTTATGCCATGGTCAGCAGCCAGACGTCCCCCTCCCACCCCCTTTTTTGTGTATGTTTGTTAGCCCTCAATGCCAACTTTCAATACCACTGTTCAGACTAACAGTTTTGTACCCATTCCCCTTGCTGTCCCTTTCACTTAGGTAGATCAATCCTGTACTAGCTCACAATTGCCTTATCATCTTCCTGCACATGTAATTTTTTTTTTTTCAGGATGTTAATAATTTTCCCTTCCTTCCTGCACTCTTCCAGCTTGACAGCAGTTAGAAAGCAGTATTAAATCATTTCCTTTGTACACTACCTGCGCCTGTCTACCCAGGTCTCCTTTTTTCCCTATAAAGCTGTTAATGTGAGCTTAGATTAGAGTTACTACCTCAGGGTAAGAGAACTATGGCATGTCCGTTTTCAAGGACTGTCTATTTAAACACTGTCCAGGGGCTGAGGGGAAAGGTACTCATACACTTACCCTAGTGCAAATACCAAGTGATTAATGTTTCAATTGAAGGTAATTTGCTTGTATCATGTGGCTATGTTTACATCCTTGCATTGCAAAGTTATCTTTTACAGCATCTTCAGTAACAGTCAGACAATATCTAGCCACCACAGCTCTGCTTCCTTAGTAATCACTGAAGTGGCAGGCACTTTGCTGTCCAGCCCACAGAAGGAATATATTAAAACTAAATTTATCTTGGCCTGCATATTATGCTACACACAAATCTTTACGTGCAGGTGGCACTAAGAATGTAGAACTTGTCCATCATGCAGGATTTGATCAATTCAGAGCAAAATTCTTATTTAATAACTCCTCCCATGGAAGAATATATTTCTACCAAAAGCATGATGAAGAATTCCTGAGGCACCAAATGACCCTCAGCACTGGTCCATCCAGAAAGATAACAACTCTAAAACCCCAGATTGAGCATATTCCTCTTCTTCCTGGGCAACAAAAAATAGTTCAAAGTGGAAAAAAAACCCAGAACACTTCTGCAATTCTGAAGAGTATCGCTAATTGCTGTAAAACAATACTCAAACAACTTTTGTTTTTTCATTAGACTAAAATCTGAGCCTTATAATCCTTCATTATAATCCTACAGGTCCCAAGCAGGTTCAAATCCCCTCTTTTGGCCCAGCTTCAGGTCCTTATTTTAAAGTCTATGTGATTTCTTCGTGTGGTATGTAGGGTATATGACTACCTGTGTCATATGAAATACTGTACAGTAAAAGGGAAGGAAGAGGCACTTTTTGTAACTAAGTGTATCACTGTGTTGAGTAGTCACCTTGGAGTAGCACAGTGACACAAACACTGTAAGGTCTCCTACAAAAACCTGAGACTGCAAAAGGAACAATACATTTTGAGGAAGAAAGGAAAAAGGGAATGTGTTGAAGAAGAGAACTGCAGAATTCATATGAGCATTTATTCTGGAAGTATATTGCTTACTGAGCTAATAGATGAGAAAAGGGGTTTAAAAGCTTTGACCTGGATCAAGTTGTTTGAAATCACTCTACTATGAAATTATTGTTTTCTTCCCTCATGATTTGAGAAACAATGGTGACTTTGGAGCACTTTCATGGCAGTCGTTGTATGGATCCTTTGGACAAACTGCTGGCATTTTATTCCCTGATTTTATAAACCTTTAGATTGTGGTGAGGAAAGTGGGTTTATTTGACTATGTGCAAACAGTGTGGCAACAGACAAGCTCGTATTTGGAACTGGGATCATTTTTTCAGTTGAGCCAAGTAAGTTCCCCTTGTTTTACTACTAATGTATTTCTTAAGTTTGTGGTGGGGTGGACAAAGGGATTGTGTGATGTGACAGCATAATGAGAAATTTCTGCTACCTCAGATCTCTTGAACATGCATTCTCTAACCAGGTGTTTGAGTCCTCAGGTCATAGTTAACAAAGCTTTTCAGGAACAACAAAGATAGTTTTCTAGCTATGTGCATCAGCATTAGTCCACAGATCCTCACCGCCTCCCGTAGCTGCACTGCTAAATTTAAAAGACTTTTGTTTATACCCAGTGGGGATGGTGTCTTAGCCCAGCTTCAGTATGAGGTGAAAGTAGTTGCTTTCTTTCTTTTGTGTAACGCTAAGGTGTGTGGAAAGGGAAAAAGGAGCTGTAAAGAGCTGCAAGCGAAAATAGTTCCCATGGAAAGACAGGGCATATTAGTTTTTGCAGCAACTGCTTGAAATGTGAGCAAGGCTTTTACATTTAGAAATAGCACTCTTCTGAACATGGTCTTTATAAGGATGGACTATCCTCCGCAGCTTTTGTGTGACAGCATGAAAGCTGGGGCAATGGGTGAGTTTGTTGTGTTGATTTTTGGTGTCCTAAAATATTCAGTTGCATACCACCACCTGAATACACACACTCCTCAGACAGGTATGGGACTCTCTTATGTGCTAGCTTACATCTGCAAGCCCCATACAGCTCTACAGCTGCCTTTAAATCTTTAGGGCATCTTACATGCCTATTTTGGGGTAGATGAATGCAACTCCAGTTCCTGTGGGAGTAGGGAATCTAGAGATAGATACTAGTTTGAAAAACATCATTTGCAAAAGTAGGACAGCAAGATACTGCCAGCTTCTATCAGCCCAACCTCAATCTAATATAAACTTGCCAGTTATCAGTATAAAAGGTATTCTACTATGAACAATCAACCAACAAAAGGTGTTGGTGGGTGAAAATCTAAGTAGTGGTATTGACTTTTCAGACAAACACAGCAGCCCTAATGTGAGGTTCAGGTTCTACACAGAAATTATGTTGCATGCTTTTGAAAACAAACTGAATTTCAGACCTGTTATATCAGTAATTGCTGTGTCATGACTCCTGTTCTTCAGGAAAGAGGGAAAAAAAGTCTTTCCCCAAACAGTAAGCTTTAGAAACTATTGGTTCCTCCAAAAACAAGAACAGCTCTTCCAGGTTTCCAGAATGCTGGTATACTGGCTCTTTTTAGTGTGGTTTGGTTTGGTTTTGTTTTGGGGTTTTTGTGGGGTTTGGGTCTTGGGGGGGGGGAGTTGGGTTTTGGTTTTGCTTTTTTTTTCCCCCATGGAAGATACTCAAAAGGACTTAAAACAGCTAAGAACACCAGAGGAGCTGGGCCTCCTAAGAATCTCCAACCACAAAAGACATAGAAAACGTCCTTTATTCACTACACAGTTTTTGAGACACCTCCTCCTGAGAATTCAGTAAGAGGAATTATTTGGTTCATTCCCTGCATACTTCTCATTGGAGGAAGCCAAGATCCACAAGAGGATGGAATATACAGCCAATTCTGTGATTTTGTAAGATTAAGAGGAAAAAGAAGTACGACTGTTTGCATAAGCATATTAACTGCTTTGTGTGTGCAGTACAAATATAACTGTGCCCCCCACACCACCTCCACCACACCCCCACACCCCCCCAGTACAAAGACACACTAAGGATCTACAAGGGATCTGTTTCTTTCTGAAGGGACAACCAGAGAGAAGACAGAATAAATGGTGTACTTGGAATGGCACTAAACTCCTCTGTTAGACACCCCAGTGTTGTTCTTTAGGATGGCTCAGCATTATGCAGTGAGATGGTCTCATGACTTGGAAAACTCTCCAGAGTTCACATAACACTATTCACTTGTTAACTTGAGAGGTTTATATGCGTGGGTCAAGTTCCGCATAGAAATTTTACAGAAACTTTCAAGGAACGGAATTTGGAAAGAAAACCTCCTTGGAACTGAACACTGGTTAATGAAAAATTTAATCTCATCTTCAATTTTAGCAACATTATTTTGTATCTGCAAGTAATCCCACTCATTGAAACAGCATTGTAGAGTGGAGTAACAAACTGTCTTCTCTCCCTATGTGCTATGGTTAAGCATTTTAGCCTCATCAGGTAAAGGATTTTTGAGTAATAAAAAAAAAAGGATCTTTTAATAGGTATCAAGTTACAAGCATATAAGGCTAACCTTGAAATAATTGTTCTTTATAATATCTAAATTGTTATGAATTCAAAACTAGTATGATCATTTGTGTTGTATTCTTAAAAGTTCCCTTCCTCATTTCAAGGAATTCGTATATATATTTTATATATATATATATATGAGTTAGGGTAAAAAGAACCTTAGGAGCCCGAGGGATTAGAAACTCCAATGAAAATCCCACCCTTATACTCCCTTTCTGTCTTTGATCTGCTCTTTGGGAAACAAGAGGAAGAAATAAACACAGAAAGACACTCAGCTGTCAGGGGGCAGACATGGCTGGACTATATCTGAACTATAAATGATTTAGCTCTAAGAAAAGTATGCAGAAAATAAAATAATCCCAAAATGATGTTTCTTTTTCAGAGAGTCAAGAAGAATCTGCCCCAGAAGTCATTGTGCTTAAATCAAAGGAACCCAAACAATACGACAACAAACGGAACATGGTTTGTTTGGCAAGGACTTTCTACCCTAAGAACATCAGCCTTGATGTGCCCAAGAGTGACATTGTATATGATATGAAGGCACCCCTTTTCACATCTGAGGGGATGTATAGTACCATGAAGGTAGTTGGAGTGGAACCAGATGCTGAGGTGACCTGCAAGGCTATGCACAAGGGGAAGACTACAGCCAGCATAATTCTGCCAGGTACAGTGTTGTGGTCCAAACACAAAGTAATTCTGGGACATGCATCTTCCAAGATTTTTTCTTGTCCTTTGAGAACCTAGCAGGAACAAGTCAGAAAGGTATTTAGGCGCTTAGTTAGGTGAAGACAAGATATTCAAAAGCACCTAGCATACATGACCTTAATTCAAACATTGGAGTTTTCTTCCCAAGCAAGAAAAAAACAATGACAAAAAACCCCCTACACCCCCCCCCCCCCCCGCAAAAAAACCAAACCAAACCAAAACCAACCTCCAATATTTGTGAGTCTACCTTTATCTTAGGCAAAATTGTTCAAGGGACATGAGTAGACATGCCTGCTAGAAGAATGCTTGAAATAACTTTTATGAAAACACAAAATAAAAAGGACATGATTTTTTTTCCCAAAAACTTTTGGTTATTTTTTTCATCACCTTTTAAATTGTTCTTTTCCTATGGTAAAGTTCATTTCAAAAGGGAGAGAAAATAAAACTCAACAATCCTGGGGTTTTTTTCTACAATCACATGTAGAAAGCTAATTTTTCTCTTCAAGTTAATCTCAGAATTAATGACCTGCCATCTGATTCTCCAATACTGCTTATCTACTGCTGGGAAAAGAGCTATAAGGTATGTTTTGTGTAATTTTTGTTTTATATAGTTTGGATACAACTTATAGTGTCTCTCAATCATTCAACAGAAGAGAAGACTGAAGAATTCAAAACAGTTAATGTTTGCAACATTACGGATGGCTCTACAAAAGGTTAGTTGCCTAAAGAGTAGAGTATGGTTAATAGAGTATGGTTACTTTATTGAGGATTCAGTAACAATGCATGAAAATGCATTGTCTTTTGTACAAAAATGTCTGAATTGTAGATACTTATTAAGCAATAAGCTGCACCTTTTGTGGACTTAATGCTAAAACATGAAAAATCGCTTTCTCTGGTGCAGAAATGTCAGAATTGGAAACACTTATTAAGAAATAACCTGCTGTTTCAGGTTAACAGACTAAATAGCTGACAAATTTCCATGGGATAAAACAGCAATGGGAAGTAAATTCCTCACTGGGCAGACATCTCCTCTCTTCCCTGTACTTGATACATTCCTCTGTCATCTTTTCATTTGTTCCTGCTTCCCTCATCTACCTATGATGTGTGGATTTTCCTTTTTTTTTTTTTTTTGGGGGGGGGGGGGGGGGGGGATAATATCAAGACCCCACTCTCTTCCCTCTTCTCCTTCTTTTTAAAGCAGAAGTCAAAATGGAGAAAATGAATATGCTGTTCATGGCTGTTTTGGGTTTGAGAGTCCTGCTGGCAAAAAGTATCGCCTTCAATACAATCATGAGTATCAAGCTGTTTCTCTTCTGAGGTAGGAAACACATCATTCAGTCCCTGGGAACACAGGAGGCAAATGCAAGGAGTGACCAGTTGGCTTTGCATCCTTCTGTAACCCCACAAGGAGTGACATCAGTTCAGCTGTTCCTGTTTCCACTGGATAAGTTAATGTAACCCCCAAATTGCACCTCATCCACAAATTGCCTTTGCATCAGGCTAGTCCAGAGCATCTCAGGTTCTATCAGAAATCTTCTGCTGGTTGTTTCAAGTGGCAGAGCACAAAGTCTGGATAAATGTCCAGATCAGCAAGAACTATAAAGGGACAATCCCAAAGGCCAACAAATGTGAAAAGGGGGACAGAAAAAGGAGGAGGGAGAAGATCAGGTAGCCAAAATGACAAAAACAATTGCCCAATCCATTCCAGATTAACAGAAACTCAGCACCACTGCATTAAATATGAATAAGAATTTAAAACAAACATCGTTTACTCTTTCAGGTAAGTGAGCCAGCAATGGGCTGAAGAAGAGCAGGAAAGAACACACAACAGGATAATTTAAACACCAGCTTTTCTACCAATAAACATCTAAAGAATCAATGAACCCCCAAGTTCCTGTAGATCTATGAGTCCCTTTACCTCATCAAGGTGCTCTTCAGTTAACACCATCTGGAAGCCTTCTTAGACAGCTAATACTGCTGAACTCTTCTCTAGCTTAATTTCATTAATTTCCTTAATTGTTAGAACAATTTTTGTTATATCTTATTTCCATAAGGATTTTCCCTCATCCCTCTGCTAAGCAAGAATAGTTAGCTCTCCTACTTCTGTATCCATTGCACTGAAGCATCCAAATTTCTTAGATAGTTTTGAAAACTTAAAATTGAACTTTATACTTACTATGTTTTAAAAGTACCATCTCTGGTCATATTGCATTATTGTCTACAGAAGTAATGCTTTTCTACTTAGGGATCCCAGGCACAGAGAGAGCACCGTATAGTTTTAATTTTTAGAAGCTTTTATTAGTGGCAATTTTCTAGTGCAGGTAACTAGATCTCCACAGGACTTGCAGGAATTCACTTCAGACAGGTATACAGTAGTATTTTAATCTCCATCTCTTCTTTAGAACATTTTTCCCTTTTGTTAAGTATATAGTACCTGCATTTTAGGTTTCCTTAATATACACCAAAATAAAGTTTTGTTATGCTTGGTTTGCACTGTGTCCTTTCTTCTGAAAATTGGGTGGAAATTGTTGAAATTCCACTGTCCTATCCAGAGACCACTGAGAACTAGAAAGCCACCTATTACAGCCTAGATTTCCTTTTTGTTATATGTGTCTTTCTTGGGCTTTCCACAGGGAGAGAGAGACTCCTTGGCACATGTAAGAAACTTCAGGAGAGCTATGAATTCTGGCCCTATTGGGTTTAAAGGAATTTTAATTATTCATGCCCCTTTCAAATTACTAAGGCTCAAAATTGTGGATCATAACAAAAAGAGAGATGGGTCTAAAGAGAAAACAGTTAAGACAAGGGGCAATATGAGCATTAATGTACAGATCTCAGAAAGTGAGAGAACAGGCTGCTGATTTTCCACTCATCAATACTAGGAAGGGGCCAACAGGAAACGCTGTGGGGTGTTTTGATAGATAACCTAGCCGTTAGGTTGGCAGTCAAAAAAAGCCAACACTGACTTTTGTCTCAAAAGCTGCAACCTGCTGCCTGCTTGAAGCAGGATACTGTGGTTAAAACACATGACTAAATCATGCTATGCAAGAAAAATTCCCCCTTGCTTTTAAAAACATGTTAACCACTTCCTGGGGGGCAGGGCCCACAATGTTTTTCAGATGCTGACTGAACTACTGCTGGCTCCAAAATGGCCCCCAGAAGGGTGCATGGCAAAATCCATTTAACTAACGTTGACAAGTTTAGTCGTTCAAACCCTCACTCCTGTCCAGAAGATGTGACATTTCTATAGTGAAACCATTGTCTCTAGGTCCTGCAGCTCTGCAGTCGGGTCCCAGGAGCACACACTTAGTGTGGAAAACCATGGTGGTCACGATTTTGTCTCCTAGGCATCCCAAAGGCCAGATGGACATGTGGAGCCAGCTAGACTCTAAATGTCCCTTGAAACAGCCTCCTTCCTGTCCCAGTTAAGGAGGCCATACTACACTTGTGCAGTCTTAGTGACTCAGCCACACAACCAGGCCAGGCTAGATTGCTCTCACAGCACCCAGATTCTACTGTATTGCTTCCTTTCCACTCTGGCTGCTGACTCTGAGTTAATTTCCCTGTAGGTAGTGCCCAGCACTCTGGTCCCCTTCTGTCCCCAAGCATGGTGCTGTCTCCAGCAGCTCTTCAACATCCTCCTGCAAGTGGGGTCGCCTCAGACCAAACTGGACCATGTGACATAGAGCCTGCAGAAGCAGAGAGCTGTCCTGCAGCATCCCTGGGTTGTCACTAGAGCCTCAGGAACTCTGCAGTAGGGTCTTTGCATGGTGCAGATGTTACATACCTCATCCCACAGGCAACTTCTCATGACTCTTTCTCACAAGGGCAAGCACTGATCCTTTTCGCTTCTGTGGGGCAGGTACACACTCAGAGGGTTGTGGGCTAAAAGATGCAGCTAAAAGCATCTGCCCATAGGAGCTGCCTTTGAGTGGTAGGCAGTATTGCCAAAGGGACACTTCCTTCCAGGTTTCTCCATGTCAGCATTGATTTGCTTTAACAGAAACCCTTGCCTTCTGAATACGGAAGGAAGGACATGAGGTTTCAACACATCACATATACCCACTCCTCCTCCTGTTAGTCCAACAAGAAAACAGTCTATAGGTGCAATAATATGCCAGATGAGGAAACATAATCAGTGAGTAGCAAAATTTATGCAGAGAACTACTAGCCTTTGTCCCAACCTGAAAAGATGCCTGGGCTGGAAATTCAGCTTGACCTTGGCACTGGCCTCCTTGCAATATGTGCATACTATAGGTACCAAACATCAGAGCTCAGCAACAGCTGCCAACTTGTTTGCTTTTCCTCTCAACCTCCACAGACCAGACATTTCTCAAGAGAATGGAGGAACAGCAGAGCAGCTTCTGGAATGGCCCGGGGACTCTGGGACTGACCTGTGCCTGTGGGGTGACCCTTGAGACCTGGGAGAAAAGAGTGGGGTGAAGGCACTTCACAGAGGAAAAAATGTAAACAGAAGTTTAAGAGGATAGGGGTCCAACAGTACTTTGATGAGGACAGGAGTAGTTGGGCTAGGAGGAAAGGATTTGTGCAGGTGTTGGTAGTGAGTTCTCTCTCAGGAGGGGTTACATCTATTCACTTGCTAGTTGATAGTTGAGCCTCAGCAGCTGCTGTGTTCCAGAGAAGAGGCTAGCTTGTTTCTCAGTTTGCCTGTGCATTTCCACCTAGCGCTGGCAGGAAAGAACAGACTGAGCTCCACCTAACTCCAGCTTCAGACAAGTAGCAGGAGCTACAGGTGATCCTCGCTGCCCCCAGGGGAAAACAGGAGCCTTCAGCAGCCAATGGCAAAGGCATAGCAGGAGAGAGAACTCTGGGCCTCAGGCAAGTAGAGGACTTTTTGTCATTTCTACTGGAGCTGGAGAGAGGACAAAGCTGGAAAGGGCAGGGGGACAGTGTGTGGAGGCAAACTGCGGCATCTGTGGGCATGATACCTCCTATCAGAGCAGCGTTTCTTCTTCAGCACAGAGCACATTTCTCCTGGGGTCATCCGTGTGTATTGTCTGGGAAATCATCATTCAATAGGCATTTCTGTTTTGGCCAATTCACCTCCTTTTCCAAAGATAATTCCCAGGGATGGAGTAGTGAATCCTGTCAAACTCCTCCCTCACAGACAACGTTTGCCTTATCCAGCTCCAGGTGCAGCTGGACCCTCTGAGATGTTTGGCCCTGCAGGAGAGGGGGAGGTGGAGCCCAGTGGGGAAGGAAGGAGGCAGCGCAGATGCAGAGTTTCCTGTCAAAAGGGAAACTCTGTTTGGGCAGGGATCAGAGAATTTCTGCAACTCCCTGACCCTGCTGCTCTTTCGGAACAGACTCTTGGATCCCCATCTCCTGCTGGACCGGTTCTGTAGCACTACACGGTGAGCACCTCATGGCCAGGCACTTCAGGGCTTTGCCCACTGCCCTGTAGTGCTCTGGCCAGGGACAGTCTTGATGGTTTTGGAAGCCCTGGGCTCATGTCCTGCTCCACTCCATGCTTGCACCTTGAGGATGTGAGCTGGGCAAGGGGGCATGGCTCTTTCCTGGCTTCCCAAGGTGCAGCAGGCTGGGGGCAGGCACTAGCAGTGTGGCAGGGGACATGAGTCAGCCTGGCCCCAGAGCCCAGCCCCAGTCCTACCATTAGCAAGAGAAGAGTACCCCTTAGGCTGTGGGGCCAGGGTGTGCTGTGGGTCCTGGGCCCAGACTGCAGAGCTGGGCTCTGCCTGCATTGCTTGATGTCTGAGAGTCTGCCCAACCCCTGTCCCTATTTGTCAGAGGGGTGATTCTGAGGAGTATCTCCAGCAGCATCTCCTGTTTCATGGGACAGATCAACCAGTGCCTCAGAAACGGCCCCTCTGAGAGATGAATGCAGCTCTTCCCAGCCATGAAATGAGACCTCAGCATGGTGAGCCCTGTAGAAGAGGGTTGGGAGTCCTTCACTCAGCTATCTGACCATGAGCACTTGGCTTTTGTTGTGTTCCTGGCTCTAGATTTCTGGTTTTCCTGCCCAGCCAGAGGGGTTAAGGAGATGCTTTTGTTGTGAACACAAGTTTTGGAGGAATGGAGACTGCCCTGGAGCAGGTCTGCTTGAGGGACCTATAACGTTGCGCCCAGGATGACAAGTGAGTGCTCAATCCCCCGCAAAACTGCTCAGTCTGAGCAGTTTTATTCAGCTCATTTATTATAGCTCTATTCAGCTGCTATGTGGAGTAGGGGAGATTTGATGCTGGCTGGCTGGGTCAGGAAGTAAGTTTTCACTTCCAGAGACGTCTCTCTCTGCAGAATCAGTCACTATATATTGGTCACAGCGTCTTTTCCTGCCTGTTTCTTATCTGGTTTTAGCTCTATGATGGATGAGTCAGTTTATGGTGGGTCAGGTGTCTGCTCTTTTCCTGGACACAGCATGAATTTTTTCTTCTGTTTGTAGAAAGGACTTTAACAGTATGGGGACTGTGAAAGGCTTTCCTTTTCTGGAGAAATGAAAGAATTGTCAGTCAGGCCAGAAGCCTTGAGAGTGCTCAGCCAGCATGGAGGGACACAAAAAGAAGGACTGTCCTCAGGGAGGCTTCTTGCTGTTAGATCAGCTGAGGAGAAGCAGCATCCAGCCCCTGTGCTCTGGGTCAGACTTGTAAATTGCTTACCTGTTTCCTGGCTCTGTGTACAACAACAGAAATGCTCTGCTCAGTGGTGTGGCTGGGGAGAGAGAGGACAGAACTTCCTCATCTCTCAGGAGGTTGAAGCTGTGCTGGAGAGAGTACTGTTAGCAACAGTTCCTCTTTAGAAAGATACTGTCCTTCCTTCTGCTCTTAGCAATGCTAATATTTGTTCCAAATATTAGGACTTCAAACATGAAATCCAAGCTTTCTGAGATGCCAATAGAGGACTGTGCAGGAGGGCAAAGGGTAGTACTTGGTGTGGCATATAGAGTTTTGAGGATGTTGGCCTTGTGGTCAGATAATGAGTCAGAGTTTTCCTTTCTTTTATTTGAAGCAAACATAGAGGCTCTGTGAAACTACATGTAAGGCTTCTGATCTGCTTGACAGGCAGAGGAGTTGTAAAATAATCTTAAAAATACTCCCGTCACAATTTTTCTTAGGTCCATTCAAGTACTTTCAGTAGAAACTTCAAATAAACTGCTTCAGTTATGCCGAGTTTTATTTTGCAGAGATGCCTTAGTAGGCATGTGTACTTTGACTGAAGAAAAGCGCAAATACAATCACGTTTTCTTCTCTTCAGTTCTGCAAACTCAAAAGGGCATTTTGCAGCATATGCAGTCATCTTAATAATTTCTTTGGCCCCATTACCCAACTCATGAGCTTTTGGGTTGGGTTTTGTTGGTTTTTGTTTTGGTTTTTTTTTCATTTTCCCTTTATTTAGGCACTTGCAGTCAGGTTTTGATCACAATTTCCCTTAGATTTTTTCTGCATGGGATACTTCTGCTTCATACATATAAGGAATTGAGTCTCTCTCCCACCCTCACGCCACCCCACCCCCCGCCCCAAGAAATAGATCCTCTTTTTCCTCCTCTTGTAATTGCTGAATAGTGTTGAAGAACCTCAGACAAGCTTGTCACAAGCCAAAACCATATTTCCATATCCTAAAGAATGTCCCTTCGTACACTTTCCCTGATCATCCATTTTATCTCATGAAAGCTGTCTGCATTTTTAGTTTTGAAAGAATACAAACTAGTGAAAGTATACTTGTGTATACTTGCCAGTTTTCAGGAACAGTGAAGACAGTAATTGCACAATATAGTCATAAGCGAAAAAAAGCAATAGAATTTTAAACCAGACAATCCTTAGAGTGAAAATTAAGCCATCAGTAGTATTATCAGAAGGCAATATAACATAATAAAGGCCCTTACAGCTCTCAACAGACCCAATGGATGCTTCAAGGGTTGTTTGACATTTGTTTAACAGAATTGGACTGTACGGGACCAGGTTCAGCCATACTTATCACACAGAATGTGTCCAGCCAACAGAAAGTAACTCCAAAACCAGTGTAAGTGGAGGGTGAAGAGTAGTGTATACAGAAATGATGGTGGGGATGACCCATTTTTCTCCAGCATAATACTATATCATCACTCTCAATGTTTGGTTGACATGTTTGCTGTGCAGATGTGGGATTGCATCTTCATGCTCAACCTTTCCCTAGTGAATCCTGGAGCCTTCGCAGTTTGTGTCCTGGTTTCAGCTAGGATAGAGTTAATTTTCTTCCTAGTAGCTGGTATAGTGCTATGTTTTGGATTCAGTATGAGAATAACGTTGATAACACGCTGAGTTTTTAGTTGTTGCTAAGTAGTTGTAGTGCTTATACTAGGTAAAGGACTTTTCAGCTTCCCATGCTCTGCCAGCGTGGAGGTGCGCAAGAAGCTGGGAGGAAGCACAGCCAGGACAGCTGACCCAGCCTGGCCAAAAGGATATTCCCTACCATATAACGTCATGCTCAGTATATAAAACTGGAGTTTGCCAGGGGGCGGGGGGGAATCGCTGCTCAGGGATGGACTATCGATCACCTGTTGGTGAGCAATTGTTGCATTGTGCATCATTTGGTTTTGTATATTCCTTTATCAGTACTATTATTATTATTATTTCCCCTTCCTTTGCTGTCCTATTAAACTGGGTTTATCTCAACCTGGAGGGGGGGCAGGGAGCGAGTGGCTGTGTGGTGCTTAGTTGCCGGCTGGGGCTAAACCATGACAGTTCACCACTGAAATGAAGCCATACAGAAGAAAGGGTGAACAAATGTCCCCTTTGAAAGCGTGTTTGTGGCCAATGCACAGGCCATATTCCACTTTTCAATAAGGCCCTTTCTGGTTGCATGTGGAAACTCCTCCCAGGGTTTTGGCAACCATTCAAAAAGGAATGGCTGAGGAATCCACTTTATCCATATAGTAGCATGTCACTTGGGGAAAGACCTGCCCACCACCCTGATCTAGGAGCACTTTCACCCTCCTGCACCTGCGGCCAAGAAAGTGCAGAGCTGGAAACAGGGAAGTACTGTGGGTAAAATGAAAGGTGTAGTGATCCAGGCTCTGTGGACTAACAGATTCCTGGAAGAATTGACACAGGAGAGCTAGCAATGCCTCTGGGGATTGGCTCCAGGAGCATAGAGATTGCAGCCACTGCCCTGTAGTCAGTGAGTCTCTTCCCAGGGCGTGCCTGGTGGCTCTCAGAAAAAAAATTGTTGTTGAACCTCTGCTGTTTTCCAGGGTATCTTTAGCATACTAGGATGGCAAGAGAGAATACGAAGGACATCCTTTTAGAAGCACTGGAGGACCTTACGCTGGATATGTTTGAGAAGTTTAAGTATAAATTATCATACATTGATTATGATGAGATGGCCAATCTCTCCAAGTATTTGCTCAAGAAAGCCAACGATCCAGTTAAACTTGCAGACTGCATGTGTGACCACTATGGAGCTGACCTTGCTGTGGATGTAGCTATCTATGTGCTTGAACGGATCAACCAAAGAGACACTGCATCTAAACTCAAACAGGAGAAAGCAAAAGGTAAAGGAACTTTGGTTACTGGCACTTTTGTATCCTTCTTTTTGATTGTTCCTAGAAAATATGTAGGAGAACGTTCATCAAATAGAGAGACAGCAGATTTCAATCCCCTGTGGAAGTCTGAAAACCCAAAGGACCCCAGGGTGCTGCCTCCTTATGCCTGGAATTACATGACTCTCATCTTGCCATTGGTCTTCCTGCTCATTTAGGTGACTGCTGCCACAATCTCTGCACACTCTGCAGGACCACCTGCTCCTGGCCTATGATGTTAAGATACTAGGGTCTCCAGAGGCACTTGCTCTGCTATCTTGTCTGCTCTGCCTTGCCCAAGGTATTTTCCAGGAGTTTCTAAAGGCAGACACCAAGAGGACTGTTCTCCCCGCCTGACACGCATCACTGACAGTCTCTGTAGTATTACTCCACTAACAGCTACATATAATTTCTCTTTCAGCCCTGAGGCCCAGTCCACCCCCTGCTTCATTAGTGCAAGGTATGTGTCATTGGGATAGATGTGTTTGGACACACTCCACCTACTAGTAGAAAGTATATAATCATAACCATAGTCCTGAAGCCCCAGCAGGGTCAGTAGGAGAATAAGCAAGTAGCTGTTGTATGCCTGTGGGGGAAAAAAAGAAAAGTGTACTGCTATAGAGGTCAGTAGTAGAAACTGGTTCTTAGCACTATTTTCAGTTCCACTGAGGTGTAATTGCATTTCAGTGATGGGTGATGGGCATTTCAGACTTTTCTTCATCTCAGCATCGATAATAGAATTGGAAGAACAAGGCCTATTGAATGATCCAGAGATCCTTTAAAATGAAAGATGAAATAAACTCAAGATGCAATAATTTTGTGGCTGAAATGTTTTAATTTTAGCAGAAGAATGAACATTGACTTTAATTTCAAATTCTTTTATTGCATATTCTTGATTTAGATTACAAGATGAAGTACAGAGAACATGTGCAAAAGAATTACCACTGGATGAAAGACCGGAATGCTCGTATTGGTGAGACGGTGACTCTGAACTCCAGATATACAAGGCTGGTTCTTGTTAGTGGGCATCGCCATGAAAAAAAGAAAGAACATGAAATCATGGCTGTGGGACGGAGACATGCAGAAATCATGCAGGAACAAGTGAATTCTTCCATTGCTATAAGTGATCTTTTTAAACCTGACAGGGATAGACAGACACCAAAGACTGTCGTGATATTGGGAGCTGCAGGAATTGGGAAGACAATGACAGTAAGAAAGATTATGATGGACTGGGCATCAGAGGGACTCTACAGACAGTTTGACTATGTTTTCTACATACATTGTCGGGAGGGTAATCTTCTTACAGCTCAGGGGAGTATGGCCGACATGATCTCCAAATGCTGTCCCAGGGATAATCCACCTCTTGTAGAGATCTTGAGGAGACCAGAAAAACTCCTGTTTGTCATCGATGGCTTTGATGAACTGAGTTTTTCTTTGGACCAGCCACAAAATGACCTGTGCTCTGATCCCTGGGAGATTAAGCCAGTGGAAATCATCCTGAGCAGTTTATTTAGGAAAATCCTTCTCCCAGAATGCTCCCTGTTGATCACAACAAGACCAGCTGCCCTGCAGAAGCTGGAACAGTGCTTGGTGTGTGAACGCTCTGCTGAAATACTGGGATTTTCAGCAGCTGATAGGGAGGAATATTTCCACAAATTTTTTGAACATAAGGAAGAGGGAAGGAAGGCCTTCCAGTTTGTTAAAGGAAATGAAATGGTCTTCACCATGTGCCTTGTCCCCATCATGTGCTGGATTGTTTGTACCGTTATGAAACAACAGCTTGAAAGTGGTGAAGATCTTGCAGAAACTGCCAAGACAACTACAGGAATATATATCCTTTATGTTTCCAGCTTACTAAAATCTCTGAGCAGCAAGCTGAAACAGAACTTGCACATTATCCTGAAAAGACTTTGTTGCCTGGCTGCTGATGGGATCTGGAAGCAGAGAGTCCTCTTTGAGGAGGAGGCAATCAATGAATTCTTATTAAATCAGCGAGACACTCTCCCACTTTTTTTGAATGAGAGCACTTTTCAGAAGGGCATTGTTTGTGGGAGTGCGTACAGTTTCATTCATCTGAGTGTCCAAGAGTTTTTTGCATCTCTATTCTATGTACTAGAAGATCATGGTGAAACAAGAGATAAGCAAGAAGATTCCAAGAGGGATGTGAAAAAATTGTTAGAAAACTATGGAAACTCAAGACATGATTTCATGTTAACTGTGCGGTTCCTATTTGGTCTCTTAAATAAGGAACAAAGAAATGCTTTGGAAAAAGAAACAGGGTGCAAAATGTCTCCTGAAATTGAGGAAGAATTACTAATGTGGCTTCAAACTAGCCAAAAAACAGCTTTAGCTGTTAATGCAGAGAAAAGAGCAGTGATTCATGATTTGGAGGCTTGCCACTGTTTGTATGAAATCCAAGATGAAACTTTTGTGAAAACTGCATTGGGTTATTTCACCGGAATATATCTACGAGACATCAATTTCACCCAATTAGATCAAATAGTTCTTTCATTCAGTATAAAAATGTGGCCTAAGCTGGAGTCTCTTGACGTGGGCTATTGCTCCTTACCCCAGAAGACCATGAAGAACATTTAGACCAACAGCTAGCAAAGCTGTCACATCTGTAAGTAAAATCCTAGGTTCCTAGCTTGCAAATTCTCTTAGCAACTGTGAGTTTCAGTAACCAAGAAATGACTGGCTTACTTATCAAACAATTAAGGCTAAACTTTTCATAAAGTGAAGGTGCAATGATGGAAGCTGCTTTGTGATGAGCCTAATAGGATGTTGCGCTAGTAATTACTGGTGATGTGAGTCCATTCAAGGGTAAGCATGTAAATACAAGAGTGCATGTCAGCTAAGTGTCTAAGTTCCCATTGTAATCTAAGAATAGCAGAATCCAAGTCATCCAACATTCAGATAGTCACCTGCTGGCTGGTCAAGTGAGATCACTCTGTAGTCATCGCTGACTGAACTTTTGAGAACACGATTGACTGTGGTGAAACTACTGAACGGTCTTGCTTCCTCTTACACACTGACTTAGGACGCATTAGTCTCAAATACAATCCCATACAAATGCAATCCCACGCAGGGTTTCCTTTCCACTTGCCCTCCTATTAATTGTTGGTGTTCTTGAAATCAAAGGCCTGAAAGGAAGAAGTTTTCACTGTGTCAATGGGTTTCAAAAGCAGAGAGGGAGCAGCCCATTCAGCTCTTTAGTAACCCTTACAAGTCCCTGAGAACAGAACTCCTTCCTATGCCTTATCCTGATCCCACTTCAGTTAAGGTGGGTGAAAAAACTTCTTTGCTGAGGCTCTCTTTTTACCAAATGCTGGATCCTGAGAAGACAAGAGGTGGTAGCTAGACCCACCTTGTACTTTTCCCCTTGTAGGCAGTACAAATATAGGCCTTTGGTCTTTGCGCACAGCAAAACATAGCATACTGTTGATTTTTGGTTTATGGGTACAAACCTGCTTTCCAGGTTTAGGGAGAATGCTCTGAGTGTTTAGAGCTCAACTACCATGTGCAATATGTGATATCAATCTGCTTTTCCTGTTCTTTTGCTCAATGTATATTTGTACCACATGATGCTATAAGGTAGGGTAATTCTGGGGGCACTTCCCAGCTATCTGGGAACAGACCCCAAATCTGCACAGGTGTGTTTTGCTATGCAGGCAGGAATACACACAAAGTTACTGTAATAATCCAAGGATCAGAGTTTCCCGGGCTTCTCTAACTCTATGGCTTTCTGTGCTGTAGCATGCCAACATAAAGGAATTTTGCTTAGTCCTCCTGTTACTACAAATGGAAGACCCCTACCTGTATGGGGCAGCTCCTTCTATTTTAAGGTGCAAGCGTATGAACAATTGTTGCACTGTGTATAATGTACCCTTAACCAAATAGTATTTGCTTGGACTTGTGGATTTCAGAGCACAGAACGTTTCCTTGAGACATATCACAAACAAAGGTATTATGAGTAAACAGAATTCATCCACATAGCTCCCTTTAGTACACACAGTGCACACGGATATCCGGAGTGTTCCAAGCAGCTGTGACTCAGACCCTAGTGAGGTATTATACATGTTTACCAAGGTGATTTGCTCTGAACAGTGACTGTAGAATATTCTGCCATTTAACATCACACCTGCGAGGGCGCCAGTTTAATTTGTGTGAAGCATAAATGCAAATCATAGCCAGAGAACAATATTAAATTCAACTCTGCTTTTTTTTTTTTTTTTTTTCCCCCCCCAGGGAAAAGCAATCACCTATTTACTTGAAGCAATCACCTATTTATTTGCTTTGTCAATCCCTGAAGAATCCAAACTGTACATTAAAGATCTTAAGGTAAAAAGTTATTTTCTTTCAGGAAACAAAAGAAGCCAAGAAAACCCTAACCTTCATATTTTTCCTCCCTCTCACACTCTCTGACAGAACAACTCTCTTTATTGATGCTCCTATCACAGCACTAATATTTTTCAAGAGGTTTTAGAAATGCTGAATTGTCCTCAAATTCAGTGAGATGGTTTTGGTATAAGTCACTGATACCACTAATAAATTGGGGGAGATTGATATGACAAAGTACTTATGGGAAACTATTGGAGTACAGAAAAGACTTAGGAATGAGAGTATTTTGAAGATACCTTTCCCTATGTAAACTCAGTCACATTTGAGTTAAATGTATCATAATTATAGCAACTTTCTCCCTGGCTCCAAGTTAAGATTTAGGACAAAAAAAGGAAACTGAAATATTTCCCTCTCTTTATCTTTAGCTGGCTGTTTACTGACATTTTGCTTGAGATGGTAAACAAAAAGTGACAGAGAATGGAAGGTATAGGCCTGGTGAATGTTTTCCTCTCTTCACTGGAAACAGCACGGGGCTGTATTTGGTATCAACTCAGAATGTCAGCAAGGCACAAAACTATGATATCCCTAAACAGCATATCTCTTGTGTAGCCACAAGAGATATCTGTTATCTGAGCAGCCTGGATTTAAACGTAGATCTTAAAAATGCTTGCAAATGGAAAGCAAACCCAAAAAAGAATGCAACATTTCTGTTGACACATATTTTCCAGTTTTCACCTCTCATTTCCTTCCTGTTACTTTCTTTCCCTTCATTCTCCCTTCTCCACCTCTTTCCAGTCCTTTTTAGACAGAGGCAACTTGATCTTATGGGAACAAAACCCCAGGGAAGGGTTATATCTGCCAGGCATGGGAGGAGAGCGAGCTGGGGCCACATACAGGCAGGGATACCCATGTATTTCATCCAACTACCCAATGCATTTCATTGAACAAGTATGTTGGAAAGGCCCAACCAAACTAGGGGTCTCTTCCCGCGCTGGAAGGAGTCGTCAAATCCTCAGAGTTTCTTCTTCTTTCTTGTTGAAGGGACCATTCCCTTTTAACATGTGCATCTACTATGATTCATCTCTCTCCTTTAAATGTGTGTGAGCTGTGTTCTCCATGGCGTGTCCTCTCCTGAGCATTCCCATGAGGGATTTTCTCACTGCACCCACTCTCTCCTAACTGCTGTCCTATCATCACATCTGCTTTTGGCCTCCTTCCTCTGTGTCTCCATCCTCTTTGCCTGTTCTCCCCATCACAATACTTGGAGACTCCCTCCAGCAGAGTTTCCATATCTCCTCAAGGTAGAGAGACTTTCCAGAGTTCAAAAAAGGTATCCAGGGATACTATTGCTGGGATAAAGGAGATAGAACTTCTGGAGGGTCAGATCTCGGCAATATGGAAAGGTGCTTCTCTCCCTGGACAGGAAGAGCTCACACTGGAAGGCTGAACGGGGTCTTCAGGAGGAGATCAAGGAGTGCAGAGTGGCAGCAGGGGTCAGATGCACCTTGGCAGAGTCCTTGAGGAGCACACAGCTGCTGCTTCTGGCCCAGATACCTGTTTAGCTTCAGCTAGCTAAGCCAGGATCCCTACATCTTTAGAGAACATATAAACATCAATAGGGACCTAAGGCAGACTCGTCAGTGACCCTGAATGCAAGGCAATGGGTTCTGAAGGAATCTTCATACCCCAAAACCTCGGAGGCCCCTTTGCCCCAATCTCCCTGCCCAGGCTGCCTCCAGCCCCACTTCCCATGCTTAGAGGGAGATAAGAGTGAGGTTGTTTGTGCAAGGTCTGTCAGGTGCCCCTGCCCAGGCCTGAGGATTGATGTCAGCCCTGTGGGGAGAGGGAGAGCCAGGGCACAGATAGCTGGGCATCACACAGGGCCCAGAAGGCACGTGTGGGGCTGCAGGGAAGTGGGGTGTTCACTTGCCTGCGGGGAGCCAGGCCCAGCTGTCCAGGCAGGGGACTGCCATAACCACCTGCAGCCACGGCTGGCTGGGTTTGAACCCACCTCATCAACGGCCGATCACCAGAGCAGGTGGGACCAGAGGAGCAGTGCTGGGATTGATCCCTGGAGAGGGCTGGGGTGGGGCTGTGGCACCCCTTCCTCCCCAAGCTACTGGGTGACCAGGGCAGAAAGGCAAGGCCAAAGCCCTGCTTGAGCCCTTCCAAGAGGGGATTGGCTGAGGGAGGCAAATGCACCGGGTGGTGTGCAGGCAGAGCCTCCAGCACGGCCTCTCATGGGCTGAGGGGTGGTGAGCACCTAGTGGAATGCAGGACTCCTGCTGTGGTCCTGGACTGCCCAGGTCTGTTCTCCACCAGTGCTGAGAGCAGCCTTTGCTCTTCTTTGTGCATGTCCCCAACAGGCTGGAGTGGTGCAAACTCACAGCTGCCTGCTGTGGGGTTCTGGCCATGGTGCTCAGCACCAGCCAGTGCCTGACGGAGCTGGGACTGCGTGGAAATGCTCTGGGAGACCCAGGAGTGCGGCTGCTGTGTGAAGGGCTGAAACATCCCACCTGCCGGCTGCAGAGATTGGGGTAAGAAACAGCAAGCAGGATCCTCAGGGAATTGCCTAGTCTGGGACCTTGACAGTGCTTGTGGCTGGGCCTGGCAGCTGCAGGGATGGGGAAAGGCTGAGTGATGTGTCTCTCTCATGGTCAGTCACTGCTCACCCCATGCTCCCAGCCTGCCCTGCTAAGACTATGTGAATCTAGTGTAAAGGAGGTGCCCCTCCATGCACCCTCTGCAGCATGGAACCTGCTAATTCAGGTATGCACAGGCAGGCCCAAAGGAGCGTGTGTTGAAGGTAAGCAGACATATCATCTGCCTGCATGCAAAAAAACCCCTCTTCTAGAGTGCGACTCTTTCTCCTTGTTGAGTGAATCTTCCTCTGAATCTTTTTGTAAATACACTCTCTCTGGACAACCAGCTTACACCCAGGGATATTCTTTCCAATAGCCGCCCCAGTGCTGACCCGGAGGTTGAGTACTCTCGCTCTAGTAATACACAAAGTCTGCATTAGCACACTGCAGCTATGGTGATGGGTTGATATGTGGTGAGTCACACAGTTCCTTTTCTAGTCAGTTACTTTGCATATGCAGTCCAGGGCATCCACCAAACCCTTTCAGATGGTTAGGGCTTTTGTATAAGGCCTGTGCAATTCCTTTCAGATACCCCCACCAGGGTATCTGAGTTACCCTGA
Source organism: Phoenicopterus ruber ruber (assembly GCA_009819775.1). Taxonomy (NCBI): domain Eukaryota; kingdom Metazoa; phylum Chordata; class Aves; order Phoenicopteriformes; family Phoenicopteridae; genus Phoenicopterus; species Phoenicopterus ruber. Next base: position 25,121,296 of record CM020225.1, read on the forward strand.
GGCACATAGCACTAGACACTCCTTCTTAGGCAGTGGAATCCAGCCCTATGCCTCTGTGACATCAATGGAAGCACTAGCAGGCAGCGTCACATGGCTCATGCTCTCACAAATCCCTGTGACCAGAATTTTCTACTGGTTTTATATTCTCTTTAGAGGGTCCATAGAGATGACTAAGGACAGAAAAGACTGGAAATCAGATCAGATTTCCAGGGCAGGGAATAGACAGTGTGTCCAGTACTGGTCCATCACAGGGCACTTCTGGGCAGTGTTGATTGGCCAGGAGAGGGGCTGGTGGTTGAGGTTATCAAAGTAGACACGGTCTGAAACTCTGGGCCCTCTCTGTGCTTCTTCCCTGCAGGTTGTGGGGTTGCGGTCTCACAGGTGCCTGCTGTGGGGATCTGGCCACTGTGCTCACCACAAACCAGAATCTGCTGGAGCTGGGGCTGAGTGCTAATGCCCTGGGAGATGCTGGAGTGCACCTGCTATGTGAGGGGCTGAAACACCCTGCCTGCCAGCTGCGGGTACTGGGGTAAGGACTATTCCCTTTGGTCATTTTCCAGACTGTCCCATGGGGGAGATTGAGAAAGTGCATGTTTGGGGCCAAGGAGCTTCACCTGCAACACTGAAGAAAGACCAAGAGTGATGTGTGGTCTCCAGTGCTGAGCCACCACTTACCCAGTGCTCCCAGCCTGCCTTGCCGCTGTATAGAATGGGCAACGGCAGAGCCCTCCAGACACCTTATTTCCTCGACCCTAGTCTCTTCAGCTCTGAGCCTCTGAAAGCCCAGATGAAGTAATGCTGGAAGACTGTGAGTGACCTAATGAAAGAATCTTCCTAGCCTATCTGAGGCGATTTACCCTGGTGTAAAACTCTCCTCCCCTGCCAGGAACAAGAGTTCTCTGAAGGTTACTTTCTCTCTTCTTGCAATGTAGGTGATCCCTGGATGGCTTGTTTAAGGGCAGGGACATTCTTTGGGACAGCCAGAATAGGACTAAGATGGAGATTCAGTCCTGTATCTCTTGGAGTCTTCAAGGTCTTCCTTAGTCCACTGTCACAATGGTTATCTGTTGACATGTGGCCTGGGCCATGCATCTCACTTTTGCAGTCAGATCTTCTACCCCTGCACCCTTCCTGGCCTCCAACTTCCATTCCACAAGGGCAGAGGTCCTGTGTAAGTATTATATCTCTGTCAGCTCCAGGTGAATTTCTGAGTTAGCTTGGAGTACTTCCAGTGACACTAGATGCCTCTGTTTAAGCAACAGAATCCAGCCTTACATTTCCCGTTACTTTTATGGAAGCACAGGCATCCAGCTTCATAGCAGGTTACAGCTTTATAACTCCTCAATGTACATCTGCAAAGAAGATTCTGCTTGTGAGGGAAATTAATCATTCTAGTGAACACTGGGGCAATGGAAAAATCCTAACAGTGAACCGCTCCTGGTAGTTGCAAGTGGAGATCCACTAAAACAGTAAAAGATACTCTCTCCAGGCAAACTGAAGAGTTTGACAGAGCTGTTTGCACAGAGAACCCTTGTGCCAGCTGAAGGTCCTTTCTTTATCTTCCTGGCCTCCCAATTCAACCCAGAACCACACAGGTAGACATGCCTTGTACTGTAGCAAAGTTTCAGGAAGCTCTTCGGCATAACAGCAGACAATAGAACTGGAAAACAAGAAGAACTCAGAAACACAAATTCAGAAATCTTACATCATTCAGCAATGGAAGTTTTACTCAGCTTTTCCTGCCTGATGTCACAGTAAGGGAGGAGAGCAATACTGTGAATGCTCTGAAGATTTATGAAATGATCTATTGAACCAATTCAATAGGAAATGGACCCTGAAAGCAATGCAGGGAGGCTGGGCAATTAAAATGGCCATACTAGTCCACCAGAGCAAGAAGAGAGCAGCTTGACAGCTGAAAAATATAAAAAGGGTGAAAGAGTTTTTAAGACATTCTTTCTCGAGAAGCTTTGGAATGCTGCCATGAATACATAGGGCCTGCACTAGATTTTAGACTGGCAAAATAAGAGTTTCTGGAAAATGGCTCCATTAGAGTACTGTGTCTTTGGAAAATATCCCAAGCATAGGAGATGTCAAACAGAAGGAAAGAATGTTCCAGCAGACCTGTTTGCCAGAATATTCCTGGCCCTGCAAAGGTGCATACACTGTCTGCTATGATTAGCTGGATTGAGATTGCTGTCTTGCGCTCCCCTTCACTGCCCTTTCTCCTCACAGGCACTCATGTCTTTAATAGTGTATTCATGTTGTTGGAACCCTGCTCTCAGCAGCATGCACTGACTCTGCATTTCATGGCTGTGTTGTCTTTTCAAAGAGGAATTTCCCTGAGAGTGTTTCTGCCTTTCATCCTCCTCCAATATTTCATCTTTGCTCAAAAAGTGGAGAAATAACCAGATGAAATAACCTGACTCTTCCTAGTCAAACCTGTCCAAATCTGTTTTTAAGCAAGAACCCAGTGTTGTCTTTTTCTTCTTTTCTTCTTCCAGACTACTCTACTCATCTGTTTCCCTTCTTGTTCTCCCTCCTCCAGAGATTCCCTCTGTCCATACCCCACTCATCCATGACTTTTCCTATGGTCCTTCTCATTTTGATTACCAAAGTAAGTCTTTTTGCATTGTGCTCAGGCTGGGGCTGTGCTTTCCTCTGGATTTGTCTCTGAAATTTGCAGGCCTCATTCCTTGTCACTAACCAATTATTTTTTTCCTGTTCAAATGAGGAGATTGAAGCTTTTCTTCCCTCTTATATAGTCTTCCTTCCTTTTCTGAACTCTTCCTCATCCAGAAGATTGATCCTGCTTTTTAAATCTCATCTTAGCACCCTGCAAAATATGGTAAAATATGCAACCTTTCAGTGGAAACAACATGTCTTAAAGATCTCACACTAGAAGAAAGCCTGCTGAGAAGAGAATTTCCAGGTCATGGCTAATGGAAGTGTGTCTCTGTGTGTGATTTATGAATATTCAGCTCAAGGAGGTGCTGACTTTCACCAAGCAGTACCTGCAAAATCTCTATGAAAGACCAAAGGGCTTAATAGTGCCCAGAATGAAAAACAGTCATTGCTAGTTGCAGCTGCCTTTATGCAGTCGCTGACTGACTGCATGGGCCCTGGATGAGACACCAGCATGCCTTGAACTGAGTCTGTTTGAGATCTGCTTTCCACAGCTCTCTTTCCCCAGTTCCCTCAGGCTTCTTTCCCTGGCATAAGTCTAGCAGAGGGCACCAAGACTGCTGGAGACTGGAACACAAGCATTAGGAGAAGAGGCTGAAGAGCCTTGTCTGACCCCATAGCCAAACCTGCTTTGAGCAGATTGGACTGGAGGCCTCCTGAGCTCCCTTCCATGATGACCTGTCAGGTGACTCTGTTGAGGGTCTGTGTTGTGCCCAGGTGGGGCTGGGATTGGTCTTCAAAGAGGGCCAGGGGGGAACTCAAAGATCCCTTCCCCTCCCCTGGCTACAGATTGGCCAGGGCCGAGGTACGAGGCCCAAGCGCTGTTTGGGCCATTCTCACAAGCTGATTGGCTGAGGGAAGGTAATGGCACTGGGCAGACCGTGTCCAGCACTGGTCCATCATTGGCCACTTCTGGGCACAGTTTCTGACCATTCTCAGTGTTGATTGGCCAGGAGAGGGGCTGGTGGTTGGGGTTATCAAAGTAGACACGGTCTGAAACTCTGGGCCCTCTCTGTGCTTCTTCCCTGCAGGTTGTGGGGTTGCGGTCTCACAGGTGCCTGCTGTGGGGATCTGGCCACTGTGCTCACCACAAATCAGAATCTGCTGGAGCTGGGGCTGGGCGCTAACGCCCTGGGAGATGCTGGAGTGCACCTGCTATGTCAGGAACTTAAACACCCTGCCTGCCACCTTAAAGAATTGCGGTAAGGGACTTCCAGATTCTTCTGGGCATTTCCCAGTATGCCCATGGGGAAGACTTGAGAATCTCATGGGGGTGGTGCTGGAGAGATGTTCCTTCATGGATGGAGAGAGGCCACAGCAGCAAACCTGTAATGTTGCTTATAATTTGCATCTAGACTTTGCTTTCTGAATAGCTTTAATAAAGAGGGTACACCAGGCCCTTTCTCCTGTAGAACTGCTAAGAAGGAGTGAAACTCTCAAGAGTGTGCTGAGCAGAATTACCTATCTTTGATTTTGGCTAATAGCAGGGCAGTGTGGAAAGGGAACTGAATGGAGGCAACCCTGCTTCCTCATTTTTTTCTGATCCTATGGGACTGCACTCTGTTCCGTGAGCAGCACAGCCTGTTCTATGTTTACCTTGGCCTCCAGCTCTTTCCATCATGGGGGAGCCCTGCTCCTGCATCTTCCTGACAGATGCAAGCAAGCTAAAAGTTTTCTGGACAGTGTTGGAAGGGACCTATGACAATCATCTAGTATAACTGCCTGACCAATTCAGGGCTGACCAAAAGTTAAAGCATATTATTAAGGGCATTGTCCAAATGCCTCTTAAACGCTGACAGGCACAGGGCATCAACCACCTCTCTAGGAAGCCTGTTCCAGGGTTTGACCATCCTCTCAGTAAAGAAATGTTTTCTAACGTCAAGTCTGAATCTCCTCTGATGCAGCTTTGAGCCCTTCCCACAAGTCCTGGCACTGCATACTAGGGAGAAGAGATCAGCAGCTCCCTCTCCACTTCCTCTCCTCGGGAAGCTGTAGAGAGCAATGAGGTCGCCCTTCAGTCTCCTTTTCTCCAAACTAGACAAACCCAGTGTCCTCAGCTGCTCCTCATAGGACATGCTTTCCAGCCCTTTCACCAGCTTTGTTGCCCTCCTCTGGGTGCCTTCAAGTACCTTAACATTCTTTTTTAATTGTGGGGGCCCAGAACTGCAAACAATACTCAAGGTGAGGCCACACCAATGCTAAATACAGCAGGATAATCACCTCTTTTGATCACCTCTGTCAACCTGCACCCCAGATCCCTTTCTGCAGGGCTGCTCTCCAGCCATTCCTCTCCCAATTTATGCTTGTGTCTGGCATTACTCTGTCCTAGGTGCATAATCCGGCATTTGTTCTTGTTAAATTTCATGCCATTGATGATTGCCTAATGCTCCAATCTATCCAGATCCTTCTACAAGGCCTCTTATCCCTCAGACAGTCAACAGCACCTCCCAGTTTAGTATCATCAGCAGACTTTACTTATGGTGCGTTTAACTCCTGTATCCAGATTATTGACAAATATATTGAACAGAACTGGCCTAGAATTGAGCCTGAAGAATACTGCTAGCGGCCACCAGCTATATGTAGCCCCATTCACTACAACCAGTTGAGCTTTGCCATTCAGCAACAACTTGTCCAAAAGGATGCTGTGGTGCCTAGTGACAGGAATAGAGGCAATGGGCACAAACTGAAACACAGGAGGCTCAGTTTCAGCATAAGGTGGTGGACTTGGTAGTGATAGGTTAACGGTTGGACTTGATGATCTTGGAGGTCTCTTCCAACCAAAACGATTCTATGATAAGGAAACGCTTTCTACAGTGAGGGTGACCGAGCACTGGCACAGGTCTCTCAGGGAGGTTGTGAAGTCTCCATCCTTGGAGATATTCCAAAGTCATCTGGACATGTTCCTGGGCAACTGGCTCCTGCGCTCCAGCAGGGGAGTTGGACCAGATGACCTCCAGAGATCCCTTCCAACCTCAAACATTTTGTGGTTCTGTGATTCTGTGAATGACTTCTCTAAGTACATGGGCAGCATAAGGAGAACTAAAATAAAGTGTGTTCCAGTGTTGAATGAACTGGGGAACCTAGTGACAAAGGCCAAGGTACTCAGTCCCTTGCTTAGCCTAGATTTTTCACTGGTGAGATCTATCCTCAGGTCTCTCAGACCCCTGGGTATGCTGGCAAGGCATGTGGACATGTGATATTTCCCACCATAGAGGAAGATACAGTTAGGCAGCATTTTAATCGTTTGATCATAGGGGACTGTGGAACCACATGTAATGCATCTGAGGGTACTGAGTTGGCTGGCTAATGTCACTGTGAGGTCACACTATCACCTTGGAAAGGACATGGTGATCATGGGATGTTCCTGGTGACTGGAGAAAGAGAAACATCACACCCATCTTCAATAATAGAATGTGGTTCTATTGAAGGATCTGAAGGTCTTGGTAGACCTCAAGGAAGGACAAGAAGCTCTGCAGAAAATTACCTCGGAGTCTTGGTAACACACAAGCCGAACAGAAGTCAGAGTGTGCCTACACAACACAGGTGGCTAACAGCATAGTGCACCATATTTTAAAGGAGCAAAGGAAGGAGATTGAGTGATTATCCCCTTTTACTCAGTGCTCAAAGTACGTCTAGAATACTGTGTCCAGCTTTGGGCACCCCAGTACAAGAAAGACCTCGACAAACTGGAATGGGTTCAGTGGAAGGCCATGAAGATGGTCAGGGAACTGGAGCAGCCAGCTATCCTATGAGGAGAGGCTGAGGGAACTGGGCTTGTTCAGCCTGAAGAAAAGAAGACTTCGTGGGGACCTGGTAGCATTCTAGGTCCCCTCCTAGTAGCAGGAGGTTATTGACTGGATGAAGCCAGGCATAGTGGTACCTGGTGGGAGAATGAGAGACAATGATGATAGGTTGAAACAAGACAATTTTAGACTACATATGAAGAAAAAACTTTCCCACAATTGAGGACTGTCAAACATTGAAACAGTTCATCCAGAGAATTTGTGAAATCCCCGTCCTTGGAGGGTTTCAAGATGTGACTGAGCAACCTAGTCTGACCTCATAGTTTACATTGCTTTGAGCAGGAATTTGAATTAGATGAACTTCTGAAGTTCCTTGCAACCTGAATTATTCTATAATCCTATGATCCTAAGGAGAGTTTAGAAACTGCCAGCCAGTCAGCCTCACCTCAGTCTCTAGGAAGGCTATGGAGCAAATCAGCCTGAAAACCATGTCCCAGAGCATGAAGAAGAAGGTGATTAGGAATGGTCAGCATGGATTGACTGACAGCAAATCTACATGACCAACCTCATGACTTCTATAATGGCATGACTGGCTCAGTGAACAAGGGGAAAGCAGTGGATGTGTTTGCTTTGGATTTTAGCAAGGCCTTTAGAATAGTCTTCCAAATTCATTATAGCAAAATTGCTGAGATAGAGCTTGGTAAGTGGATGATAGGACGGACAGAAAACTGGCTAGCTACTAGGCTCAAAGGTTGTTGATAAGCAATGTGATATCCCACTAACAGAAGACTGAAGGTGGCATCCCTCAGGGAATCAGTATAGAGTCAATACTCTTTAAAGTCTTTTTTAACAGTTTGATGATGGAACAGAATGTGTTCTCAGCAAGTGTGAGGATTGTTAGGAAGTGATTGGCAGGATGCAGATGCTGTCATGTCTGAACTACAAACTAGCATGGCAGCTCCAAAATGCTGAATCTGTCTGTCCTGAGGTGTTCCTTGCTGGCCATGTAAAGCAGTGCCTCCCCCTCAATCTCCCATCCCTAGCACCTCCATTCTTCTCTGGTCCTTCTGATGCTTGTGGTATTCCCTGTAGGCTTTGGTTATTTTCCTGATTTAGGCTGTTGCAATCAAGTGCAGGGCTGAGAAAAAGGCACCTCCAGACAGCACCAGTTACATGACTTACACATCTTATTAATGCTTTTCCCATATCTTCACCCTCCCATTCACTGCCATTGTTCCTCTCTTTCCTTTTCCCATTCAGATCCATTCCTAATTACTTTTCCCCATCAGTCTCTGTTTGTTACATGCATCTCCAAATTCAGCATTTCTGACACTGATGTAATTTCAGCCTTAAAGTTATCACTGATACAGGTGCCTAACTACTGTTGTCTTTGGAAGACTCAACTCCCCCAAGATCCCCAAAGTTCCTCTCCAGTTATCTGTGAAGTTCAGCTATTTCTCACAGTTCTCAACTATTTCTGACACGATCATTTAATCATATATGAAATCCAGCCATCTGAGTCATGAATGTATATTTTCCAACTTCTCACACTGTTATCTGTCATGTCCGAAATTTCTATTGCCGCATCTAGTAGCTCATCCCATTCAGTTAGATAAACCCTTGGCCAGGCCCTATTCAACATCTACTTGCCTGCAGCACTAACATGAATGGTATTAGACTAGGAAGCAGTCAACACACTGCAACGTCGGGTTGCTGTTCAGAGACACCTCATCAGGCTAGAAAACTTAGCAAACAGGAAGCTCAGGAAGCTTAGTCAAGGCAAGTTCAAAGTTCTTCCCCTGAAATGAAAACAAAGAAAAAACCAACAAACAAAGAAAACAAACAAACAAACAAACAAACAAACAAACCCAAAAAACCAACAAACCCATACACTGGGACTGACTGAGAGCTGCCTGGCTAGAGAAGAACTCTGCAGAAATGGACATGGGGGCGCCTGCTCAACAAGTTAAGAGGAATCAACAGTGTGCCCTAGCAGCAAAGCAAGCCAGACACGTAGTGGGCTGTATTAGCAGGAATCAGGTAAAGGGAATGATTCTTCCCCTCTGTTCAGCAATTGTGAGACCTCATTTGAGGAGTGCATCCAGTCTGGGCTCCACAGGACCAGAAAGACATTGACACACTGGAGAAGGTCCAGAAGAAGCCACTGAGATTTTCAGGGTGCTGGATCATAGAGCGTATGTGAGAACTTGGTATGCTACAGTCTGAAGAAAAAAAGGTGAAGGGTGGATCTCACCACTACACTAAAATAGTACATGGGGCAATGACCACAGGTTGCAAGAAGGGAATTTCCATTTAGATGGAAGTTTATTTATTTATTTACTTACTAGTATCATGAAGGTGGTAAAGACTGTAAAGGGATCCAGAGAGGTTGTGACATCTCAATTCTGGAAATACTCAAATCCTGAAAGCCCATGGCCCTTAAAAATCCTGCTCTAACCTGGCCCTGTTTGGAGCATGGGGTTGAACTACACGGCCATCAGAGGTCCCTTCCCTCCTGTATCACTCTATGACTCTGTAGTTCCCCTCTGTGGGATAGTCAGGGTACTGCACTGGCAGGTGTAATTGACCCCTGCTTCAGTCCAGAAATGTTTTACTGGCTTTGTCACTCCCTTCCCCAGACAGCTACATCCCATTCCTAAAATTATCACTCAGCATCAACCTCCTCTTAAGCTTTTGCATGGAATAAGACCCGAGACTGGAGGCAGAAAGCTCTTTTACTTCCTGCCTCCCAGGAGAGAGGAATTACTTTCTTAAAACCATGGAGGACTTACTGTTGAACTTGGTGGTTTGTGTCTCCTTGCAGTGGAAAGAATGCTGTCATTTGTAGGCAAGGATTAGTGGGTCAAGGATCATTCCCTAGAGCTACTGAGATCCTTTCTTCAAAAAGACACAGTCTTGCGCTGTACTCTGTGGCTGAGAAGGTGATTATAGCAGAAGCCTCATATTTTTTTCCCCCTGAGGTACAGACCACTCAGCTCTATGTACTCAGTTTATCCTGGTGGAGCATTGTATGTGTCATTAATACATAAAAATTTTTTTTTTTTGGTGCAAGGGGCTTTAGGTGGTGGAAAAGCTCAAACTGTTTCTGGCCTTTCTCTTCCCACTGCCCTCCTCTGACAACTGATGACAGTGAGAGCAGGAGGTAGGGAGCAGGGAAAGTGAGTTTAAAAATATATGAAAGGTAAGGATACCTGGTTTATGAGGATATCTGGTTAATGGCTTCTGTTCAGGACAAGGATTGGGCTTACAGTGTTAATCATGTTAATGTGTTTGCTGCTGGTGTTTATGTGGGTGCTGGTAAAAGGCACTGCTTTCTGAGTGTTGGTGTCTGTGGCTGGCCAGTCTGTATTCGGGCTGGGGGGGGGGGGGGGGGGTGTGCCAAGGTGACAAGTTTCAGCCTTTTTTAACAGAGAAGTTATGGGTATGGTGCCCAGTTGGGAGAGGAGTGTTTTGGGGACAGTATGACATGCTTGTCTTTGTTGTTCGGGACTCTGGGGTTTTAGGACAAAAGGAACTATTTAAGATAGATTTTAGATTCTTCTTTCCTTCTCTCCAAAGGCTCAACAAATACGGACTCAGTGAAGAAACTCATCGGGAGCTGGTTCACCTAAAAATGATCAAGCCAGCCTGAAAATAGGGTACCTCTTTTAAACAGGACTTTTTGCAGCCTAGGTGTCAGCCCTCATGGCTCTGACCGTAGTGTAGCACATGCGTTAAAAGTTAAGATGAGACCAAATAAATGTTTGTTCCATTTTAAGGATTCTCCTTTAATGTCAGTAACAACGCTGAGCACGTGGGGCCTTGACTGGCCACACAGTCTCAGGGCAAATCATCCTCAGGACAATAGGATCTGAATTTTATCCAAGTGCAGTTCAAATAGATCCCTCTTCACAATCATATCTGAGTGGGGAAGGAATCAGAGGGCAGAAGGAAACAGGACAGAGATGCAGCAAGCAATAAGGATATGGATGCATCCAGGAACTTCCTTCTTTCGTACTCCAGTGATTTGGGTTCAGTGGCCTTGTGTCAGATGCCAAGAGAGATATTTCTTCACTTTCCATGGCTCTTTTATAAGGATTTGTACACTCATGGTGCTTTCTGTAGGTTTGTCTGATTTCACAGTTCTCAAGAGCATCATTTGTGTCTCCGTTTTGACTATGTATTTGTCAAGGATGATGTTTGTACCAGTATTACTGGATTCAATATAGGTCCTTTGCACTATGACATCATTCTTTCCTGTAGTCAGTGTTAATCTCAGACTATATCCAGTGATCTGGGGCCAGGGCAGTTCCAAGTGTCATGGTTAGCCCCAACCAGCAGCCGCTTGCTCGCTCAGTGGGATGGGGAGAGAATCGGGAAAAAAGAAAGGCAAAACTCGTGGGTTGGGATAACAACAGTTAACAGGACAGCAAAGGAAAAGAAAACAAACAAACCAACCAACCCCAACAATGACAATAACAGAGTGTACTTAGCGGTGCTTCCCAGCTCAGGTTGCTCACTGCAGGGAGCTGATGCCCAGCCCATCCAGAGCAGTGATCACGCCCCTGGCGCAGTCCCGCTCTATACAGTGAACGTGATGGTCACATGGTATAGAACAGCCTCCTGGCCAGGTTCTTGTGAAAATTAACCCTATTCCAGCAGGAACCAGGACACCAAGGCTAGTTCCTTTGGCTGAACTAGACTTTTTCCTACCTTCTGTGAACCCCCTGGGCTTTCTTAAGAAAATCAGTCACAACAATCAGGTTAGGTCAGCTTCACTGGGCCTTGATCTCAGCAAAACTTAACATCTTAACCTACCAGTCAATACAGGAGGGGAAAACCAGCCAGCTGTCCCGCCATGCAGGAGGCAGTACATCAAGAAGGGTTGTAACAGCAAAAGAAGTTCCCGCAATCTCCACATAGCCTCTTCCCACATGTCTTCTCAGTCAGAAAAGGGGAAATTACAACCCTGCATCAGCTGGTTTGGGGCACTTGGAAGCACCACCACTGCTCTTAGATTGACCAAACGATTGATGCCTGTCTGGAGGGTTCTCTACGGGAGGAATAGTGGGACTTGACTTTCCTCCAGAACCCTATTTATGCAGAAAAAACATAACCAAAAGGAAGTCCTCAGCCCTTGTGGTGGGTTGGCCCCGGCTAGCTGCCAGACACCCAGCCACTCTCTCAGTCCCCCTTCTCAACAGGACAGGGGGAGAAATAAGATGAAAAGCTTGTGGGTCAAGATAAAGAGAGGGAGACCACTTACCAACATGGGCAGAACAGCCTTATTAATTTAACAGACTAAATTAATTTAAATAATTTCCAATTAAAATAGAGTTCAATGGTGTGAAACAAAGAAAAAATTAAGGCAACACTTTCGCCTACTTCTCCCTTTTTCCCAGGGTCAACTTCACTCCTTCATTCTCAACTCCTCTGCCTCTCCCCTAGCCTCCAAATGGTGCAAGGGGGAGGGGGAATGGGGCGTCAGTTACAGCACAGACTGGGGAGTTGGGGTGAGTCCATAACAGTTCCTCTCAGCTGCTCCTTCCTCCTCACACTTTTCCCCTGTTCCAGCATGGGTCCACAATTTCTATCAGGAGAAACCTGCTCCAATGTGGGCTTTCCAAGGGTCACAGCTTCTTCAGGAAACACACCTGCTCTGGCATGGAGTCCTCCATGGGCTACAGGGGAATCTCTTCTCCAGCACCTGGAACACCTCCTCCCCCTCCTTAATCTCTGACCATGGTGCTTGCAAGGCTGTTTCTCACCCTTTTTTCCTCATTCCTCATTGCCTGTGCAGTGTTCTGCCCTTTCTTAAATCTGTTTTCACATAGGTGCCAACAGCTTGGCTGGGGGGATCAGCTGTGTCCTGTGGTGGGTCCGTCACAGTGCTGGCAGGAACTGGCTGTGTCAGGCACAGGGCAGCTGCTGGCCCCTTCTTACAGAGGCCACTCTGCAGCCCCCCTGATGTCAAAACCTTGCCACAGAAACCCAGTACAGCCTTTTTACTTTGTATTTTATCATGAAGGGCACAGTTTCACAAGATTGAGGATTTCACCAGCCCTCTGAGTTGCTGAGAAGGCCTCAGTTGTCCGGGGCTTCTTTTCCAGGAATAGGAGATGAAATCCTGGAAAGCTGAAATAATTGATCTGACTTCACAAATCAGCAGCATGAGGGCAAAGCCCAGATTGGTGGCAGATCAATCTGGCTGGATATGCTAACTGGTTCCTGACTTTCCAAGATGAACAGGTATCCCTTGCTACAAATGCAGTTGTAGGTGCTGTACACCAACTGAGGACTGCTGTCCTCAGTTTGTGACCTCTGTGGGAGGAGGTCACAGACTGACCTGTGCTAGTCACAGTGGGTTCCAGCCAGCCCAGCAATGTAAAACACTGTGACAAAATTTGAACCAATAAGAGGAATATATGGTACCTCACCTCAAACATATTGAAGAAAGGGTGGGAAAGGGGCACACAAGTGGAGATGCAAAAGGAGGCATATGAGGAAGCACAAAGTGAGGCACAGGACAAGGTACAAAGGAAGATTCAGGAGACGCATGAGAATGAATGTGAGGACAAATGTGAAGACATACAGAAGAATACAAAGTTGCAGATGCAACTCGAGAAGACTGCAGCCTGTGGAGGAACCCATACTGGAGCAGGTGCAACTCCTAAGAGATTGTTACCCATGGAAGAATCCATGCCAGAACAGCTAAAATAAGGAAGGAGCAAGAAGGAAGGAAACCAGTACACACTAACCCAAATCAACACCTATTGCCTTGCTAAGCAGCTGACATTGTTACCTTGAGGACATACATTTGTATACACCTTATGCATAGGTAAAAATAATTGTTTGAAGAGAAATAATGTCATAGATGAAATAGAATGAGAAAACTAATAGTTAAGAATAAGGCTACAACTAAGGGGTAGTTACTAACTCATGAAAATGTGATATGCATGGTATTCGGGACTGTAATTTATGTACTTTAGATACTTAGTTTCAGGGTCTGTTTCCATAAGACAATACTTAAAACGTATTTGAATAGCAGTCAGTGTTCCAAAGGAACATCTAATGGTTACAATCTTGCTCACTCAAGGACATGTATCTGCTGTGAGAGTGTGAAACAAGCAGTTGGTGAGAAAAACAGAGCCGTGGTGTCCTCAGATGACGCATGACCATAAAAGGACAAAATGAGTAGGAGTATTCTTCCCAAATGACCACCAGAGACCCTCTGAGACCCCCGCACAGGCGTAGAAGACTTTGCTTACCTAAGCATAATTCCCGCACAGACTCAGAATCAACACAATGAATATGTAATAGATAGGTGGGATAATGATACCGGAAAAATCGGTTAAATAAAGGACCCTCTAACACTTCCTTTTAAGTTTTAGAAGGCAGGCATTCTTATTACAGCGCCGGATGCACAGGGGATCACTCCACCTATCGTGCATACTGTAAGTCATGAGAGTAGAGATTTATATCATTCTAGTATATACATTCATTAAAATTCTTGGAATAATCATACATACACAATCATACACATACATATCATACACAAAGCAAGGACACAGAACTACCAACAAAGGCATAGTGTAATCTTTCAGCCTTTCAGTACATTAGGCGGGACTTTTGTAACTCTCCTGCATAAATATCCGGTGGAAAACCCCAGGAGGGGTGCTTGAGTTGTGGAAATCTTCCACCTCGCACCCTGCGCAGAATAAAACAATGTCTCCTCTCTAAACATACTCTGTGTGTTTCGGGAGTTATTTTTCAATTTCAGGCAACAGCATGGCAGTGTGAGAAACAGAAAAAGGCCTTCATGCTGTGTAAGCACTGTTCAGCCATAGCTCAAACATCAGTGTGTTATCAACACTGATTTGGTCACAGATACAAAACATAGACCATATGAGCTACTATAAAGAAAATTAACTATCCCAGCCAAAACCAGTATAATCTCCACCCCTTATGCCATATCATTTACATCATGCTGACGTCCCATGCTGATGCATCCAATACACCCTCATTAAGCAAACCCTCTTCACATCCTTTGATAAACAGATAGCATTCCCTTAGTCTATGGGTGTGACAGTGTGCTGCCCTGCCACCCCCTACTTAAATCCAGTGGGGTTGTGATGGCTGCATCCAGTTTATGCTGGACTTTGAGGGATGGATGGCAACACAAGAGCCAAGGCCTGTCTGGAGCAGAGACCCAGACATCTTGCTGGTATGCAAATATGACTTTAGGTCAATCATCTTGCTCTATAAATAGTGGACAGGGGCTGCACGCCAGGATCTCCCCTTGAGTAGGGGACGCTCCTCAAAGTTACTCCTCGAGGTTGAGAGATTCCTTGCCGCAACAGATCCTCAGTAAGTGACTAATAGCGTGCTAAACTTTGAAATCTTAGGGAAGTGATAGAAAGGATTGACTGTGCATATATAATCCTTTAGACATAAACTATTGACCAAGTCTGGGACTAGGATTGGATCCAGCCATGCCTAGACTCCTCTCTGAGAAGGAGTTTAGAAAGCAAGGGGGTCCTTTCTGAACCTCATGACTCAACGGGAGGGTCTCCCTGACAGTTTTGTCTGACCCTGTCCTCGATGCAGTAAATAATCCAGTGTATCTTGCCATCGAACTTGTTAAACACTGTCGCATTTACCATTGAACCTTGTTAACTGGTTTATGTTAATAAATTATATTGTTGTCTCTCTTAAAAGTGCATCACTCCATCCATGACAATGGGCCACGCTGTAAAATGTCCATAAAATGTCCATTGAGTTCATTCAGTGCATGACTTGGGCTCCATCTGTTACAGTGGTCATTCATGACAGGAGAGGTGGTGTGTTGTGTGGAGTTATTGGGCACCAAATCCAGCTGAGGTCAGGTCATGGCTGCACATGCACTTGTGAGGCTCATTTTCCATTGGTTCAGGTGGTTCCTTCTATAGTGCTTCCTACAACATACAACTTAAACCATAGGTTACAACAATTTAAAGGTATATTCATTACAATCCACCTCGGTTTCTTTCGACCAGGTAATAGGATTTAACATTGCAATGAACTTCTCCCCTTGCCACTGCTCCAGCGTGAACTATCTGTAGACCACAGTCCTTTAGGGGTGTACTTGCTGCAGCATGGACTTATTCATGGACCAGTCTGTTCAAGGGTATGCCTGCTGCAGAGTGGACTTATCCACAGCAACAGTCAATTCAAGATCTACCTGCCCCAGCGTTGCATCTAGAGCTGCATTAAGACCAGTGCCAAGAAGAAACGAAAAGTTATGGTCATATGTGACTCCATCTTGAGAGGAATGGAGGCACCCTTCTGCAGACTGGACCCTCTTTTCAGGGAAGTTTGCTGCCTCCCTGGGGCCTGAATCAGGGATGTGACCAGACAACTGACAATCTTAGTACAGCCTTTGGATTATTACCCACTCCTGCTCTTTCACGTGGGTACTAATGGTTGCAAGAAGCCCAAGGTGAATCAAAAGAGATTTCAGAGCCCTGGGAAGAATGCTAAAGGATTCAGGAGCACAGGTAGTGTCTTCCTTAATCCTCCCAGTAATGAGAGACACTGGAAGAAACAGGCGCGCCTAAGACATCAATACCGGGCTCCAAGACTGGTCCCTCCACCGGAACTTTGTTTTTATAACGACGGAAGAGCCTTCAAGTTGCAAGGTATGCTAAGGCCTGACAGGATCCACTTGTCCAATGGTGGGAGCACTTTTGCTCGTAAACTGGCAGGACTGATTGAGAGGGTTTTAAACTAGAATCGATGGGGGAAGAGGATACCATCAGGACAGCTGAAGGTAAGCCAAGGGTTGGCATGGCACCACCTGAGGGTGGCTGTGCTGGTTTAGGCCAGGATGGAGCTAGTTTTGTCTTCAGCATCTACCGTGTTTTGGATGTAGTGTGAAGAATGGTGATAGTACACTGATGTTGTTGGTTGCCCCTAAACGATAAAGGACATTTTGCAGTTTCCCAGGTTTTGCTAACTGTAACTTTTGTAAGGCCTTTGATATTGTCCCCCCAACATCCTTACTCTAAATTGGAGAGATACAGGGTTGATGGGTGAACTATTAGATAGATAAGACTTAAAATCAATGGCTCAATGTCCAAGTGGAAACCAGTAACGAGTGGTGTCTCTCAGGGGTCCTTACTGGAACCAATACTATTAGTATCTTCATCAACAGCATAGGTAGTGTGATTGAGTGCCCTCAGCAAGTTTGCAGATGACATCAAGCTGAATGGTGCTGTTAATACCCTTGAGGGAAGGGATGCCATCCAGAGAGACCTCGACAGGCTGAGAAGTGGGCCCATGTGAACCTCGTGAAGTTCATCAAGGCCAAGTCCAAGGTCCTGCACCTGGGTTGGGGCAATCCCCACTATCAGTACAGACTGAGAGATGAATTGATTGAAAGCACACCTGCAGAGAAGGACTTGGGGATACCAGTGGACAAAAAATAGGACATGAGCCAGCAATGTGTGCTTGCAGCCCAGAAAGACAACTATATGCTGGACTGCATCAGAAGAAGCGTGGCCAGCAGGTCGAGGGAAGTGATTCTCCCCTCTACTCCGCTCTGCTGAGACCCCACCTGGAGTATTGTGTCCAGCTCTGGGGTCCCCAGCATAAGAAAGACATGGATCTGTTAGAGGGGGATCAGAGGAGGGCCACAAAAATGATCAGAGGGCTGGAACACCTCTCCTATGAGGAAAGGCTGAGAGAGTTGGCATTGTTCAGCCTGGAAGAAGAGAAGGCTTTTCAATACTTATAAGAAAGGGGCTTAAGATAAGAAAGATTAAGATAAGAAAGTTATCAGTCTTCCAGTATTACCAGTGGGGTCCCTGGGCCCCCCGGCATTTGATTCATACATCTCCTCCTTTTCGGGGTCTTTCTTTCACTAAGCTCATTTTCTCCATCTAAATAGTTTCTACGCAAAGCACAATGCATGATCAGTGTACTGATCAGTGGTTTCAACAATCTCTCTTCATGAGTTGGAGGATTCAGTATGTGTCACTTCAGTTTAGTCCATGTGTTATCACAGTTTACAATTAGCTTGTACCAGCTGTAACTAGCAACTAGCAAGCTTGAACTTGAGAGTTCAAAAGCTCATTTTAGGATGCTAATACCGCCCCCACCCCCAACCACACATACATACATATACACTTATCTGCTGCCTATTGGCGTTCACAATCTAAGTTGTTCTCTCTACCACAGCAGATGATAGGAAGGTAGGAAAGCTGAGGCACGTGCAATGGGTGTAACACCATAATGAAACAATCCCCCACTTCGTAACACAGCTTCTGAAGTTAGTCAGTGTGAATACCTACAGTTTCTTCCTGCTCGCTTCATTTTTCTGTTTGTTTTCTTCAGAGAAATTTGACAAACTATTGTCTTCCACAAAAATGCTAATTCAGTACTTTTTACAATTTCTGTCCTCCCAAAGATAAGGTTTATGCACTGTCCCCATCCACTGCCAACATGTCATGGCAGTCCCACTGCTTACAGTAGGATTTCAACCTGGGAAACAGCTGTGTTACAACTGTACTTCTAGCTTTTGAACTAAAAAAACTCAGAATACCTGGAAAGCTACAAAGGGAAATAGAATGTTGTCTTCATCTTAATAAGATGATTTCTAAATGTCCTCAGTGGTTGTCCTGCCTGCTGTCTGCTTACTTAAAAGTAAGATTCAGTTCTTCCACAATTCCATCTCTCGTACACTAACTAAATCCAGTCTTTCAAGTCACCCTCCAAAGTGAACTTTTAATATTTTCCATAAGGCATATTTTCTACCATTTTTCCCCAGCTTTGTAGCTTTCATTTCTCTGCCCAGTTTTCTATTTTCATTTCAGAGATATCCGTTGGAGAGATAAAAAGGCTTAGTTCACACCTGCTGCTTGGGTACCATGGGTCGGAGAGAAATGGGGGAAAACAAAGCAGCAGAAATGAAGCTCATCATATCATTAAATGTATAGATTTAAAGAGGAATGTATATGTACTTTTATTACAATGGGGGATGGCTGCATATCTTGTTCCAACCCCTATTAGCCAATCAACTTTTCCAGCTTCCAAGTTGCTGAGTTGTGACTTGGCGGATGACTATGATGATTCCAGGGACGTTTCTGACCCCAAGGGGAATCTTGCTCCAAGACATCAGGACTGGGAAGTAGTCAGAGCACCAGAGGAAGGAGACAGAGCAGGACAGGCACACAGAGAGACAGGGAAATTCAGTGCTGCCCTTCCGGGCTGCCATTCCCAGTGTCAGGATTGTTGCTGTATTACTGATGGCCCCAGCCTTCTGAGACGTGGGAGAGCCTCTTCTACTCATGGAAGAGCTGGAAGGTTTATTGGGCTGAAAATGCCTGAGGCCTGGGGAGAGAGACAGAAGGTGTCGCACATTCCCTTGTGAGCGTGCAGGGCGTGTAGTGACACTGCGACTGTAACCTGGAGCCTCCCTGCTGGCAGCCCCCCCCTCAGATGTCCCATCCCTTCCAGCTGCTGGGCCCTTCCCTCTCTGCACCAGATGTCTGATTTCAGCTTGGGATCCCTTGGAAGTCAGTGTTTCCTGCAGTGATGGAGGAAATTGTGTCTGCATTTCCTGTGCACAGGATCCACTGCTGTAGTGTTCTTGCTCTGGGAACTCTCTTTTTCCACTGTCTTCCTACAGTCACAGAGGAGAAGGGAGGTATTTTCCTCTGCAGGCTCAGTGGAAGCTCTGGGTAGATCAAAAAGGAAAGGAATAGACAAATCTGTACTTGTCTCAGGAAATCACCCTCAGGTGGGCCCTGTAGCTCAGAGGTTAGAGCACTGGTCTCGTAAACCAGGGGTCGTGAGTTCAAACCTCACCAGGGCCTTGGAAGAAGCAACTAACCATGTGTTTCTGCCTCCCTGGGTGCCACTAGGGCTGCTCTCTGCTTGTGCACCCTGGAGTGGTGAGCACCCACTCAGCCATGTGTTGGCCTGTACCAGCCACTTATTCCTCTCCCTCACAGGTTATTCACCCTGCCAGGCAACAAATGCATCCTTTTCTCAGACTAAGTTACATTTTTATAGGGACTGTTTCAGCCTTGGCCTGGCCTCTGTCAAAGCCTCTGAAGAGTCAAACGTCAGCACAAGGGAATCCTGCCTCCTTTCCAAAACCCTTTGTGGAGCTTGCAGTCATGATCGGTGCTTCAGAGGAGGCAGGAACCAACATTTCATCTACTGTCACTTTGGAAATTTTATCAGAGAAGCACTATGGGCCAGAAACATGACTTACTTTCTTCATGGTATGGACAGTCTGGAGATGTCTTTTCTCCCTCTCTTCCTTCTCAACCTCCTGTGATTAACTCAGTGGGTGTGGGACACTGATGAATTAGGTAAGGATACGTGGAACAAGAGTATTTGCTCCTTTAAGAGTGCCTGGTCAAAGACCTTTTCAATGCATAAGAAATGGAGGAAGCCATAAACAGAACATACAGAGACACAAACCTGACTGACAAGTGATAAGGAGGCAGTGATGAGTATTAATCCTGATCAGTCACACTAATTGATAGTGGTATGTGGGACTCTCAGAATGTTTATTCCAGCAAAGTTATCTGACCGAGGACCTTGTCAAATGGGATACTAAGAAAAAGGGGGAAACCATAAACAAAATGTACAGAGACACAAACCTGACAGGCAAATATAAAGAAGACAAAGACAGGAAACCAACCTCACTGCTCACACTAATTGTGGGGCTATTAAGAAACTGAAGGCAAAGCA
The DNA here is from genome assembly GCA_009819775.1 of Phoenicopterus ruber ruber. Classification (NCBI taxonomy): domain Eukaryota; kingdom Metazoa; phylum Chordata; class Aves; order Phoenicopteriformes; family Phoenicopteridae; genus Phoenicopterus; species Phoenicopterus ruber. The sequence goes on from CM020225.1 coordinate 25,141,464, forward strand.
GGACTTTGCATTATGCAAATCTGAAGGTCCTGGTCTTGGATGGGGTCAGGGGACTGTGCAAACTGATGAAAGAATGTGCAGGGGAAGAGAACTGAGGAGAAAAAAAAAAAAGAGGAATAGGCAGAAACATGTTAAAGAGATCAGTCACTTGCAAAACAGGGCTAGTCAATACGCTTGTCTGACCGAACCCTCTGTCTGATCACTGCAGTCTGTCTTATCTTCTTAATAAGTCTTTTCTTAATGATCCCTCTGCGTAATCTCACTCTCTACCCCATGTGTATGTGTGCTGCAAGGACTAGGTGCTAGCTACCTGGGTGACTGGCATTTGGTGCCAGCTACTGGAGGCAGACCCAGGGTGTGGGCATCCCCGGCCTGTGGTGTCAGCTACAGGAGCGAGCGGGGCCTTGGCCACCAGACACTGGGGCACGAACAGCATCCCAAAAAAACAGCTACTGGGAGGGGAGGAGCACGAGTGAGGTAAGTGAGGGGTTGAGCAGCGCCAGTGGCTGGAACAGAACCACAGGTCACAGCCCACATCCCAGATCTGACCACTGGGGACACGGGGGTGTGGGAAGGGGATGAGTTTCCCCAAACCTGGTGTGCATGGGGGTATGCTTGTATATTCACTAGCAAACTTCAAGCTGGACCAAGTGGCAAGTACGGGGCCTGAGGTACAGGCTGGGGTATTAGGTGAGCAAGGGTCCATGCTATTATCCAGAGGGATGCATAAATGTGGGGTAACTGTGGGACCAGCGCATGAGTGCTGTGTGTTTGTTAGTAAGCATCAAGCTGGACCAGCTGGTGAGTAGGGGATCTGCAGGATGAGTTAGAGGGCCGGAATCTGGACAGAGGTTCCAGGCGGACAGACTGACTGTGCCAGTACTCAAGGGATCTGCAAATGTGTGCAGAGAATGTCGTGGGCATGCTTTTACTACTGGAATTCTACCTCTACCAGCCAAAGAGGAGGAAGGGGACTTGGCCATCTGTGCCTGTGTTTTATGTAAGTCCTGTATGTAGGGGGCTGTTAAAGGCAGCATCTTGTCTGTGGCAGTCTGTGTGACTGGCCATGTCCATGTCCTCTGTGACTTTGTGTGTCTCTCGGATACATGCTCGGCTTCATTACTGGTTGAACCTGTAAATGAGAAAGCGGCAGCCATGTCCCTCAGCCTGGGCAGACACTCAAGGTCCCTGGGCACAGGGTTGGGCTCCAGCAGGAGGGTCCCAGGCCAAAGCAGCAGGAGGAGGCAGCCACTTCTAATTTCCCTTAACAAATTAAATCATCCATTACCAGTGTTTCCTGTGTCTGGTACAGTTGGCTTGGAGGTGCTGAGAAAGCTGTGAACTGTACCAGAGATACATTTCAACCATACACCAATGAGACCAGAACTTAATGCCAGTGATGAGGGAGGGGCTGTGTGCTTCAGTTCTCATGACAATGGTGATCCAGGAAATGTTTACCGTGTGTTAGCCAAGGTGTGCTAGCTTTGTCAAATTACCACCTAGCACCCATCTTTGCACAAACATGAAATAAAACAAATATAGAATCATAGCATAGTCTGGATTAGAAGGGACCTTTAAAGGTCATCTAGTCCAACTCCCTGCAATAAGCAGGAACACCTTCAACTAGATCAGGTTGCCCAAAGCCCCATCCAGCCTCACCTTGAATGTTTCCAGGGATGGGGCATCTACCACCTCCCTGGGCAATCTGTTCCAGTGCTTCACCACCCTCATTGTGAAAAACTTCTTCCTTATGTCTAGTCTAAATCTCCCTCCTTTACATTAAAACCATTACCCCTTGTCTTATCACAGCAGGCCCTGCTAAAGGTTTTTTCCCCATCTTTCCTATAAGCCCCCTTTAAGTACTGAAAGGCTGCAATAAGGTCTCCCCAGAGCCTTCTCTTCTCCAGGCTGAACAAGCCCAACTCTCTCAGCCTGTCTTCAGAGGAGAGGTGCTCCATCCCTCTGATCATTTTTGTGGCCCTCCTCTGGACCCGCTCCAACAGATTGATGTCTTTCTTGTGCTGAGGGCTCCAGAGGTGGACACAATACTCCAGGTGGGGTCTCAGCAGAGTGGCGTAGAGGGGCAGAATCCCCTCCCTTGACCTGCTGGCCACACTTCTTTTAATGCAGTCCATAATATGGTTGGCCCACCATTCTCTCTCTCCCGCTCACAATTTGAAAAGTGATAGCACCTCCCAAAAGAAAGTGATAGCACTGAAAGATATTGCTGGCCCTTACTTTCCCTTGGGAGCCCTTTGACCTGGTTGTGGTTGGGATAGGGCTAATTTTCAGAAGAAACAGGCCAGGGTCTATTCTATACCATTTGACCGTCACGCTCACTATATACAGGGGGATACTGCAAGGGGGGGACTGCTGTTCAGGAGCAGGATGGGTGTAAGGCTCCAGGCGGGGAGACACCTGCGCTGGGAAGCAACTCCAAGTATACTGTGTTGTTATTTTTGGGTTTGTCCTTTGTTTTCTTTTCCTTTGTTGTCCAGTTAAACAGTTGTTGTTGTTAACCCTTGAGTTTTTGCCTTACTATTACAAGGTTCTCTCCCCCATCCCAGTGGTGGGGAGGTGAGGCTATTGAGGATCGACATGGTGCTCAGCTTCCGACTGAGTATGAACTACGACACCCTACCACAGCACCACCCACCCTGGGGCTCTGTGCTTCTTTACAAGCAAACGGTTCTCCTCTCTCTCATTCTCAGCAGAGCCACGCTCACAATGTGAACACGTCTAGACACTTCTCCCACAGAAAAGGTGCTAGCAGTGAAAGGTATTGCTGGCCCTCACCTTCCCTTGGCAGCCCTTCCACAGCACAACCCACACTGGGGCTCTGCAATTGGTTACCTATCTAGCGGTTCTCTGTGTCAAACGTTTTCCCCAGAGCCCTACTTGCCAACTGGAAAACGTCCAGAGATTTCTCCCACAGGAAAGGGGCTAGCTCTGAAAGGGATTGCTGGCTCTCCCCTTCCCTTGGCAGCCCTTCCACAGCACCCTCTACACCACTATGACTCTCAAGACAGGATCATAGTTACTAACTGGGCAGAGGTCACACCTCCTCGTGGTCCCACTGGATGCCCTCCAGGGTAACCAAGATGACCTCTGCCCCAGAGTGAACGGAGTTATAGTTCCTCCGCCCTATCGACTGGCTTCACTGACCACTTGAGTGTATTCGCAAAGTGAAACAAATTCCTGGCTGCGAGTTTGTATCCTCGCCTAAGGCCCTGGCCCACAGCTCGAGTTGGGACTAGCCTAGCAGTGCTTGAGGGTGGTGCCGTCTGGCTTCCATTAGTCCTTGTAACTGGATTGGCAAAATGGGTTGGCCGGTGAGGGTGGCGTTCGTATTGGTCACCACGCAAACAAGTCCTATGGACTTGAGAGACTACGTGGTCACTAGAACCATCAGAGACCACCAAAAACCAGTGGAGGAAGGAATTAATTTGGGTGGATTGGAGTTTGTTAACTCACAGATTGATGGTTCAGAAAAGTGTCATCTCTCCACTTGAAGGGACAAGTTAGCCGGATTGCCAGAGGTGTATGAGGTACTACCTCTTCGAGCCTCCAGGGCATTACCACCAGCCCATATTTAAGGGAAGCTGAGAGTGAAGAGGAGGAGGAATCCTCACCCCCCCAGGGCCCACAGCCCAATTGTATCCGTTGCCATCAACACCTATCCTGGGGTTGGGTGTTGACCTTCCTGTCGAGGGCACACCGGTAGTGAAGGTCCCGGACAAAAAGCCATGTCCATGTTGTGGGAACCAGATAGGAAAATGTCGGGACTGATTGAACATCTAAAAAGAGCTACGGTAAGAAAAAGATCCTGTTTCAGTGTGCCCGATGCAGGAGAACGAATGTAAGGCATAGCAGTATTGCGTGCCATTTCCCAAAGTGCAAAGGGGTGGTGGAAGTGGTCCCAGTGGCAGGCTGGGCCTGCGAGGAATGCGGGAGAGTATTTGATTCTAAAATCAGTCTGGGACAGCATGAATGCCTGGCCCATCCAGTTATCAGGAACCTTGAGTGGATTATCGCTTCCCGCCCAAAAGAGACTGCTGCCAGAGATGCCCACAAACAGTGCTGGACGGAGGAGGAGGTGGAGCTATTGCGAAAGCTTGATAAGCAGTACGAGAGAAGTAAGAACATCAACAAGTTGATTGCAGAACATATTCCGATGAAAACAACAAAGCAAATAAGCGAAGAGGGCTGCATAAAAGTCCTGTGAAAAGAAGGGAAAAAGATCAAGAATGGAGAAAACATCTTGAAAAAGAAGGGACCATCTAGCTGACACTGGGTCACGTACAGAAGGGGGATTGAAATCCCATTATCAAAGGGTGATTTCTGAGTGGTTGACATCTGAAAAGCTGCCCATTCTTCGGTATTTTTGAGAAGGTGATGAAGGGAAAGAACATCCATCAACATTGATTGATGAGGCAAGGACTGCTGTTCATGCCTGTTATGAAGTCCGCCAAGTTGAGAGCAAGCCAGGGTCAGAAGCAACCAGTGGCCCGCAGGGCTCATCCTTCGGAACCACCAAAGGAGTGGATGAAGAAGAGGGCCGTGAAACGGGGGCAATTTCTACAGTTCCAGTGGCTGTTTTACCTGGATAGAGGGAAACTTGCCAGTATTATCCTGGACGATGTAGAATCCCTAAGGTGCGGTATCCCGCTGGACGAGGTACACAAGGTGTTCAAGTCGAGATGGGAATCGCCAGGAACATTCAAGGGCTTGGGGCCTTCAGAACCACTGGGCAAGCTGACAACTTGGCATTCGAAGCCATGATTATGGTGAAAGAAATCTCTAAAAACATCCAAGGAGGAGTAAGAACACGGCACCAGGACCTGACGGGTTGAGTTTGAGGGATCTTATTAAAATAGATCCTCAGCACACCGAGCTTATGGAACTGTACAATCTGTGGTTGGTATCTGGAACTATACCAGATATGGTGAAAGAATGTCGGACTGTGTTAATATCAAAATCGGCTCTACCAGCACGCCAAAATGACATCAATAACTGGTGACCAATTACCATCAGATCAACCATTTTGAGGTTATTTTCAAGGATTCTAACAGCGAGGCTGGCTAAGGCATGTCCCATTAATCCATGCCAAAGGGGCTTTATAAGCTCTCAGGATGTGCGGAAAATCTGAAATTGTCACAACTATTAATTCAGAATGCAGAAAGGGAAGAACAACCCCTGGGAGTGGTCTTCGTTGATTTAGCCAAAGCCTTTGACACCGTGAGTCATTCTCACATCATTATGGCTCTAAAGCAAAAGGGCGTGGACAATCATATTATTGCCCTGATTACGAACTTGTACTATAATATTAACAGCCATATTGACCTGAAGAATGAACAGTCGCATCCCATTGGGATTCGGATTGGTGTAAAAAAGGTGATCCAATGTCTCCGATTCTGTTTACTTATCTGTGGACTGCTGTGCAAGTTGGAAGAGGAAGGAAGTGGGTTCCAGCATGGTTTGAAAATATAAGTATGGCCTTTGCAGACGACTTGGTACTGCTGAGTGGTTCATGGGATGGAATGCAGAGGAATATTGAGATCTTGGAGGTATTTTGTGAACTAACTGGCCTCAAGACACAAGGCGAGAAGTGCCAGGCTTTTACATCCAGCCTACAAAGGACTCATATGATCAATGACTGTCCATCATGGACGATTAATGGCACTCCCCTGAATATGACTGAACCTGGTAGTTCTGAAAAGTACTTGGGCGTTCGTATCAACCCCTGGGTTGGAATATCAATGCCAGAACTATTGGAGAAATTGAAAGAATGGTTACATTGGATTGGGAAGGCCTCATTGAAGCCGTTTCAGAACGTCTACATCTTGAAAGGGGATACAGTTCCACGCTTGACCTACCTTGCAGACCAGGCCAACGTAAAGGCCACGTACCTCGAAACCCTTGACTTGGCAATAAGAACAGCAGTCAAGGAATGGTTACATCTTCCGGCAAGTATGTGTGATGCCATCCTATATTCCAGCACTCGGGATGGAGGTTTGGGTATTACTCGACTCTCTGGACTGATCCCCAGTGTGCAGGCCCAAAGACTGCACAGGACAGTCTTCGGATGAAACAATAAGAACAATTGCACGAGAAGAGGGAATTGAGAAGAGTTTGAAAGGTTGTGGGTGCAGCAGGCGGTGAGAAGGATAAAATACCATGATTTGGGATCCGAGACGGTCATGGTGATACCTGAGGAACCAGGCGAGGAGGAACCAGGTTCGGAATGGGAGATACCGCTCCTAAAGTCATCTTTCCGAAGCCCTGTGACTGGAGAAAACAAGAATTCATCAATTGGACCAAGCTTGTGTCCCAGGGGTGGGGTTTCCAACTTTGAGAAGGAGAAGATCAGTAATAACTGGCTTGAACGTTATCGGGGCATTCCTCACAGGAACTGATAACAGCATTACAACTAAGCTAATGTCTACCCCACAAGGGAATTTCTAGCAGGGTAGACAGGAAACTCAAATAAAGTCCTGTTGGCATTGTCTTGCTGAAAACGAGTCCACCGCTCACATTATTGGGTACGGTCCTGCGGTGCAAGATGCGAGAATAAAAAGACACAATCAATACGTGAACTACTGGCAAATGAAGCCAGGAAAAAGGAATGGTAGTATTCCACAAGCCGCAGTTAAGATAAACATCTCGAATTGTATAAGCCGAGTTGGTATTTGTTAAGGGAGACCAAGCCTTTGTGGTGGATGTAACAGTGAGATATGAAAGTAAAACAATGTCCTTGGCCGATGCGGCAGCAGAGAAAGCTAAGAAATATGAACATCTTAAAGATCAAGTTCAAGAACTGACCAATGCCAATACCATCCAATTTATGGGATTTCCCCCTAGGAGCACGTGGGAAATGGTACCATGGGAATTATGAATTGTTAAAGGAACTCGGACTCTACATCCTGACAAGAGAAGGTAGCTCCAGTCTGTTGAGGCGAGCGTTATTTACTTCTGTGGACATTGTTCATGTATTTGCTAGTCAATCAAGGACGATTGTAAGAACCTAGTAATTATTGTATCATGGATGTATGTGCGATTGTAAATAAACTGACTTCTTATGGTGGGAGCCTGGCAAACGAACAGAGTAGTGGTATTTCACCAAGGCCGGGAATGGATAGTATGTAGGGAAAACAACTGGGCTCGGTAACACGATGTGTCACGCTCCTGCCAAAAGACACCAATTACTGGACTTGTCTAAGGTGGACGGGCCACCTATACTTAACCAGGAAAAGGACCATGTATAATTTTACATATGTTTGCTAAATAGCCAAATGCCTCGTCATTTAATTAGTGACATGCATGAATGGGTGAAGGAGATTCCCACTGTCCCTACCTACTATCCAGCGAAACCACAGCCAATGGAACGGGCTTGGCGGAATCAGCGGGAAAGAAGACCCTGTTGAGCTTGACTCTAGTCTGGCGCTGTGAAGAGACATGAGAGGTGTAGAATAAGCGGAGGCCAGGCAGCGCCGCGCTCGGCGGTGTGGGGCGACCCACCCGCCAGCATCCTGGCCGTCGGTGAAATACCATTACTCTGATTGTTTTTTTCTCTTACCTGGTGAGGCGAGCCCCGAAGGGGCTCTCCCTTCCGGCACCAAGTGCCCGGTGCGCACCGGGCACGACCTGCTCCAGGGATAGCAGCAGGTGGGGAGTTTGACTGGGGCGGTACCCTGTCAAAGCATAACGCAGGTGTCCTAAGGCGAGCTCAGGGAGGACAGAAACCTCCCGCAGAGCAGAAGGGCAAAACCTCACTTGATCTTGATTTTCAGTACAAATACAGACTGTGAAAGCGGGGCCTCACAATCCTTCTGGCTTTTTGGGTTTTAAGCCGGAGGTGTCAGAAAAGTTACTGCAGGGATACCTGGCTTGCAGTGGCCAAGTGTTCATAGCAACGTCATTTTTGATCCTTCAATGTCAGCTCTTCCTATCATTGTGAAGCAGAATTCACCAAGCGTTGGATTGTTCACCCACTAATAGGGAACGTGAGCTGGGTTTAGACTGTTGTGAGACAGGTTAGTTTTACCCTACTGATGATGTGTTGTTGCAATAGTAATCCTGCTCAGTACGAGAGGAACCGCAGGTTCAGAGCCCTGCTGCATGCACTTGGCTGAGGAGCCACTGGCACGAGGCTACCATCTGCGGGCTTCTGACTGAACGCATCTAAGTCAGAATCCTGCCTAGATGTAGCGATACTGCAGCACCACCAGTGCCTCGGTGGGCTCACGATAGCCAGCCACCTGCCCCACGCGGGGCGGGCCCGGTGTGGAGCGCCACTCGTGGTTGGGACCGGAGGGATGGACAGATGCGGCACTGCCTCTCCCCCATGGTGTACCGCATGATTGTGGGGCAGCCGGCGCTAAATCATTCGTAGACAACCCTGATTCTGGGTCAGGGTTTTGTATGTAGCAGAGCAACTCCCTCGCTGGGATCTATTGAGAATCAGCCCTTGACACAAGCTTTTGTCAGTGTCGGCTGAGGGAGGCGGTTGGCGCCGTCATGGCAGGGTGTTGGCGCCCTGGGCCATCCAGCCTGGCCTCCGCCGCCAGAGAGGGGCGCAGGCTGGCGCACGGGCACGCCCCTGGCCTCAGCACTCGCTTCTCCTCCCAGGCGGGGCCTCCGGACCCCGCCGCCTTTCCCCCAGAGGCGCATGGCCACCAGGGAGGAGGGGGCAGGAGCGGGCGGCCCCTCGTCGCGTGACAGAGGGGTCTGGCTCTCGCTTGTTTTTCTTTTTCTATTTTTCCTTTTTTTTTTCCATTTCCCTTTTTTCTCGTTCCCCTGGGGTAGACCTGGCAGCCCCAGCCCCCGGCGGGCCACTTGGCCTCCCTGCCTGGTCTCTGGGGTAGACCTGGCTTCCCTGCTTGGATTATTAATTCTCAATTTATCACTAATTGTCAATTCATTAAATGTATTATTAATAATTAATTTATCGGTAATTGTTGACTCATTACAAAATTATTAACTTATCAGTAATTATTAATCTGTTGTACATCATTAACTTATTGATAATAATTATTAATTTATTACCGATGCTCATCGAAACTATTAATATTTAATAAATTGGTAAATATTATAATTAATATAATATAATTATTAATAAAAAGCATTTATGCCTATAATTCCTAACACATCCTATCTAATTAATAATTTAAACATTGATTTTTAATATTATTAAAATTTATTACTCAATTTATTATGAAGTTATCATTATTATCAATTATTATCATCAATAATGCCTAATTTATTATTAACTATTATTAATTCATATTTAATAAATAATTCATTCCTCTAAATCGATTCATCAGGCATCCTATAATTTAATTCATTGGCTTTGTTTAAATAATTAAATTCTAGTTTATGAATACAAATATTTATTTAATAGATAAACATTATCGCGATAGATTTACGCAAATACCAGATTAAAAATTTATAGATATGTAACGATTATTTTTTATTCTAGTCGATTAATTCTCTATTGTTAATTGTATTACCTTTTAAGGCTTCTTAATTAAGATGTAATTAATAAGATATTTCATCCGTCCTCCCTGTCCAGCTTATTAATTGTTAATGTAGGGTTAGTTTAATTTGGTATTTATTATTACTAAGTCTTAATCTATTAATTGCTGATAATCTATCAATCATGTTTGATATCGCGCAAAATGCCCACCCGCCTGCCCACCTCCCGTCCCGTCCTGGAGAGCTGTGTGTAAAGAAACACACGCACACCCTGCCCGCACCCCGTTTCCGTTTTATTATCGTGTCTTTCCCTGTGCGTTTGTTTATTTGTTTGTTTCTTTGTTTGCTTGTTGGTTTGTTTGCTTGTTTGTTTGTTTTCTTTGCCCCCCCTTTTTTTTTAGTTTCCCCTTCTTTTTTCACTTGAGCGCCCAGTGGGCAGAGGCCCCACCGGCTCCGTGCCCCGGCTCTCCCAGGCGGGCCTCTTGTCGATCCAGCGACATTTGAGCAGAAGCCGGTTCATCCCCATTGTCCGGCTCTTCCGGGACCAGGCAGCAGAGGGGTCGCCCGGCCCTCGCGTCTTCCCCATCTGTCGGTCGTGACCGGTACCTGACCGAGTCCCTCCCAGCAGTGGTGGTGGTGGGCTGTCACCGGGCTACCTCGGGGGGCCTGGCCTCTCTCCTGGGTGCCGGGGTTGGGCAAAGCTGCTTTCGGCTGGGGTCAGAAAGCCCCTTCCTTCCACCCCTCCTTGAGACCTGGCCAGAGCGGAGAAAAGCGTGGGCCATCAGTCATAAGCCAGAAGGTCGTCTCATCCCCCCCACCCCACCTTTCCTGGCACGGGCCTCCGTCCCAAGAAGGCCTTTCAAAGGACACGTCCGGCCTCGCAGGGACGGCAGTCTCGCGAGCCTCACAAGAAGAAAGTCAGTCGGCCGCCTGATGGAACAGTCCCCGTCGCCGAGGCCAACTTAGCCCAGCATCCTTGGGAACAAGGAGCTCTCGTGGCCACCGTGCCGGCTGACCGGCCCGCCTGGGGCCGTCTGTCCCCCCCACTCCGGCAAAGGAGGGGGGGGGTGTGTGTTTCCCCGGCCTAAGGCTGCCAGGCCCATCTTTCTCGGCAGTACTCACTGCTCAAACGCATCCCGCCGGTGTCGGAACCGCCAATGGCTTTGTCAGAAGCGTGGCCCACCTCTCCGGCTGCTACTTACCCGGGGATGGCTTTGACCAGGAGCCAAGCCTGATACCTTGAACAGAGGCTTAGTGATGCCAAGACGATACCTTGCATAGAGGCTGAAGGATTACACTATGCCTTTGTTGGTAGTTCTGTGTCCTTGCTTTGTGCTTGCTTGAACAATTTAGAAAGTTTTGGTATGTAGAGATAGGTAAGAGACCTAAGAAACCTTGAGCCTTGTAGTCAGAACCAGCCAAGATGAGCTAATTGTAACAAAAGACACAAACCAGATGGAGTAACCCACACTGCGCATGCTTCAAGGAAGAGTTCAACTAAAGGACACCAAGGAGATGACCACCAGAGGGTCCAGGAGACCCCAAAAACAACCAAAGACCCCCACAGAAGACCCTCAGAGACTTAAAGCGCATGTGTAATGAAGATGCAAATATTAAAGTTCTAGGAAATGACATGAATATGTATGATTATTCCAAGAATTTTAATGACTATGTATATACTAGAATGATATAAATCTCTACTCTCACGACTTACAGTATGCATGATAGGTGGAGTGATCCCCCGTGCATCCGGCGCTGTAATAAAGAATGCCTGCCTTCTAAAACTTAAAAGGAAGTGTTAGAGGGTTCTTTAGTTAACCGATTTTTCTGGTATCAAGCCAAGCGCATCACCCGCAGGCAGGCACAGGCGGACATCGAGCGGCCGACAACGCAGGCTGTAACAGAGACGGCGGCGTTATCGACAGCGTTACAAACCTTTCTTTCCTCCTTTCTTTCCCCACCCCCGCCCCCCCCAAAGCAGGACAGCCGCCCCAACTCCCCCGCCCGCCACCGCACGCACATGTGCGTACAGACACCCCCCACCCTCCCCCCAGGCCCCCTGCCTATGCCCCTCGCACGCACACACTCACACGCACACACACGCGCACACGCAGACCGCCCCGCCCCCCCCCCGGCCGTTCGCCGCCGCGCCCCTCCCTTCCAGCGCCTCCCCGCCCCCGCCGTCGCGAGCCCGCGCCCCCCGCCCCGGCCTGCGGTTTTGCCACCCCGGGGAAGGGAGGCGGGAGACTTTAGGACCCAGCGGCGTCCCTGCCGTGCCCGCGCCCGCCCCGGCTCCCGCCTCTCTTTCTCAGTCAGTCGCGGTCAAACAGTCAGTCAGTCCTCGCCCTGCTGCGCACTGCGCCCCCCGCCGGGGGTTGAAAAGCAAACGAATGTGGGAAGGGGCGGGGGGGGGAGAAGGAAAAAACCCCAACCGACCCAAACAGAAATCTTCTCCGAAAAGAGACAGCGTCTCCCCCTCCTCAGCCGACCTATGCGCCAGGCTCCGCCCCCTGCTCGCCGGCCGGTCTCGCCTGTCTCTGCGCCAGCCTCCCTTCCCTGCCGCCGCCGCCGCGACTGAGCGCCAGACCGTTGGTGTGGCGGGAACGGCCGCCCTCTCCCCGCGAGCGGGGGCTCGGTTGCCGGGCAGCGGGGCTCGCGCGCCTGCGCAGGGCGGACGGCTGCGGACCGCTCTACCCCCAGCCCCCGCCCCCCCGCTGCTCCGTGCATACTGTGATTCGGGAGTGGAGGTTTATAGCACTCTGGTATATACATATTCATTAAAATCCTTGGGATAATCCTACCTATTCATGTCATTTCCGGGAACTAGTTGTACTCCATCTGGTTTGTGTCTTTTGTTACAATTAGCTCATCTTGGCTGGTTCTGACTACAAGGCTCAAGGTTTCTTAGGTCTCTTACCTATCTCTACATACCAAAACTTTCTAAATTGTTCAAGCAAGCACAAGGCAAGGACACAGAACTACCAACAAAGGCATAGTGTAATCTTTCAGCCTTTGTACAAGGCATCTGGGCATCACTAAGCCTTTGTACAAGGTATCAGGAAGAGGAAATAATAATATAATAATAATGATAATACCGATGAAGGAATATACAAAAAAGGGATGCACAATGCAAAATTGCTCACCACCTGGTGATCGATAGCCCGTCCCTGAGCAACGATTCCCGCCTCCTGGCCAACTCCAGTTTTATACGGCAAGCAGGGAATATCCTTTTGGCCAGCCTGCCTCAGCTGTCCTGGCTGTGCCCCCTCCCAGCTTCTTGGGCACCCCCAGCCTCCTCGCTGGCAGGGCAGTATGAGAAGCTGAAAAGTCCTTGACTTAGCGTAAGCACTGCTCAGCGACAACTAAAACAGCAGCGGGTTATCAACATTAGTGCCATCCTAAATCCACAACACAGCACTATACCAGCCTCTAGGAAGAAATTAACTCTCTCCCAGCCAAAAGCAGGACACTCCTTTTCCAAAGCCATCCCTTAAGCATCTCCCGCTTCTGCTGGGGCTTCTGAGAACTAAAGAGTGTCTTACTGATAACAACCGGTAACAAGTGCCCATGGTCACCTTTTCTCCTTTCCCCTCCCAGTTGACGCTGATCAAGCCCCAGGCACCTGCAGCCAGGTTTGGAGTCTGCCATTCGCTGTACACAATGCCCCGGATCCTGGATGTCTGATATGCATTTAATAAAGAATGTACGCCCAGAGATTTTTCTTCTTCACCTTGAGACAGGGGGAGGGGGTTTATGTGGGTGAGGAAGATCTGCTTTCTCTGTTTAATTTTGATGCCTCAGCAAAAACACTGCAAGATTCGGACTGGAGGAGGGCATTGAAATCAAAAGGGGAAGCCATGCAGACTGCCCTAACCACACCTTTTCACCTGATTGCCTTAAACAAAACCAGCTTGGGATCCTGATGGCTCACTTGGCCCTGGAATAGGCTTGTTCCTTGTCTGAAACCTACTGCGCACCTGGCTGAGGACAGATGCAATTCACACAGACAGCAATCAGAGCTAAACACTGCACCACAAAAGCAGCCGGGTCCTTCCCTGCACGCTCTCAGCAGAGAGTAGAGCATCCTGGGGACAGTTAAGGAAAAATAATCATTAACTCCTATTTGAAAATGCAAGAAATAGTGATGCAGAAAGGATTTTTCCTGGTTGGTAAGGGAGATTCTGATAGGCAAGTTGCAATGACACGGCTTTAACACACAGTTATGATGTTGGACAGTAACACTTCTATTTCGGTCACTTACCCTACGTACTTGTACGATGTTCTTGGACTGGAGACAGGTTTCAAGTGTTAGATTGGGGTCCATCAGCACGCTACCCAAAGCACTCTTGCACCGAACCAGCTCGTAAAGAGCAGTGTGTTTGCATTCGTTAGACCTTTCTCTTAGGATACGTGCTGGGAGACACAGACGAGTGTCTGTAGGGGAACTTGTGCATTGAAGCCTTTGTTCCAGCCCCGTGCTAACGCCTACTGTCAGCAAACCCCGCACCAACAGTGCCCAGGATTCACAAAAGTTTCCTTTTCAAAGAAAGGGTAAAGGCCAATCAAGCCTGGATGAACGGGGGACTGTTCAGAGCCCAGACCAACACGTACAGACGCTGAAGGCTGTTTCCCCTCCCTGCAGTAGCTGAGCTGCAGGGAAAAGCCTGTTGCAAAGTAGCCAAGGAAAGAAGGGCACAAGGAGTGACTGTCCTGAGCAAAGCACATCTGCTCCACTCCCCCTCCGCTGTCCTAGCGCTCAGCCCAGGCTGCGCATTTGCTTGTGATGTGAAGGGGAAATTCCAATTGTAACCGCTCAGCAGTGGTAATTGGTGACCAGGGGATGATCTGGCATGGAGAGGGAGAAGGGGTTAAGCAGGCTGGGAGCAGGAATGCCAGAGCCAGAAGGACTCCGTGTCAGGAAGGGAAGTTTCCCTGGCTGATGAGGTGAGAAGCTCCGCAGTTCTTGCCCTGTAGCCATGGTGCAATGGGGGTGCTCGGGGGCACCTTTGGACAGCAGAGCTGGCGCTGGGGCACAGACCCAACACCGGGCTGAGGCGCCCCGTGCCGATGCCCACCGGATCGGCGCTGGTGCCAGCGTATATAAGGAATCGGCTGGTGGTGCATCTTTGCAGACTCCTTGCAGAACCACTTATGGCAGTAGGACTCAATGACACAGACAGCAGCAATGCTGCGGTGATGCCGGCATCAGTGGAGGCGAAATGGTAACAAGGAGCTTTCTTTGGAGCTGTGAAGATATTGGCCCTTTTTTCTCCCTTTTTTGTACGGTTTTTTTCTTTGCTCATTTTTTTTTGCTTCACTTCCTTGTGAACCCGTGAGCCCTAAATGAAGTCGGGGAGCAGCAGAAGTTGTGCTGCCGAAAGAGGTCTGTGTTCATGTGCTTACCTGTCTCTCACGTTTTTTCCCAAGAGCGCAGTTGCCAATTTGCAAACGTCCAGAGATTTCTCCCACAGGAAAGGTGCGAGCAGTGAAATGCATTGCTGTCTCTCACCTGCCCTTGGCAGCCCTTCCACAGCACCACCCACCCTGGGGCTCTGCGCTTCCACCTTCCCAGCGCTTACCTGTCTCTCACGTTTTTCCTGAGAGCGCAGTTGCCAATTTGCAAACATCAAGAGATTTCTTGTAGGTGACCCGTTTTGCGACAGGTTAGAGCTGATTGAAACAGCAGTACAGTAAAGGTCAATGAAGGGACACAGCAAGGTAAACAAGAGAAGCTAGAAGCAGTCAGAACCAGAAAGAAGTTGTTTGTTGTGTTAAAGAATTTGTTTGTTATGTTTAAGTGCACCGATCAAGAAATGTTTGCCCTTCGCGTGGACAGAAGAGAATTACAATCACAAAGCTGTAACTATGCATGCCAGTCGCGTGAACAGGTGTTAGAGCGCGTGTAGTAGATAAGAAAGCTTTATAAACCCTGTAAGTGTGCATTAAAGCGTCTCCACTTTCCACCTATGCCGGAGTCCGTGCCTTCATTCCCTCAATTTCTCCCACAGGAAAGGGGCGAGCAGTGAAATGCATTGCTGGCTCTCCCCTTCCCTTGGCAGCCCTTCCACAGCACCACCCACCCTGGGGCTCGGCGCTTCTTTGCCTTCCCAGCGCTTACCTGTCTCTCACGTTTTTCCCGAGAGCGCAGTTGCCAATTTGCAAACGTCGAGAGATTTCTCCCACAGGAAAGGTGCGAGCAGGGAAATGCATTGCTGGCTCTCCCCTTCCCTTGGCAGCCCTTCCACAGCACCACCCACCCTGGGGCTCCGTGCTGCTTTCCTCTAGCTAGCGGTTCTCTGTCGCTCACGGATTCCGCAGAGCCCAGTTGCCCAATTGAAAACGTCCAGAGATTTCTCCCACAGGAAAAGGGTGAGCAGGAAAAGGCATCGATGACCCTCACCTTCCCTTGGCAGCCCTTCTTCTTTGCCTTAAGTTTCTGGCCTAGAAAGCACTAAATGGAGAAAGCAAACATTACTGGAAATGACGATGCCAGCTCTTTTACAACAGTTACAGCTGTACCTATTGCATCAGCAATGCGACCAGGTAGGTAATTAAAGTTAGTTTTTCTGGGGTGCGGATAGAAAAAGGCAGATGTCATGCTAAGCTATGTAGGAAATTAGTTCGTTAAATGCAATAACAACATTTTTATCAAAAATTTGGGGCTTTAATTTCCGTTAAAAAAACCAGAATGCTATGATGTTACACTTCCCTTCTAGCAAGACCATGCATGCTACCTAACTTCTACCACAACTAAGTCTTGACGATTCAGAGTCACCTTGATGATCTCTCCGACTGACTCCCTTAGCAGAACTGGGCGAGTCCCAAAAGACAGAAAGTGCCAAAAAACCATAGAAATACAAGGAATGCATCAGAAACGGTATGAAGCGTCCTAATTAACACCTAAGTAGCTAGAACAAGTTAAACTGCAAAACGCAACAAAACCACCCAGGGGTGACGTGTTGAAAAATAGATGCGGGCTTATTGCCTTATCCAAAAAACTCCGAGAGCAGATCTGAGCTGACGATAGACGTCTTTGGGGTACCAGATACCAACTAAAAATATACTCTAAGATGGAAAAAAAAGACTGCTTTTGAGCACACAGATGGCTTTGGAAAAGGTTCTGACAGAACATGAGGCATCGTCACAGGGTTAGGGAAGTCACGAAGGGCCAGAGAGACCAAAGAAGTCTCGAGGATGCAACGAGCTCAAAAGGGAACTGAACAAAGTACAGCCGTCCTCAGGGAGCTGGGGACCAAATGGAGGCCATTGAACGGATGAGAGGACAGAAAGACCAACTGGGGTAACAGATGCAGACTCAGAAAGGGTTCTGAGGGGAAAAGAGGGCACAAAGTGCTCTGCCGAGCTAAAACGGGGCTCCGAGGTGTAGGGGATGTCTTGTGAGAGCTTGGCAGAGGGAGCGGAGGAGTCCTGAGGGGCCCGAGAGACCAAAGAAGCTTCTGCGATAACAATGAGGAAGTCTGAAGGGGATTTTGACGAAGTACAGATGTCATCAGGGGGCCGGGGTGTGAACGAAGGCATCCTAAATGGCAATAAGATAAGAGAGCTCTGAAGAGTGCAAATACTAAAATGCAAAGGGAGCTAAAGTGCCACAAGTGCCGTGGAGTACAAGAAAGTACTTGGAAGACATCGCTACAGAGAGTAGAGGAATTATGAGGGAGCAGGGTAAGAAAAGGCTCGGAGATGCAGCGAGGGCCTCAGAGTCTCGGGAGGGCATCTAGGCAAACTAGAGATGACAGAGTGAGAGGGAAACCAAACGGAGATAGCCTTGACGGCAGAGACAAAGATAAAGGAGCGCTGCGTAGCAAAGAAAGAAGGGAGGCTCTGATGGAACGAGAGCGCTAGAAAGAGAGAGAGAAAGCGCTACAAGGTGCTGTGGAGATCAAGGAAGGTCTCGGGAGGCATTGTGACTGTGAGGACAGGGGTGTCAAGGGGGGCTGATGGACAAAAGAAGGCTTAGGTACGACAGGGAGGGACTCGGGTGATCGTCTGAGCAGAGTATGGATGGTCTCGAGCGGCTGGGGACCGAATGCAGGAATCCTAGATAGCCTAGAGGAACAAATGAGTGCTCTATGGCTCAAAGATGGCCCCACCTAAAGCGCTACAAGATGGACATGGAGCACAAGGAAGGTCTCAGGAGGCATCGTGACCGGGAGGAGAAGTGTCCTGAAGGAGCCAGAGAGACAGAAAAAGGCTCGGTGATGTGACGATTAAATCCAGAGGAGATCTGAACCGAGTCAACGTGTCACCTAGAGGGCTGGGGAACAAATAAAGGCACGGCTAGAGGGAAGAGAGGAGAGAATGGCTGGGCTAGGTCACAGATATGGACTCGGGAAGTCTTCTGAGGGAATGAGAGGGACGTGAGGTCTGCTACAAAGCTAAAAGTGTGCTAAGGGCAACCCCGAAGGCTTCAATGGGCATCATGACACCGCTAGAGGGGTCCTGATGGGGCCAAAGACACCAAAGAAGGCTCGGGGACACAAGGAAGAAGTCTGGAGGGGAGTTGAAGAGAGTACAGATGTCCTTGGGAGGCCGGGGACCAAATGGAGGCACCCTAGATGGCAGGCGGGACGATAAGAGCGCTCTGAGGCACAAACAAACCAAGGGTGGGTTTCTGAGGGAGCGAAAGAGGATCCAAGTCTGCTACGGAGCTAAAACGGGGCTGTGGTACACAAAGAAGGTCTCAGGAGGCACGGTAGCTGGGAGCGGAGGGGTCGCAAAAGACTCGGAGGGATAAGAGACTGAAAGGGAGGTAAAGTGCTATACAAAATGCTGTTGAGCACAAGGAGGTCTCAGGAAGCATCCTAGATGGTATAGAGAAGAAAAAGAATGCTCTTTTTGGGGAACGGAGATCTCGGGAGAGGTGCGATTGCAACCAAATGAGACCAAATGAGACCAAAGGAGGGTTTACGAGCTAAAAGTGTGCCGCGGGGAACGTCTAAGACCTCGGGAGGCCTCGGGACGGTGGCAGAGGGATTCTGAGAGGGACAGACAAAAGAAGGCTCGAAGGACATGAGGAAGAAGTCCCGAGGGCATTTGAACAGACTACAGGTATCCTCAGGGGACCCTGGGACTGCAACAGAGGTATCCTAGCTATAGCACAGAGGACAACGGGAGCATTCTGGAGATGAAGATGGCGTCAGGAAAGGTTCTTGGGGAGCAAGAAGGGTGCAAAGTGCGCGGCAGAGCCAAAAGAGGGCTGTGGGCGCAAGGATGGCCTCGGGAGGCACAATGATGGGAGAAGGGTGCCGAGAGCAAAAGAGGGACAGAAGGCGGCTCTGGGACACAATGCAAAACTCGAGAAGGCTTCGCAGCGACATGCAGATGCCCTCAGGGGATGAGCGACCAAACAGAGACATCCCAGATGGCAGCAATAAGGTAAGAGAGCTCTGGGGCACAGAGAAAGCCGGAGGAAGGTTTCTGTCCGAACAAGAGAGATACAAAGAGGGCTGCAGAGCTCCGAGGGTGCCGTGGGGCACGAGGACGGTCTCGGGAGGCGTCGTGATAGGAAGGAGAGGGCTCCGGGGGCGGGGGGGGAACGCGGACATAGAGACAAACATGGGATTGCTGGCACGATGAGGTACTCGGGAGGGCATCTGAATGGAGTACGGATGTCCTTGGGGAACTGGGAACCAAATCAGAGGCATTCTGCGTGGCAGAGGGGAAGGTAAGAGCGCTCTGGGGCACAATGAAAGCCTGACTATGTCTGTGAATAAGAACCAAAGGGCGGCCGTGGAACGCAAGGATGCTCGTGGGAAGCGTCGTGACAGAAATGGAGGGGTGCTGAGGTGGCCAGAGACAGAAGGCGGCTCGAGGGCACAAAGGCGCTCGGGAGGGGATTTGAACAGAGTACAGATGTCGTGAGGGAGAGGGCCTGACCCGTTGGAGGGCAAGCTGGAGATGGAGGAGGAGGAGAAAACCACTGCTAGTGAGGAAGACGGATGACCTGAGGAGGTGTTCTGACAAACCAAGAGGGGTATCGGTTACGCTCCAGAGATAAAAGCGTGCAGCGGAGACCCTCTAAACCCCGGGGTGCGGGGGAAGACACAAGAAAACTTTTCAAAGCGACAGGATATGCGACAAAGAATTAAAAAATAGGGATAGCCAGCTTGATAAAAGTAGACCTAGAAAGAAAATTTGAAAAAGCAAAAGGGTACAAGGCAGGAGGAGAAAAATTCAAATAGGGTCGAAAACTAGCTATAAGTAGACAGAAAAAAAATTGAAAAAATAAAGGCATTAAAGGAGGGAAAAAAACCCAGGGACAACAAACTAAATAAACGGAGATAGAGAAGGAAAAATTGAAAAACTGAGAGTAGGCAACAGACAAGAAAGAGAGAAACATAGGGACGGGCAGCTAGGTAAAAAGCAGACGTTAGAAACAATTTAAAAAGCAACAACTTAGGAAATAAAGGAAAAAAAGTAAAAAACCAGGAAGAGCAACTAAATGAAGACATAGAAAATTTTAAAAGTGATGGGATACGGTAGGACATAGAACGCGTTAAAAGCAATGGGATGAAGTAAATAAAGGAAAAGTTTAAGAACTAGTGACAGCAAACTGAAACAGAACGTATAAAATCCATTTAAAAACTAACAGGGTACACGACAGACAAGAAAAGTAAAAAATAGAGATGGGAGCTGGATAAAAGTAGACATAGAAAGAAAGTGTTAAAGTGACGTCACTAAGGAAAAAACCAATTTAAAAAAAAAGACAATGATGAGCTACAAGTAGACGTAGAAAGGGCATTTGAAACAAAGGACAAGAAAATAAAGGCCAAAAATTGAAAAATAAGGACAATGCACTAAAACACAGACCTAAAAAGAAAATTTAAAAAGCAAAGGCGTAAAGGACACGAGAAAAAAATTTAAAAATACAGATGGCGAACTGGATAAAAGGAGACTTAGAAAATATTAAAAGCGATGGGGATGAGGGAAATAAAGGGGACAAAACGAGGACAGTAAACTAAATAACAGAAACATAGAAACTACATTTTAAAGTGGTGGGGATTGAGAGGAAAAGATTAAAACTAGAGGACAGAAAACTAAATAAAGTAGACGTTAAAAATGGTAAAAACCATGGGATTAAGAGAAGACAAAATTTAAAAATAGGGACAGCACAACTAAATAAACAGAGACGTAGCAAGTACGTTTTAAAAGCAACGGGGTATGTGACAGATGGGAAAGAAATCCAATGAGGGATAGGGAGCTTGATAAAAGTAGACGTAGAAACAAATGTGAAAATCCTAGGGATTAAGAGGTGGCAAGAGTTAAAAAATAGAGCGTACTAAATAAGCGAGGGCGCTAAGGAAATGCGAGAAACAATCAAAAATAGACAGTGAATTGGATAATAGCAGAAAATTTAAAAGTGCCATATTAAACAACAGCCGGGAAGGAATGAAAAACTAAGGATAGGCCTGTTGCTAAAGTGGTCACGGAAAGAAAATTTAAAAAGCAATGATGTACGGGACGGACGGGAAAAATCTACAAGAGGGAGCCCCAAGTAGATAAAAGCGGACGTAGAAACCACATTTTAAAAGCCCGGGGATGAAGAGACGAAAAGACTAAAAAATAGGAACGGTTGACTAGAAAGGAGAGACAGAAATAAAATTTTGTAAAAGGCGGTGCTAAGGAAGGATGAGAAATATTGAAAACTAAAGACATCAAAGCAGGATAAAAGTAGACCTAGAACATTTTAAAAGCAACAAGGACTAGGAGAAGTAAAGGGAAAAAAAAAAAAATGAAAGAACTAGGGATGACAACTAAAGAAACGGAGACATACCAAGCAAACTTTGAAAGCGACAGGGTACGTGACAGGCGGGAAACGATTTCAAGAATAGGGCTAGGGAGCTTGCAAAAGTAGGCGTAGAAGGAAAATTTAGAAGCGATGAGGTACAGGACAGACAGGAAAGAAGTCAAAATAGAGAGGGCAAGTAGACGAAAGTAGATGCAGAAGAAGCAATGTTTTAAAAGCAAGGGATGAAGAGAGAAGAATCCAACAATATAGATAGCAAAGTGCAGACATAGAAAATTTTAAAAGCAAGAGTGCTAAGGAAAGATGAGCCATAATGAAGAAATTAAAACAGCGACTGGAAGGTAAAGGTAGAAAGATAGATGGATGAAGGAAATCAGGGAAAAATAAAAAATAGCAAAGGCAAATTAAAACGGAGATGTAGAAAAGAACTCTCAAAAGAAACGCCTAAGATAAGACACGAACTCATTTAAAAAAACCAGCAAAGGGAATAAAGTAGGCGTAGAAAGAACATTTAAAAGCAATAGGATTAGGGAAATAAAGGAAAAAATATTAAATAGGGACAGCGAACTAAACCGAGGATGTAGAAAGAATTAAAAAACGATGGTGCTAAGTGTAAGAGACTGAGGGGCTGAAAGAGTTAATGTCTCAAACATTCAGCAAAGAAGGACCTTGAAGAAACAGAGAAGTTGAAAGAGTGATTGTCTCCAACACTGGAGGACTTGGTGTGGACCACACTAATGAGATAAGGTGCAGCTGGAAGGGAGGATCTTGCAGAGGCAGGATAGCGCTTTTCTGGGCTTTATCTTGAGTAATTGCTACAAGCCTGAGACAGCATCGCCCCTGCATTTCTGACAGGAAGGAGGGGGGCAGCACTAGCCTCAAACCCCCCAACCCCTCAAACCCCCCGACCCTTTGAGAAGGTTCGAGAACAACAGACTACGCATGCGAAGTAATTAGCAGATGCAGTGGGACTAGTCATAAATGGCGCAACTCAGAGAGGCTGGGCGCACGCACCACCACCCGATGGAACCAGACCAGAGACATCTCTCTCTCTCTCTCTCTCTCTCCCCCCCCCCCCCCTTCTCTCTTCCTTTTTACTGAAAGGCAGGGATTAGGAATTAGCGAACTTTCTGTTATTCAATGATAACTTGTATGCCCAGATATTGAATGACAACTTGTACGCCTAGTTACTGAATGAATAAGTTGCGTAGTAACCCGAGTCACTCCTCCTCTTCTCTGCCACCAATTGCTTGACCCATAGCTGGGGTGCAGCATCGCTGCGGGCAGAAAGTTGGGCCGTGACACTAAGAAATGCCAAGAAAAAATTTTAAAAAAACGGCAAGGGAATAAAAGTGAGCATAGAAAGAACATTTAAAAAGCAAGAGGGATTAAGGAAATAAAGGGCAAAAAATAGAAAACAGACAGCGAACTAAGACGCAGAAAGAATTTAAAAAGCAAGGGCGCTAAAATAAGAAATAATTGAGTGATAGAGAGAAAATCTAAAAAGAGATGGGACAGAAGCAAGAGAAGAAAAAATTTTAAAAAGACAGCAAAGGGGATAAAAGTAGGCATAGAAAGAACTTCTAAAAAGCAAGGGAGGTTAGGGAAATAAATGGAAAAAATTAAAACAAAGCAACGGCAAACTAAAATGGTGACATGGAAAAAATTTAAAAGCAATGGCACTAAGGAAAAACAAGAAAAAAACTTAAAAAATACTGACAGCAAACGAGATAAAAGTAGAAAATTTTAAAAATGATGGAGATTAAGGAAATAAAGGGGAAAAATTGAAAATAGAGACAGCGAACTGAGACATAGAAAGCAAAATCTATAAATCGAGGGCACTAAGGAAGAGAAGAACTTTTTTTAAATAACAGCAAAACAGGATAAATGTGCCAAAATTTAGAAAGCGGTGAGGATTAGAGAAATAAACAAAAAAAATTAAAAGAACTGATGGCAAACTAAAACAGAGATGTAGAAAGAAAATTTACAAAGCGGTGGCACTGAGGATAACCAAGAAAAATAATTGAAAAATAAAGACCGCAAACTAGATAAAAGTAGAAAATTCAAATGCCAAGGGATTAAGAGAGGAAAGAACTGCAAAGTAACAGCAAACTAAAATGCAGACATAGACAGAAAATTTAAAAAGTGACAGAACTAAGGAAAGGAAGAAATGATTAAAAAATGAAGACAGTGAACAGGTGTCCTTGTAGGCCAGGATGGAGTTAGTTTTGTTTTCAGCAGCTCCTGTGTTTTGGCTTTAGTGTGAGAAGAACGGTGATAGCACACTGATGTTGCTGGTTGCTGCTGAACCACCAAGGACATTTTGCTGTTTTCCAGGTTCTGCTAACGTGCAGGTGCAAAACTTGGGAGGGGTAGAGACAGGATAGTTGATCCAAACTGGCCAAAGAGAGTATTCCATACCATAGACGTCATGCCCTATATAAGCGAGGTCAGTCGGTGGGCCACTAGTTTTTTCTAGATCTTTGGGCTTTTGAGGTTTTTAGACCCTTAACTTGCCTTAATCCTTAAGCTTCCCTTCGGGTTGCTTTTTGTTTCCCTATTTTACCTTTTTGTTTTTCACTCGTTTAGCTGTTTGTTCCCTCGCTGCTTTCCTGGAACTTGCTGTTCTGGGATAGCTGGCGGGGGGGATACCCCTGCTCCCTGCCTGCTGCTCAGGACGGGCTGTATCGGTCGTCGGGTGGTGAGAAATTGTGTATCGTTTTTTATATATTCTATTATCCTTGTATATATTATCATTATTATCATTATTAATATTTTTCATATTTTTCCTTTGCTGTCCTGGTGAGCTGTTTTTGTCTCAACCCGCGAGTTTTCCTTTCTCTCCAATTCTCCTCCCCACCCCAACAGGGAGCGGGGGAATGAGCGAGCGGCTGCGTGGTATTGGGTTACAATTTGGGGTTAAACCACGACAGTCCTTTTTTGGCGCCTAACGTGGGGCTCGAGAGGGGTCCGACTAGCTCAGCTGAGAGAGCATCAGATTGAGGGTCCAGGGTTTAAAGCCCCCGATCAGGCTCAAAGGGTTGAGATAACAAACAGACTTGACCAGACTGTGTTAAAACAATTTGTTATAAGCATCCGTTGTATTACTTTAATTGCCGCTGGTCACAATGTTTGAATTGTTTACCGAGTGCTTCTCAGAGCTGTGTGTATCACCTTACTGTATGCTGTTTGTCACTGTTTATGCGTGGTTTGTTACCTCTGGCCTTTGGATTAGGTTTATTGCTTCGGTGGTGGTTTAGCACTGGCTTATGGCATGGTAATCATTGTGTTTAGACCAGTTTACTACCTGTATTCATATACGTTGGGAGGAAGCGATGTGCAGAACGAAGCGTCACCAACAGTTACAGCTTCGTACTTCGGGACTAATCTGGTGGGGACTATCAGTAATTATTCCTTTATCTTTTCCTTCCTGGGGGGCCAACAGGGGGAAACTTCCTCCTTCGCTTTCTCTTTCCCCTCCTGGGTAAAAATGCCTTCCTTTGATTTCTCGTTGCCCTCTTGTTAGTTACGGGAGTTTCTGAAAACTTGGAATACCTCTGGGCTGTTCGGACCGGCTTGCTACTCCTATCACTAGGAATGAATGGTGTCTAATTTTGCTTAGAAGCCGGTGCAGGCGTAGGCTCAGGGCCACCCCAGCTCCCTGCTACAGCCCCGCAGCCGCACCGTCCCCCGCCACGGCGCCGCGGCCGCCCCACCCTGCGCTATGTTACCGGGGCTGCTCCGCTCCTCGCCACGGGCACCGCGGCTGCCCCGGTCCCGACCCCCCGCAGGCACCGCGGCCGCCCCAGGTCCGCCAGGGCCCCCGCCCGCACCCGTCCCCAGCCCCCGCTGCGGCCCCCGCGGCCGCGCCACCCCCGCCATGGGCGCTGCAGCCGCTGCACCCCCCGCCGTGGGCACCGCGGCCGCTCCACCCCCCGCTCGGCCGCTGCGGCGCGCCAGCCCCCGCCATGGCCGCTCCACCCCGTGCCGCGGCCAGCGCGGCTGCTCCAGCCCCCGCGCGGCTGTGCCAGCCCCCGCCGCCGCTGCTACACCCCCCGCCGTGGGCATCGCGGTTGCCCCAGTTGCTGCTACGGGCCATGGGCGCTGCAGCTGCTCCACCCCCGCGCCGTTCCAGCCCCTGCTGTGGGTATCGCTGCTGCCCCAGTCCCTGCCGTGGGCACCGGCGGCTGCTCAAGCCCAGCTATGAGCACCTGGCTGCTGTGACAGGCACTGCAGATCCACCCGTGCCGGTATCAGTTGCCCCTATACAAAAGAAGAAAAGCACAAAGAAATCAGCTCGTGTCCCGAAAGATGAGGATGAAGCAGGGACATCACAGGAACAGGGAGAGCAGAAGCAGAGATAATCACCCGACCCTATCCCTGACTGAGCTGCGAGATATCCGAAAAGATTACAGCCGTAATCAAGGTGAGCAGCTTGTCACCGATGCTGGGACATGGGGCCAGTAGCCTGGAACTAGAGGGCAGGGAAGCCAGCAGCCTGGGATCCCTTGTCTAAGGAAGCAGCCATTGACAGGGCGATTGGAAGAGAGCCAGAAGCCCGAAGTCTGGGAGGAGATCCTGTCAGGTGTGAGGGACAGGTATTTCTTTAAGGAAGACATTATATGCCATCCAAAGAAGTGGACCAATATGGAGGGAGGTATTCAGTTTCTGAGGGAATTAGCTGTGCGGGAATTGATTTACCATGACCTGGATGACCCGCAGACACCCGTAGATCCAGATGAGGTCCAACGTACCCGACCCATGTGGCGGAAGTTTTTACATAGTGCACCATCATCGTATGCCAACTCATTGGCAACAATGAGTTGGAAAGACGATGAGGCACCACTGGTGCATGCAGTGGCTAACCAACTCCGCAGTATGAGGACAATATCTCTTCCTCCATACGGGCCTGTGTCTCGGCTGTGGAAAAACTGGCCGAAAGAATGTGCCAGGAGTTTCGGCAACTCAAGAGGATAGGTCCTACTTGCCACCTGTATGGACCAGTATCTCAGCTGTTAGGAGAAAATTTTCCCCTGCTCAAGAGAGACGGTACACACGGCGAGGTACCCTGTGGTTTTACCTCCGTGACCATGGAGAGGACATGAGAAAGTGGGATGGAAACCTACCTCAACCCTAGAGGCAAGGGTACGTGAGTTGAAAAGAAAACAGCTACAAATAAGGGTTCTTCCAGGAAAAGTGCTGCTCCGTCTCCAGTGGGCAGTTCCCCAGATGGGGTAGAAGGCTTTGATTCGTACTTACAAGAAATGAGAAACAGGGATGAGATTCAACCCCATGCGTCCCACACGAACCCTTTGTTGACAGGGGTATATAATCAGAATTAGAGGGGCCCTGCCTCCAGCCAGGTGGAGGAGAGGGACAACCGAGTTTACTGGACTGTGTGAATCGATGGCCTGGCACATCAGCCCCCCAGAAGTACAAGGCTCTGGGGACACTGGTGCGCAGTGCACCCTAATGCCATCGAACTATAGAGGGCCGAACGCATTTCTATTTCTGGAGTAACAGGGGGGTCCCAAGAGTTAACTTTACTGGAGGCCGAAGTGAGCCTAACTGGGAACAAGTAGCAAAAGCACCCCATTGTGACTGGCCCAGATGCTCCGTGCATCCTTGGCATAGACCTCAGGAGAGGGTATTTCAAGGACCCAAAAGGGTACTGGTGGGCTTTTGGTGTAGCTGCTGTAGAGACAGAGGACATTAAGCAGCTGTCCACCTTGCCCGGTCTTTCAGGATCCTTCTGTGGGGTTGCTGAGGGTCAAAGAGCAACAGGTACCAATTGCTACCACAACGGTGCACCGACGGCAATATCGCACCAACCGAGCCTCCCTGACCCCCATCCATAAGCTGATTCGTCGACTGGAAAGCCAGGGAGTGATCAGCAAGACTCGCTCACCCTTTAACAGTCCTATATGGCCAGTGCGGAAATCTAACGGAGAATGGAGATAACAGTGGACTATCGTGGCTGAATGAAGTCACGCCACCACTGAGCTGCTGCCGTGCCGGACATGCTAGAACTTCAGTACGAACTGGAGTCCAAGGCAGCCAAGTGGTACGCCACCATTGATATTGCCAATGGTTCTTCTCCATCCCTTTGGCAGCAGAGTGCAGGCCACAGTTGCTTTCACCTGGAGGGGCGCCCAATACACCTGGAATCGACTGCCCCAGGGGTGGAAAACAGCCCTACCATTTGCCATGGACTGATCCAGACTGCACTGAAAAGGGTGGAGCTCCAGAAACCTGCAATACATTGATGACACCATTGTGTGGGGCAACACAGCAGAAGTAGTTTTTGAGAAAGGAGAGAAATAATCCAAATCCTTCTGAGAGCCAGTTTTTGCCATAAAACGAGGTAAGGTCAAAGGACCTGCAAGAGATCCAGTTCCTAGGAATAAATGGCAAGATGGACATCGTCAGATCCCAATGGACGTATCAATAAGATAACAGCAATGTCTCCACCAACTAACAAAAGGAAACCCAAGCTTTCTTAGGCGTTGTGGGTTTCTGGAGAATGCATATTCCAAATTACAGTTCTATTGTAAGCCCTCTCTATCAAGTGACCCGGAAGAAGAACGATTTTAAATGGGGCCCTGAGCAACGACAAGCCTTTGAACAAATTAAACAGGAGATAGTTCATGCAGTAGCCCTTGGGCCAGTTCGGGCAGGGCAAGATGTTAAAATGTGCTCTACACTGCAGCCGGGGAGAACGGCCCTACCTGGAGCCTCTGACAGAGAGCACCAGGGGAGACTCGAGGTCGACCCCTGGGGTTTTGGAGCCGGGGATACAGAGGATCTGAGGCCCACTACACTCCAACTGAGAAAGATCTTGGCAGCATATGAAGGGGTTCGAGCTGCTTCGGAGGTGGTTGGTACTGAAGCACAGCTCCTGGCACCCCGACTGCCGGTGCTGGGCTGGATGTTCAAAGGGAGAGTCCCTTCTACACATCATGCCACCGATGCCACATGGAGTAGTAAGTGGGTCGCACTGATCACACAACGAGCTCGAATAGGAAACCCCAGTCTCCCAGGAATCTTGGAAGTGATCACGGACTGGCCAGAAGGCAAAGATTTCGGAATGTCACCAGAAGAGAGGTGACGCGTGCTGAAGAGGCCCCACCGTATATAAACTCCAGAAGATGAAAAGCGATACGCCCTGTTCACTGATGGATCCTGCCGTATTGTAGGAAAACATCGAAGATGGAAAGCTGCTGTATGGAGTCCTACACGAAGAGTTGCAGAAGCCACTGAAGGACAAGTGAATGGAGTCAGTTTGCAGAGGTGAAAGCCACCAGCTGGCTTTAGATATTGCCGAGCGAGAGAAGTGGCCAAAGCTCTACCTCTACACTGACTCATGGATGGTAGAATGCTCTGTGGGGGTGGTTACAACAATGGAAGCAGAACAACTGGCAGCGCAGAGGCAAACCCATTTGGGCTGCCGAACTGTGGCAAGATATTGCTGCCCGTGTAGAGAAGCTTGTTGTAAAAGTACGCCATGTAGATGCTCATGTACCCAAGAGTTGAGCCACTGAGGAACATCAAAAAACCAGCAAGTGGATCAGGCTGCTAGGATTGAAGTGTCTCAAGTGGACTTGGACTGGCAACGTAAGGGTGAACTATTCCTAGCTCGGTGGGCCCATGATACCTCAGGCCACCAAGGAAGAGATGCAACATACAGATGGGCTCGTGATCGAGGGGTGGACTTAACTATGGACACTATTGCACAAGTTATTCATGAGTGTGAACATGCACCGCAATCAAGCAAGCCAAGCGTTAAAGCCTCTTGGTTGGAGGACGATGGATGAAATAGAAATATGGGAGGCCTGGCAGATTGATTATATCACACTCCACAGACCCACCAAGGCAAGCGCATGTGCTTACAATGGTGGAAGCAAGCACGGATGGCTGGAAACATATCCTGTGCCCCATGCCACCGCCCGGAACACCATCCTGGGCCTTGAAAAGCAAGTCTTATGGCGACATGGCACCCAGAAGGATTGAGTCAGACAACGGGACTCATTTCCGAAACAACCTCAAGACACCTGGCCAAAGAGCATGGCATTGAGTGGGTGTATCACATCCCCTCTCATGCACCAGCCTCTGGGAAATGAACGGTACAATGGACTACTGAAAACTACACTGAGAGCAATGGGTGGTGGAACCTACAAACTGGGACAACATTTAGCAAAAGCCACTTGGTTAGTCAACACCAGAGGATCCACCAATCGGCTGGCCCTGCCCAGTCAAAACCTTTGCGTACTGTAGAAGGAGACAAAGTTCCTGTAGTGCATGTAAAAAACATGCTGGGGAAGACAGTCTGGTTATTCCTGCCTCGGGCAAGGCAACCCATCCATGGGATTGCTTTCGCTCAAGGACCTGGATGCACTTGGTGGTAATGCAGGAGGATGGAGAAGTCCGATGTGTACCTCATGGAGATCTGATTTTAGGTGAAAATAGCAATAGTCTGAACTGTATAATGTAATTACTAAATATACTGCATATAATCATTTATATTATGTATATATGTATATAATCATGTATATAATAATTTCTATAGTTGTGTTCTATATCAAAGGTATTACAGCAAGAATCACCCGACTCAATGAAGAGTGAACTCTGATGAAACCGAGCAAAGTGCGGCAGTGATGGACTGACTTCAACAAACTGGCGCACAGTCGAGATCACCACCTTCGACCTGCCGACTGCAGACAAGCTACACCAGCCGTGCCAGATACACCAGCTGTAAGTTCCAGATGCAGCATGCAACAATCCAACACCGCACACATCTCTCCTGCCCTGAGAGACTGTTAAGACAGATGCAACCCAGGATTGTGGACTAAATGAACTCAATAGACATTTTGGAGGGATGGTCCATAGACTAGGGAATGATATCGTGTGTATATATTAAAGACATAAAGTGGCAGTGATTAACTGGAAAGTGAGAGACCTGAGCATAACGTAAATGGTATGGAATAAGGGGTGGATACTGTCCTGGTTTAGGCCAGGATGGAGTTAGTTTTGTTTCAGCAGCTCCTGTGTTTTGGCTTTAGTGTGAGAAGCGGTGATAGCACACTGATGTTGCTGGTTGCTGCTGAACCACCAAGGACATTTTGCTGTTTTCCAGGTTCTGCTAACGTGCAGGTGCAAAACTTGGGAGGGGTAGAGACAGGATAGTTGATCCAAACTGGCCAAAGAGAGTATTCCATACCATAGACGTCATGCCCGATATAAGCGAGGGTCAGTCGGTGGGCCACTAGTTTTTTCTAGATCTTTTGGGCTTTTGAGGTTTTTAGACCTTAACTTGCCTTAATCCTTAAGCTTCCCTTCGGGTTGCTTTTTGTTTCCCTATTTTTACCTTTTTGTTTTTCACTCGTTTAGCTGTTTGTTCCCTCGCCTGCTTTCCCTGGAACTTGCTGTTCTGGGAAGCTGCGGGGGGGGATACCCCTGCTCCTGCCTGCTGCTCAGGACGGGCTGTATCGGTCGGGGTGGTGAGAAATTGTGTATCGTTTTTTATATATTCTATTATCCTTGTATATATTATCATATTATATATTTTCATATTTTTCCTTTGCTGTCCTGGTGAGCTGTTTTTGTCTCAACCCGCGAGTTTTCCTTTCTCTCCAATTCTCCTCTCCACCCCAACAGGGAGGGGGGGAGGAGCGAGCGGCTGCGTGGTATTGGGTTACAATTTGGGGTTAACCACGAACAGGAAAAAGGTACACAGAAGATTTTAAAAGCTATGGGATTAGGGAAATAAAGGAAAAAAATTTAAAAATAGGGACTGCGAATTAAAACAGACATATGGAAAGAAAATTTAAAAAGCGATGGCAGTAATGAAAGAAGAACAATGAAATATCAACACAGCGAACGGGATAAAAGTAGACAGAACATTTCAAAAGCAACAGCGATTAGGGAATAAATTTTAAAAGCAACAGGGTACATGACTGACAAAGAGCAACTAAAAATTGGGATTGGCAGCTTCCTAAAAATAGACATAGAAAGAGAATTTTAAATGCAATGGATAAGGGAGAGGCAGGAAAAAATAAAAAAAGAGGGTCAGCAAACTAACTAATGAA